>CM053506.1:72716742-73316742 GCA_028627145.1 Eidolon dupreanum
CCCCCCCCCCACCACCACCACACACATCTTTCTTTCTGCCTGGCTTTCCCTGTCCTCTCTGGTACCTCTCTTCCCTGTCCTCCTTAGACTCCACATCCCCCACCCCTTCTCTGGGAGTCATATTGGAGGTGTAATCAGGGCAGAACATCAAGACTGAAGGGGTTGGGGGCTGCAGTTTCCCCATACATCCCACTCTTGTGTTCCTGGATCCTCAGCTTTCCTGAGGTTGAGAGTCCTGGGATCTTAGTGGAGTGGGGGAGGCACAGCCCACGGGTATTGGAGGACTGAGGCCCTGGAGTGGAGAGGACCACAAGACCCCTAGGCTCCACCACTAACCAAGTGACCCCGTCTAACAGAGTCCCAGACATTTGTCAGGGGCTGACTTCTTGTTCCCAACTTAAGTCCCCAAGAGAGCCAAGGACTTGGGGGTGCGGGGAGTAATCATTTTTTAATACATGCACTTACTTGCCCTGGTGATTGCCAATAACACTTAACTCATTCTCTCTGTTTCACCAACATTCCTTGTGCTCCCATTCCATGCAAGGGATTCCTGGAGACAAAAATCTGCCCTCAAGAAGCTTATGGCTTAGAGCAAAAGCCACACACGCGCGCGCGCACACACACACACACACACACACACAAATGTGATACATGGTAGAATGGAATGCCTGGGGAACACATTGGCAAGAGAGAGCCATTCTAACTTGGTGGGGGTCAGGGAAGTCTTCCTGGGAAAGACAACACTCAAGAAGGGTAGCATCTTTCAAGTAAGGGATGTTCATGGGTATGAGGAGTTTGTTGTGAGAGCAGCAAGAGGTAGAATCAGATGAAAAGAGGAGGAAGTCAGACTGCAAATGTGGCCTGTTTTTAGATTGTGAAGGGCCTTAGGTGCCAGGATGAGCATCTAGTGGAGTGCTCCAAGTTGCCAGGCAGTCAGTTGTGTATATTGGGCAAACTGCTTAACCCCTCTGAGCCTGTTTCCTCATCTGTGGAGTGGATATATGTACTAATAGAACCTTCAACGTAAGATTGTTGTGAAGATAAATGAGTTACTATATGTAAAATGCTAAGAACAGTGCCAGCCATTTACTATTATTGTAAATATTATTATGTGTGCAATGATACTTATTGTTATTATAAATATTATTACCTGTGCATCTACATCTGAGAAAGACTTCTTGAGTTCCAGCTCTCTCTCCTATCCCAGGCCTCAATCAGGTAGTTAAGAGGGATAAGAAAAGTAAAGAAAATTTTAGTTCATTTATTCATTTATTACCATGATTGCTCAATATACCTGTCCTAACAATTAGGATGATAAAAATAAGTTTAACATTCTCCTTGAAACAAGAAGGCATAATGAATTTTAACAAAATGTAGGTACTGAGTGTTCAGAACAGTGCACAGATATTTGTTGATTTGATCAATATTTTCAGTCCCAAAGAGAAAAAGAAATACTAAGAACAAAATGGAAACTGGGACAAGAGAATCAGTCAAGAGTGAGGGGTGGCAGACAATGCAAACTCCATGCAAGTAGAAAGCAAGAGGCTTCAGTTCTGCTTCCTCTCCTAGCCCTTGCATCTGCCTGAGACAGAGACTGGTCTAGAAAAGTGGTCTTCAAACTTTTGGTTAGTAGAAGCCTTTTTTTCTAATGAATTTGTATGCACAAACCCATATAAAAGAGGGGTGAAAACAACAAAGCCTCGAGCCTTGCTCCTTGCACCCAACCCTTCCTTTTAGGACCCCTCTGCAGAACTCTGGGGCTCTATGGAAATTTTGAAAATCACTGATTGAGATGATTCTAAAGACCCTTCAGAGCTCTGAGTGCCATGATTCTGTACTTTCTGTGGTTCTTCTAATCCAAAGAACTATAAGAACTTAGGAGAGGAGAGAACCACAATGTCCTACTTGCTAAATCTGTTGTAGGCAGTTAGCTGGGAAGGAAAGTGGGTGCCCGGAAACTCGAAAGAGACAAGCAGGAGGTGAAGTCATTTTCAGGGATCAGGAGCTCAGGCCTTAGAGAGTCAGAATTGTGCCAGGATCAGAGGGTTCCTTCTCCTGACACTTTGGTTGGAGACTTGAGCACAAAAGGCTCCTCCTACCAACTTCTCCAAGAGCAAAAATATTTGTAACTTTCAGACAGATGAGAGGCATGTCAAAAGGACTTGGAATTGGAATTAATTCTATAACTTGTGGACCCTGTGTTACATGTCCTTTTTTATTCTTGATGACAATTTTTTTTAATGAACATTTTTCATTAAAACAAAGGACTAGAAGCATGGAAAAGATGGACAACAAAAACAATGTAGTTCCGGAGGTAGTTAGGACAGTGGACAGAGGCGAGGGACCCTTCTCACTTTAACCCGTGAGGTTGGGCATCTCAGGCTGGGTGTGGGGAGAAGATGGAGCTAATAGCTCTTACCTTCCAGCTGCTGCCACTGGCCTGAACCTAGTCCTCAGGCACAAGATTCTAAAGCCAGGAGATTTCAGGACTACATTTCTATGCGAAAACCTGACAATTTCCTGGGTTAGGCCTTCCGAAGTACATATAACTCCTCAGCCACACAGAGAGGTCTGTATTGTCCCTGGTTCCCCCTTCCCCACTCCATCTCCTGCCCTCCCCTATACAAACTAAACAATAATATCTAAGAAAGATTATTTGCCAAGATCATTTGTAACCCAAAGTTCTGCCCTGAGAAGCATAGCCTGCCTGGTTGGAACCAAATACTCAAGTCCTTCCGGGAAGGCTCAGAAACAGCTGGTTGGCTCAGCCTGTCGGTATGGCCACAGTCCAGTCTCCAGGGCTGTGTGGAAAGCATTTTGACTCTTCCAAAACACTTGCATGTCAGCAGCTGGGAACAGACATTTTTTTTCTTCATTGTAAGCACAGGCCAACATACCTCCATCTTCCACCTACACATGCGGCATATACATAGATTCAAGAAAGGCAAGAACCCATACTGACTGTATGCGCTCATACATGCACTCCTTGAGGCATGGACACAGGCTCAGGTACAGATACAGGCACACACATCCCAACATAGATATACAATAATGCAGACATAGCTCATCTGTTCCTCTCGAGTAATGCCCCAGAATATTTGCCTGCTGACATCTGTTTCTCCCTGTTTGAGGTCTCTTGAGCACATCAAATCTAACATTTCTCAGGCTGGATCTTACCTTCTCTGTAAATCTGTTCCTCTATATCAGTTCGCCCAGCTCCACAAATTCACTCACTCAGGCATTCTACAGATATTTACTGAGTATCTCCTATTCACCAGATACTGTGCTAGGTACTAGGGAACAGGAAGAAACAAAACAGTCCTTCATCCTGTGTTGCCAACAACCTGGCAAGGGAAACAGATAATAAACAAAAATGTAATAATACAGCATGTGGTGATAAGTTCATGGAAGAAAAACAAAGCAGATTAAGGGAGTGGAGAGTGTCAGTGTTCTATTTTAAATCAAATAATCGGTAAGGGCCTTGAGGTGATATCTGAACAAAGTTCTGAATGAAAGAAGGAAATGGGCCATGAGGGTATCTTAGCTAAGGGCATTCCTGGCGAGGGATCAGCATATACCAAGTCCCTGAGGCACGGGTGTGCTTGGCATGTTTAGGAAACAGCCAGGAGCCAAGAGTGGTTGGGGTGGAGCCAGCAATGGGTAAACAGTAGGAGATGAGGGCAAACAGAGCCAGGGGCAATTATGTAAGAATTTAGGATTTGGTTTTAAGTGAGATGGGAAGCAATTGGAGGATTTTTAGTGAAGGTCCAGGTGACCTTATCAGAGTTACTAAAGGAACTGGCTGTTGCATAGAAAACAACAGCAAGAGTGGAAAGGAGAAGCCAGCTCAGGGGCTACTGCTGTGGTACACTAGAGGGATGGCAGTGGTTGGGGCTAGGGAGATAGCAATGGAGACTGCAAGAACTGATTGGATATAGGATTTTTTTCTGAAGGTAGAGCCAACAGGATTTGCAGATGGATTGGCATATGAAGAAAGAAAAAGGAATCAACTATGACTCCTAAACATTTGGCCTGAGCAACTGAGTGAAGAAGCAAATAGCAGTGCTATCTATCAAGATGGCAGACAGTAGGCAGGACAGGTTTGTAGGAGTGATCACAGAGTTCAGTACTGAGACTTGTAAGTTTGAGGGACCTATTAAACATCCAAATGGATATATTATGTAGTCAAGTCTAGTATTCAGGAGAAAGTTAGTTTAGGCATCAGCATATAAATAGAATTTACAGCTATGGGATTGGACAAGATCACCATAGGAGTGATTAGATAGAGAAAAGGTCCAATGTGAAAGAAGAGGAAATGAAGAAAGCCCAGCAAATGTGTCTTCATACTTGAGCTGCCCAAGCTAGAAAACTGGCAGACATCCTGGACATCCCCCTCCCCATCATTATGGCCTAATACAATCCATCCCCATATCCTGTCAATTCTACTACCAAAACGCACTTTGAACTTCTATCTTCACCTCCATCATCTGGTCTAGGCCTCCATCATCTCTCACCTGGACCACTGCTACATTCTTCCAGCTGACCTCTCCTTATCCACTTTGCCACCTCTAATCTGCCCTCCCCACAGCAACCAGGGTGATCTTTTAAAAATGCAAATCATATCATGTCCCACCCTGCCTAAAATCTTTTAATAACTTCCCAATTCACTTAGTATTAATCCAGAATTTTAAATATAGTTTACAAGACTTTGTATGATCCTTCTCTTGCTAATCTCACTTCCTGTGACCCACAATACCTTACACACCAGCCTTCACCAGCAATTGACAATGTCTCTATTTCTCAAAAAGACCATGTCAAGCACTTAGCATAGGACTTGGCACATAGTAGGCACTCAGTAAATGTATGCTATCATTATCATCCTACCTCTGGGCGTTCACAAATGCTGTTGTTCCCTGTTTGAGATGCTCTTTCCAGTACTCTTCTAACTCCTACCCCTCCTTCAAGTTTGTGTTACTTTTCTGTTACTGCATAACAAAACACCACAAAGTAAGTGCTTGAAAACAATATAAAAGTATTTTCTCACAGTCTCCAAGGATCAGGAGTCTGGCACTTTTTACCTATAGGACCCTGAGGTCCTTTCCTCAGGGTCTTATAAGGCTGAAATCAAGACTGGCTTCATTTCAACAGAAGGTGCAACTGGGAAGAGATTTGCTTCTAAGATGCTTTTGGTTGTTAGCAGAATTTACGTAGTTGTGGTTGTAGGATTGAAGCGCCCGTGGTCTTGCCAGCTGTCAACCAGGAACCATCATCCTCAGCTACTAGAGGCCTGTCTCAGGTCCTTGCCTGTGGCTTCTACCATTAGGCTGTCTCACAGCATGACAGTTTACCCCTTTAAGGCCAGCAGAATTTCTCTCAGGCTTCGGATCTCTTCCTTCAGTAAGGGCCCTGTGAATTGGCCCACCCAGAATAATCTCCCTTTTGATTAACTCAAAGTCAAACTTATTGGAGGCCTCAATTACACCTGCAGAATCCCTTCACCTCTGCCATGAACCTAATCATAGGAGTGAAATCCATCATATTCACAGTCCTGTGCATACCCAAGGGAAGGAGATAATACAAGAGAGTATGACTGCCAGGGGCTGAAAATCCTGGGGACTGTCTTAGAATTCTGTCTGTCATGAGGTCTCTGCCCCGAGACACTTCCTCAAAGAGACTTTCTCTGACCCCAAATGTAAAATAGGTCCCATTTTAAATTCTTTCATATTACCGCATAGGTTTCTTTTATGGCATCTATCACAGATTGTAATTATAAACTTCTTTGTATTATTATTTGTTTGTTTGATGCTTTATTTACTTGTTTAATTCTCTCCTCTTCATACTGTGAGAGCAAGAATTTTGTTTTATCAAAGTGGCCCCCCTACCCCGCACAGCCGTTAGCAACAGTAAATCATTGAATGAATGAACGATGAACAAATCAGCAAATCAAGGCATGGACTAAGCTAGTCACACATTAAACAGAGAAGGTATGTAGCACTAATTCATCCAGGTCTTGTGCTAAGTGCTCTAACCTTTTTAATCTCATTTAATCCTCACAGTTATCCTGGGACTATTACTATTAGTACCCCCATTTTACAGAGAGGGGGGAAAAGATTCAGAGAGGTTAACTTTCTTGCTCAGTCACACAGCAGGTAACTGAAAGACTCAGGATTCAAACCCAGGATTATCCTCAGTGTAAATATTGGGAACCTTCTTTGGATTCAAAAGATTTGATTGGAGAATTGGGTCTGCTTCCACTTTTTGACCATGTGAACTGGCACAAGTCACTTCAACTCAGAGTCTCAGTTTGTTTGTAAAATAGGGGTGGTCATACCTACTGAAGAGTGGTTGACAGAAGTAAGATAATATCTATAAAATACTTTAAACATAGCAGACAGTCAGTAAATATAGCGAGTGATTCCCAATTCCAAAGGCCCACCCTTGGCTAAAATGAAAGTCCTCTGTGGTTGGACTAGGGGGGGTAGGGGGATATTAGGGAAGGGAATCCAGAAAGAGAAGTCTGTGAATGTGAAAGTCTCAGGTGGACCTGCTTGGGGTGACCCTACAAATGAATATCTGGATTTACAGAGACTTACATGGAAGCCAGTGTGGAGGGGATTATCTGCTGAACAAAGCTGTCCATCAACTGGCCTCCCTTTCCACTATCCAGGGAATTCCTGAGACCAGTGGAGGAAGCACCTTCAAAAGCTTAGGACATCCCTGGCAGAGAAGGCATGAGCTCTGAGTCCTGGGCTCCAAAGGTCTGGGCCTCCACTGCCCTCTGTCTCCTGGTTTTGCCCTCTGCCCCTGCTTTTCTAGGACCTTGATGATCACAGGAGAAACTCACTGGGAAAGGGGCGGGGCCAAAAGAGGGAGCCCTGGAAGACCAGGACATCAATAGGATTCAAGGATGCAAACCTCTCCCTCCTATTACAGTGTCTTAGGTTTCCACCATGGATTCACTGCATGAGTCTCCTTAGCACCCTTTCCCATTCTTCTTTTTAAAAGGGACTCTATCTCTTGCCTTCAGCCCCCAGAATCATTGTTAGTAAATCATTCGTCAGATTTACTCCTTCATGACCTGAAATAGCCCAGAGCCCTGAGTTGAGGTTAAGTCAGAGAAATAGAGTTGAACTGGGAGGGAGTATGCTCAGAACCACCCTCCCATCCTTCCAGGTGATGGTCACCCTTGAGCTAGGATACTTGCAGGATGGCAGAGCTGGAAGAGAGCTCAGGTTTCTTCCACTCCACAACTCTTAATTTAGCCCAGAGACAGAGAGAGCTTAGCTAAAGTTACATGGCTGGTTAAGAAGTAAACTGGAACCCATCTTTGTCTCTCTCTACTGACTCTGCTTCTCCATTGGTTTTCCTCTCTGAGAAGTAGAAGAGACCATGGGGCAGGGGAGTGAAGCCATTTCCTTCTGGGCCTCCAGTTCTTCATCTGTTAAATGGGAATATTTATACTTCCCTGTCGATGCACCCACTTGATCATGAAGCTTCAGTGAGTAAATACAGGGAAAACGACTGCAGTGGCAGAATCATCTACCTAGTGGCAACAGAACCCAGACTGAGAAGACTATGAGGGATCTGAGGGTGGGCATGGCAGGCAGATGGGTCCAGAAGATGTGGGTTCACCTTGTCATCCTCCTCAGGCAAGGCCCAGGCCCGGGTTGCCATGGATACCGTGTCCCTGGAGCATCAGATCCAGAGTGTGCAACGCCACATCAGCTTCCTGAAAAAAGAGCAGATGGCCCTGCTGAGAGACCTGCACCTGGAAATCCTGAGGCTGCAGAAACGCTGCTCAGGTGAGGTTGGGACGGATGGCTGGATGGGGGGTAGCAGGGCTGGCAGAGGTGACTGTCATCACAATCATTGTCTCTGATGGAGTGCCCACCAGGAGCCTCTCTAAGCCTCACAACAATCCTGCCAGGTGGGTGTTTATTGCCCCTTTATCTGGATGAGGAAACTCAATCTTGGGGAGGTGAGATACAAGTTTCAGTGCAAAGGGCTCTAGTTTGGTAGCATAGGGAAACCTGGGAATCATTCCTGGGAATTTTCTGTCCATTTCTACCATACAAATTTTCAAGTGCCTCCCAGCCCTTAAGAAGCCCTCAGTCTAGTTGGGGCCACACACACACACACATACACGCATGCATGCACACACACGGAATATTAAGATACACAGAAAATAAACAGGACCAATGGGAGTTCATGGGTAGGATCCTGTCCGGCTCGAAGCATGGGTAATGCAGGAGACCGGGCATCCCAGGCTCCCCAGAGGAGGGAAACATTTCCATTCTCTGAAGGGTGAGTAAGATTTAGACATGCTGAGATATTACAGGGAAATGAGGGTGGAGAAAGCATTCCAAGCATTCCGAAAAAGCATGGCCAAGTCCAGAGGTAGGAAACCAAAGGCTTAGGAAAAGTTCTCTTTGATGGATAAAGCTGAGATTAAAGGGAACTGGTGAGAAATATGACTGAAGCCAGATCATGGAAGAACTTGACAAATGCCAGGACAGGTAAGAAGTATGGCCTGTCCTCCTGAGTAGTGGGGAGCCACTGAAGGTTTTGAGCAGCATCATGCTACATTCAGAAACTCAACCTGGGAGTTGTATGGAAGATGAATTAGTGAAAGAGGGAGGCAGGGCGGCTAGTGATAGGGCTGATGAAATGGCCCACTGAAGGGATAAAGGGAGATGGAAAGGGAAGGACCAGTAGGAAGCAGATGGAAGGAAAGGACTTAGCAACCGATTAGATTTGTGAGCAGGACAGAGGAAGGCACCAAGGACAAAGCTAAATCCTGGGCCTGACATCCCTCTTGGACCTCAGGCCTCAGCTGCCTGGCCCTCTCAGAGGCCTGGCTCTGCCCCAAGTGCTCACTCAGGCTGAGTCTTCAAATGCAGGCTTTAGAGCTAATGACTCACAGAATGTCTCAACTGGAATAGCTCAACCTCTTTATTGCACAAATAGATAAACTGAGGCCCAGAGAAAAAAGTCATGATATGTTAGTGGCAGACTCAGGATTAGAATCCAGAGCTCCAGATTGCCGGTCCTGCATGCCTCTGCAGCTTTCTGCACATTTCTTTCCCCAAGATGCTCAGACTTCTACCTCCCTTTGAGCCCCTGCTTATGAGAGGCTCCCCATTCCCCAGAAGGAAACTGAGGCCCAGAGGGTTTGAGCCACGTGCCAAGCTTCTCACTTTGGCACAAGAAACCAGTAGTCCTCACTCTCAGCCCCCACAGCCTCCTCTGGCTCCATATGCATGATTTAGCGGCCACATTCCAAGGCCAGGCTCCCTGCAATCTCTCCCAAAGCCTGGATGGCAGCAAAGGGCAGCCTCAAAGCAACTTACCCCTGCCTGATGCCTCTTTTTCATTACAATAACCTTAAAGAAAAATTAAGACAAGGGAACCCTAAGGCCCTACAGCTCTTCCTGTAATTTCTTTTTGTTTTGCCATATTTATGAAGACCTAGGTCCTTCTACTCAGGATACAGGCCAAGATCCCAAGAAAGTGTAATAGGCAGGAAAAGAGGGCTCTGGCTCCCACCACCCTTCTCAAATGGGTATGAGCCCTCCCCTCTTAGTTATCAATTAAGCAGATAAAAATAACTCTGGGCTGTCCTGGGGCTGAAATGACTGAAAAAGGCCCTCCCTCCAAGGGATAGGGGAGTGAGGAGAAGGGAGTAGAACAAAAGAGATTTTTTTTTTTTTTTAAGTAGATTCAAGAGGGAACCAGAGGCTGGGAAAGGGAAGGGAGAGAGGAGTGGCTGGTATAGGAGCCAAAGGGACAGGGCCGTGGGGAGAGCCTGACATAAAAATGTGACGACTCAGAATGAAGGACTTGAGAGGTGGGTGGTGGGCAGCTAGGTAATAACAAGAACTGCTCCCATGTATTCAGCATTGACTCAGCTCTGGGTTGAACCCTCTGTTTATTTTCTCTCATTTAATCCCAGCAACAGCCCCTTGTGAGGCAGTTGCAATTTTGTCCCCATTTTGCAGATGAGGAAACTGAAGCTCAGGGAAGTGCTATCACTGCCCCAAGGTCACAGTGTATCTGATCTCACAGCATACTCACCTAAACCTTGGGGACTCTGACCAGAAGATGGACTCTGATATGGATGGGGGAGTTGGGCCCAGCTGGGAATCTGTCTCCCTTCCCCCAAGTCCTGTGGTTAAGGGTGGAGGAGAAACCTGCCCACAGGGAGTTAGTGGCAGAGTCAAAGTCTATGCCCTGAATCTAGTTCAGGGTCCCTTGGGCTATATTGCAGGGCTTTGGAGGAGGGGCCAAGTTATCCCCAGGAAGCCCTCAGGGGCAGAGGTATCACAGTCCTCCTAGGGGCCCCAGGGAGGAGGTTCAGGCTCCGGTCACAGCAAAAGGCCTAGGCACCCCAGTTCTCTGTCTCCTAGCAATAGCTGGCCTCCCCAGGGAAGGTACCTCCAGCAAAACCCCTGATCTCTAGAAGGGCCAGGTGACGGCAGAGAGGAGGAGCATGCAGAGGGCCCACAAGGCTGTCTGTCTCTCTACTGTAGGTGCTGCTGCGTGGTAGCCCCTGAGATATGTTACTCATCCCACCCCCAGTTTCAAACCTTCTCCCTTTGGGCATCAGACTTTGCCCTTGCAGGTATACATAGGTGCTCCCGATAAGTGCCTTCACATAGGCAGCTGTGGCTCCTCACCTCCCTTGTGCCCCTTTCCCAGCTCCTTGTGGAGTTGGGGGAGTGGGTGTAGGACTGGAAAAATCAGATGCAGCTGTCAGAGGGTGGGGTGTTCTGGCTGTAAGGAATGGGGACTGGCAAGACAAGTAGATAGAGAGGTGGTGGCTGGGCTGCTAGTGCCCTGGAGGAAACTGCTCCTGCATCAGTGCCCTTGGCAGGCTCTGTGGCTGCCTTGCCCCACCCCTCAGTGCAAAGCCAAAGGCTGTGCTAAGTGCCAGGTAGGCTTTTCCATCACCAGGTGGTGCTGTCCTCCTTGAAGCCTCTCTCCCTGCAATGTGGAAAATGGAGGAACCAGGGCTTAGAAAGGAGCAAGGCTGATGTTCAGAAAATAACACTGGCACAGCAGTACTGGCTGTGAAAATAGTGAAACACATGTGTCCTATTAGTAAACAGCCACTGTTCTGAGTCTCCTTCCAGCAGCCAAAAGCAGCCCAGGACTCTCTAGCCTTCCCAGATTCACCAACTAAGCACTAAAGGGTCTGTGCCCTCCACAGCTCTGGTTGTTTAAATATTTGTGTTTCACCTCTGGGAAAGGGCAAATACTCCCCCAGACCCAAAAAGCAAGCTGGGCTCCTCAGTCTCATCAGGGTTGAACTAAACCTTGAATCTAGGCAACAAAGCTTGGATTGGGGAGATCTTTGGGCTTAGAATCAGGCATATCGGTCTCATGCTGTGCCTTGGCATCTCTTTTCATCTCTTCCCCTCTCTGGGCTGTAGTAAAATAGGTATGGGGGGTGATTTGAATGATTTCTTAGGATTCTTATTGTCACTTTTACTGAGCCGTGATTCTCTAATCACACACACACACACACACACCTGTCTTTTCTTGTCTCTCCCCGCAGAACTGACCCATGACCTGGAGATAAGAGAGGCCCAATCTCACCAGCAAGGTAAGAGAAGGATGACTGGTGGGGAAGTGTCATGGGGGCCCAACAGGTCACCTTTTCCTCACCACTTAGTAAGACCTGAGCTTTCTCTGTCCACAGTCCAGACTTGAGGACAGCCACTCCTCAGTTTGTTGAGCACAATGCAAGATGTCAGCCCCATTTGCCCACTCAGCTGGATGACCTTGCAAAGTAGACAGCCTGAACCACTATACACAGTGTCCTGTATCCATGTCTCTGGCCAAAGTAGGAAAGTAAAAACAGAAAGGAGATGGTGTCCAGGAAGTCCAGCTGGCTGCATTCATTCCTCTCTGTGACCTGCCTCCCCAATCCTTCCCATCCTTGCACGTGTGATTCCCACGGTCAGTGTCCATATCCTCCAAGATGCTGAATGTTAATATGTAATACAATGACAATATGGGATCCTTGACTTGAAGGACTTTAGCCTAGATGAGGAGAAAAGAGATACATGCACATTAGCAAATCCTTCATTTTATAAAAAACATGATTTCGTGCTAATGTAGCAATTCCGCTAAAATATTTTTATATTGTTACTTCACCCATATAATGGAGGGGTGGGGTGGAAAAATAGTGCTCAGTAAGTATAGAGTTTCAGTTTCCCAAGATGAAAAGTTCTAGAGACCTGTTACGCAATATTGTGATATACTTAACATGACTGAACTGTGCACTTAAAAATTGTTAGGAGAGTAAATTTTATGTAGTTTTTTTCAACTACAATTGAAACTTTTTTTTTTTAATGGAAGGGGTTGCATTGTTGAGATCTTAATTACCAGATTATATAATCTCTGAAATCTAGGACTGGATGGTACCCATCGTCTTCAATGTGAAAGACACATTACCTGACATGGAGAGGGACTACATAAATGCTTAATTAAAAATGAATCACAAGAAAAATAAATAAATAAATAAATAAATAAATAAATATCACAAAAATAGTCTTTCTTAGCTAGGCGAAATTTAAGAATGAATTACTGTCATATTGATGTGCAGCTTATAGATCAAGAACTACATGACTAAGAGCTGGGGATGGAGAAGGCTGGAAGTTGAAGGTAAAATATTAGGAGCCCTACAATTTGCTTTGCATATCCGTGCATAAAGATCTAAACACTTACAGACTTGAAAAGACTTCTGCCCACTTCTTAAGTGGCGACCATGGGCAAATTCTTGGTGCCTAGGTGCTTGGAGGAAGGGGTGACACATCCCAAACACCAGGTAAAGACAGTTCTGTGACAACAGCAGCTTTCACTCCACCTACAACCCTTTCTCTAAAAAGGCTTTTAGGGTCATCTGGGCTTAAGGCACTGCCCCAGAGTCCTGGTTTTTATCTTCTCTCTCAGTGGACTTGAGAGCTCTTTTTGTCCTCTTTTTTTTTATGAAAATCACCAAGTGATTTTCACATCCATTCAAGCGTCACCTTACAGCTACCTGTGTCCCTACTCTCATTCACATGTGCCAATCCCAGGATCCTGTTCCTGCTGAAATGGAGTTTATAATCCAGGAGGCAGGGGTCCTCAACTCTGTGGGTCCATTAGAATCACCTGGGGAAGGTTTAAGACGTGCCAGTTTCAATCCCAGAGATTCTGATTCAGCTGATCTTTGGTAGGGCCCAGAAAACTATTTTTTAAAGTTCTCTGAGTGGTTCCAGTGTATACCCAGGGTTAAAATCCAATTCAGTGGGCAATGGCAAACAATAAACAAGTAAACTAAAAATTACAAAATGTAATAAATGCTCTCTCTGTTAAGGAAACAAGGATAGGGCACACTGACTTTCCTGCCCAGACTCCCAGTTCAGTCCCTTGATCTTGCATGCCTCTCCTGCCACAGGGCTTTTGCACAAATTGTTCCTTCTCTCCCAAACACCCTTCTCTCCCTTCTTTACTACTGTTCATCATCCTTCAGATCGTAGCCTAAGTTGCTAAGTGCTGAGAAGCCTTCCGTGATTAGGTGACATTCTCCTGTTACAGTCATGGCATTGTCACATGTCACATAGCACAGATTATGTACTATACCTCTCCCACTACGCTTGCTATAAGCTTCATGAGGAATGTTTCTTATCCACCATATCTCCTAACAGTACACATAATAAGGGCTCGACAAATATTTGAATAAATATTTGAATAAATGGTCAGGGAGAATTTTTGCATTTAAGCTGAAACCTGAAGAATTAGAGGAGAGTTCAAGCGGAGGGTAGAATAGGTGCGAGGGCTCTGAGGAAGAAAAAGGAAGACCGGCGTAGCCGTGGAGAGCGTGGGGGCGAGACGTGAGCTGCAGAGTCGCAGAGCTTTGTTACAAGGATGGGTGAGCTGTGCAGATTTGGCCGGGCGAGGACTATCACCTCTCCCCTCTGTCTTCGCTTTCCAGAGGCGGCGTCTCGGGAGCTGGAGAGCAAGTGCCGTGAGCTGGAGTCGCAGCTGGCGGCGCGGGCTGCGGCCAACGCCGAGCTGCGGCGGGAGGTGGTGCAGCGCGAGGCGCTGGTGTCGGCGCTGCGCTGCAGCTTGCGCGCGGAGGAGCGCCGCTTTCTGGAGGAGCTGCGTCGCCGCAGCCACCGCGCCACGGTGCTGGGTACCGAGCTGCAGAAGCACACAGAGGCGGCCGCCTATCTCTCCTGCCAGTTGCACGCCGCGCGCCAGAGACTGCAGACGCCACGCCCAGGCCCTGGCGCCGCAGCGGAGCCCCGGTCCCGCCGACGCACTCAACGGGCCCGCCGCCCGCCCGCCGCGGAGGCCGCCGCCAAGGGTCCCGGCCGGGACTGGGCCGCCTGGGACCGTGCAGCCGGCGCTTTGGACGACACCGACCCCATGCCGGACCCCGCGCTCTTCCTCTACGCCCGGAGGCCCCCGCGGCCCAGCGGCAGCAGCTCGCGCCAGCCGCCTCCCCAAGAACCCCCGGACCAAGCCGACCCACCGGCCGCGCCCAGACCACCCAGTCCGCCCGGCGCCCCAAAGTAGGCGCGGGGCTGGTGGGGTGGAGTAGAGGAGGCCGGCCCCGGGCTAGAGACGGAGCGCCGGCCGCACAGGCAGGTCCCAGGGGCCGAGGGAGCCGGCCACTCCTCCAGGGAGCGGGCAGAGGCGGCCCGTCCCCTCCATCCCTTCCAACCGCCCCCGCCTTTTGTATTTCCCAACGTTTCCGAAGCTTCGAGCTCTACCCTCCCGCGGAAGAGCTCCTCCGCGGCGCTCAGCGAGTGCACCTTTTCTGTAGAGAGGACTCGCAGTACTGATCCTTATCTGGTCCCCACTCTGCCAACTAGGAGGGGAGGGGGCGGTGGTCACGGATAGGCCCAGGGAAGCTGACAATCGTTTTGGTGGGAGGGGTAAGGTTGGGCTGGCCTACGGAAAAGAACCGGAGTGGCACTTAGCACCCTTAGGCCTTCCAGTTCCACCACTTACGCCCGGCGGCCTAGCCCAGTCCTGGCACGGCCGCCCTTCCCACCAAACCTTCCTCCAAGGAGATAATCGGGTTCAGGGGCTAGAGGCTGGACCTTTTTCCTCAGAAGCCGCTTCTTGGGCTACCCACCTTGATAGGTCCTTACAGGTGAGCACCTAACACTTTAGAAGACACCTCCTTCTGGAGCCCCTGGTGTGAAAGTTTGGCCTGATGGAAATTTGAACTTCTGGAAGACAGAGCCCACAGACCCTTAGAAAGGATTACAGGATGGGTTCAATGGCAGAACTTGGTCTAGAGCTGTGTTTAGCTCAGTTCCTCACCAGGATGCCATCCGAGGGATTTAGACCGGGAGCTGTGCTGGGCAAGTATGGGGACACCGGTGAGTCTGCTGCCCTGTCAGGCCTGTGGAGGGACAGAAACTGCCTTCAGGAGGTAACTGGGAACCTGAAGGCGCCCCGAGAGTTTCTTAGTCTTTTTGTTGGTGCTCATTTTGCCCAGCTTCCTAATTTAGCTGGGTGCACCCAGAGGCTGGAAGAAGGGCCCAGCTTCTTGGAAGTGGCAATTGTTGATAGCAATTTGAATTGCAGGGGGTGGGGGGCAGAGGGGGAATCCCCAACCTGGCCCCCTCAAAGAATGCCCCCAAGCCTATCAGACCTGACAGTGATGGGGTGCTCTGTGCCCTTCTGTGTAGGATGGGGAATGGTGAAATGGAAAGTAGAATACCCCACCTCCTAACTGCATTTCTCCCCAGCTCCCTGTCATGACCAAAGGCAGTTCCAGTCTGGCTCATTTTCCTCACCCCAAGCCCAGCCTAGAAAGTAAGACAAACCTGTAGAGCCCCTCCCCATGCCATCCCTCCTCTGTTGGTCCCTCATCAAGTCCTAAGTGCCTGTGATGTCTTCCAGGGCCTGCAGAGGGAGGACATGGGTCAGGGAGAGGCCTTCCTTACCTCACTCACAAACACTCCATCCTTGCAGGTCCTGACCTTGGCTGAGGCCAAGCATTCTGTGTCACCCAGGGATTCACAGGTGAGCAGAGTCAGTCTCTAGGGGTAATGAACCCTTCTCCCATCACAGCCCTATGCAGAAGAGGAAGGGGGAAGCAGGAAATCAGCAAGAAGCAAAACCCAGGAGCACACTCTCGGCGCACACAAATGCAGTCCCCTCCCCAGCCTACCGTACTCAGGACTGCTGAGACCATGGAGCAATAACCAGCCTGGTCTAGGTGTCCAGCCACTGGGATGCAGAAGCCAAGGTGTGGGCACCCTTGAAAGAGACAATGCTCTCCAGTTTAATTTGGGCCACCATAGTAATGTAGAGTCCTTTCTCTGCCTGCCCCCATCCCTAACCCCACCCCCAGTCTCTATGGTTGTGCCTCTGCTCTCCGTGTCTCCCTTCAAGTGTATGTGGCTCACTATACCCTCGTCCTGTCACCTGCCTTTCAAAGCATGTCCTTGTGAGGAAGCCTTGCTCCTCTCTTGGCTGTACTCAACATGAAAGGGCCCAGAGGACAATGGGAAGGAGGGAAATGGTGCCTTTCTGGAGGCTCCCACCCAGACCCTCATCTTCTACAACCACACTTTTGGGGTGAACAGGGTGACTTTGTTATATTGATTCTTCTACAGAGATAGAGAAGTACTTTATCCACCCACTCAACCACTAAAAGCCATAGCTACATGCACCTGGCCTCCCCCCAACTCTATAGCAATAGACCTCTTTCCCATTCCCTCCTGAACTCAAGGAGTCCCAGCTGGGGACCCCTATCACACCCCCACCCCAGAGATCCTCAGGTGACCTGCCTGCCTCTCCCCAAGTGACCCCCATCAGCACTTCCCAACTCCTGTCCCTCTTTCGACAAACAGAGATAATGACACTTAATTGTTTGTGGGGTGTTTGGAGATTCCCAGATGAAAGGTCCTAAATGCTGGGGTGGCTGACTTGACTCTCAGCTAAGGTGTTGGGGTGTCTGGGAAAGGAAATAAGTCAACCCTCCCCACCCCACTCAGCAAGCCAGGGAAGGCAAATATAGGGTTCTCATTTTAACAGACATTCCCCTTCCCCACCCCTCTCCTGAAAATAATAAACTAGAGATTTCCTTGCACCTGCCTTCCCTGGGGTTTGGAACAAAAATCTCAGGGCAGCAGAGTGGGATTGGAGTCAGTGGCCTGCCCTTGGCATCAGGGGTCCAAAACTCAGCCTCAGGGCCTGGAGAGGCCCTGTCCCCTTCCTTAGCCTGCGGAACCCACCCTGCCAAAGGAAGACCCCCTCCCACAAGCCTCTGGAACACCTATGTGACTAGAAGGGAAAGAATTGTTTCTTCTCCCCCTTCTCCCTTCCTTCTCCACTGCAGGGGGCCCCATTGGAGGAGGGGCATGTAGACATGGACAGTCAGGGGCCCTAGTTGGAGCTCTAGCCACACCCCAAGTGTGGACAGACCCAAGAAGAACTTCAGGTTGGGACTCCACCCCGATCTAGAAACCAGCCAGGGGCCAGTGGACAATACAGCATGAGGCTATGTATCCCTGCCCCCCCCCCTGTATCTCACTCACAGAGGCCTACAGTTTGGGGAAGCAGTCCAGGGCTGAAGTCGGGTAGCCCTTTCCCAAACAAGCAGCAGAATGGTGGCCTCCTTTATGGAGAGGAAGGTGGCCTAGAGGTGTGGAGCAGAATCTCCTCAGTGCAGAGGGCCCAGGATCTTTAAGCACCTGTTCACTGAGATGCCAGCCTTGAATGAGGGACATGCAGGGCAGGGCACAGCCATCCTGCTCCAAATTCTCTGTTGGCTATTAATCCACTGCTTTTCAGAGTGTATTCACTCACCCATGGAAATAGAGCCCTATGCTTTAGGGGTGACTGTCATATGCCTTATTCTTAATAAAATATCTGAAAAAAAACACACAAGCCAGACCTCTTCTCTGTGGCACTCCGCACCACCCCACCCCTGTTCCTAAAGGTGTGGAAGAGGATATGAGGAGATATAGAGTGGTTTGGGAGTCAGCCAGTGGGTTGGTTGAGACTGGAGCTGAGACTCAAGTCCTCTCAGTAGATAGTCCTCACAAAAGACAGCAGCTGCTCATCTGAGATGTCCCTGATGCTCAGGCTAGCCCTGTCCCTCTCTCTATACCACCCCAATTCAAACGAAAAAAAAAAAAATGAGACTTTGCATCAGAGGCTCCTGGCTAGGGCTGAGAGGAATAGATCGGAAGTGTTCCATGCCTGGAGTTGCCTGTTGTGCTGGCCCCAAAGGAATACTGGTATTCTGGGATCTTTGGCCATGTTCACTCCCATCTGATCCAGCTGCAAGAAGCCCAGTATTCCAGAGAAGAGCCCTATTCTTATCCTGCACTAATGACAGTTATCCTGGGACTGCAGTTTGACAGCTTAGCACACCCAGCACCCATGAGAATTCAAGCTTGTACATTTTTAATAGAGGTCTGTGGTGTGGATGGCTCTAGGAGAAAAGTGAGAGCTCTGCATTCTAAGGCTGCAGGGAACATATTAGTTTTGCCTGCACTTTTTCTTTCAATAACAGGACCCATTGCTTCCTTGTGGGCAACTGCCCTTCTACCATCTCAGTCCATGTGTTGGGGGTGCTGACCCCAGGCATGTGACCCAGGTAAGGTAGGTCACACTGATTGGGTTGGAGTTGGGCACATGACTCAGTCTGAGCCAATGAGAGCTCATCTCAAGATTTACTGGAACGATTCACTCAGCACACCAAGTTAAGTGCTAGGAATACAGCAGAGAACAAAACTGGACCATCGAGGACAAACTCTTGGTTGGCTAAAACAGCAGAATATCAGCCTGGAAGCTTGACAGGCTGTTTCCCATCACAAAAGATAGCGCTACCTGAGTATGAAGCTCCATGAAAGAAGCAGAACCAGTTGAGGTGGAAACAATTCCTGAGAATTAAGCCACCTGGATCCAGCTATTCCTGCAGGCCATATACCCTTCCCCTTTTCAGTTATATGGACCAACAAACCCCTCCCCACTTTTGTACTTAAATGGTTGGCATTAATTTGTGTGTTTTTTTCTACTTTTTATTTTAAATTATTTTAGATTTAGAGAAAAGTTATAATAGTACAGAGTTCCTGTATATCCCTCACCCAGCTTTCCCTAATGTTAATGTCTTATTTAATCATAGTACAATCGTAAAAACCAAGACGTTAACATTGTACATGATTGTTAACTAAACCATAGACCTTATTTGAATTTCATCAGTTTCTCCACTAGTGTTCTCTTTCTTTTCCAGGATCCTATTCAGGATCTCATTGCATTTAGTTATTTTTTCTTGGCCTCCTCCAATCTGTGACACACTTTTTAAAGACATTTTGAGTTAAGTTTTCGTGCCTTGCTAACCTCAAGAGTCCTGATGATGTCCAGGAACAATCAGGGGGCAAAACAAATGGATGTCAACCAATAAAATAAATTGAATAAATACTTGCAGAGTTCTGGGGAGGGAGTTACCACTTCCAGTTGTCAGGACTAAGAAGGAATTTAACAGACACAATGGTATCTGAGTTTGACTTTGTAGGCCTAAGATGGTTTCCTTATCTGTCCTGAAATGATTGCTCAAGGTTACATAATGAAAAAGTCAGCGATGGAGCTACTTGAAGTCACATATTTTGATTCCTACCCAGTGTGTCCAGGTGGAGTAGGCAGGCAGGCCCAGTTTTCCCCACCTTACTTCCTTGTTCTAGCCTCTGGTGATCAGGTTTGAACCCAGAATGGACCAGGACCAGACCTACAGCAAACCCAGGAAGTATGGCTCAGACATCTGCTTGTCCTTGGCCTTTGATCTCCTGGGGCAGCTAGGAGAGGGAAGGCCCAGCCCTGGGTAAACATCTTCCCAGGACTCTGGGGTCCCATGTAAAATCAAGAAAAAGGAGAGAAGATGAGGAAGAAAGAGAAGAGATTGGTCTCAGGCCCCTGGGGGGGGGGGTTCTCTGCTGAGCCCAGCCAGAATCATAGTATAGAGTGCAGAAGTACAATGTCAGCATCAGATAACTCAAGATGGTTTATGCAACCCCCTCATTTTACAGATTGGGAGACTGAGGCCCAGAGTGTCTTGCTGTTATCCCTTCCTTCCTGGCAACTCTGCCCACATAGGTTTGGGATTGAGGAAGGTGGAGCATTTCCTCTCTTATGGGTCTCTAGAGTCAGGTTAGTGAGGTAGGGGGCTCCCTCCTGCTATCCAGAGGATTGGGGCTCCTGCTCACCATTCCAATCCTTTGGGAATTCTGAAAAGGTGGGGGGAGATAGGAATGCCCAGGTGAGTAGGTGTATCCATCATAACAATAATTAGGGGAGTGAGAGGCTTTAAGCAGGTTAATTATGTAGGCTATGTCTCAGCCTCAACAAACCTCTTTCTGTACTTAGCATCTTCACCCAGGGGCCCTAAAGATAGGGTAACTGAGGTACTCACAAGTGCCACTCAGGGATCCCTGTGGATGGAGACTATGTAACAAGAGCCTGCTAGAAAAAGATGAAGGGGATCCACGGAAGTCAAATTATAGGTTCTAAGGCTGCTGGGACCACTTAGTCACCAGCATCCTTGTTGACCAGTAGGTGCTCACAGCACCTGACCATGAGGATAGGGAAGAAAGGTCAGGGCACAGTACAGGCTGGTGCCTTTCCAGGGCCAGCCTGGTGGATCTTAGGCAGGCATTGTGGAAAAGATCTGAAGCTTAGGATACAAAGGTCAAAACATACAATACTCAAAGGGGATATCTAAAAGAAAAGCCCAGATATTATAAATAATAACGGGGATCAAAGGTAAAAGACTGGGCTGCTAGATACGCTCCCCCCTCAGCATCCTGTGGAGCCCTCAAAAGGACTGGTTGGTATGCCCTATACCCAGGTCATCCATTCGTCCAACAAATGATCATTAAACATCTTCAATGCATCAGGCTCTGGGAAGATGCTGGGGACACCCAGATAAATAAGTTATGGTCCTTGTCTTTAAGAAGTCCTCCGGTCTAGCAGCTAGACTCCTCACCTGAGAACTAGATATCCCAGTTTGGCTAAGACAGTCTCGGTTTACACCCATTGACCCAATATCATTATTACTAGTGTCCACTTTCACTCTCAAAAGTTTCCTCGTTTGAATGATAAATTATATGGTCACCTCAACTATAGTACAATGTATAGGTAACAGTGGAAATAATGAGAGAAAGTGGTAGTAGTTGCTGTTAAGGCTATAATAAAAAGACATTGACAGAGGCAGCTTGAAAGCAAGAGAAATAATCTGTTTAATATGTGATCAGATGTTAGACCACCTGACTATAAAATGGTCAGAGGATGACACTTTTTGTGTGTATCTGTCTCCTGATCCCCAGGCTTGCTACTCCCAGTGTTAAAACTGAGCTATGCTTCTGATTATGAGTAACATTACCAACATGGAGAGGGCTTCCAACTTCAGCTACACTGGACTTGGTACAATTCTCCAAATTCCTTGTGTTTCATAAATATAAACTAAGAACCTATCGGTCAAGAAACTGGTTAAAAAAATTATGGTATAATCACACAATGGAATATTATTCAGCCGTAAAATGGAAAGAGAAAGCTCTTTGTGTACTGATATGGAACAATCTCTAGAATATATTGTTAAATTAAAAAATCAGGGTGAAGAATAGCAAGTATAGCATGTTGTCATTTGTGTAACTCAAGAAATACACACACAGACGCACACACATATATATACACATATACATACATACATACATACATACATATATACATACATACACACACATATACTTTATATGCCAAGAATGTCTCTAGAAGAATATAAAAGAATTGATAAACTTGATGGTCTGGGGAGGGAAACAAGGTGGCTGGGGGACAACTGAGAGATTTCACTGTACCTTTGTACTTTATGAAGTTTGGACTATGTGAATCTATTACCTATTCAAAATTCTGAGTAAAATTAAAATGTTTTTTTTTTAAACAAATAACTAAATGAGTGAATAAATTCCTAGAGTCCCTTCTTTTGTGTCTGCCCATTTGATTCCACTGACTTGCTCATTAGAATCCTTTTTACCTTTCGAAGCTCAGTTCAGAGCAGCCTCTTTCAAGAAGCCTTCCCTGACAATCTGCTCTGCACACTCAGAACAGCCTTCTTTAAAGGCCTTTATTCTGCAGCCTTGCACATGAAGTTGCTGTCCACATCTCACTTCATCCAACAAATTGAAACCTTTCCTGGCAGGGACTACTGGACCTAGTTCATCTCTGATCTTCCTGTAGCACTGAGCTCTTGCAAGTGCTACCACCATCTTCTCCTAACAGCTGAGTCTAGGCAAATGAGTGTTTTTATTTGACAAAGGAAGCACTTGAGATTCAGTGGGGTAAAAGTCAAGAGACTTGCTTAAGGTTGCAAAAAGAGAAAGGTAGAGGTTGCAGAATGCAGGTTTCCAGTGCAGTCCAGAGTTAGGTTCATGTACTACCCTGGCTGCCTACCTTCCATGCACACCCAGTAGCCAGGTCTTACTTTTATTTCCATCCTTCTTGTGCAATAGTCCTAACCCATCTCCCACTAGTCTAGATCAGTCCCCCTTATCCCCCTCACAGTAGCCAGAGCATTTCTCACTTCCCTTCCTCCTACTTAAATGCTTAAGGCTTTTCACTGGCTCCCCTTCCCGCCATCTATACTCTAGGACAAAGTCTACTTTCCTTTGAAATTTTTATGAGGCCCTAGGTCCCGCCCTAGCCCCGCTCTGCAGCTGCAGCTTCCCAATCCCCATTAGATCCTGGAATATGTTAGGAATATGTTTTAAGTGATTCCCAATGGTTTCCTGGCAAAACCTGGCATGTCACCAGGGCAATATTCTCTAACCTCACTTCTCAGTCCCGGCCAAGCCTCAAACACCTGAAAATCTGAACTACTGTGGATTTAGTCTGACCCAGCTCTACTTGCTCTCTTTGAGGCCCTTGTTTCAGCTTCCTCTACTTTAAAATGGGGATAATGTACCAGTCTGGAAAAGAGGACTCGTCCGGTGGGGGTGTCGAAGTCGCTGACAAGGAGGAGCCCGTTGTGGCTCAGGACAGTTTGGTGGGTCCATTTCTGACACTTCATCCCCATTCGCCATTCTCCACCCTCACCTCTAGTGACCATGCCCTAGGCTGCCCTCCACCCCCTCCTCAAGAAGCCAGGCACCCCAGCTCCACCCCTTAGGCGGCAAAGGACAAGCTTAGGGAGGAAGGCGCTGACAGTCACGCTAACATCGCAGATTAGAGACCGCGTGGTTATTTGGCAGATTTGCAATTGGAAACAGAGGACATTGGTGGAGGGGACTATTGGAAATGGCAGTCTTAGAGGAGTCTCCACTCAAGGTCAAGGCGCCTGCTTGACGGGCAGCGAACCTCAAGGACGTCTACCTGCATCCCCGCTTCTCCAGGGCCCGAAACCTTTCTATCCCTTGAATTAGGGTACGTTCTCTTTAAGGCGTTAGAGAAAGTCACCGCGTTGGTGGCCGGCCAACAAGGCGCGGCGCCTTTTGTCCCTTGTGCGCCGCCGTGGGCCGGGCCTGGCGCGGGGGCGGGGCAGAGGAGCGGCGGTAGGGTCAAAGGTTACAGCGCGCACCACGTGGGCGGGTGACTCCGTCCTTCCCGCAGCGGCCGCGGCGATCAGGGCACTTGGGTTAGTGGCGCGGCGGGCGGTACGGACAGCTGAGCCGGACGCCCGCTCCCGCCACCATGGTCATCAAAACGGACGAGTTGCCGGCGGCCGCCCCGGCCGACAGCTCCCGGGAGCCCAACTCACAGGCTGGTGGCAAGGGGAGGCCGGGCACGGCCGGTGAGCGGGGCCGGCGGGGCGGGCAGGGAGACTGGATCCGGACGAGCGGGCGGGCTGGTTTAGGGTTCCGCGGAGACTGCCGGTTTCTTTCCGCGCAGGGCTCGGTTGCTTCTCTCCTGGCGCTCCACTGGGCCGCCCCCGCCTTGAAGGTCACCTTCACTGTCGCCCCCGGCTGCGGCCCGGGCTTTGCACATGGGGTCCCGGGGAGAGCAGCGGCGGCGGGCACACGCGCGCCAGATCGCGGGGACACGTGCGCGCACACGCGGTTTCGGGGTGCGCCGTCGCGGCAGATGGACTCGGCGGCCCCACCTCCTTCCCTCCCGTGCACTGGGGAACTCTCTGGGCTGGGGTCGCTGACACTTGCACTGTCAGGCACCCCTCCACGTCAGGATCCCAAGCGTTCCCTGTGCACGGGCTTCAGCCCTGCGAGTAAGACTACACTTAGGGACTTACCAGGTTTGGTCTGTGGGAAGAGCGCGAGTTAGGCTGTATGTATTACGAACGGTTTTCTATGGTTCATTCTTAGAGGCAAGGCTTTAATCCCAGGTCTTCAGGCTCTGATCTTTAATGGGTTAAGGTTAGACTGATCAGCGGACGTAGGGGTCTGCCTGTGTATGGGGCCAAAGCCACACTCCTTGGCAGGAGGAGGTGTTTGTGCCAGAACTTGATCATTAACCTGCCTTGTTGCGAAAAGTAGGTTAGCCTAGAGTTGCTGTTTTTAAGGCAAAGGTCGTCAGTGTGGAGTGGAGCTCCTAGCTTCCTCTTGGGGGTTGCGTAGCCGTGGCTTTGGGAGCAGCTGCAGCATTCTCTGGTGGGGCCTTCTTCTTTCCATTTCTCCTGTACCTCCTCTGTTATCTTGCATCACAACTCAGTCTGGCCTTGAGGCTGAAGCTCCCTTCCCAGCCCTTTAGTTGTCATCTCCAAATCTTCCTTAGAGCCCCAGGGCTGGACAGTGGACTCTCTGCCTTGGGTAGTGGTGGGAGGGCAGAACTACCCCTATCTCCTACTTCTCCCCAACTCTCCATAACAAGGACTTGTCATTTTCATTTCCCTTCCCAGCTTTGGTAAGTCAGGATGGGAAAAGTGTTAGGTAGGCTCTCTGACCCTGTCGTAATGGGTTACCTTGTGATAGGGGTTAGGTACTGTGGCAGCTTTGCCGATTGCCTAGACAAGGCCAAGGTTTGGACAAATCCACAGATGCTGGTGACTGCAACCATCCATGCTTTGCCCTGATATGGCTTTGAATCAGTGTGTCATGGTAGATAAGAGGAGGTAGATAAGAGGGGCTGGCTGATTTCCTCTTTAGTTAAGAGACCTGAAGAGATGAAACGACTTGCCCAAGGTCATACAGCAATTTAGCTGTTGAGAGCATTTGGATTTCCAGCTCTAGGCGGGCATGTCAAGGCTGCCGTGCCTGTCCCAGAGGAAACTGAGACAGGCATGTTTGCTGGGATCATATGCTGAGAATATGAGGGTTAAGGAGGGGAGAGTCTGTTGGAAGACTTCTCTGAGGGCCTGTGAAGCCCCTCCTCAGCTATGTGCCAAGAGGCCCTGTCTGGGGCAACCCACGTCAGCGGAAGGGCACAGCTGTTCATTTTGGGGAAACTAAGAACATGCCAGTGGTGGAACGTTGGCCCCTTACTCTCTAGGAAGCTAGTATAGATAGGCAGGACTTGAATTACAGCCAGCCTGAATCTATTCAAAGAAGGATGGGGCATTGACGGAGTCCCCCAACAGGTTCTTACCCAGGCTCTTGACCTCAGGACCCAGCTCTGGAAGGCTCCCCAGTCCCCTTAAGGAGGATATCAAGGCCTTTTGTGGGGGAAGCAAGGGTCATTTGGGAATAAAGCTGCTCTTAGGGGTTAAGAGAACAGGCAGGTTTTTCAGGTTCATAGGGGAGGGCTCTTTGGAGTTGGGGCCCAGAGCTGAGTAGGGGCTGGCAGACTGGGGAGGAGCTTGGGGGCTTAGAGGAGCTTCCTGACAGGATCCCAAAGCTTTTCTCTTGGGTAGGTCACTGAAGAGTAGCTTAAGGAGCATTAACTATCCCCAGAACCTCAGGCCTGCTTCTGTCTGGAGGGGAGGGGGAAAGAAGAGCAGGAAGGAGGCAAACACGTGCCCACATCCTTGGGGGTCTTCCATAGGCTGCTTACCTGCCTCCACCTATTTTTCTTGAAGCCCTGGGTTCCTGCGATGGGGTGATATGTCTTTTGGGGCCTACTTCCTGCTGGAGACTCACTTCTTGGGGCCTTGACTGGGGCTGGGGCGGGGCCTGGCCCTGGCACAGTCTACTAGCAAGGCCATGCCAGGCTGGGGAAGGCACACAAAGGCCACCCAGGATGGCCCGTTTCTTTTCTGATTCTTCCTTTCTGCTGCCCACGGGGTCGCTGTGTTCCAAGGCCAGGGCAGGGCTACTACACTTCATCTCTTCATTGTGATCTGGCGAATGAAGGTTGGGGTGTGTCCACAGTGCTGTTTGGGTAATTCTTTCCCATTCTGCAGAAGACCTCTTTTTTCCCTTTCCCTAAAATGCACATACTTGGGGACGCCCCCTGGGATGTGAGAGGAGTGTGTGTGACCCAGAGTGTAGAGGCTTGGGGGGGGGTCCTGTGGCTGGAGATAGATTTGTCTCCTGGACTGCGTCCTGAGGGCTGGAGGAGGAAGAGGGTACTATATTCGTGGTAGGTGCTGCAGCCTAAGGGAGTGGCTGGCACTCAGGCATGGGTTTGGGCATCTGATGGACCTGTTTTTCTCTTGGCTTGGCTGCTTGTTGCCTCTGTGACCTTGGGCAGCTTGCTTACTAGCTTTCCGGAGCCTCAGTTTCCTCAGGTGAGATGGACTGCTCCAACTGATTGAGGGTCCTGCTGTGGGCTGGGTCTAGAGTAAGCTTTGGCTTTATAGTAACCAGAATAGAGGTGGTCATCAGGTGTTATTGCCTGCCCCACTCCCTTCTTCAGAAGGTTGGGTGTGTTTAAGGAAGGGGATAAGATTAAGAGGGATGCTGCCAGGGCCTGGCCTTTAGTACCATCTGGTTTGTGCGTGCAGAACCCTTCATGGGGGCTATGGAGAGGCTGAGGGCCTAGCCTGTGCAAGGCCATGGAGTGGGACAGGACTGGAGGGAAAGAGGGCCTGGTGTGAGCCTGGCTCCCCACCCCCACCCTGGTTAGTATGGATGCCGGAACAGTCTTGGCTGGGTCCTGGCAACAAGTCAGAGGCCCTGGGAAGGTGCCCTGGCGAGGCTGGGCATGTTCCTTCTCCACATGTTACTTCTCCACAGCCGAATGGCCTTTGGCCTCTTGCTGCCAGCTCTGTTTTCCCCTGGGGGAGAGACTTGGTTTTTCTCTTGGCAGAGCAGGGGCTGCTGGGAAGGGAAGGCAGAACCTGCCAGCTTCTTGGTGGAGCTGGAGGCCTGGGGCACGGGTGCAGTTGTCCTCTGGGAGACTGGGGGCCCATCCCCCCTCCCAGCAGAGCCAGTGACTCTCAGGAGGGGGAGAGCTGCCAGGTCACCTGCAGGGGGCATCATGAGCCAGAGGTCCAAGCCACTTCCTTGACCCAGAAGACAAGGCAGGGTACTTAGCGTCTAGGACTGGTGGACAGGGGGTGGCCACCTCATGGCCTGGGTCCGGGTCTGTACCAGCTGTTGCTGGCAGCTGGCTGAAGCGGTCATGCCCACTGGGGTTGGGGCTGAGGAGAGGACCCCCTTGCTGGGCCCTGCCCCTGCCACCCAGTCCCCGGAGTCTTTGATCCTGAGGGGCGCAGGTACCCCAAATGCTGGGTTCTCCTGCCCCCCTAACAGCTTCATCAGCAGTGACCCCCTTTCTGGGGGTTACAGGGAGGTAGATCTAAGTGCTGGTAGCAGCTCCTCCTGGGGTCCTGGAGCCACCAGGGCCTCCTGGCCCACAGCTGTCCTTCTGGCCGACCTTGAGCAGGATGCGAGGCAGGGGGAGTGTGCCCTTCCTGGGGCCGCCCCGGCAGGCCTGGCTCTACTGAAACCCGAAGCCAGCCAGAGCAACAGCCCGGGGCCGACCAGCTGCATGGGGGCAAGGGTAGTGGCAGAGGCCGGAATGAGGGACACAGGCAGTGCCGAGCCTGAGCCAGAGAGCTGGCTGCCTTGCTGCGATGGTGGTCAAGAGACTCCAGAGCCCAGGAGAGGGAAGCCACTGACTGAACCAGGTGGGCTGTGGGGGCAGTGAGCCAGGTGGCCAGCCTTTTGTGGGGAGATCACTTGGCCTTAATCCAGTGGTAGGGAGACCTTCAGGGTCCCTTAGAGGAGCGGGGAGGGGCAGGATAGGCTGTCCTCAGGAGTGGAGGCCCCTGGGAACCAGCCACATTCCTTTGACATGTGATAGGGGATTGGGTACCCCCTGGGGTGCGAACCTGATGCCAGGTGCCTTCTGGGCAGGCTCCCTGGGCTGCCAAAGGGGGAGTGGGAGCTGTGATCCCCCTTGCCTTGTCTTCCCCGTCTTCCCTATCCTGACTCAGGGAATGTGGGCTGGCTGCATGGGTTGGGTCTTGAATTCCCACTTGTGGGGTCTCAGACTTCAAAGTTGCCACTCCATATTGTGTGGGGGCCCCTTCCTGCGTCTCCCCTCATCCTGGGGTCTCACCAGCCCACAAAGCTTTTCTCAAAGACCCAGTTGGGGGAAGTGCTTCCTCATATTTGCCATCCCTCTTTCTAAATTTTGGAGGCATACCAACTGCCGCCCTTCTCTCTGCCCTCCTGTCCTTGTCTGCTTTGTCATAGTGTCCACCAGGTTCTCCCTTTGGTCTGGGTGCTCACTTTCTAGGGGCTTGGGGTGGCTCTGAAGGAGGCTGTGAGCTGCCTGGAAGGAGAGGTCCTTGCGAGTCCTTGTAGTTCCCGGGAGTTTCACTTGTAGTTTGCAGAGGTGTGCTGGGGCCTGGGGTGAGGGTGGTCAGTGAAGATCTACAGTGTCCAAGATGGAGGGGAGTCTGGTGATGTGGTACAAGAATCCAGGGTCTGCTCTTGATTCTTGACCTTGGGTAAGGCTCTGAACTTTTCTGGGCCTCAGACATCCTTATTTGGTGAGAAGGAGGAGGGGACTATATCTGAACTCCTGTTTATCACTAAGTTGAGGGGACCCAGAGAAGAGGGAGTGGCTTCTCTCCACATCCCTGTGGTGTGCCCTTCTATGCTGGGCTTATCTCCTTTCCCAAGGCCCCTGCTCCACGTTTCTGGTGAGTCTGGGTAGGGCTCATACAGCTCTGGGGGAATGCACCCCAACCCCATTCCGAATAGCTGAGTAGGGAAGAGGAGTTGGGGTCCGGACAGGATGGGCTGGGGTCCGGAGCAGAGCTGGGTGAGCTACCCTGTCTGAAGCTCCCAAGCAAGCAAAGGGCCAGTTTGGCTACCAAGCAGACCCTGGGTCAGAAGGCTCCATGGGCCAAATGGGTATTCAGGCAGGCCTGGGTTTTGCTGGAGAGTTTCTCTGAGGAGGTATTTTGCTCCCCAGGGGCTCTCCTTTGTTCCTCTTAGTGCCAGGGTACAAATGGAAGGTTTTGTATCCTATTCCCCTCTCTCCACATGTGGGTTGGGTACTGTTCACAAATATTGGACTTAACTATGTGTTCACAGTAATAAATTTATTCAGTGCCTTTCTGTTGTTTATGGGCAAAACACAAGGAGGAAGATAGAGCTGCTGGTGTGAACAGCCACCCAGAATGCAGCAGAACAAGTGCCTAGGAGGTGGTGACCATGTGTCAGGGGACAATGGAAGCAGTAATTCTTCTGTAGGGTCATTTGGACAGGCTTGAGAGGATAGGATTTATTTCACCTAGGCCTTGACAGATGAGTAGGAGTTTGCCCAATGGAATGTGATATGGGGGGCAGAATAAACAAAAGCACAGGTAGGAGGAAAGATGTGTACCCTGTTCTCATGTTTCCTAGTAGTTTGGTATAGCTACACCTTGACAGAGCTGGCAGGAGCTGAGATGGACTTCTGGCTGAGAGTGTTGGCCTAAGAAGCTTGGATCTTGTGAGCAGTGGGAAGATTCTGAGTGGTGCTGTTAAAATAGGGGAAATGGCCTGTACCAGGCTGTGGCTACAGAGTCATAGTCCTGTGACCAGTGGAGATTAGGTTGGGTGACTAGATATGGGTGGGAGACATTCACGAGCAGGGGCTGGTTTATGGAGGAAGATGAATTCTTTGCTGACAAGATGTCTTTGGTGATGCCTAAGGGGTGGCCGCATACTGAAAAGCTTGAACGAGGCCAGGATTGGTTATGTGAGCTGTAAGGTATGAGTGCATTTGATGCCATGGGAGAGGGTGAGAGGAGAATGAGAAGGGGCTAGGGCCCAGGGACACCGACAACTTGGACTACTGGAAAAGAGCTGGAGAGGGAGGAACAAGAGTATTGGTGTCCATCAGGGAAGAGGAGAAGGAAGAGCTGGTAGTAGATGCTGTTGAGAAGCCAAACACATTAAGTCCAGAGAAGACCTTTGGGTGGCATTGGTGATTCTGGAGATAGTGGTTGGGTGGTATACTCAGATGAAAGATGGACTGGTGGACTTAGAAGCTAATGGGTAGGAAGGGCCCGGGATATGGAAGGGTTCTGGCTGTGGCCTGTAGGTGGCGAGGCAGAGGGAAGTTCTGTGCCCAAGGTTGAAGTTGGACTGTGGAACCTGGGGTAGGGCTGAGTCTTGGGATGACAGGCAGGCCCCATTTTATAGGGCATATGCCCACATGACGAACTAGGCCCATCTTACCGAGTTCCTTTCTTGTCATCCAAAGAGCTGCCGTCAGTCATGCTACTGAATGGAGACTGCCCAGAGAGCCTGAAAAAGGAAGAGAGGGCCTCTGAACTGCCCCGGGAAAATGGGCTGGATGACACTGAACCAGGAGAGGAGACCACTGGACAGGAAGTCATTGTCATTCAGGACACGGGCTTTTCAGTGAAGATCCTGGCCCCTGGGATTGAGCCTTTCTCCCTGCAGGTGAGATGGGGGAGAAGCGTTGAGGCCCAGGGCCTAAGCTTCTTTGAGAGGACAAGGGTAGAAAGCCAAGCCTTGCCTTTGCTCATTCTGGCCTCATGTTGTAGGCAGGAAACCAAGGGTCCTGTGCCTTGCCCAAGGTCATTCCGTTAGCATGATGGATATGGGAGTCCAGGTCATCGTCCCATTGCTAGGAAACAGCTTCCAGCTGTGACTACCAGCTTTGGGGAGAGAGATGGTGGTGGCTGGGCAACCTTGGGGTCCCAGGGCTCCCAAGCCCTCTGCTCTGTACTCTCAGGGAATTCACTTCTCTCTGGCTCTGGTTTCACCGTTTTCCCAAGAGGAGAGCGGTATTAGGTGATCTCAAAGAGCAGAGTCAACCCAGAAGTCTTGCAAATGAGTAACTCATTGGGGAACCAGGCAGTGCCCTCATATGTCTTCTGTACCCACAGGCTTGGGCCCAGAGCACCCCTCCTGGAAGGGGGAAGCCATTTGTTTTGGGGACTTTGACACTGAGCAAGGGAGAAGGCAAGATCGCTGTTTTCTTTCCCCCATTTTTATATTTCTGCTGCTCTGCTCAGGTCTTGCTCTTGATCTGTAGGAATAGTTTAGGCCTGAGGGTAGTGGGGCCAAACTCTGTCATGCACAGATGTGTATATACCCTGCATGCCCATACACAGGTGTAGATGGGCATGTATGTATAGATAGGGCCTGGAATTTAAAGCCAAAAAGTGGGAAACTGAGTATTTGGGGCATTGATTCTAGGCCCTCAGGTACTTTGGGAAAAGTGGCATGTCCTCACCAGGGTGGTTGGGTCCTTTTCCCTGGCAGGTGTCCCCTCAGGAGATGGTACAGGAGATCCACCAGGTGCTCATGGACCGTGAAGACACATGTCACCGCACCTGCTTCTCATTGCACCTGGATGGCAACATGCTGGACCACTTCTCAGAGCTGCGCAGTGTGGAAGGGCTGCAGGAGGGCTCGGTGCTGCGGGTGGTGGAAGGTTTGTCTGGAAGTCAGCCGGCCTGCCAAGGGAGGACACACAGAGGCTAGGCCAGGTGGCACTCCACCCACCGTGGCTAGTCACAGATGAGTACATAGAGTCTCAGAGTGATATCAGACTTGTGGAGGCAAGATTGGAGCACAGGTCTGCTTCTCAGGCTGTCACTTGTGAACCTTCCAGCTTCATGGGTTAAATATCAAAGTTGTGATTAAAAAAAAAAAACAAAACGGTCCCAAGCAAAGGCTTGAACTTGGCCCAATCAAATTCTATAGAGATAAAAGCTAAATCCCTTAAGGAAACTAAAGTTTCACACCTCTGAGCAGAGACATTAGGCTTAGTGTAGAGTGATCAGCTGGTGTGGTGAGGCTAATTTAGTTGTAAAACAAAAGCTCCTGTGAACTTGAGTCCCCTGGGGAAAAGTGGCTCAGAGATTCTGGGTGTGTCATCTTGTTAAGAGGAAATGTGGAAAAAATGTAACCCACCTGTGCTCAAACTTGCTTGATTGTGGAACCCCTCTCTTCCTCCAACAGAGCCCTTATTAACATTTCACAAAACACATATTGGCAGGGGGAGTGTTGTAGTTTAGATCCTGGTAGGTTCTCAAGCCACCCCTGGGCGAGGTTTTCCCTGGGAGATTAGGACAAAGGCTGCGGGGGCCCAGCAGTTCTGTAGGCCTACTCACCTGTGACACTTGTGAGCAGAACAGGGGGCTTTGTGGGCTCCCCAAAGCCATTGTGCACTTCCATTGTGCTTTTTAGTTAGAAGGTTCTTTGCAAATAAGGATCCCTGTCCTTAATAACAGGCAGGTGTGTATGTTGAAACCAGAACTCCAGCTTATGTGTTTATAATGGAATTTGTAAATGGAAGCCTGAAATTGAAAATCAAGATGACCCTTGGTATCACCACAGCAAATTTCTCAAATTTTTCTCTGCTGGCGGGTTGTTGCAGGGAGCAGAGCCCTGGTAATGCTTGCCACTTCCCTCCCAACAGAGCCATACACAGTGCGCGAGGCCCGCATCCATGTGCGCCACGTCCGAGACCTGCTCAAGAGCCTGGACCCATCTGATGCCTTCAATGGGGTTGACTGCAACTCCTTGTCCTTCCTGAGTGTCTTTACTGATGGCGACCTGGGAGGTGCAGGAGGCATTGGGGCCGAGGTTGGGCAGAGGAGCCAGGAGCAAGTTGGCCAGGGGCTGGCAAAGGGGCTGAGGGCTAAGCCATCTCACCCGGATGGGATGGGGCTGGAGGCACCCAGACTGAGGCCAGTTTAGGCAGAGAGATGGTTGGCCCCTGGATGGCCCTGTGCTGACCACCAGTCTTGGGTCCCTCAGACAGTGGGAAGCGGAAGAAGGGCTTGGAGATGGATCCTATCGACTGCACACCACCTGAGTACATCCTTCCCGGGAGCCGGGAGCGGCCATTGTGTCCCCTGCAGCCCCAGAACCGTGATTGGAAGGTGGGATTCCTGGAGCAGAGCTGGGAGCAGGTGTCAGGTAGGGCAAGGGGCTGCTACACCAGGAGGCCTGGCTCACTCATCCTTGGCCATTCCTGTAGCCCCTGCAGTGCCTGAAAGTGCTCACCATGAGCGGCTGGAACCCACCCCCTGGGAACCGCAAGATGCACGGTGACCTCATGTACCTGTTTGTAATCACTGCCGAGGACCGGCAAGTCAGCATCACGGCATCTACACGGGGCTTTTACCTGAACCAGTGAGTTCTTGCCCATTCCAGGTCCTTTGACAGCCACTTTTGGCACCCTGTGCAGTCACTGTCTTCTCTGTAGGTCCACGGCATATCACTTCAACCCCAAGCCCGCCAGCCCCCGATTCCTCAGCCATTCCCTGGTAGAGCTGCTCAACCAGATCAGCCCGACCTTCAAAAAAAACTTTGCCGTGCTGCAGAAGAAAAGGTAGTGCCTTTGCCCCATCTCTGCCCCTTTTCTCATGTTCCATGGGGGGGGCGGGGTAGAGTGAACCGGCCAGTCTGAATTCTAGCATTTCTGCCCTAAAAAGCTGCGCCCCCAGCCCCCAGTGCCTCTCTTTAGGGAGCTTTCAGCCAGACCCCAAGACAGCAATTTCAGGAGAGGCGCTGCTTCTATCAGACTCCCTAAGGGCAGGTCTCAAGTGGGAAAATGCCAGAACTGGTAGGGTCCTCAAAGAAGAGGCCCAGCGCAGGGCTCTGAACTAGGCAGGTTGCCCCATCTCCCTTCCTCTACCTTCCATAGGGTCCAGCGCCACCCATTCGAGAGGATTGCCACCCCGTTCCAAGTATATAGCTGGACGGCCCCCCAGGCAGAGCACGCCATGGACTGCGTGCGTGCAGAGGATGCCTACACCTCGAGATTGGGCTACGAGGAACACATTCCTGGACAGGTGCCTGCAGCCTGGCCCTGCCCTCCCTGGGCACCCCCCCCCACCTTGGTGGGTGCCAGGCTGGGTTCTGTGCGCCTCCCTAGAGGCTCCATCTGCTTGTCTGTCTTGTTCACTTGGAATCACATGGGGCTGTCCATGAGGAGGTAGAAGGGACTTCCCAGAGCACGTTGTGTGGCACAGAGGAGCCAATGTCTCCCTGGTTCCTTTTCAGACCCGGGACTGGAATGAGGAGCTGCAGACAACAAGAGAACTGCCCCGCAAGAATCTACCTGAGCGCCTCCTGCGAGAAAGAGCCATATTCAAGGTGCTCACATCCCCTCATGCCTGACAGCAGCCTCGGGCTCACCTGCCGCCCACCAGCTGGATTTCTGGTGGACAGGAGGGAAGCTATCAGGGCATTCTGCTATCCTTTAACTCCTGGCAGACAACCCAACTCATTTTTCAGGCCTGAGACTTGGAGTGCATGGGCAGGGATGGGACCTGCCTCCAATGTGGGCTAAGTGACGAGGTCCATCCCAGCTTTCTGTCTTCCACTGACAAGCATCGGGTCCTTGTCTGGGCACACATGCCCTATTTTGATGTTATTAGTACTCTTACTGAGATAAAGAGACATGAGGAAAAAAATAGTGCTTTCAAAAAAAGTAATATTAAAAATCTTCCATAATCTTATCACTTAAGAGATGATAATGGTAAAAAAGATGTGAATGTTTTGGGTACTGACTTCTCCAGGGCTATACCAGGTGTGTCATAGGCATTATCTCCTGTAATCACTTGGACACCTTGTAAAGATGGATACTTTTATTGTCAGTACTTTATAGACAAGAAAACGGGTCTAAGAGGTGACCTGTCCAAGTTTACCTAGCACATAGTTGGTAGGTCCCAAACCTATACTGGTCCTTCCAGTCCTTGTTAATCACTTAAGCTCTGCTGAGTATAAGTGATAAGTTTTTTCAAAACAGGAGTCTCTTGCTCTGTTCTAAATGTGAGGAAACTGAGACTAGAGCCCTCGGCCCCCAAAGTGGCCTACTTGCCTCCAACATCTGGGTGAGCTTGGCCAAGCAGGACAAAACCCAAGGCTCTAGTGGATGGGGCCTCTCTCACCCTCCCAACCTCGGCTTCCCCAGGTGCATAGTGATTTCACAGCAGCGGCTACACGCGGTGCCATGGCAGTCATCGATGGCAACGTGATGGCCATCAACCCCAGTGAGGAGACCAAGATGCAGATGTTCATCTGGAACAACATTTTCTTTAGTCTGGGCTTTGATGTCCGCGACCACTATAAGGACTTTGGCGGGGACGTTGCGGCCTATGTGGCGCCCGCCAATGACTTGAATGGTGTGCGCACGTATAATGCGGTGGACGTGGAGGGGCTGTACACACTAGGCACCGTAGTGGTGGATTATCGTGGCTACCGCGTCACAGCCCAGTCCATCATCCCTGGCATCCTGGAGCGAGACCAGGAGCAGAGTGTCATCTATGGTTCCATCGACTTTGGCAAGACAGTGGTGTCCCACCCGCGATACCTGGAGCTGCTGGAACGCACAAGCCGGCCCCTCAAGATCCTGAGGCATCGGGTACTCAATGACCGTGACGAGGAAGTGGAGCTCTGCTCCTCCGTGGAGTGCAAGGGCATAATTGGCAATGACGGGCGCCACTACATCTTGGACCTGTTGCGCACCTTCCCCCCTGACCTCAACTTCCTGCCTGTGTCTGGGGAGCGGCTGCCTGAGGAATGCACCCGTGCCGGCTTCCCCCGCACCCACCGGCACAAGCTCTGCTGCCTGCGCCAGGAGCTGGTGGATGCCTTTGTGGAACACAGGTGAAGGGCGAGGCCTGTGAGGGTAGGCAGGGCCAGACAGCATGCAGCCCGCAGGTGCTTCTGGGGCCTGATCTTGATGGGAGAAGCTTTGGAAAATGGAGAAGAGCTGGCCCTGGCCACAGTCAGTATAGACTCAGCCCCAGCCCCACCCACTCTGACATTAGGTTCCCCACAGGGTCATCCAAGAGCTGTACGTTGGTCAAAAACTAGTGAGCGGCTAGACCAGTGAACATGTGGAAATCTGTGAGGGTGTTTTGGAAAGTCCTAGTGCCAAAGGCCGGGAGGAGGGGCAGGGGGTTACTACTGGTAGCATTTAGTGCTTAGGAGTCAGCCACATCAAATGTCCCACACCACAAATAATTCTCCCATTCACAAAGCTAGTGAGATTCCTGTCATTCTTGAGAGCCTTGGCCTGCATGGTAAGACATACTCCTGCTTACACCCACCCTGTTCTCTTCCTATGTGGGAAGATCTCAGTTTTTGCTGTGACCTACGGCCATTTGATAGAGTTGCTGGGTTGGCACACGCATGTATGCATTGACACTTGCACACTGGGTAGGATGAGTCCTCATGCCCCAGGGTGTCCAGCTCCAACATTTGTTAACCCCAGAAAGCCAGGAGCCTGGAGCCTGGCTCTGGTTCCCATAAGTAGCAGGAAGTTATCAGGCCAGCTGCCACATACCGTTTTCTACCCCCATCTCTAGGTACCTCCTCTTCATGAAGTTGGCTGCTCTGCAGCTGATGCAGCAGAAAGCCAGCAAGATAGAGAACCTCACCACACTGGAAAATGGCAGTCTACCCTCCTCGGATTCCAAGTCTGAAGACCCTCTGGGACCTGAAGCGGGAAGTGAAGAGGAGGGCAGTAGTGCTAGTGGCTTGGCCAAGGTGAAGGAGCTGGCAGAGACCATTGCCTCAGACGACGGGACAGGTGGGCTGCTGTGGTTGCTGGGGAAAACCCCAGACCTATCCTGGCCTCTGGTGCCTGCTAAGGGTGGCTCATAATCCAGCCCCAAGAGAGGCATGCAGATGTCTCTGCAAAGAGCTGCGGGGAGGCTCTGGGCAGCTGTGCCCCACTGGTGAAGTGGGGCTGCCTCCTAGCGGGCCATGTCTCCACAGCAGACCCGCGGAGCCGGGAGGTGATCCGCAACGCATGCAAGGCAGTCGGCTCTATCAGCAGCACAGCCTTTGATGTTCGCTTCAATCCTGACATCTTCTCACCAGGCAGGTGGTGGGGCAGGGTGGGCAGAGCACTGTGGGGTCATCTTGGGACCTTGATGATGGTGGACCTACTAGCCTACCTGAGCAATGTCATCTGTCTTGTCACCTCTGCCTCCCTTCACCTAACTCAAGTCTCTGTTCTCCCCTTGACAGGGGTTCGCTTTCCTGAGTCCTGCCAGGAGGAAGTTCGGGACCAGAAGCAACTGCTGAAAGATGCTGCTGCCTTCCTGCTGTCCTGCCAGATACCTGGCTTGGTGAGGGCTGGTCCGCAGGGGTGGCAGGGTAGAGGGAGCTTCAAGGAGAGGACTGTTACAGGCTTTGGTGCCTGATCTATCTATGACTCAAGAGGCTTGTGGGACCTTCACAGGAGTGACTTCCCCTGGTCTTCAGGGCAGGACAGGCAGAGTGTTCGACCCCATTGTATAGAGGGAGCTGTTAACCCCAAGAGACCAAGGGAGACATCAAGCACAGGCTCTGCTCTGCTGAGCCCTCCATGTGGACTGGTGTCTGGGATTCTGGTCCTCTAAGCCAGGGGTCCCCAACCCTCAGGCCACAGACCAGTGCCGGTCCATGGCCTGTTTGGAACCATGCCGCACAGCAGGAGGTGAACGGCGAGTGAGCAAGCAAGTTTCATCTGTATTTGTAGCTGTTTCCCAGCACTAGCATCATTGCCTCAGCTCCACCTCAGATCGTCAGGCATTAGATTCTCATGGGAGCACTGGTTCCTGTTGCCAAAAAGGTTGAGACTGGTACTTTAAGCCGCTACGTGACGGATAGCTGATGTAGGGGTCAGGGGGTTATTTGGGAGAAAAAGCAGGGTATCCTGTCCTCTTTACCCTCAAGAGCTTTGTATGTAGGACCCCGTGGGGTATTTGCTTTCTACTAAAGCAGCTCCATGGCGAGGTGGCACACTTGTCTCAGATCTTTGAGCTGAGCCTGCAGTGTCAGATGCCCGTTCCCTCTAAGTCTCAGCACAGGGGGTAGGGTGAAGCTTTGGCCCCTGAGTAGTCACCTCTGCTCCTTCCCACCTGGTCAGAAGGGAGCCTGTGCTGCCTGTTGGGCATTCTCAGTTCACCCATTGGGGGCCCCCTCATCTCCGCTTCCTCGTCAGGTGGGCCTGGCAAGTCACCCGTTTTCCTTGGCTTGTAAGAAAGGCTATGGGACAAGTTCTCACTTCCCTCCTGCTGCTTTGTCTCCTTGCCTCTTCCTGACTTGTAACTGGTTTTCATTCCCTGCTTTCCTATGGGGTGGGCCTCAAGATGATGTGAGCTCTCTCAGGAAGACCCAGGGTGGGAGGAGGCAGAAGGCTTGGGCTGGGGGGCCTGACCTGCTGCAGCCTGCAGGTAAAGGACTGCACAGACCATGTGGTGCTGCCCATGGATGGGGCTACGCTGTCTGAGGTTATGCGCCAGCGCGGCATCAACATGCGCTACCTGGGCAAAGTGCTGGACTTAGTGCTCCGGAGCCCGGCCCGAGACCAGCTGGACCACATCTATGTGAGTGGTACTCAGGGAGGGCCGCGAGACGGTGGGGCCAGGCTGGAGGCCTGGGGCCAAGATTTCCCTTTTTGAACCTTCGTAGAAAATTGGCATTGGAGAGCTCATCACCCGCTCTGCCAAGCACATCTTCAAGACATACTTACAGGTACCATCACTCCCCCCTCAGCCTATATAGGTAGTATAGGGTCTTGGAGAAGAGCCCTGGGTTGGGGCCTGAGGGCCCTCATGACTTTGATTCAAATTTCCCTCGCAGGGAGTTGAGCTCTCGGGCCTCTCAGCTGCCATCAGCCACTTCCTGAACTGCTTCCTGAGCTCCTACCCCAACCCTGTGGCCCACCTGCCTGCCGATGAGCTGGTCTCCAAGAAGAGGAACAGGAAGAGGAGAAACCGGCCTCCAGGGGCGGCAGATAACACTGCCTGGGCTGTCATGACCCCCCAGGAGCTCTGGAAGAACATCTGCCAGGAGGCCAAGAACTACTTTGATTTCAGCCTCGAGTGGTGCGTGAGTGACTTGGCAGGGGCATGGCAGGCAGGTGGTCTTCTGACAACCCAAGGTGGAGAACAGGAGAGGAGAAAGGAGGGAGCCATGGAGGAGCTTGTTTTAGGAAGTAGGGATGGAGCTGTTAGTCCTGGCTGGTGGGCGAGTGTGGCCAAGAGGGTGCCCCAGCTGTTGTGAAGGGGCAGAGATGGGTTCTGGTCTGCTCAGGCCCACCTGTCTCTTCTCCCCCAGTGAGACCGTGGACCAGGCTGTAGAGACCTATGGCCTGCAGAAGATAACACTGCTGCGGGAGATCTCCCTGAAAACCGGAATCCAGGTGGGTATGGGGCAGTGTCCCTTCATGTCCCAGCTCCCTTAGGTCCACAGGGCCGGGGTGGATGGGCTCTCTCTCCACACATGGGAATGGGTTGGGAGGTGCTGGTCATTGAGCCTGGGGCTGAAACTGCCTTTGGGTATGTGGGTGTTGGTTGTGTCCCCCAGATCCTGCTGAAAGAGTACAGCTTCGACAGCCGCCACAAACCCGCATTCACTGAGGAGGATGTGCTCAATATCTTCCCTGTGGTCAAGCATGTTAACCCCAAGGCCTCGGACGCCTTCCACTTCTTCCAGAGCGGACAGGCCAAAGTACAGCAGGGTGCGTGGCCAGATGTGGCTGGGGGGGAGGGGAGCCCCCAGCCAAACCCTGACCTTGCCACCCTTGGGGGTGCCCTGCAGGCTTCCTGAAGGAGGGCTGCGAGCTCATCAACGAGGCCCTGAACCTGTTTAATAATGTGTACGGAGCCATGCACGTGGAGATCTGCGCCTGCTTACGTCTCCTTGCCCGTCTCCACTACATTATGGGTGACTATGCCGAGGTGGGCTTTGTGCACTCTCTGGGCTATGTCAGCAGAGGCCTTGGGGGCTGGCGAGTGAGGGAGCTGGGGCTGTGTTCTCACTCCTACGGCAATGACAGGCCTGCGACAGGCCTGCGGAACTGGAGCCCTGTCCAAGGGGCTTAAGGTGCTGCTCACCAGGGCTGGGGTGGTCGGGGACAGGGAGAAGCAGGCAGAGACCAGGGGGACCTGGGGAGTTGCTTGTTCTGGCTGAGTCTCCTTTCACAGGGACACTGGGAAGGATAAATTCTGGGACTCATTGCACCTAGTACCTTGTAAGCACCCTGTAAAGCTTCTAGGAGTGTCCCTGCTGTTGTCTTCAACCAGTATGGTGTTTACCTGCCTTGTCAGCCCCCAGGGCTTTTAGAGGCTCTTCAGTGGGGCAGGCACTTTGTAGGCTCTCTACTCCCCTGCAGTCACAGAGACTTTTGTCTATGTGTGTTTTTAAAAAATTATTAATACTTTATTTTTAGAACAATTTTAGATTTGTATACATGTATTTACATAGATTTAGTTGGGGGGAATATGGCTTAAGACAAGTGTTTTAAAAAGACGAAAGTCTCAGAGTGGAGCATAGACTTCCATGGTCACAATAGCTGAATTTTGATTCCTCCTCTGTCTTCATACGAAGAAAAAATAGGAAGTGCAACCACAAGGGACAAGGCCAAGCTGCTATGGGGCTTGAGGGTCTAGAGCTAGGCAGACTCAGTATGGGGTGGCACCCACCCCAGGATGACAGCCCCCCACCTCTCCAGGCCCTGAGTAACCAACAGAAGGCTGTACTGATGAGTGAGCGAGTGATGGGCATCGAGCACCCCAACACCATCCAGGAATATGTGAGTGGCCATCGGAGCCGGGGCTGCACAGGTTGGTGGGGCCCATGGCTGCCCTGGCCTGATCTGGCTGCCCCTACAGATGCACCTGGCCCTGTACTGCTTCGCCAGCAGCCAGCTGTCCACGGCCCTGAGCCTACTGTACCGTGCCCGCTACCTCACACTGCTTGTGTTCGGGGAAGACCACCCTGAGATGGCACTGCTGGATGTGAGTGCTAGGGAGGGACAGCAGAATGAGCCTTAGTACCAGGGGAGTGGGACCTGATCAGGGCCCTCCTGACTGCCCCTAGAACAACATCGGGCTGGTGCTGCACGGGGTGATGGAGTATGACCTTTCACTGCGCTTCCTGGAGAATGCGCTGGCTGTCAGCACCAAGTACCATGGGCCTAAGTCCCTCAAGGTGGCACTCAGGTGAGGCTGTGCTGGGTTAGGGGGCAGAGGGTCCATATACCAGGGCCATAAGGACGGTCCCAGGAAGTACTTGGATTGAGGGTGGTTATGGTACCCAGCGTTCTCTTTTATCTGATTCCTGAGAAAATATCTCTCAACTTTCATCCCTTTGCTGAGTCCTGGGCTTGTTTGTTTCCCTCAAGTAGATTCCAAAGTGGGATCTAGATTAGTTTGCATACCCTCCATCAGGGTCCCACTGCCTCAGCCCACTCATGTCCCTCCTTTGTCCCCTGCACCATGCCGCCTGCAGCCACCACCTTGTTGCCCGGGTCTATGAGAGCAAAGCTGAATTTCGGTCAGCTCTGCAGCACGAGAAGGAAGGTTACACTATCTACAAGACTCAGGTGGGCCATGGCAGGGGCTTTGGGGTACAGCTGGGCCTGTGGGCTCCACCAGCCCTGACTGCTTCTTGCTTATGCCACTCTCACCCCCTGTAGCTGGGCGAGGATCATGAGAAGACCAAGGAGAGCTCTGAGTACCTCAAGTGCCTGACCCAGCAGGCTGTGGCCCTGCAGCGTACCATGAACGAGATCTACCGCAGTGGTTCCAGCGCCAATATCCCACCTCTCAAGGTACATCCGGGACAAAGCTGGGGAGCCCCCCATCCCAGTCTCCCTGTGCCTGCACAGTGGCTCATCTTCCCTTATACCCCTCAGTTCACAGCCCCCAGCATGGCCAGTGTCTTGGAACAGCTCAACGTCATCAATGGCATCCTCTTCATTCCGCTCAGGTGAGGCCCCTCTTCCGCCTGCTCCCCACCCCCACTTGGAAGCTGGCCTTTAGTGTTTTGTTTTTTAAAACACATAATTGACGTGGCTCAAAATTGGAAAGTACAGCCAGGGATAAGAAGTTCCTTGTGTATCCTTTCAGAAATATTTCGCATAATTGAGCAAACGTATCTGTAATCTTTTTATCCCCTCTTTTTTGCACAAAAATGTAACCCGTGCATATTAGGTATATTTTTCTTAATATAACTTGGCTTCATTCTTTCTCTAGCTTCCTGCTGTTCCAGTATAGGGAATGTCCCTTCTAACTGGACCCTCGGGCTCTGGTGTGCTTCTTATAAATAGTTCTGCTTTCTTGAGCCCCTTGGTCCTGTCTCCTCACCGGGGTGGGACATGGATTTGGTCAACCAGAGTTTAGGCCATTTACAGTGGATCTTCTCTTTGTTGCACGCATGCCCCACTCCCGTTTTCTGTGCATAACTGCTGTGTGAACACCACAGAGTGCACCCAGCAGCTGGGTGTAAAGGCTGAGAGGGAGCCAGGCCTTAACTGAAGGTTCTGTTAACTGCATAGAGTTCTCACTTCTTTAGCACTTGGGGGCCTTTTGCTTTGGGGAAGGAAAGGAAACACTTAATTTAGAAATGTCTCACTGAACAAAGCACAGAGCCTGATCTTGTCCCTTAAGTTAAGAAAAGTCAGTAAAGTGGCAGAGGGCCACTGACACCCACTCTTTACCCCCATCCTTCTACTCAGCCAAAAAGACTTGGAGAATCTGAAAGCCGAGGTGGCACGGCGACACCAGCTCCAGGAGGCCAGCAAAAACAGGGATAAGGCGGAGGAGCCCATGGCCACCGAGCCTGAGCCAGTGGGGGCCCCAGATGATGCGGCCTCCCAGTCCCAGGCTGCGAAGGACCCTCCTTTCCTGAGCTTGCAGGGGTAGAACAGGAGAGACAGAAGGACAGTCAGCTGCCCCATTACCCAGTGATCCAGACTCCACGAGAAGGGGACACGCCCTGCCGATGGAGAGAGGAAGCAAGTCCCTCTTCGTCCATGTTTCCAACCCTAACCCTACCCCCAGCATCCTCCTGGGACCCCGGCCTGCCTGCCCCCAAGAGATGTTTTTGCACTGGTTCAATGAATATACGATGCAGAAGCCTAAATGAAGACATGTGAATGGAGTGTATGGGCGTCAGTTCCCAGCTGGGGGGCAGGTGCCCCTCAGGCCCCTCCATCCTCAAGCAGGTGTGTGCAAGTGTGTCCATGCCCGTGAGCATCTTGATCCGTCCTCCCTAACTTTGTACATAGCCCAGGTCATTTCGGAATGGGTGATGTGCAGATGCGATTTCTCAGGTCATTTGTATGTTTGACATGGCTGCTGCTTCTGCTGCCACTACCCCTGGTCTCAAGCTGGCTTAAAGTCCAGATTTAAAGCCAAAAAGTGGGGAGCTTTCCTGTGTCCTGGGATGGGGAGCCAGAGTTCTGCAGTAGGGCTGGAGGGCTGGGTGCACTTTAGCTCTGTGGCAAGTTGAGAGCTACAGTAGCTTTATTAGTTGTGGTTGGGCCTGGCCCGGCTATGCTTGGTTTGGGGGAAGGAGGGGTGTACAGTGGTGGTTCTACAGACACCCCTGTGCCCAGCCCCCACCTGTCTGCCTCCCTGCTCCCCAGCTGGGGATACCTCGGGGGCTACAGTCTGAATGTATCCTTCTCCCCATTTTAACCTGAGCTGCCTAACGCACAGTGGGAGTGGGTAGGGCAAGGACCTAGGGGAACCAGGGTTGAATCATGGGTCCTTGGGGGAAGTTACTAGACACAGGACTGATTATCATTTATTTGTGGAGCCCAGCTTCCTACCTGGTTCTTGCCACATAAGCACCTTCAACAGAGAGTAGCTCTGGGGGGTGGGGGGTGGCACATGGGGGCGGCATGGAGGGTGGTAGCCCCCACAGGCCCTGGCTACTCCCTCTCTCTCCTGCCTGTGCTGCTTCTCTGTGCCTGCTGTTGGAGCCCTGACGGTGGTGGGAGACTGTCACTCTCTTGAGTTTGAGGGAGATGTTCTCTGGGGTGGGGCCTCTGCCTAGGGAGAAAGCTGCTTATGGGTATGGTCTGTCCAAACACCTTGTTTCAAAGGGAGTGGGGTGAGCTAGCAAGCAAAGCATCCCCACAGCTGATCAAGAACTTTTTCTTGTTTTTAAACCATCACGTCTTCATTTCACATTGGAATAAAGTGAGTTTTTGAAACCTGCTGCCTCAGCCTCTCCTGTGTGTTCTGTACCAGTCACATTTGATTATGAGGGCAGTTGCCAGAAATATTAATAAAAGTTTAAAGCATATGAATGTATATATTAGATCAAATTCAGTTATCGTTATGTCATTTAAGTGGGAAAAAGGGGTGGAGTCACAGACACTCAGCTAGAGTTTACCCAGCTGCCAGTCACTAGACATGAGACTGGCACGTAGCTGAATGTCATTTGTTGGTCACAGGAGAAGAAAGGCTGAGAATTGCTCCACTGTGGCTCAGCCTGGCATGAAGGCCAGTTTGAATGAGGGGTGCTTACAGGGTAGAGGCCCAGGCCCTGGTTAAGCTGGCTGACCCTGATAGGTTGATGAACATTGAACTCTGGGCATCTGTCCTTGTCCCATTTGAAATGAGAGGAATGGCCAGCACCCCCCAGAAGACCAGGAGTTCTGGAAGAATGGAGGGGTGTCTAAAGTTCGCTATCCTAGGGTAGGTCTTAGGGTTAGCAAGACTCCTGGAGATCTAGTGAGGTGGGAGGAGGAGAGCCCACCAGGGCCAGCTTGAGGGGCAGAGCCTGTGAAGTGGGAGTAGGAGTGTAGAGAGGGCCTGTCTCTGAGAAGAGGGGGAGTCTCTACAGGTGTTGGCTGCTGCTCAGCCATCCTGGAGCAGGCAGGCCCTCCGCCCCATGCATACTTGAATGACTTTTTGAATACTTTCCGTCTTTAACATTCTGAAAAGAAAAAATTTACAACCTTAATATGTTAGTTTTCCTAAGCAAACTGGAAAACACATTCCTAACCTCCAGGTTTTCAAGTGATGCCCAAGGATTGCCCTTGGTGACTTGACACATGCTGCTCCCCTACCCCCCCGCCAGTGTCCTTTACAATCTCATGATTGTGTTCTCAACATGTCTTCCTATGGCCTTTATCCTGTGAACACCAGTCATGTCCTTCATGGAACTTCTAAAAATGGGGACATCATCTTGTAAAGCTTAAAATGGAAGCCGAGAATAGATCAGGTTTATTTACCATTGTACCTACTAGTCACCTGAGAAGACCATTTTTCATGGTTGATCCCTTAAGCATATTAGTGCTGTCAGATATCTTTTGACAACCCAAATGGCAAGGGGCTGTTGTTTTATAAAGGTAATAAGAGGCTCCAAGTGTGAAATCAACCCTTCCCAGACTTCAATTTTTTTAAAAGGGTGAATAGTAGTATCCAAGAAGTTAGTGTAAGAACTGGATGTATTAGGTCTGTGGATGGGCAGCTGTTCAAGATGGACATTGTCTGTTTTGTGAGCCACACCCGTCACGTCGTCATGTCCCCCACGCTGGTCTTTCACCTTCTACTCTAAACTACTTTTCTTCCATGTTTGGATTTAACATTCATATTACGTTTAAAATAAAAAATTTTAGAATTTTAACCAAATTAAACTTTTTAAGGTACCATGTCTCATGTCCCCCAAACTGTCATTGTACTGAGAGAACTGTGAAAGAGTTCATTGAGGAATTCCTGTATACCCTGAAGCTGAGAATAAAGTATCTGCATGTGGCCCAAATATCTCCTTGCCCCGACTTCCAGTGTCTAAACTACCAGATTAAATAAGGCATGCATAATTAGGACACCTACAAAGGACAGGTGACTCTCCTCAAATGGAAACTGAAATACCCCCATTAAGCAGGCAAACCCACTGATTAAAAAAATAAATCAGACACCAAGATGCAGACCATTCAAGACACAATTATTCTGAGTTATTTCCCATAGACTGATTGAGGAGCCTTCCTAAATTGCAAGTGTGGGCAACCTAATTCTTGCTCATCCATTTCCCGCCTCCACCCCTTTCTTATTGTCCATCTCACAGAGGAGTTAGCAGTGCGGTGCATATATGGTGGTAGAGGTGCTCAGGGATGGATATTAGGGCCTTCCCTGCATTACTAAAAGTTAAAAAACTGCTTAAAAGGTGTCAAAGTCCTCCTTATACTTAAATGGCTAATAAGATGCTTTATACAGGCAGAACCAGATAAAGGAAAGAACAAGTGTATTTGAATTTGTGCCAGCTCACCCTTTAATTAACTTAATACATTTTGGTATATGACCTCACCATAAGTGAACCTGTTTTGTCTATAAAAATGCACTAATATATCAGTAAGGGGCATATGTGAGAATAAGGGTGCCTGTTAAGAATGAGGTTAAGTGTTGGCAACTAACAGGTATTCAGATGTCAGGTCATTTCCCTCCTAGTCACTCCATCTCCACTTTTACTGAAAGAGGGCTGGTGGAATGACAGCCATACAAAATACAAAGGTACAAACTCCACGAGTAAAGAAGGTGAAAAAGAAAGATCTGAGTTCAAACCCCAGCTGTGGGGCCCAGAGATCAGTGACTTTTGTCAAAGTTTTCTTCAATGTATAGTTGAATCATTTCATCAGTGGTTCTCAAACTTGAGCCTGGACCAGAATTGTCTGGACAGCTTGTTAAACAAGGTTTTCTGGGTCCCATCCTGTTTTGGATACAGCAGGCCTGAGCTGCAACCAAAGAACTTGCATTTCTACAAAGTTCTCAGGTTGCTGCTGATGCTGCTGGCCTGGGGGACACACTTTATCACTTTCCTAGAGGATTCTGATATGTCAGCAGTTGAGGATTTTGTCTGCATGCAAGACATTTCACCAAAGACTAAACAGGGACAGGGCTGTCACATGCTGCACATGGATGCAATATTTCACCTAGTCTTCCACTTTTGTATAGCTCACCCTCCATCAGGGACAGACACAATCATGAATCTTAGAAGGAAGCTTGATGTGACATACCAGTTGAGTTAATTCAACAGGTTTTCATCTGCTAACTGCATTTCTAGTGATAATAAGGCTAGAATTTCCACCCCTAGGGAAAGTGGTTAGGCTCATAATCTGGATCTTAACCCAGGGGAAAAATCCTCGAAGTAAAAGGAAAAGCTGCAAAACACAGGAAACTGTAACATCAAGCAAATTATTTTGGTGCTATTGGCCCGGCTTCCCATTTGAGGAGTCGACTCCTACCAGGAGGCAGTAAAGCAACTGGGCTGTAAGGAGCCACATCAATCTTTTATACATAAAAAGGGCTGGAGACCTCATGAATGCACTGACACTTTGGAGGCTAGGTGAGCAGTAGTCTAGAGATCAAAGGCAGGATAGCCAACACATGTAAAGCAGAGAAAGCAGTGGGGCTTCTGGGGCAAAAGTGAACGTTGTTCTGCTACATTTCAACCAAAACTTTAAAGTATTAAAAATCTTCAAGATTCCAAAACCATTGGGCAGAATTAAGAGGCTCGCTGAGAACAAAAGGCAATAGGGAGTCCTCTCTCTGCAGCCCTGACTGATCACAAGAGGGCCAAGACTTTTTAGAAAGGGCTATATAATAGGTCATTCCTGGTTTAAACACTCTGGCCTCAGCTCTAGAGACAGTCAGAAAGGACTGCTGGAGCAGAGGGGTGGAGCTTGAAGAATTAGCCCACCACCTGAAGAGCCATGGCACCTAGCTCATACCTCCAAATAGAAGGAAGCAGACAGAACAGGCAGTGCTGGCACTGCCCTAATGAAAAAAAAAAGCCTTCCACAAGGCCCTACTGCCCCATCACCAATTTGCACCTTACTCTACGACTAGTGCTTAACACAGTCCCAGTTTCTTTTAAGACTTAAATGTTTTAAATCTGTGCACGAGACCCCCCCCAAAAAAAAAATCACATCTAGTTTTATAGGCATTTAATAGTTTACCAATTGGTACAATAAGATTTTTTAATATGCAGAAAACATGAATAAATTTTGTTTTACACAGTCTGAGAGCAACAAATCTTACTGTAAAACACAAGAGCAATATTATATACATTCCTTTACTGATTTTTTAAAATTGTGTCAATATCTTCAGTTAACTCTTACAATCTGAGGAACTGTTTTCTCCAATCACCACCTCGGCAACGTTCATATGAAATCATTGCTTGCCTTCATGTCAGTGTCAGAATCAACTTCTAACTCGAAGATTTTGTGTTTGTTTCTATAATCTTCAGAGTGAGCTTTAGGGATGCCTGAAGGATAGGCAGGACAAGAAAGCAGCTACTTACATGATATAGTGGAAAGATAAAAAGGCCAGTTCAGTCCAGTTGTGACTTGTAAATCCAGCTAGCCCTCCCCCCACCCCACTGGAAAAAAACAGAACCTTTTTCACTGATTTTGTACATGTTGCTTCTCTATCAGGAGATTCTTCTTTGCATCATCTAGATTAACACATTGGACTTATATACAGCTGGACAGAAAGAGTAACCTTTTTAAGTGCCTTGTCCTTTAATTCAACAATTTTAACTTCAGTTGCTTAAGGATTATCAAGCCACCACTGTCAACAAAATATCCTTTAAATAGTTTTTCTTTAAATAAATTTTTTTAAAAAAACTATTTAATGAGTGATATTACCTGGAAGTTCACACAGAAACAGAAAGAGGCAAACAGGAGAGCAGGGCACTGACCGTAAGGAGACTGGGCTTGGTGACCTAGAGCCAAAGCTTCCAAAGACTATAGAGAGCGCCTGCCCCACAGCCCGGACAACTTGCTAACACTAGTGATTTTAGAGCAGTGCTCTGGGAACACCACTGGTCACACCACACATGGACAAAACTGGACGGTCTTAGTCTCCTAAAGTGCAAGATTCCATGTCAAAAAGCAACTATTCTCCAAGCGACATCTAAACTACAGTTTCCGTGACTTGCACTTTCAAGAGTGCAGCTAGGACTTCTTGGGCACGTTATATTAGGGTGGCACTGGAATGTCTGTTTTCACACACACACACACACAAAGTCAATAATCATCTGAGGATGTTCTACCAGCATTTTATTTCTTAAATGGCCAATTTGATTGAGAAAGTGACAAAGCAGCAGTGAACCTCTAAATCAATTAATAAATTCCTCTACTTATAATCCAAACCAGTAACCTAATCATTGTACGTATCCCAGGCAAGGCACAGGGTTAGACAGCAGACAGAGAAAACGGAAGAAACAGGAAGAAAGGGCATCAACAGGGCAGTGTCAAACAACAGTGCAGGAAACCACTGCAAATCTGATTCCGGATTGTGGATGGTTCATTCTCCCTCACCCCCTTCATTATTCAAACAGGGCTTGTTACATTTGGATCCAGTTGAGGACCATCCCTGAGATTCAATGTTTGCTGCTTTTTAAATGGAGGATGTCTGGTAACTCAACTAAGCAGCAGGCTGTGGCAATCTCCCAAGTACGGATAACTTTGTTTACAGAGCAACGTTTCTAACCTTCTTTGTCAATGAAAGTCACTGTGTGCTACAGGGTAAAAAACCCAGCAGATAGCAACTTTGTTTCCTCCTAAATCAGTACCATTTTTTCCTTTATTGTTCATATCTATGAGTGATTTCTAGATGTTGTGGCTTACCCTTAAACAATTTGTTGCTACATGCTAAAAATGAATTAAAATACAAGACATTTATACATGTACAAACAAATGTTAAGATGCACCATTTCTATGTATTTATAGTTCTTAAAACAGGACAGGAAATAGCAGCAAACAAGAACAAAGGTATTTTTCATAGCTTTTGTAGAAAAATCCAGTCAGAACAGCTAAGGGAAAACAAAAAAAAGACTTCTCAATGCGAGCAGGGTATGAGGCAATATTGTCCTGAAAGTTATTCTACTGTATTTAAGAAATTAGCTTAAGTTGTAATTTTTGTCCTCAAAAATAGCCATTAGTTTCAAAACATTTTTCTTTCTAGAGACATCTCTCAGGAATTAAAAAAAAAAAGCAAACAAAAAGACACAAAGTAGACATAAAGCTGCTTCTAGTAAATATACAGCCTATTCTCTCTGTATCTACAGGACATTAACTCTAACCCTGTCTTTTTCAGAAACCAAATTTCCATTAATTACTAAAAGGGACATTTTAAAAAAATCACATATTACACAAATGAATAAAATGCAATTGAGGATAAATTTCTTTGTTAAACTGTCTTTGTTATTTCATTGTTCTAACTTTTCATATGACCTTACAAAAAATTGTTGGTTAGCTAAGCAAGGAAATTATTAATTATCCGTAATGGTGTTTCCAAAGTCATCAATAAAAATTATCTTAAACCTATTTGTATTAACTTTGGATCACAATATACAACATATCAGGGATGTGTAAAATGCTGAACAACCCAATTGGAGGGGGGGGAAGGGAGGATAATGGAAATGATTTCCTTTAGCTGGAAAATATATCCACAGAGTCAGAGTCAGACCTAGTTTTCAGAAGCGTTACGATCAAAAAGGGTTTATTCTAAAAGCATGGTATTCCACAGCAAGATTTATTCTATTTGTATGTTTTAGCACTTCTTCAAAAACCCAAGACCCAAGGACATGGAGGTTGTATGTGTGCGATATACATATACAGACTTATCTACTTAATAGACAGGCCCATATATTATAAACATTTACATATAAACAAATGGTGAAAACAGTACATATTTTTATGCACGCTCCATTAAACCCTGTCTTTTTTTTTAAAACTTAAGTTAAATACAGTTCAAATTGATATCAGATTCATGTTGAAAAACAAACTGCTGTATTTCTCTCACTCCCTTGAAATGGGCAAACATAACCTTTTCAATATTTCTGTCATTATGTAATGCACATTGCACATCCCTAAAAAACAAAAACGAATAGTGATTTGTACCATGACACACTCAAATGGGAAGATTAATTTCTACTTGGAAGTCACATCACTATACAGTCTAACAGTATGGAAAATACAACTAGAAGTGTGTCTAGTGTGAAAATAGAAGCTTAGAGTATTACAGTGTTTTTCAACCTGTTTACAAAGCATTAAGACCCAAATGAAATAAATGATTTGCTATTAGCTGCTGAGATTTTTCTTAAGATTTACAGTCATTTTCTTACATAAATATACCACTAGCCTTTGCTTGACAGGCTGCCAAAACAAATGTATTCTATTGATTTGGCAAATGTGTCATGACAAAAATTCCAATGTGTAAATCCTCAGTAATTACATAGATGGTTCAGAAGATTTTGAATTGTAGCCTTATTATCTAACATCTTTAAAGAAGATTTATTAAGCACACTTAAGTGATGTTACATAGATACACATTTCAGAAAAAGCCCTAATAACCACCACTTTCCCCCAAATGAGGCCATCAAGTCAGGCACCAACAGATAGCAGAAAAACAGGAATTAATAATTCAACATAAAATGACACTGTCAACTATTCAGTTTAGTGCCCTAGTTCAATTTATTTAACTTCTGCCTTCTTAGGCCTGGTGTGACCAATGCCAGCCCAGGTTTTTAAACCCTATGGTACTTCTAGACAACGTATGTAAATTTACAGTATACAATTTGGATTCACCATGCATGAATACTTTGTGTGTAACATTTAATAAGCTCAATCTACATCCAGAATAATTTACATGAAAGGACAATATTTATTTAAACAGAGCTCAATGGGGTAACCATGGTATCATCAGAGTGCATCCAGAGGAAAAAAGGAGCAGGGGCCAAATGAGACTCAATCAACGGCACTCCCACACCTTTACTGTTTGATCTACACTGCCAGTAACCACATATGGTGCCGTCTTATGGAAATCTGAAAGGAAAAAAAAAGTCTTATTTTAAAGTCAGATTGAGCCAGATGTGATTTTTAATAAATCATAAGTCCGAAAGCCAGAAATACACATTTTTTTTCCATACACATCCACACACCCACCTCTAGAAAGTATCAAGCTAACCAACTATGTGTTAGAGAAACAGACTTAATGACTAAATCTTGTATTAATATATCAAAAGACAAAAAACAAAAAAACAAAAAAAAAACCTACGCCAACTACTCCTCATCCCAGCTGAGGCTGAATACTCAAATCTAACAATGGTAGTTTCAATGTATCCATTTACTGAACACTCATTATGTCTTAAGATAAATACTAGAGCTTTATATTCACGTTTAATCCTTGTAAACCATCCTGTGAGGTGGGCATTAGCCCTATTCTGCTGAGGCTTTATCTTCATTGTTAGATCACCACAACCTAGCCTGTGTGTTATATTTTACTGTATTCACTATCTTCAATTCTAGGTTCAGGTCTGAAAGATAGTAAGGATGTTTATTAAACTTAAATTCCCTGAGTTCCCAGTACATGACAGGATATATCTGCCAGGGAAAAAAGGTAGAGTAAGATGTCCTTTGAGAAACTCACAAGCTAATAGAGGAGAAAAATTACCCATCAGAGTGGTCAGTAAGCATCCTCTTCACAATTCTAGCTTCCAAAACCAATGTTGTGCAATGGAGAAAGTAATTTTTTTTATTATAAGGCTGATGATGAAGAGAGAATTAAGGAAAAGAGTATTTAAAACAAATGGTAGGAATCCACAAAGTTTTTAACCTGTCTTCTCTATTCTGCTCTAAAGAATATGGTCATTTCTAACCTGAAAAAGTCCACATGATTACATAAAATTTTGTTATGTCTGCTGCTCCAAAATTTAATTGCTCAGAAAATATACAACTCATACATACCCAAGGAGGTAACAAAGTGTTCATGCGCATTGAGGGTCTTCATGCATCTCTTGTTCTTGTAATCCCATACACGTAGGGTCTTGTCATCAGCACAACTCAAAATAAACTTCCCCCCAGAATGGAACAGAACTCCACGTACCCAGTTATCATGACCCACCTTCAAAATAAAAAGGTATCTGACTTAGTAAAGGAATAAGTTATTTAAAGAGCATCTATGAAAAGAGTAAGTCATTACTCATAATGCACTGAAACTACATACATCAAAGTCAATGCTATAAAAGACCAAAAAAAAAAAAAAAAGAAAAAAAAAAGAAAAAGAAAAGAAAAAAAGAAAAAAAAGGTCTAGGGTATTCTCCTAAAGAAAAATGAAAACTAACAAGACATGACCACTAAATGTAATGTGTGATGCTTGACTGGCTCCTGGACAGAGGCTAAAATAAAATTATAAATTTCTTGAGTGTGATAATTTTATCGTGGCTAATGGTAGAATACCCTTGTTCTTAGGAGATACATGTTGTCATGATATCTACAAGTAACACAAGTTGTTCAGCAAAATGTACACACATGTACACACACGGGAAAAATTTAACGACTAGTGACTCTAGGTGAAAAGATATACCGGTATTCATTGCATATCTACTCATCCATCCATCTATCTATCTAAATCCCTTTTCCCAGTAGTTACATTTCTTGCAATTTAGCCTAAGAAATAATGAAGAATGTGGCCAGAGATTTAGTTAACAAAGATGTTTATCAAACACTGTGTATAATCAGTGTAGAGTATCTAATGACATGAGCAAATATCATATAACCTAAATTAAAAGTTTACTACAAAAGTTTGTACAGTATAACATTTTTATTTTAGAAAACCTACAACATTCATCTACATAGTACTTTAACAAAAAGGTTTAGAACTGCACAATCCAACAGGGTAGCCATTAGTCAAGCGTGGCTGTTTAAATATAAACTAAAATTAAATACAATCAACAATTCAGTTCTTCAGTCTTGCTAGCCACGTTTCAAGAACTCCATAGCTGCAAAATGGCTAGAAGCTACATACTGGATAGTGCATATACAGAACATCATTGCAGAAAGTTTACTGGACAGCTCAAGTCTAGCAAATATATATGGTAGGTATTATTAGATATGGTACGGTGATCTAACTGATTTTTATCTTATTTTGGCTTTTCTGTGTATTTCTAAATTTTTCTGAACTGTAAATAACTATATTACTGAAAAAAAGAGCTATTTTTAAAAAAAGACGACCAAGGCAACATATCCTTTGCCTTCGTTTACTGCGCCTGTGCCCTTATTTACAACTTCAGTCTATTATAGTGACCTATAAAAGTCACCGTCACTAGAGGTAGAAGCCTCAACAAAAGTCGAATCACATTTCTTGTGGCCACACCAAAATAAAGCAGAAAAAACGTAACCCCCTTCTGCTCAAACATAGGAGCCAGAAACCTTCAGGGAAATGAATGATGACTTGTACTGTTACAGAAGAGGAGAGCACATGCTTTCTATTTTGAATGTAGATCATCTTTTTTAACAGTAATATAGTAAATCTAACTCAGCTCAGAATACTACTAGAGGAGAGTTTATTTAATTTTCTAATCAATTCCTGATGACACTTTTATGTGTCTATCATATCCTACAGAGATAATCACTTCTAGGTACAATTAGCACCTAAACAATCTCTAAAACAAACATGGATGCCAAATTACAAGAACTGCTACTGAATTAACATTCATAGACCCCCTTGGAAGTTTCTGAGGCAAACAAGAATGCCCACAAATCTTTACTACCATTTATATACCCACAGACTGAAATCTAGGGGTTCCTAAAATGAAATAAGCATTTCTAAGTCATAAAGCTAGCATCATTAATTTCAGAATGGTGAAATAAACCAAATAAACTGAAATGTGTGAAAAAATAGGTAACAGTTGAAGAATTCATACTAAAATAAAAGAGAAGCAAATAGTTTCAAAAATAAATGAGTCTATACTCATTTGTTATCCGTAAAAAATATTGTATCATTTTTAAAGATATAGTGAGCTAGGATCTCCTTCTGAACACTGACTGGCTTTGGAGATTCTTTATATAACATGATATTGAATAGGAATAACTTTCATTTCACTGTAATGACAGAATAAAAGTATCTTTAAAAAGAAGTTATTTTAAAGCCTAGAATAATTCATATTAAATAGATATCACAAGACATCTAACCTCAAAAGGTATAAACACAGTAAAGATGCAAAAGCAGCAGCAAGATTGTTCAAACTTACAAGGGTCATAAGGCACATGCCAGTACTGACGTCCCACATCTTAATAGTCTTATCTCTGGATCCAGACAGTAAGAATGGCCCAGGCTTGCCACTTTTTTTAGTCTACAGAAAACATATAAAAGTTAAGTTTCCCATGTAAAAAGTTATGTAAAGATTTTATATGATTTCTACCTAGCAATTATCTATACTTCCAATTTTATAAAACTGCAATTTTTTGATAAATAACTATATATTTAAGGCATACAACTTGATATTTTGAAATACATATACACTATCAAATGATCACCACAATCAAGCTGATTAAGATATTCATCACCTTTCATAACCACTCCTCTCTTTTTTTTTTGGTGGTGAGAACACTTAAGATCTGTGCTCTTAGCAATTTTCCAGTACATAATACTAGTACTGTTAACTGTAATCACCATGCTGTACACTAGATCTCCAGGATTTATTCAATTTGTTTTTCTCTATCGAACTGTGCAAGTCTTTTAACAAACCTAGGCTACATGGGAAGGACCCAGATAATAACTTAGGTTAAGATTCTGTTTCTAGGGGGTAGCTCCATAATGTAATGGTTAGCACGTCTGCTTTACATGCAGAAGGTCCTGGGTTTGCGCCCCAGGTGGAGCCACGGACCACACCCCTGGTGCACCAAGCCCCCTCGAGTATGCCGGAGGCTCCAGGTCCAGGGAGCACGCTGCAAGCGTGTGGGAAGAGACACCCCAACTCGGAGTTTCAGTTCTTAAGGGGAAATGACAACATCCATAGGTCAGGTGTGGAAGTGGGTGGGGGGAGAATTAAAGAGGTAAAGGGTGGGGGAAAGATTCAGTTTCTATAAGATCAAGACAATAAATCTACTGCTCAAGACTTATGTCATCGAGGATTTAAAAATGATTTAATTCAGCCTTTTGATATAAAGTCCAGCCAGAATCAAATTTATTATATATGGTTAAGTAACCACCACCAGAGGGCAGTAAAAAGAACTTAAAAATGCAACAGGCCAGCCAAACTAGAAATTACAATGGACGCTTCATTAAAAAAAAAAAAAAACAAGGGGGGGTGGTGCAGTGGGGAGGGTAGGTTTTTCCTTTATTTCTTAAAATATAATTTAAAAAAATCCACAATAGGAATGTCTCTATAAAAAACAAATGTGCTTAATTTTGGCTCATAAAAAATTACAGAAATGATATTCTATAATTTACTTTCAAGGTTATTAATCATAAAAAATAAAATCATGAGGAACACAAGAATCATAAAGAAATAGTAAAAATCAAGACTCAGCTATTGTTTCTAATGATCAAGTATTAATGACCTCCATATAAAATATTCTTCATTTAAAACATTTAAATACTGAATTACATTTCAACAAAAATTATTTTATAAATAAAATTGTTACTTAAAGGAGGCTATTCTTCTAAAAAAAAACTTTAACCTCTCCCATAGTTTTAATTTGCACTAGTATACATTGTAAAACAATGGCATTTAAGATAAATTAGAATGACCATTTTACTCTTCAGGAGAACCCCATCCCCAATCACACATTAAGGGTTAGCTGACAGAAATAATAATCACCAGTTTAAAAATATAAATACATCTGCAAGTTGGAAAGAGTAAAGAATTTCAAGATTCAGAATTCTGGAATGCAGATTTTTAAATGCATTAATAGCCCCATTAATCAGCAAAGTTATCTAGTTTTCAGCAATCAGTAGTAAAATCATGAAATAACACATAAATCACAGTACCTCAGATCCTGTTGCTTCAGAGATGGAAGAATACGAGCTTTCTGGAGCCCAGGAAATGCATTCTACCACATGCTCATGTTCTCGAAGCTCAGCCTTGCATTCCTTTGTTGCTACAACCCATACACGCACAGTCTGGTCATTGGAACAGCTGGCTATCAGAGTGCCGTCCTGATTTGGCCGCACCATACGTACCCATTCTCTGTGTCCTGTGAATGTCTTCACACAGTAGCTGTCAAAATTAAGTAATAACTTACACTGTGAATGGCAATCATTGGGACACTTCCCAGAAACAATACAAAACTAGCTATGCACTGGAATTAAGAGAATGGCATCAAGTTAGAGAAACTGTATGCAAGTCAACAAAATAAATATACATTCCTGGTTAATAAAAGATGGGGACTGGCTGGAAAGTCAAATATCAGTTAAAATGGGAGTATCATTAAGGAGCTAACCAATCAACAAAATCTAGAAGGTAAAATATAGAGAGAAAATCTTTAAAAATTAAATGCACACAATAAACCTAACAAAAATATTTCTAGCCATGTTGGGGAAAAGGCATGCTCTACTAATCTGGGTAAAACCAGCAGGCTACGGTCCTGTTATAACAATCTTATAATTCTAAGCACAGCCAAATTAAACCTAATAGGGGCATACCTGCACATTATTTACATTTTACTTCAACACACAGAGAGATCACCTAAAAGAAGACCACAGAGAAAATAAGCCATTACACAGAAAATGGCTCCCAAAGACATATTTGTTTGTCTGTTTTTTATAATTTCTCTGTTCTTTTCTAGGATCAAATGTTTAGAGATCAAAATTTAGTTTTATTTCATCTCTTCTTATGGCTGAGTAATATTCCATTGTATATATGAACCACAGCTTCTTTAGCCAATCATCTATCATAGGATACTTCGGTTGCTTCCATGTCCTGGCCACTGTGAATAATGCTGCTATGAACATCGGTGTGCAAATATCTTTTCAAATATGAGTTTTCAAGTTTTTGGGGTAAACACCCAGTAGAGAGATTGCTGGATCACATGGTAGATCAATTCTTAGTTTTTTGAGGAACCTCCATACTGTTTTCCATAGTGGCTGTACCAATTTGCAGTCCCACCAGCAGTGTTATGAGAGTTCCTTTTTCTCCGCATCCTCTCTAGCATTTGTTATTATTTGTCCTGTTGATTATAGCAATTCTAACAGGTGTGAGATGGTATCTCACTGTGGTTTTGATTTGCATTTCCCTAACAGCTAGCCATGTTGAACATCTTTTCAAATATTTGTTGGCCATTTGAAGAAAACTTAAAGTATATAATACAACTGTCATGGTGATCATTAGGGGTTAAAGCAAAAATTACTGGAACACTTAGAACACAAAATTTTGTTTACTATCTCTTTAGCTGACACCTTTTCAACTAAATATACTTACCCAGTTTGCACTTCCCACATTTTTATAGTTTTATCTCTTGAGGCAGACACTATATGATCTCCATTGGGCATGATGGCTACCGAAGAAACATTGTGGTCATGGCCTAAAACACGTAACAAAATAACGTATTAAGTGATACACCACCAAAACAATTAAACGTCAGTTTATCATGAGACTTCATCATGCGATTTCAAATACAGCAACTTTAAATACAATGGACTTTATAATTTGATAAGAAACTTGAATTTACACAAAAAAGTTAAGGGACTAGTAACAAAAAAATAATCCACAATGAAATAAGTAGCCAGATTAATCTATGATTAAATTTCATCCTGTACAACTGTTTTAAAATCATAAGGTATCAGTATCATAAGCATTTGAATATATTATATTAATACAATGAATGTGTATGTATGAACACTAGAAAAAACACAAATTTCCACTGTTGATATTCTAAGATATAAAACAGAAATTAGATTTATAAAATTAAACAGATTTTAAAAATAGGAATTTGGTTCTATATTTTAAATAGTGGTTGAAAATTATTTTTTGTAGTTGATATTCATGGAGGTTTAAAAAATGCATTATTCTGCACACATTATTCACAATCATAGTTAACTATCTTTTGAAGAAAAAGCCCCAGCGTCCTAAAAAAAAAATTATTATTTTAAGGAATATACAATGGTCAGAAAGAACTCTTTTTCTTTAAATGAGAGCAACAAGATATAGGTTAAACATACAGATTTTTACAAAAGGATTCAAAAGAATTCCTTTACTTGGTAAATTTCCTGAATGCATTTAATATACGTAGGAAACACACCCTTTGAATTACGCCCTCTATGTATTCTATGTAATCACATAGCTTACTCATGTGCTAACATCACTGGATAATCAGTTTTATTATTAATATGGTATGTGTTTCTTACATAAAATCCAAACATTCAAATCAAATTTCATCGTGTTTAAAGAAATAATAAAAATCCTTATTTGGTGCCAGGCATTAAACCAAGATGAATAAGTATAGGCTTCCCTCATTTTATTGTGCTTCACTTTACTGTGCTTCATAAATACAGTATTTTCATCAACACCGAGGAAAGACCCTCCACCAGCAAGATTACACCTTGCTGAAAAGCTCAAATGATGATTAGCATTTTTTAGCAATAAATTATTTTTAAATAGACCACAGTACAGTTAATAGACTACAATACAGTATAAACATTAAAATTTCTATACCCTGAGAAATCAAAACATTCAGACTCGCTTTACTGTGATATTCACTTTATTGCAGCAGTGATCTGGAAATTAACCCACAATATCTCCAAGTTATGCCTGTATGCAATTTCATTTATCCTCACAATAAGCCTATAACTTAGGTATTATTACCTCCATCATGTAGATGAAAGAAGTTAAAATTTCTTAATACCATAAAGTAAACAAGTAGAAACTTGAACCCAGATATCTGATTCCAAAGCCCTTTCCACAAAGGCAAACTGCCTCAGAGTAGTCTCCATGACAAAATCCAGGAAAACAACCTAACAATGAGACTGTAGTATATGTGGAACGTGAAAAAAGTAGGCAAGGGAATTTAGGTTCCAGTTTATACTATACTTACTCTCTCTGAACTTCAGTTTCCCAAAGACAGACAGATATCCTAAAAGTTTTTCTTATCCAAAAATATTTGTGAAAACAAGTTAAATATTTTATATATAAAACACTAAGAGATACTCAGAACTTCATAACAGAAACAACTGGTCAACTCCTGTGGCTTATCCATGGACCATCTAGATCATATGGTCCCTCCACCGATATAGACAATTAATTGAATGAAGAGAATCTATATTCTGTTAGAAAACAATATTCTTCTCCCTGGAATGCCATGTTAGAAATCACTATCAAAATTGTGTTCCTCTACCCCTTACCGTGCATGGTTCTGATGCATTCAAAGCCCTGAAAATCCCATAGCTTAATGGTCATATCTGCAGAACAGGAAGCCAGAAGCTTGCCACTGTGGTCAAATGAAATATCCTGTACAGAGTCTGTATGCCCCTTAAGAGTTCGTTCAAAATCTCCAGTCTCATAATCCCACACCTGTCACGTGAACAGAAAATTGGTTAATATCAACCTATCACTCCTTCATTTCACATGTGCACTCAGCAGGCAAGCCTGGCACCTTACTAATTAAGTGATCAAGTGACAAAAGGTAACTGTTTTAGAAATAGCACATCCTGAAGTACAAATTGGTCTTTTCTTTACAGAGAAAATTGATGGTGCAATTATTAAAATGGACCTTTAGTCCCACATTATCTACCATATTACCTAATTATGCTAGGAATTAGGCATATAAAGCTACAAGACAAAGTCCCTTCCCAGGCTAAGAGGAGGCAACAGATATGTAAATAAAGTACAAAAAAAGTTTCAGGGGGCTACGATAGGCATTTACATGTAGAAAATAAGGTCACTGATCAAGGGGTACGAGTACTCAATTCTGCTAGACAAGCAGAGCTTAGATATCTAAGAGGCCAAGGAAAGACTTCGTGAGATGTTACTGTCCATGAACAGCAGATTAACAAAAGCATATTTCATTCTGATATAAAAACAAAGTCAGTCGCATATTTTAAAGGTAATTTTTCTAACAAAAATTATGAACTACCAAGAATAACTATTATTAGGGAGCATTTGAGATATTGCTCCCTGGTAATATATTGTCAATTTGGCTCAAACTCTTATAAAAATTCAAAATAAAGAATATTATTAGAAATAGACCTCAAGAACATACTAAACTTCATTCTGGTGGCCAAATATAAGTCAGAAATTTAACCTTTACACTGCTCTAAAATCAAATGATTCCAATCTTCCCATAAGTTCAAATTCATCTGTAGTAGGGTATATATCAACCAATTTAAAGAAACTTAGAAAATGCATTTTGAAAACTAGTAAAAAAATCTAAATATCCAACACTGGAGAATGATTAAGATATAAAATTTGCAACTATATGGATATTAGGACATGTATACAACATTATGTAATGAACCCAAAACTATATATATGTGATAACTACATAAAATATGAGCCTAAGAAAAATAAACTATCTTCTAAAAACTTTTAACAGAAAACTTACGAACCATTCCCAATATAAATAACATTTTTATCATTTAAATGTTAAAGTACTTCTACATAGAAGTGATTACTATTTAATTTGTGTACTTTTGCTAGATTCATCCTTGGGTAATTTGTGGTTTTTTGATGCTATTGTCAATAGCCTTTTTACATTTCAATTTTCGATCATTCACTGCTAGTTTACAAAAATACAATTATGCTTTGTATATTGACCTTGTATCCTGTGATGCTGTTAAATTCAGTCATAGTTCCTAGTAGAGTCTTTGGAATTTTCTACATAGAAGATCATGTTGTCTGCAAATAAAGACAGTTTCATTTCTTCCTTTCCAATTTGTATGTCTTTTATTTTTCTTTCTTCCTTCCTGCACTGACTGGGCACTCCAGTACAAAGGAGAATATAAATGGTTGAGACTAGACATCCTGGCCTTGGTTCCTGATCTCAAGGGGAAGCAGTTTTCCACCATTAAGCATTTTGTTCACTGAATGTTTTTCAGATACCTTTACCTGTTACAGGTTAAGAAATCTCCCTCCCTACCTTGTTCAGTTTTTCTTATGAGTGCCCACTGGATTTTATAAAATGCTTTTTCTGAACCTATTATGTTTCTTTGATTTCATGTATCACACTAATTGATTTTCGAATGTGGAACCAATCTTGCTTGCATTCTGAGATAAGCCCTATGTGGTAATGATGTATTATCCTTTTAATGAATTGCTGTATTCAATTTGCTTATAATATATTAAGGACTTTGCATCTGTGTTCATGAATGGTATTATATGGGTCTCTCTTTATGTATTTTTAAATATCTTTGTCTTATTTTGGTACTTAAGTGTTCAATTTTGACAACAAGAATTCAGATAAATATTTCACATATTGAAAATAAGGTGTGATCTTGAAGTTCACGTCAGTTTGTTAACTTTCTTTCCATGCATTCATTAAAAAACACTAAAGCATTTTCTCTAAAATAAATATAACCAGAAATATATGGTGAGCAAACAGGGCATTTCAGTGTTAGTTTATGTCAAGAATTAATAAGAATTTTATTTTTCTTTATATTCATTTTTTGTATAATTTCAAAAGTAATAAATGCTCATGATAAAAAGTCTATAATGTACTGATATAAAAAGCAATAAAAAATATTCATTATCTTATCAATGACATGCTTTTTCCATTTTTTTCTATGCTCCTTAAGTATAGTGAATGTGTAGACTTCATTATTTGGTTTTCCCTTTACTTCTTACCATAAAGACTTTTTTTCATGTCATTAAAAACTTTGCAAACATTCTTTTTAAACCATTTCCCATTTAGAAAAAAAAGTGCAGCTTGCTACGAGAGTTAATTTTACAAATAAACACACTCTTTGAGGCTGAAGCAAATCTGACTGGTTTTCAATGTGAAAATAAAGTAGAAAAACTCTTCTTGGAGTTATTTCTAAAGAGGACTTGTCTCTAATCCTAATGCAACAGAAATGTATACATAAATCGGATTCATCAAATGAATCTTCGGCTAACAACTGCTCAAGAACGATGTTAATTAACATCACGTGTAGGAATGCTATGTTTTCTAGGATTTGACATTTTCAGCAATTGAGAATTATCTTATTTTGTAAATGGTAATAACACTACTAAAAACATAATGCTATAAAAAGAATGATGTCTTTTGTTTCCAAAGACTATCAATATACTAGAGAGATGTGAAAATAATAATAAAAGCGAGATACTTCATGGCAAACTTTGGATAAGGTTAGTATTAATCAGTGAGTTATCTTGGGGTGAACACTGCATCTGCAAGTGCCACCAGCAAGTATTCTCAGGGCAAATGGGAAATGAGTTAAAGGAATTCCTATGGTTGCTAAAATTTTTATTATAGAAAACATTGTAAGTGAAAATCTTGGAATACTGAAAAATATCTGTCCTCATTTTGCAATACTTAGGCCACACAATGATGGTGAAAAGAATTTAGGGTCATAAAGTATAAACTTTTAAAGCCCTTCATATATTCTGCTAAATTGTTCTCCCAATGTAATGAGAATGACTGCTTCGTCAAATTCTTATTTGAAATCCTCATTTAAAAAGTAAATGTTACTGTTTTTCATATCTGGACTCTTTATATATTAAAGTTGGCAATCCTTAATCTGCTTCATTAGTGGAATGTATTGTTCAGTTTTGTTGTTCAATTTTTTAAAAATATTAGGAATTAACTAGTTCATGATCATGGTATCTCCTCTGCTAATAAGCTGTTAGATTCCTGGCACTCTCTCCCTCTCTCTCCCTCCTCTTCCCACCTACCAAAGTGCCAGGTTGCTGTCATTTCCTTTTTAATTAAAGTGAATCAAATTTTTTTAAAAAAAGAATTAGTTCTAAATGATAACCAGAAATGTTTCAAAAATTTAAACAATGCAGTTAAAAATACTGTAATGAACTATTTCAAATATCTACCTTCTATCGGTTTTCCTAATTATAGTTCAAATGTTGACGATAATAAATTAATGACTTGAAAAGAAAATCCTTGACATTTTAAAACAAACATAAACCCATTGTATTTATCAGATGCACAAAAGAAATTATTTGATAAATTATTTAATAAAATTTAATTTTGTTACTGATAACTGTAACATTAATTACAGGTTACTGAATCCTTACCATCTACCATCTATTTAAATCAGCCAGGCACTACACTGTTATACACGTTATGTACATGTTACTTCATTTTAAGAAAAAGAATCTTATGGCAGATATTTTTAATCCCCCTTTCCAACAAATGAGATAACTGAGCCTTAAATATATCAATCACTTTGCCCAAGATAGTTACAAAATTACAAAAAAAAATCTGTTTTTGTGTTCTAAATTTTTGAAAAGTAGTTCGTTCTATCACAATGATCATTTAGAAATCACCTAGCTCTACCACAACTGAAGAAAGGTAAGTATGGAAGGGGAATAGAAACAGGGTTTTTTTGTTTTTTTTTGTTTGTTTTTGCATTCTACACAATATCCAAAGAAGTAATTTATGAGAGAAAAAAAAACTTTATGTATAAAAATAAACAGAACATTGTTTATGCTAGTAGATGACTAAAAATAACTTAAAAGTCTAAAGGAAGATTCATTAATGGTGCTGAAACACTGCTGACACTTATGTACTCCCTTTAGTATCTCACCAGCATTGCTTTAAGCAGCTTCCCTGTAGTAACTCATTTAATTCTCCCAAAAGCCCTATAAGAGGTTTAATTATCTTCATTTTACAGATGAAGAAAAAGAAACACAAAAAGGTTTTGCACCCATGATCACATTAATTATGAAATGGCGGAGTCAAATACTTGAACTCAGAGCTTGTGCGCTTGACTATTAGCTATCCTAATAAAGCCTCCATATATAAATAGAACAGTTTTAAATCATTAAAAATGATGTTTTATTAGAAACAAAGAAGAGTATTTCTAAAATAAGTTTAATAAAAAGAAACAAAAACTAAATACAAGTGCTTTCTATTAATGAAACAATCATGAATACGTATTAAATAAAGACTAAATGGAAGGGAAAACTGAGTAGTTGCTGAGAGATGTGGTGACTATAGATAAAACATTTTTAATTTCCAGTAGTAGTATTTTGAAGCTGATTCAACAGACAAATTTTAAGATGGCACATTTACAGTTCTATATGCTTTTAAACCACTATTGCAAAATCAATAATTAAGACTAGGTTTCCAACTTCTTCAAGAATTTCTACCTTCATCCCAATGCCTCATGATAGTGGTACAGTTTTTTAGTACCCAAGACTATCATGAAATTGCTAATTTAAATGTATGTCTATATACATTTGAAAAATAGCAACATATTAGTGTATTAGGTATGTAATCATCTCAGTCTACAGAAATACATGATGCAAATATAAATTTAAGACTCTCTTCCAATGACTCTGCAGCCTACCCCATGGATCACCAGCCCACATGATGAAAGAAAGCCACCAATTTAGAAACTGAAGAAACTACACAAGGAAAACATAAAACAATGTTTACTATGACGAACAGATTAAGTATAATCACATATGTCATTCCTGCATTTTATGCTAGACTGCTGCTATCTGTACAGACAATCGTAATCTACTCCTATTTTCTTAATTAGATCTCTACAAATAAAACTTAAAATCTAGAACTTAATCTGAAATAAATAGACCTTAGAACAGAGAAATCTACCTAAACCTTTATTTTATTTGCCTTTCTGCAGGTGGTTTATACAACTGTCATAGTACTGTGTCCGGATAAAAGTGAATTAGAAAATAACTTTTTATTCTGACTAAAAAATAAAACATTAAAATGTATACGATCACTGTGAAAAATATAAAAATGAAAGAAATACATAACTTATGATGTGATAAGCCCTTATATTCCCACATCCCTGGAGAGAACTACTGTTTAGTTTGGAATCAAAGCCAATATTAACTACATTAAGGAGAGTCCAATTTAAATGAATCCTCTATTGAATTCTTTTGCTGAATATATTCATGCCCTGAATTACTAGTGTTGTAATCCTGTATTTTCATCTATCACCTCTGCTTAAAAATAAGGCACACACTTATATCTTCATTCTCCAAGAAAAAAAAAATTACTCAAGCACTAGGTGACCTACTGTGTAACACTAAATTAATGACAATTTTCTTAAATTCATTAGTGAACTTATTTGGCAGCTTGCCTCCCAGGAGCTACAATAAAATTGTATTCTAATTCTGTCTTTTAAGGTTTAGAACCAATCATACATTTTCAGAGTCTCTGAGTCCCTCTTGTTCCTCTTTTGAGGTCCGCATTTTCAGGATCATTTTAGTTCTTTCACCCAATTTAAATTTAAATCCACTTTTAACAATTATCCTATTATACAGTTTTCATTTTGAAAATACCTTAATTGTAGCATCCTCTGAAGCAGAGACCATAACACTGAACACGGGGTGGAAAATGACTCGAGTGACTGGACTCCTATGACCACTCAACGCATATTTTTCTGGTGGACGGGGAATCCATTCTTTTGGGTCTCGTTTCTGACCAAGAGGTCCACCTGACGTAAATTCTTCTTTTGCTTCATTTAGTTTTGATTCTAATTCCATAACCTTGAGAATGAACACAAAGTTATATACACATATATAAAAATAGCATATTTGATATTTTAAAAAACTGCCTTTATTTTGCAACTATATATATGCAGGATACTTTAAAAAGTCCAATAATTTACAAAGCATTCATCAGGTTTTTTAAAAATTATCTGTTATATACCACTAAATTTTAGTAGTATGGCAAAATCAAGAACTGAGGAAAATTCAGCACAATTGTGTCTTAATTACTTAACTCAAAGACAAATTTCAATTTATACCTACTGAGAGGAAAAGCAGTGTACCTGTGTTAGTCCCTCTAAATCTGCTACTCTTAGTAAATTCTCCCCAAACAAGATTACATTGTACATGCTAATGATAATAATATCACAATAAAAGCTAACATTTATTTAGCATTTGTGTGTTAGGTATTTTCTAAGAGCTTTTCATGAATTAACTTATGTTGTAACAAGGTTATTTATTTATTCTAACTTTTCCTACTAAAAGTATAAATTTTAGGATCAGAATATTATTTATCACCTTCACTTTATACATAAAATAAAAGCTCAGAGATAAAAGTAACTTGTCTAAGGGTATACTTCAGTGCTCTTTTCCCAGCATCATACTGGCTCTAAGCATTCTTCCCATCTAAGTACACAAATAAGTTCTTTAGTATCAATTCTTTGAAATCAAGTTTATGTAGATTTAACCCAGCCAAAACCCTGGCTGCACAAGTTAGCAAGCATCAGCAATGATCTGTCTGGGTCAAAGTTTTTTTTAATGCACAGAAATGCATTTTTATTTGTTTTTCCAAGATTAAATATAATTATTAATGAAGAATAATTTGTTATGTTAACAATTACAGAAAGTTTATATAAAAACACTCTGAATGCAACTAACTTTAAAGAAAAAACTTAGTTACCTTCTTTTGTAATCTAATAACAGATGTCCATTTCTTTTCCAAAAGACCAGCATATTTCTTATCTAATTCTTCATTCTGGTGAAAAAAGAGAACCTTTAAAAAACAAATGCCTCAACTACAATTGTTCAAGCCATACAGACCATTTATTTATCTCTAAGCCCAAACATTACTAAAAATGTAATACAAAAAAAGTAAAAATCAAGTTTAATGCTAAGTAAATAACAAATGACAAGATCTGTGAATACTGGAGGTGACTGTTAATACTTGAGTAAAACTCATTAACTATATTATAAATAACTGTAAAAAATCAAACATACCATATCTAATTCAGCTTCCTTTTTAAAAACCGAATATGCCTCTTCATAGCCATTTGAACGAAGATAATCTGCTATAGCTCGATTTCTGAAAGAAAACAAATTCAAATAACTCTTAACAAAATCTCATTTCTATTTTGAAGAAATGTTTCATTTAAAAATCTCATGACATTATTTTAAGATTATTCCCTTCCAAACTATACAAGTATTTCATAAAAAGAGAACACTGCCCCCCCCAAAGCCTCTAAACCATTTTGCCCTGACATAGTACATCCGTATATTAAATTATTCTTGAGCTTTTAGTTTTAAGTTTCTAATGTGTTGCTTACTTTACAAGCTGTGGGCACTCTATGGGTCAAGATATGGCTTACATAATTAAGTATCAGTAATCATCAATTTGTTCATGTACATTTAGCCTTCCCTTACTCCTTGTTAAGCCAACAGACACTCAAGGATTGGCAAAACTTAGTTTTGCAGAAAAGAACTTTTCTGATAAAATTATAATTAAGAAATATTTTAATATTAGAGATAACTTTAAACCATTAAAATGGGGGGGGGTACAAGCTATAAACTTAGCATACTATCACAGGATAATACATTCATTTAGAATCAGAAAAAACTTGAAGTGTTAAAGAAGCTGAATCAACAGGTGCCTTTTCATGCTCTCTTTATATTTTCAAAGAGAAAATCAGCTACCTCCCCTCCTGAGGTAACCTATTTCAGTATCTCCCTTTTTTTTTAGAGCCTTAAATCCACTATGATACAATTATTTGCTTGGGATTTCCTTTAAAATACTGTTAATTTAAATAATTAAACACAATATATATACAAGATTAAGCAAATTTTAAATATATAAGTACATAAGAAAGTGTTCTTTCTACCACTGACCCCCAATATTTAATCCCTGAGGCAATCACTTTACTAGTGTTTTGTGTTTTCTTTCAGAGATAATCTACCTATAAACATGCATCCCTGCAAAGTCGTCTGGAGATAATCAATATTTGTTTTTATAACAAACTGCAGTACACTACATGTCTTATATAGAGTATCACATAAACTTACTTAATATTAGCAATCACTCTTTATCAGTAGATATAAATCTGCCTCTTCTTTGATGCTTTATTCCATTTTGGAAACATGATTTTGCTACTATAATCAATGGTGCTATGACTATCCTTGTATAAACGTTGATGCCAATGCTCACCTAATGCTTTAGGAAATAAAGACGCTCTAGTAGTATTGTAAAACTGGTGAGAATAAGTTTTAATTCAGTGGCATGTTGAAAAACTAAACAAACAAACAAACAAACAAACAGTGGAGAAAGATAATAGGGAATTAAAGCAAAGAGCAAACACTTTATGATCCAGGTAAAAATTAGCATACCAAAGATTAAAGTACAATAACTAGTGGAAGACAAGGTCAGCACATCACATTCTTGAATAACGGGGTTAAAGAAATGTAAATTCAAAAATAAAATAAATAAAATAAAATAAAATAAAATAAAATAAAATAAGGTAAATTCTTACTATTGTGAGTCTGTGTCTGTGTGCTGCTCATATCTCACAGCCTGTACCTTCTGGCCTGCTCTACTAATAATAAAACTCAATTAATTAAGAAATACCTTCTTTATACAGAGCTGAAATCTACTTCTTAATTTCTTCCAAGTAATTCTACTTGGGCCTTCCAAACAATACAAAATAGGAAGGCAATGGCTCTCTCAAAATATTCCATCAAGCACTGTGTTGTCAAGAGCCTGTATTACGAATCATCAACAAAAATAAATTTCTCTTTGGTGAGAATATCCCAAATAAGGGAAACAAGCTAAAAGACATCATTTCTTTATTCTTTTAATCTAAAAAACCAACAGCAAGCAAATATTGGGGGAAATGTCAAGGGTAAATGAATCATATACAGTATTGTAAATATTTAATGTTCCTACTTCAGGGTCAAGCCCTAATGCCTGAAACTGCCTGAACACACTGTACACAGCTTACAACTCTGAAGCTCATATGACAGATAATCTATATATGTTACATATAATATGTAATGATTATAATCCTAATGGACTTTAAAAAATTGATAAATGGTGATACTTTTCCAGGTGAGAATATTAAAGGATAAAAATGCAAAACAATTATTCCTTTTTCTTTATTGAAAAAAAAAAAAATTCCAACACTTTGAGATTACTACTGCTAACTTTTCAGCATAGTCTTCTCAGACCATGTTTTCTGTCCATATGTTCACATCACCATGTATGTGTATGCATGGCTTCTTATCAAATATCTTAACCTGCTAATTTCATTCACCATGTTGTGGAAATCTTTCCTTGTCAGTAAATATTCATTTATGACATCACAGTTATTAATATTCAAACAATATTTTATTATACAGATGCACCAAATTTTACTTATGCAACTATTGCTAGATGTTCAGGTTGTTTCTAACTTTTTACCATTTTAAACGCTTTTTAGACATTTTGACAACTATTGTAAAATTGCTTCCCAAGGTTGTACCAATTCATATTCCTACCAGTAGTTACGATTATCATTCCTTTACCATTTTTACTTTTCAAACATTTTGGTTAACATTTACTTATTAAATAAACAACTGACATCCTTTGATTTTGCTTATATAATTTTTATGAACTAGATGTTAAATTTTTAAAACTTCTACAATACAGCAGGTCCTTGAATGACATCATTTCATTATAATATTATATAACTCTTGTGTATATATCAATTAGCTTATGGTAAAATTGTTTTCTTCAGTTCCAGAACCCACTAATGACATAAAGCGAGGACTTACTGTGTTTCCAAATTCTATGCGGCTTAAACCCAACATCTATAATTTAAAAAGTTGTTGTGTGGCAAATTAGAAAGATATAGGTAATTCCAAATGTGCATAAAACAGAACCTCAAAATAGTTGTTACATTAAAACTTCTTATAAAATATTAAATTCAATTTTAAAAACAATATGCATTGTCTCTTTTGATCCTAAAACCATCCTGTTAAATTAGGGAGAAAAGTGTATTGCCTTTATATTACACATTGGCAGATTGATTTATCTAAGGTCACAAAACTAGCAAGTAGTGAAATAATTTAGGAAAATAATTCCAATTAACATTTATTGAGCGGGTGGAGAAGAAACTGGCGCTCCGCACCTTCCTCCTTTAACTAGTTGTTCCATTTTTTACATATTTCCGTATATTGCATTTCTTCATAAATATTTTTTAAATGGATTTATACTGTTCTTTTAAAAGCCCTATACACAAATCGTTGAAACCAATGACTCACTTTTAACCACTAGGCTTTTGCTTTGGTAACTGACTAGATGTTGAAGACAGGAGAAAATAGTTGATTCACAAGTTTCTGGTGGATCATAGTAATATCTACTCATGTATTTACTCTGACAGGGAACACAGAAGAGGAAAGAAAAAGAGGTAAGAAAGGATATAATCAGCTCAGTTTCAAACCTTTTGATTTGAAGTAGCTATAAGATATTTAAGTGAAGATATATGATAGAAGAGGTAATTGGTTAAGTCAATAGTTTGAGAGAGATCTGACATAAGAAAACAATTTGAGAAAATTAGTAAACAGGTAGTAGTGATTAAAACTATGTAAGTATACAGACACTTCTGAAGACGGTATATAATAGGAAGAAAAATGGACATTAGAACGTAAATAATGAAACCTTAAGCTATCAGGTTGTGTGCCAATTATACTTTAACAAATTTTTTTTTTAAAGAAGCTATTATGGAGTGAAGGATCCTAGGTAAGAGAATTGAGAGATGTCAGCAAGCTAATGAAGATGGGAGTTTCAAAGAAATAAAAATGGGTAACAGTGACAAAGACTGAGAGAGGTCAAAATAAGTCTAAAAAGAATACAGGTAATCTTGCTACTAAGAGGGTCTCTGTTGACTTTTAGCGAGTACATTTTCAGAAGCCTCAGTACTCTATTTCATGGTAAGGTTTCAAATGAGCACTATTAAATATTGGAATAGGGAAGGAGCAGTGAGTTTTGAAAATATCAGTGATGGATCTCTATCTAATGAAGGTAAAATGTTTAATAACACTATGATATTTAAGAGTTTACAAAAAGAAATATATCACATGGAATTAATAATATAATATGGAACTACCAAAAGAACAATGTACATGTACAAAAGCACAGCGAATAAATTGGAACTGAAGTTTAAATTAGTCTGATACCATTAGAGATAGTTGTACAACATACTGATGATATACAAAGTCTACAACTCAGTCCCAGAAGAATCTAGTCAATTCTATTTCCATCAAATACAATTTAGTCAGACTTCTTGGTCACACTTCTAGCCACAAGTGAGGTTAAGTGACATTAACAGAGTCAAGAAACAGAAGTCAGGTTCCCAGGGACAGATAATTTTGGCATCCCACCCCAACTGTCACACCACTAAATATCTAAGCCAACTACTAATCCAGTGATTATGGAACCTCTAACTCAAACAAGAAGTAGCACCATCACTTAACGTTAAGACTAGGTAAGACTGAATAATTTATTGGTTCTAACAGTCTAAAGGGTGCTTCTAGGGTTTGCTACTAATTTCAGTTGTTGACCTAAAGTTGAATTTCATCAGTTTTATTAAGGATGGAAGACTTATCTCTTTTGAAAAAAGTGGACATCACAGCAGAAGTTTATAATCTCTCAAAGAAACTTCACACAAATGATTTAAATTAATCTATTAAGCCTTAGGAGATAAAGAAAAACCACCAATCACTAGAGTAAAAGAAAAATTCATACAGAGGTGTAACAGGTCATTCTGAGTAGACCAAAACCAGTAACCCTAGACAGAATCAGAAAAAAAAATGGTTAAAATCAAAAGAAAGAACATGAACAAACAGAACTGACTAGACAGAGCTTAGGCTAATATATGGAACAGTACCATACTGGAAAGTCTACTGTTGTCCTCTAATACTATTGTAATAACAACTGGGATTGTGTTTGTTGTCTAAACTATTCCAAGTTTATTAAAATGCCAGGATTAGATTTTAAGCATTATAACTAACTTTCTACACTCTCTTCTTTTATTCCCCAGAATAATTTTGTAGCCATAACACCACACCCTAACCCAAATATATACTCACATTCCTTAAATGGAAATAAGGTTTTTAAAAGTTACTCTAAATGCTGTGAACTGCTAGTTAAATGATAACTCTAAAAAGGTTGCATATCGCCAACAATAAAAGCAGAATACTTAGGTTCCCAGTATCTCTCACAAATTTAAACCAGAGCAGAGGGAATTAGAGGGTATGCATTAGAGAAGACTGAGGTAGATGCTGTTTTTCACAGGTATGCAAACAGGCTCACAGAGCTTAACTGACCTTTGGTTAGCAAGTAGTGCAGCTGGGACTCAAATTTGGTTCCCCTGCAGCCAAAATAATGTTAACATAGTTTTTCAAGATGTGTAGTCTAACATCCTAACACTCTAAAATGTTCTGGGAATTCTAGAAATAGTTTAATTTCATTGTTTATATGAGGAGAAACAAGGGTAAGTCGAAAGCCGACAAACATGTTTTCTTAACAGGCCCATTAAAAGAGATACACTGAAAAAGGTTGATCTCACATATTCAGGAATTAGGAAAGCAATGGAGTTAAGGTGCACTGTTCTAAAAGGCTGCAGAAGCTCAATGAATCTGGGATGCCTACAGAGTTATGAGGGCAAACCCTTAAGATAACAGAGAAAAACGAGCAGGATCAATCATGTAAGTTCACTTGTCTTTAGTGCCCTGCTCCATAAGACAACCCTCACACTATCAAAGAATATACCATTTTAAAGGAACACCAAGATGAACTCCATAGTTCTGGGGAAGGCGTGAATAAAGTTCACTTTAAGCACAGAGACACTACTGAGGGTCATTCTATAAGCTGCTGTCATAGGAAATCAATTAAGTCTCAGGCAGGTAACATGACTTCTTAAATATGCAACAATCGCCCACTGATTCTTTGGGGAAAGGGCAGCACAGATGTGATGAGTTCCTGGCCATAGGAACTCTCCAATATACCTTTCCAATCTCACCTGCTCTGACAAAGGGAAACAATGATCATTCTTCACCATCATACTTGAAGGTACCTACTTCAAAAGGGTAGTCCAGATTCAACTACTACCAGTCTTGAGACAAGTACAAACACACCAAGAGGTCACAATAAGATGATCCTGGCAATGACGAAGAAAAGGAGAATGAAATTTGGTCAAGTCAGGGTGACTGGACCTTCACCTTCACCATTAACCAAAAGAACATATGCCTGGTATACTAACCTGAAAGTTACCATTTCTCTTCAAGGAGAGATTTGGGTCTGAGGTACCATCCACCCCTCACTCTCCACATCACAGCAGCAACAAAACCTGTCTACCAAATAAGTACACCATGTGTGATTTTTTAAAAAGCAAAACCAAAACAATGAATATAAAAATATGCATTACTGTTGTTCATTTTCATATTTAGACAAAATTTTTTAATAAATAAAATCACAAAGTAGAGGACACCACTAAACAATTCAATTTTGATCCTTCTCCTTCTTATTTATGTTTTCTTTACTCTTGTAACCTGTTAAAAAAGTTGTATGGCCTAATAAAAGTCAGAGGTCAGCAATGTCTTCAGAGGGAGAGTTTACCACACACAGTTCCTCGGTATAACCTGCAACTTTAAAAACATATTCTCCCTTTCCTCTAACTTAAGTTAGAGGAAAAGTAATTGTAAGACATTTAGTTTAACCATGAGATCCATTTAGAATTTGGTAAAAAATTATTTTACATAAGAAACCCATTAGCATATATAACTATCTTTCCATGATAGGAAAGATAGCTAATATAATTGCTATGTATTGAAAACTCTGAAACATTTACATTTTTAAATGTAAAGCATATTTTCACTATAAAACAAGAAAGGGGGAAGGAATGAGAGTTATAGTCTCAGCTTCATACTAGCGAGTATGAAAGAGGATTAAGTTATGGTTCCTTGTCTTCCAGGAACTTGTAAATCTGAGGAACAAAATGAAGTTACCAAAATATGTGAAAACTGATTAAAGGAGAAAAATAGGATTCAATGGAAGAATCTTTTTATAAAGGCAAAATTTCAAATGGGCCTTAAAGAAAAAAGAAAAAGTAGGCATTATAGGCACAGGACTGAGGGAAAGAAAGGAAATGGGAATGGTACGTGATGGAGATCTCAATATATACTTGATAAAATTCAACATTCTTGGTTTTAAAACATTCCTTAACAATGGAAAGGTCTTCACTAACATTAAAAAGATATCTCTTCATAAATGTTGTGAAAAGAAATCTCTTAAACCTTCAACCAAATATATAAACAGTTAATGGTAAAAGACTAGATATATCTGCACTGATGTCAAGAACAAGACAAGGATGCCTATAATCAGTACTATTACTTTAAATTGTTCCAAAGACAGTCCATCTAAATAACATATAATTACTGAAAATGAGATTTAAATGAGAGAAATACCTGAAAACACAAGATAGAAAGACTGTGGACAAGCAAGGCAAGAAAAAGCAGTTTAATGAAAGTGGTATTTTTAAAAAACCTACTTATCAGATGCATACAGGGAGATTAGATGGAATAGCAACTCAATAAAGGAAGGTCATCACATAGTAAGTCAAGCCCTAAAGAATAAAAGTGACTATCTCTTAAAATCAGGTCATATCCTAATAAGTATCTCCAGACCCACCTAGCTAAATAAGGTTCCATTTGTTGATGGAGCAGTTTTTACCCTACACTGAACAGCAAGATAGTCAATAATCTATAATACTGCTAATAATAGATTTATATTTTTAGAACCAGCATAGGTCAAGTCATAATATACAGCTGTCATGCCACTGTTACCTGATCAGTCATTTACTTGTCCCTCATCCCCTTTCATCATTCTCTAATACTTAATTGCATCCCAGCCTTCAGCTGACTTCCAACCTCATACAGGAAACAGGAACTACTTAGCATATATAACTAACTTTCTTAACTTCCTTATTTGTGTTTGTGCTACTGTATTCCTCTTCTACAATATGTCTTTTCTTCTAATAAGATTGTCTAGAATATGGTCAAATATTTCAATGAAACGGAATGTGATATGGCACAATTAATAAAAGGGCTTTATATGAGTTCTACAGGGAGTCAATAATTTTGACCTTGATAAGAATACTTTGATTATATTTAGGGATGCCTACATTTCGCTCTTGTCAACCAATGTTGAAATATATTTTTGAAACAATCAGCAATTTCGTAATTTTGGTTCAAATTCACAAATGAAATGTTTTTATTTACTGGCTTATTGTTTTGACAAGACTAATATTAACAATAGGAGAAAATACCAGTACTCCCATAGTATAGGATGTCATTACTTGTTATCTGGAATGATGAGTATGATACATTCTACTAAATTAAATGTTTCAATTAAACAACCTTCAAAGAATAAAGATTAAATATAACACAACTAAGAACACTCTAATCTCCCTTTGAAAATTCATAAGACCCTTTGTAATCTTTTACCTCAAGGCAATAATTAGAAACTTTAATGATCATTATATGGTAAGTGGTAATATAGGCAACATGGTTACAGGTTCTATGATTATCAACTTTTTAAAGTTTAAAAAACAGCAAAACCTCAACACTCAATTGGATAAAAGCAGTGTATTAAAAAGTCTATGTTTGAATATATACTTTTATAGTTAATACAAATATATAGCTGTTTTTATAAATATAAAAACTGGAAATTACATCCAATTCATTCACATATTTTGCTTTTGTTGCCCAGTATGAAGAAAATTCTCATTCACACAGGTAAGTAAAGCAAACAGTTAACGAGATTTAAAAAGTTCAACTTTCACTCTCAGAATATTCTGCAATTAAACTGAATCAGAAGATATTTTAAAAAGCAGGAAATATCTGTTTGAAAGCTGAAATATATCACTAACAAGATCTAAATATTGCTTATTCCTATTTACAGATCCTAAAGCCAGACAAGAAATGTCCAAAATTTTAAACACTAAAATTATTTGTAATAGGATACTGCCATAATACAAAGTATTGTGTCCATGCCTTTACAACTATTAACATAACAATGTGCATATGTGCCAAAGCCTTGTCAGACTAACTCAACTCCACGAACACGTACGTGTTGCTACAGTGCATTCTCATGTATAATTTTAAGTGTGTAGTACGAAAGTGCAGACCTTTACTTTTTTTTTAAAGGCCAGAGCAAAACCACTTTCTTCTAATCACTGCTATACACACACGTTCATACATACATAGATGTGTATGTATACATAATGTTCAAATGTTATGTGCAAGAGAAACTCAAACACCTCAACTGCAGAGGTTAGTTTATTAAAGCAAAACACAGATTTAAAATATATTACAGTATGAAAGGACATGGAAGAACCTTAAATGCATATTGCTAGGAAGTCATTCTGAAAGGTCTACATACTGTATGATTCCAACGTTCTGTTAATGACAAAACAGTACAGACAGTAAAAAGATCAGTGGTTGCCAAGGGTTCAGAGAGGGAGGGATAGACAAATGTGTGTAGCACAGGGGATTTTTAGGGCAGTGAAACTATCTATATACGTAAAGCAGGATTTAAGAGAAAGACAAAGAAAATTAGTTTTACATGTGCTGCCGAACTATCTAAGAGAAATAAAAAATTATCCAAAAAGGGCTTGAGATCTATTAGGGAGGTCGTAGGCTCTCCTGAGGAGGATGTAAAAAGCTGAGAGGCAATATGTTCCAGGGCAAAGGACTGTACTAGTATAGTAGAAAGGTATTCTAAGACCACACAAATGCAAGCTATTCCAGTTCAGTCATTCTTTCCCACAAATAGAACTGTCCTCAAAGATGATCAGTAAGAAGGAAGAATGAAATATAGGATTCATGCAGATTTCCTTAAGAAGAAAAAGGTTAACAAAGCAAGTAACAGAAAAGAAAGCATGCTTTAGTAGGGAAAAATAACCCCAGAAGCAGCAGAAAATTAAAGATGAATATTCTATACTCTCAAAGAAACCTAAAGCAAAATAAAACCAAAAAGGGATAAAAGGAATCCTAAAAGACACGATATGATATAACCAAATATAATAAAATATCCCCAAATTAAAGAACATCCAAAATCTAGTTTGGTGAACATGAAGATGAGAAAAAATACTATGGAATGGCAGGCAGAAAAGCAAGGAGAAACATCTGGCTGACCTAAAACTTCTCCATTGCAACCTGTGATGCCAAAGAATAATAAGTATCTATAGTTTTATTGTTTAAAGACAAAATTCTTTTATTTACATAAAAAATACATTTGCCTTATGAAATACTGAGACAATACTGTCACCAATTTTCTTTATTCCACCTTTAACCAATCTCATTCTTTTCAGAGGCAACCACTGTTAACAATTTAGTATATCCTTTCCAGTTGAACTTTATCTGTGCATCCACACAAATAAAGGCACAAAAGGAATATGTAAGACAGTTGAAAGGTTTGTAATATAAATATATCATACCATCTTATTTAGCAACCTGATTATTTCACTTAACAATAGGGACCTGGAGTTCTTTCTATGTAGATACATGTAAATATACTATATTTAATATATGCTATATTACATGTACTACATATGTATTTAATATGTTAAAATATATTAAAAATAGTATATTTTTAAAATACTACCTAGTATCTCATAGAATGGATGTGCCATATTTAACATACCACTACTGATGAATCAACTTTCAGGTTGTTACCAAGTTCTTACCACTGAAAACAATGCAACAAACATCCTTTTACATAGCAATTCCTAAAGAAATGTTTGCACATGTGCTAAAAAAGCTCTTTATAAATGTAACTTAGATCAAAGACCCTATTTATTTTAAAAGATATTGTGAAATTGACCTTTGAAGAAACTGTCACAACGCATACTCCCACCACCAGTGTCTGAATTAATTCATTTCTCCACACTTTTGCTAGCAAAGGCAATTTTTTCATTTTGGACAACCAGTTGGAGAACAAATTGTATCTTGTTTTGTTTACAGATGTTAAACATTATTTCATGTTTACTGGCTAATTTTTAATTTATTTTGTTTGTGAATGGCCTTAGTAGTACCTTTTTCTCATTTTTCTACTGGTTGTGATAATTTGTAGCATTTAGGGTTTCTTTATATATTCTAGATGTCATTCCTTTGTTACATGTGTTGCAAATATTTTCCCCAGCTAGTCACTTGTATTTTAATTTTGTTTGAGGTCTTTCTTCACACAGTAATTTCTGTGTGAAGTCAAATTTAATTCTGGTAAGTCAAATTTACCAATTTTTCTTTTGGTTTCCACATTTAGTATCTTTAGAAAGTCATTCCCTTTCAAAAAGCTGTATTTTCTTCTCTTTTTACGTTGTTATTTTGTGTTTAACATTTGAGCTTTTACTTTATCTGGAGTCATGTTTATTTAGTACAATCTGCTGTACTAATGCTATTTGCTAAACAGTACATCTTTCCCTATTGATGTGAAATACCTTTTATCGTATGCTAAATTTCCATAAATAAATTGTCCTGTCTCTGTACTTTATTAGTTCTCTCAACCTATTTGACTACTTTACAGCAGTTTACTTACTAGCTTTACACTAATGTTTGAATATCTGGTACAATGAGATACTTTCTCAATAATCCTTTAAAACTTTTTAACTATTTTTCTTTTCCAGATGAATTTTAGAATCAAGCTGGTAAAATTCATGAAAAACAAATCTGTCTGAATTTTTATTGGGACTATATTTAATTTTACTAATAATTTGGGAGTTTGACGTCTTTCTATTATTCACTTTATTCATCAGAAACAGGGGAAGGAAATCTTTTCCACTACTTTATCCAATAACAAAAACAATTTATTTCTGTATGCCATCGTGTTTCTGGCCACCATATTAATTCCAATAATTCTAACTGTTTAATTATTTTCAATTTTCTATGTAGATACTATTAACTACCAGTAAGTTTGGTCTCTTCTCTCCCAACAGTTCTATCTAGTTCTTTTTGTTGCCTTACTGCATTGGCTGGAATCTCAAATATAAGTTTTAATGGTAGTGAAATATAGGAATAGAACCTATTCTTAACCTTTGTAGGAATGCACCTAATATTTCTAAATATTTGCTGTAAATTTCTGGCAGAGAGCCTTAATCAAGTTAAGAAAGTATCCTATTCCTTATTTTTTAGAACAAAAAATTAACAATCAGGAATGGGTATTAAAAATATGATTTCCATAACTTTTGAATTGGTCAAATGATTTTTCTATTAATATAATAATTACATTAATAGGTTTATTAATGTTAAAACCTTTGTGTTCTTGAACTAAATCAAATTTGGCCATGATTAACTTTTTCAAATGCTACTGGATTCAACTGTTATATTATTTAGTGTCTTTTTATCTGTGTTCATATTAAGAATTAGTTTGTAATATCCTTTTTTTTCCTTTTTGCCTAGTGTTTCTATCAGGGCTATTCTAGCCTCCTAAAATGAGATCCTAAGTTTTCCATCTCTTTCTATGTTCTGGAAGAGATAATATAATCTGGCAAATTACTGGTCCTTAAAGACTCAACAGAATTAAGAGTCTTGGCTTGAAAACTGTCTGGACTTGAAGTCTGTAACTATCTTTATAATTTCCTCTATAGTTAATGATCTATTCAAGTTTCCTATTCCTTCCTTAACCAGTTTTATTATATACATTCTCCTAGAAAATCATCCACATCATTTATATTTTCAAATTTAATAGGACAGAACTGAACAGTCTCATAATTTTGAAAATCACCTCTCAGTTCATTTTATGTTGCCTTTCTTGTCACTATATTGTCTTCTCTTTTTATTAATTGTTTTATCTATTTCATAGTCTTTTTAAAAAGCTATTTAATTTTACCGATCATGTTTACCAGGTTTTATTTTCTATTTTATTAAATTTCTGCTTTTATTCATTATCAATTCTTTTCCTCTGCTTCCTCTGGATTTATTTTTTCTTATTCTTGAATTGAATGTATAGTTCATTTCTGATCTTTGGTTTTTTAAGATTCATTAAAGACTATCTAATTTTCTGTATGCTGTGTTGGCTACATCCCACAGGTCTTTGTTAGGAGAACCCTCATTAGTATTGATTTCTTTACTTCCGAAGTTTCATTTTGACCCCTTAATACCGGTTGTTAAAAGTACATTTTTAAATGTCCACATGGATAGGTTTCTCTTAGCTCTCCTTTTGCAATTAATTTTTTAAATAATATTTTTTAATTTTTCAGTTATTGTTGGCATACAACATCATATTAGTTTCAAGTGTACAACACAAAAATTAGACATCTATTAACTCAAAAAGTGATCAACCCAATAAATTTAGTGTCCCTTTGATACTGTACAGTTATTACAGTATTTTGACTATATTTCTTAAGTTACAGTTTATATTTCCATGACTATTTTCTAACTACAAATTTGTATTTCTTAATCTCATCCCATTTTTCACCAGCTCCTCTCTCAACCACCCTTCCATCTGGTAACCCTCAAAATGTTCTCGGTATGTGTTTTTTGATTGTTCTTTAGATTCCACATATAACATTCAATCATATGGCATTTATCTTCCGATATCTGACCTACTCCACTCAGCATAGTACCCTCTAGAATCATCACGAAATATATTTTTTTCATCTTGTTACTTTTAGTCTGTGTCTATTAATATGGAGTCTCTTGTGGGCAGCATATGTAAGGGTCTTGTTTTCTTATCCAATTCAGCCATTTATTTTTTATTTGAAATACTTGTTGATAGACATGTAGTTATTGCCATTCTTTGTTCATATTTTTTGACACATTTTTTTCTCCTGAAAGAAGTCCCTCCAACATTTCCTGTAATACTGGCTTGGTGGTGATGAACTTCTTTAGCTTTTTCTTGTCTGGGAAGCTCTTCATCTGTCCTTCAATTCTACATGTTAAGTTAGCTAGGTAGAGTAATCTTGGTTCTAACTCCTGGGTTTTTATCACTTGGATTATTTTGTGCTCAAGCCCTTCTGACCTGCAAAATTTCTGTTGAGAAACTGTCTGGCAGTCTTATGGGAACTTCCTTGTAGGTTACTAATTGTTTTTCTCTTGATGCTTTAAAGATTCTTTGTATCTAACCTTTGGCATTTAAATTATGATGTGTCTTGGTATGGGCCTCTTTGGGTTCATTTTGTTTAAGACCCTCTGAACTTCCTGGGGTTGTATGTCTATTTCTTTCACCAGGTTAGGTAAATTTTCTATCATTATTTCTTTAAATAGGTTTTTAATTCCTTGCTCTCTCTTCTAATTCTGGTACCCCTCTTGTTACGCTTGATACTAGAACTTCATTTTTTAGATTATTTTTTCTTGCTGCTATTCTGTTTGGGTGTCCTCCTCTATTCCATCCTTTATATCACTGATTCGATCCTCCACTTTGACTCTCAAGATTCCTTCTAATGTACTCTTCATCTCAGATATTGTATTCTTCATTTCTGACTGGTTCCCTATTATGTTTTTCATCTCCATTTTTATGTTTTCTATCTCTTTGTTAAAATTCTGAGTTCATCTACTCTTCCCCTAAGTTCACTGAGCATTAACTAGTGTTTAATAACTGCATCTGGTAGATTGCTTGTCTCCATTTTGTTGCATTCTTTTTCTGGAACTTTGTTCTGTTCTTTCATATGAGACATGCTTCTTTGCCTCCCCATTTTGGCTCCCTCCCTGTGTCTGTTTCTATGTATCAGGTAGGGACACTAAGTCTCTTGGTCTTAGTAGAGTAGCTTTATACAATAGGTGTCCTGTGGGGCCCAGTGGCACAGTCCTGGGAGGGGTCCAGCTGCAGACCAAGTAGAGCCACAGCCTGTGCACCTCTGTGGCCACCTAATAAGAGTAACCAAGCAATCCACAGATGGCTGCCACCTGTGCTGGGTTCATAAGTGCCTTGAGAGGCCATGACAGAAACCAAGGTCGGCTGCTGCTAGTGCAGGGCTTGGAGCTGCTCGGCAAAAGGTATAGTGCATGCCAAGGCCAGATGCTGCTTCTATGGGTTTTGTGAGCCTTTGAGAGACTTTAGGAAAGCCCACAGCAGGGCCAAGACAGCTCATTTGTATGGCATAAACCACTGGAAGCGGGTTAGGTGGGCCCGCAAGTTGGGAGAGCTGGAGTCTCAGGGAATCACCTGGGTGGAGCGACCTGTTTTCCAGGTTAACGGCAACTCAGCACCTGCGTCTGCAGGCTGGGAGGGCTCAACAAAGAAACAATGGATACTGTCAGCACTTCTATCCTGGAGAAAGTCACCCCTCCAGTACTTGCCCTGAAGCCCAACAACTCAGCACCCTTCCTACATGTCTCTGGCACCCCTCAAGCAACTACCCCAGGGCAGGAACTCGGAGTAAGCAAGTCTATCAGCAAGTAAGCTGGGAATAGGCCCTTTTAAGAAAAATATGATAGCATTGCCACCCTGAACATGCCCAATCTCGTCTGACCTCAGAAGTAAGCAGGGTTGGGCCTGGTTAGTACTTGGATGGGAGACCACTTAGGAAGACCGGGTGCTGTAGGTTTTAAAAAATAAGAAAGAAAAGAAAGAAAAGAAAGAAAAGAAAGAAAAGAAAGAAAAGAAAGAAAAGAAAGGAAGGAAGGAAGGAAGGAAGGAAGGGAGGGAGGGAGGGAGGGAGGAAGGAAGGAAAGAAACAAAGAAAGAAAGAAAGAAAGAGAGAGAGAGAGAGAGAGAGAGAGAGAGAGAGAGAGAGAGAGAAACGTCTGCAACTCGCGTAGCCCTTCATCTCACTCAGCTGCAGCTCCCCTGGTTTTCATGGCCAGAAGTTGTAGGGACTTCTCTTCTCAGAGCTGGAACCCTGGGCTGCAGAGCCCAGTGTGGGACTGAGACCCCTCAACTCTTCAGGTGGAGCAAGGGGCTCTGCAGCCAAGATAGCTCTCCTGATTCTTGACTGCCACATGTGGTTGTGGAACTGGACTGGTTCACATCTCCACCTCTCCTACCACTTTGAGGTCACCTGGTATTTTTGTCCTAGTTGTAGGCTTCTGTTCAGCTGGACCTCAGGTGAGGTCTGTGTGCTGGTTGTTCTATAATTTTGTTAAAATTCTAGTATGGTAGCAAGAGGAGGCATGTACAGCCTCTACCTTCTATGCCATCTTGACAAGTCCATCTAATTTTCATTTTTATTCCATTATGGTTAGCAATGAGGCCTATGTGATTTCTGCTTTCTTGAATTTCAGAGCATGGCAATACTCTAAGTGGGAAAATGTAGCCTAAGAATTATTTATCTAACTTTTTACTTGTTATTCATTTATAGGATCAAGGAAAAAATTATTCCCTAGTTTGCAAAGGACTCAGGGGGTCCATTTATGAGACCACTTTAAAAAAGAGTAATCAAAATAAGAACATAAGAATGGTCCAAACTTATCAAATTGTACATATTAAATATGTGCAGGGTATCAATTATACTTCAATAAGCTGTTAAAAAAAGAATACAAGAATGAGAAAGTTGTGGCACAAAAGAATTAGGGGTGAGCAACAAACCAAGCTGAGTAGAAATATTATGTAACAGGACAACATAAAAATAAGACTTTCCTTATCTTTCATGGGGGGGGGGGTTATCAATGGGTAAAATTTGATAAAGAAATAGACATCTAAATTCATTTTGTTAAAAGTAACTATCAGACAACCTAACAACAGATAATACCATTTCCAAATTTACATAAGAGATGTAATAACAGTTTGTAAAATACAATTCTATTTTATAAATCTAAGAAAGAAGATATTCATGAAATTTTTATAAATACATGAAAAATATCTGAAAAAATAATATTATACAGAGGTAGTGGTGGCCACCTTTGAAAGTGGAACTGAGAAACCGAGGAGGGGGTAATGTTTACAGTTTGACTTACATAAATTTTGGTAATAGAATTCTGTTTAATGAATAATGACCTTAAAATTAGAAATATAGTTCTATCTATATTATTAGTCAGGAAACTGGATAATTTTTCACCCCTTCTTCAATCCATCCCCCCCGTACCTCGACTTCCACCCCTGACTCATGGATATTGCCATTTCCCCTTAAGAACTGGATCTCTGAAGGCAGGGTGTACCCTCCCACATGCACCCGGGGCCTGGTGCGCCCCGAGGTATAGCCTGTGGCTCCACCTGGGGCATGAACCCAGGACCTTCTGCGTGCAAAGCAGACATGCTAACCACTACACTATGGAGCCACCCCCAGGAAACTAGATAATGTTAATTTCTCCAATCTTCAATTTATCTATAAAATAAAGTTGTCATAGTCATATAAATGTTTTTTATATTATTCATGTTCATATATCTCAGAGCAGTACAAACAAAGAAGGCAGGCAATAACTCATTTACTGAGTTGAATCACATTTAGTAGTACCACTGCTCAAACTACCTGTTTTAAATATGTAAAAATTCTTTTCATTTCTGCCCCAAAAACACTTTGAAGAATTTCATAGGCTAACTGCTATCCAACCAATTAGAAATGCTAAAATGTTATAAAGACAAACTGAGGTGCCAAAATTTATCTTATTTTTAAGAGGTACATAAATATTTGTTTCTTTCTATCATAGTAAATATTCATATTATTTTTGAAAATCGGAGAAAAAGCCAAAAATCTTCATTTTATTTCCTTACTAAAAGCTGGAAGATACTATTTGCCAAATTTACACTTAGATCTATAAGACAAATGTTTTACTTGAGCCCCTAAGTCAACTCTTATCTAAAATTTTCTACAAATTCAGCCACCTGAAATTAGGTTTTTCTCTTCTCAATTTTTATCCAAATTAAAAGCTGTATTTTTGGCCATAATGCTTAAATATTCATCCTGAGTATGAGGGTAAAATGCATGACTTGAATGCAGTAAGCTCACACAAGGCATCTAAAAGAAAAAGATCTGAATTGACTTAGAAACAATAATCAAAAACCAGATATACCTTCAGTAATATAAAAGTACATAATATGCAGAGTTATTTATTACAATATTATTTATAATTACAAAAGAGTGGAAACCCCATAAATGCTCAAATATGGGAGAATGGTTGAAGAAACAATGGCATGTGCGCAGTGGAGTGCTATTTAGCTGTTAAAGAAAAAAAGGAGACGGATCTGTATGAACTGATATGGACTTCCAGAAGATATTGCTAAGTGAAAAACAGCAAAGTACAAAAGAGCACATATAGTATGCTGCCACCTTTTATTTAAGAAAGAAAGGAGAAACAAGAAACATGTATGTCTCTTACCTTTATAAAACAATGAGGCTGACTCTTACAAAGGGTAAGGGTGGTAACTTAGAAGGGATTCAGAAGAGAGTAACACTTCTAGTACACATTTCTGTATAATCATCTATATTCAAAATATATTAAATTAACGAGGATGAAAAGGGGAGACAACTGGAAAACTAGAACAGATGAACCACACTGTATCTCAAATGAATAATATAACCACACAAAGAAGGAAAAATTCAAAACTAATCCAAATAACCTTACAAACAGTACAGTAAGCCCTCACTTAACATCATCAATAGGTTCTTGAAAATGTGGTAAAATGACAGATAATGAAACCAATTTTACCATAGGCTAACTGACTGATATAAAACAAAAGTCCCCATGGCATTTCATCAACAATGACATGAAGAAATGACAATGCTGAACTAAACAACGTCATTTGAGTACCTGCTATATTTGACTACATACTCTGTCTTATGCAGGTGGACAGGGGAGAACCACATACAAATTCTGAACACTTTCCAGAAGGTTTGTTTTTTAAAGGGGTATGAGCAAAACAATTCTGAAACTATTTTAGGAGTATTATAGGACTGAGCAAATGAATTAATATACTGATACTGTTGAGAGTCTGGGTCTCACTACAGAGAGAGATACAAATATGGCAGAGGGGAAGGGAAGAAAGAACCTTGTGGGAATAGACTGTAATTAAACTATTAGTATAGATCAATGATTTCTAAAATATGTATGTGTACATGTGTATGTATATATCAGTGGTTCTCAATTGGGGGAGATTTTCCCCTCACCACTACCCCAGAGGGCAGTGACAACTTCTGGAGACATTTCTGATTGTGGCTTCTACTGGGTAGAGGCCAGGGATGTTGCTAAACCACCGACAGTGGTTTAGCAGGACAGCTAAAGGACAGCCTCCAGAGAAGAATTTTTAGCCCAAACTGTCAACAGTGCCAAGACTGAGAAACCTTATTACATATGTATACCAAGGTATCTGTATATGTAGTTATACATATATGTATTTCCTAGTTCTATCTACTTAAAGGGCCCACAAGCAAAACAATCCAGCAGCAATACAGACACTTAAGTGCTTGTATCTTGACCTTTAATACCACTCCCCACTAAGAGGAACTAGGGCTTGTTGGGAAAATGGCTGATTCTACGGTTAAGGCAAGACTGGTACAAAATAAGCCTGAACATCTTGTTAAGCCAGAAAGTAAGGAAATGCACATAAAAAAAACAACAGGGGCATATATAAAAGCCAACTGAAAAGGCTACTATGGGACAATATGGGACAATTCGAGCACCGAAACAGTAATGGTAATGAATGATGAAACTACTGAAAATATAAGACCCCATGAGTTCATACCAATAATAAAAAGACAAGTAAATAAAAAGGACAAAAAGGTCCCGATTATGGTAAAATGCTGAATGCTGACTAGTAAATGAAGAAAGAATAACAGTGTTGAAAAGTCATTACTTCTCAACCATCTCCGGGGAAATATTTATGAGAAATAAGATTGTTTGCAGTCTTAAAGTGTCTCCTCACTTATTTGATAAAAAGGAAGTAATAGAAACTATACAGCAGAGAGATCAAGCATCTTGACTGAGGGATCAAAATTAATATCATCATTTAAGGGCAGATAAACATTATGTGTCTCTCTATATGATATCCTGAGAATACAAAATTACTTTTGCAGTATTCTGGCCAAGAATGCATAACCTGAATTTAATCATGAGGAAACAAATGCAAATAAGATCAATGTAAAATGAGAAACATGCTATTAAAAAAGGTGTGTGGGGGACTAGTCTTCAAAAATATCAATGTCATAAAAGACAAAGAAAAGTTTGAGACGAAATGTTCTAGATTAAACGAGACTAAAGAGACACAACAACTGAAAACAATATCTAATCCTGAACTCTATGGTGTACTAGAGAAAATTTTAAAAATGCTATAAAGAACGTTATTGGATCAACTGACAAAACTGGAATATGGAAGGTAAATTATTGTTTCAATGTTAAATTTACTGAAATCACTAACTGTACTGTGGTTTTATAGAAGAATATCCTTTTTCTTAAGAACTGCACACTGAAATACCTGGGAGAAAGGTCCTTGACGTTTGCAACTTATTCTCAAATGGTTTAGGAAAAAATATTGTATGTGTACATAAACATACACAGCTACAGAGTGCAATGATAAAGCAAATGGTACAAAATGTTAACAATAGGTGAAAATGGATAAAATGTATATTAAGTATTCTTTGTACTAATCTTACAAATCTATAAATTTAAAATTATTTCCAAATAAAGGTTTTTAAAAGCCACAGGAAATTTTCAAAAAAATCTAGAACACGAAGCTAATTTTTTTCTACTATATCCTTCACCACAAAAATAGAATGCTATAAAATATGGGAAGCTATATAAGATACTATGTAATAGCAGTGGTCAAGCCATTTTCATGTCTCTCTCATTAATGTATTTGTATTAATTATTATGTTACCCACCTGATAAAGTTCAAATCTTTTAACAGCCAGTGGAGGATAAAAAAAAATATGAAGCAAGGGAATGGTCTTAGCAGTAATATCAAAAAAGCTTTCATTTTCTAATAAATGGATTCCAGACCAAAAAAAAAATTAAAACAGCTTTGAAGCACCTAGCTTCCAACTGAACATAATGCTTAAGACAAGCTTAAGGTTAAAACTTATCCCAACTTACTTGTTTGTTTTACTTTAAACTTATATACAATAAGACCACAAGGGTAAATAATGCTATGCCAAAGAAAGACCCAGTTTTAAAAAAACCAATATTTGAACATTCATAACAACAGTTTTAATCAGAGACTAGATCCCCCAAAGCCGTACTTTACTACTTTGTCCTTTATGAGAAGATTGAAAAAAAAACACACACACAAAACAGAAACTTACAGTTCATCTCGTTGTCTCTGGGACAGCACCATTTTGGCTATAATATCAAGCTTATCTGATATAGTGGTATGTCCCCTCCTTTGGGAAATCAAAAAGCTTTGCGATCTCTGGATTTATAGTCAAATGAGCCACTAAGTGGCTTCCACGCAGGAGAAGAGGATTCTTTCACAAGTGAATTCAACCAGTAACCAGGAGATATTCAACAAGTAAGGTTCATTCCACCTAAGAAGAAAGAGAGAGAAAAGATTATTCCTTTCACTTAGAACTTAAATTCTTCTAAATTATTACTTGCAGTACACACTTTAGAAGATTAAGTTTATCGTCTACAGCCATGCCACTCTGAACAAGCCCGATCCCGTCTGATCTTGGAAACTAAGCAAGGTCGGGCATTGTTAGTACTTGGATGGGAGACCACATAGGAATACCAGGTGCTACAGGCATAAAAAATAAAAAATAAGAGATTGTAAACTGACAAGGTCCTTGCAATCTGTGAGGTCAATCAAGGGTTGCCTCGCCTAAAAAAAAGAAACACAAACACACACACACACACACACACACACACACACACACACACACACACACTAGGTTTATTGTGATGCTAATATGAATACTAGATATTTTCAACCTACTGTGAAAATGAATGCCAAAATATAAAGTATTTTATGTATTTTAAATTATCTTTAGTAGTTTACAATATTATGTTTTACAAAAATGTTTTTAAACTTACTTCCTAACATGTCACCTACCAGATATAACTTTATATTAAATTTCAAATATTAACATGTAACTTCTCTAGAAGACTGTAAATCTCAAAGACAAAAAAAATCAAATTTTATAATTTGCAAAAAAGTGTAATCTGAGAAAGCATACAGGGATTTCATAAACTGTCCATAAGTCAAAAGGTACCAACCATAACTGAAGTAACCTTCAAGAATATCAGTCACCAATAATCTTAGAATAGCTGATATATTTATAATGTAAATAAACTATTTAGGGATCTAATGCCCTTTTAACCAACATCTAATCAAGAAATAATTTAATACTATTTCGATTTATTTTGTGTGCTTTAGAAGCATGTGTTTTAAAAATAAAAAACGGAACAGACTACCCTAGATTCTATCTGCTCACATAGTAATCTAATTAACTAACCTAGTTTTAGATCATATTGCTTAATACTTCAGAGCCTTTTCCTTACACTTAAAACACTATAAAATATTTAAAAAGTATCGTAATCAAGTTGATGAGAGTAAATGTAGTTAAAAATAAGAAAAATCAAGCTTTCTTATTCTTCAAAACACCTATTTTACAAAAAAATTAGTTTGTCTTATCACATTGTATAAAAATAGCTACATAGAATTTACACTATATTTATGAAATATATGAGATCTTACTTAAAATGCAGACTACTGGCATATACAAAATTCAATTGGAAGGGATACTTCAAAGAAATAGGAAATTATCCTCCAAATGAGGAGGTGAAAGAAATATCAGTCAAGGAGTCTAGGATAACTTCCATAGATTTCTGGCTTAGAACTAAATTGAACAGGAAACTCCTATGTTTAAAGGGGATGAGGACACTAACTATGATTCATTCCACTTTAGATATGTTGATTTCAAGATGACTGAGAGATTTCTAGTAGGAAGTTATACAAACAAGTCATATCTAAAGAAAACCAACCTACCAAAAAAAAAAAGGTTCAGTGCTTATCAATTTGGAGATGGTATAAATGAAGCCATGACAATAGATGAGATGACCCATGGAGAATGTGTAGAGCAAGATGAGCAGAGGGCTTGGCTATACAGATGGGAAAAGCAACATCAATACTTTGAAGGAAAGGGGAAAAAAAAAAAAAGCCTACAACTGAGGCTAAGAGAAACCAGTTAAAGAGGTAAAAGTAAAAAAAGGACAAAGTATGTCACAGAAGCCAAGGAAGTATTTCAAAGAGATTCAATTAACAGTATCTAAAGTTATCCAACTATTAAACAAAATATGGTCTGAAATGGGTCTGCTCCATTAAGCATAGAGTTCACTGATAACCTTGATGAGAATGGATTAAATGGTAGGGACATGGTTTACCATGGCAAGAACCATATTTAAACCGGCTGATGAGTACAGGGAGATGAAGTAAAGATGGTACGATAAATAAATATCTTAGAAATAAATGGAAATGTTGAAAAGCAGTTTTTCTGTTTATCCCCCTCCCCCCAACCAAGTAAGATGCTTAAATGCTAATGGTGAAGGAAGAAAAAGATAGGAAAAAAGACAGGAATGAAGAATTTTAATATCACCTTTTTCACCCTTTTATCAACCAAAGGCAAAAAGACAACCAAACATGATGTATCCCTTGACAGAATTACACTACGCCACCTATAAAGTAGTCTTGTCACAGAATCAATCCTAATCTGTTCAAGTCTCTGGCTCAAACTATCAATTTACAACAAGTATAGAGAGTAGAATATGTTAAAGGCACCACAGGGGTATAGCCAGAAATATCTAGGCTGTGATAAGCCCTATAAAATAAATGACCCAATTTCCTCAAATAAATTCCAAGGAAAGAAAGAAAAAGAATTAGAAAGGGAAACTTACAATTAAGAGAGACATGTGACATATCAACCAATTACAATGTATAGACCTTAATTAGCTCTGGATTTTAAAAAATTCCTTGTAAAATCAATGTTTGTATGAATAAACATCAGGGGAAATTTGAACACTGACTGGATGTCTGATGATATTAAAGAATTAGGAATTTTTCAAGAGTGCAAAAATAGTGTTGTGGCTATTTTTAAGTCTTTTAGAAATACGCAATGAAAAATTAGTTAAGTGATATGTCTGAGATTTGCTTCAAAAACTTTTGAGTGGAAAGGGTAGATGCGAGGAGATATATAAAACAAGATTGGCCTTAGGTTGATAACTGATGAAGTTGGGTAATGGGTACAAAAAGGGTTCATCACACTATTCTCTAATTTTGTTTAAGAGTCTGACATTTTCAATAATAAAGTCATTTTTAAACAGAAGAATGAAATACTCAATTGAACAAAGAGGAGCTAAGGGAGGAAGAAGAGAAAGGAATGTGATTTACATGTAGAATTCTTACATATAAAAGATGGGTCATTCTTCTACCATGTTAGATAAGGAGAAAAACACGCAAAAATGCTTTTATATTTCAGGAAAGTGAGGTCATTTTCTGAGTAAGGGGCATAAGGAAAAAGGCACTAAAAGGCTTGAAATGGCTGCTGTGGGGAGCAAAGAAATGGAACAGGAAGAACATTTTTTAGATTGAAGACTGAATTTTAAGTGGTGCCAATCTACAAAGACATGCTATTTTTCTTTAGCAAGTATGTACAGTCTGGCTGCAGGCAATAATGAAAGTTGCACATTTAGAGACCTAGGGTTGGGCTGAGGGTTTGCAAGGTATGTGTGATGGATGCATGATGAGGAGAGTTGAAATAATGGATCAAAGAGCCTAAACAGCATTGTGCAGGAAAAAAACAGGAAAGGCAAATACAGAGTAGAGGGATCAAGAAAGCAGAGGTCTCTATAACCTGGGAGGACAGTCAAGAGAATGGGATTAAATCTGAAACTTCTCAATTTGTTAATTATTAACTTTGTTACTATTAACTATGTTAATGTTTATTACAACTAGATAAGTATTGAGGATATATGGTAAAGAAAGACAATGGATATGATGAGTACTAGATGCAGATAAAGAAAATGTGGTAAATTTAAGTCTGTCACAAACACTATAATCCCAAATAATTCATCTAACTTTTCTAGAAAGTAGGTAACATCAATAGTTTTTTTTTAACTCAGATTATTTCATCCTCTATCAATTTCCTACCTTTAATGTACATTTTTGCTATCAGAAAGCACAAGTATGTGATTATCAAACTTAATACAATGTATAGCCTTTCTCAGATTTACCTTTCCAGTTACCTTTCACTTTAGTATTTTAACATGTAAATGTAAAATATCACATAAACGGTTCTCAAGGAGAGCAAAGGAGAGTTTATTTTGCAGTTAACAATCTATAACCAACAGCACAAATAAATCAGGCAATATTTTCACATCACCTGGTTGGTGGAGTTCTTAATGTTTTGGGGGGTAAGAAGGTCACTGGATTCCTTTAAGAATTTGATGAAAGCCTAGATCTTTTCCCCTCAAAGAAGCACATATAAACAAAATATTACATGCATTTTAAGTGGGTTCATAAATCCTTCCAAAGTCAACATAACGAATGAAAAGACTTAACATTTTTGAAATGCATTTTGGCAGTACTTCAATACCCCTTGTAAGCTACTTGTATACATTACAACATATCTCAAAGAAGAGTCCCATTTATTCATTTGCATGTCAATATCCACACATTTTTTGAGATAAGATCTGTGTTGCCTAAACACAGAGGCTTCAGTATTTTTTTTGGAATGCAGAATTCTTTAGCATTCTGTATTCTAATATTATATTCACTCATAAGTTACACCAATGCAGCTCTCCTAGACAACATCTTACTGTTTGAGTAAGTATCTCACTATAGAAAGAGAAAGGGGGAAAGTAAAAAAGCTAAAGTTAATAACATAATGTTTATCTTATAAAATAGGATGGCAATTAAATTCTTATTTTAAGTTTCAATGTGTTAACACAAGTTTCACACTTATCAAAACAACCTTTATAAAATATTATTTCTTTAATAATCTACTTCATCCATTGGTCCTTGCCAACTAAAGTTTATGAACTAGGAGAAAACAATACAGAAAATAAAGGATGTGTGTGAAGAAAAACAAACAACCAATTACGTGTTAACAGTAGGAGTATGGAAATCTATTAGATTTATTTATTATTAGATACAGAAGCAGGAGTTTAAGAGAGCCAACTGGAATTGGATGATTACCAACGGCTACTGCTCTCATGAAATTTTCACTTGATAATGATTTCAGGAAGGTCTTCAGATTATCTACCTTGCTTGAACAGCACATGTATTTCATAATCCTATTTCAAATATTTTCCAGATACAGCAATGAGGCAAGGTAGAAGCTATTGCAAGTCAAGAATTATTGAGTACCTTTTCATATTAGTTAATTTTCAAGAGCTAAATAAAACTGTTATTTCCCAATAAACTATGTTTCATGATACTCTGCAAATCATCAGGATTTTAGAATAGTTCCAAAAAACAATTTTCCGCAAAGTCACTAATAGGACATATTTTATGAATCTGCATGATTATTCATATTACATATATACCCTCCTTGACATATCAAAGTATTTTTACCATTTTATCCAATTATCTTTACATAAATTTTATACACAATAATCCAGTAGAGAAACCAAAAGCTAATCTTAAAAGGTGGTTTAAAAAAAAAAAACCCTATAATTTAATGAATTCACATCTCAATTTGAGTCAGACAAATAAAAGCTACTTTCTTAGTTATGCTAGCTATATAAGAGGTTTTAAAACAATCAGATCAAGGTTTAAAGAGCACTCATAACCAGCATCCAACAAAAAAGATACATAACATTTGGTTATTCACATTTCATGTCATAATGTTTCTATCTAATGTTTTTTATATTATCAAAAAAGAATCAAAGTAGTATATAAAATACTAAAGTAGAATATAGTAAAGTCAGAAAAAAGTTAAAGAGAATTAGACAGAAATTTTATATTTACAAACAATCTTTACATTTTCATTCTAAAGTAAATGTTACAGTTCCAAGAAAGTTCTGACTACAAGCAACGTACAACACTATCTTAACTTTAGGCTTAGACAATCAATACAGAAAATGCTTGGTGAACTGCACCTAAAGTTTCAAACAACAAGGAACAAAATTTAATCAAAACTAGGTTACTCACTTTCTTCTTAAGGTACTAAAAACCAGGTGGAATTTACCAAGTAATGTTTATGAAAATAGGGGATGGGGACAGGGACATACCACAAAGAATTCAAGATTCCAGTTCTATAAGTTATAAGCTGTGTCCACATTGCCTAAGCCTCAGTTTCCTCATTAACTCTGAGTTTTCTCAACTACAAAATGTCAAATTTATCCCACAGGGTTTAGTGAGAATTAAACAGGATAATAATGTAAACAACCTCTATAAACTAAGAACTACCATAACATGTTACCTATTGACATCAGTTTTGAACTTTAAATGTATTTTCAAAATTCCAGCTTAAGCACAATGAACACTGGCAATGAATCTGGAAATGCTTTCTTATAAAGAAGTCCCTGAAACTGGTTTAATTTTTGACCTTTTTCATTAAGTTTAGTGAAGAACGTATTGGTCTCCTAGGTAGTGTTACATGACTGATGCTTTGCAAATTTCATGAGAAATGAAAACTGAAGTAATCATTGACCAAAACATAGTCTTGTCTGCTATAAATGTTTTTTCACTTATGTCATCTTGTCTTCCCCTCGCCATCCCCAAAATGTCTGCACCATACACATCATTCTGATTTCTGTATAACTAACCCAATAAAACATAGACACAAACAGATGTGTTTTGATTTGCATAGTCCTTGTGGTATTGTGGTAAAAGGAGGAACATCCATCATCATTTAAATAACTGGTGGTAGGTGATCTCATATTCTGGAACTGAGTTTGTAGTGTACTCGCTGATAAACATTTGGATTGTCTTTGCATCTGAAGAATTTTTCCCAATGTTCTGTCATTATGCATCTAGATAGGAAATATGACGGCATTATGTTTTTGAAAGTGCAAAATCTAACCAATCGCTAGATCTGATTATAGCTGTAACATTGTGGCTTTATGAATTCATGTTTACATAATATAAAATCTGAACTGGTATAAATTGTCTGTGACTTCAAATTAAAAAAAAAAAACAAGTCAAACTCTTTGCTCTTCTGTAATATTTATTTCCTTAGCACAAAATGTTGATTTCCAAGGGCATGGCTTTGCTTCAAAGAAGGGCTAGATCCAAGTGACTCCATTTTAAAGACAAAAGAAAAATTCCAAGAGTAGTTATTCAAGGAGTAGAGTCAGAGGAAAATAATAAGCAATTCATTCCTCTGCTTGTCAATGGTATAATAATGTGTCTATTAAGAGAAAAGTCCCCCATGGATTTACAAGATACTTTTCCCCTTGGATTTTCTCCTACAAATAAATCTACATGATTGACACTGAAAGTAAATAATCGGTGGTGCTATTTTGTGCCTGCCAATTCTTTATCGCTTCATCAGATGATGCTCCTTAACACGGTAATGGACCTGATACCAGATTACAGTTTTCTCTAAATTCTCAACATTTCACTTTGATATTATTCTAGGTAAAACTGTTTTAAAACTGCATCATTAATGCCATACTACAATGCAGTCAAATAATGAAAAATAAACTTATCTATGAAGTCAATGTACTGCATATTCTGAAAAATACCCCAATCTATAGTTTAAATCCAAGAGATTACACAGGACAAAGTACCCCCTAAGAGTAATTTCATTTCCATAAATCAATCTTTATGATTTCCTTACTTTCCCATGTACAGAGATAAGCTTCTAGAGATCTGAAATCACTTTCTAATAAAAATAGCAAAATTAACTAAAATATTAATTGTTCTTCCAGTACCTTGTGTTCTGTGTGATTAAGTATGAGAAAAGATTTTTCCCATTCCCACAATTTGAAAACATTAGATCACTGAAAGTTTTTAATCAAATACCTAGGCTTTAATGTCTCCTTGCTCTTATTCTGCTTCAGCTTGGAGGCTCATGATTCATTGTGACCTGCTGTCGAGAGGCAATAACAAAACCTAAAAAGACCAGGTTGCTTCATTATTGAGGTATAGACAGCTCAGATATAGTTCACTAAGTAAAATTTTTCCAACAGCCACATCATCCCCTCAATTTCCTATTAGTTACAGCTAACTACCTTATCTCATTTTGCAAGACTTGTCACTCATTCAAATCTTACATATAAAAATATTTTGCACTTTTTATTAGCCTTGGGCCAAAAATTAACATATCACTTTTCTCACTGAGAATTATTCCTACTAATCTCGTCTAGTAACTCTAATATTAAAGGTAAGTGTTGCAAATAGATGCTTCATATCTTCAGATTATGAATCTGAAGAAACAAAGTAGAAATTGTTTTGGGCTTTGAAATCAAGACAGATTTAGATTTGAAAAACACAATATAAGTCATATCTAGTCAGTCATTTTTGCCTTTGCCTTTCACTAGAAGGCTGGCATATTATGAAGTGGTTTCTATTACACCTCCAAGTGATGGTGAATTTTGTGTGTCTATTTGGTTAGGCCGCAGTATCCAGACATTTGCTCAAACACTAGTTTAGATGTTGCTATGACAGTGTTTTTTAGATGAGACTAACATTTAAATCAGTAGACTTTGGGTAAAGCAGATTACCCTACATAATGTGGGCAGGTCTCATCCAATCGTTGGCAGCCTTAAGAGAAAAGATTTACATCCCCAAAGAAGAGGGAATTTTGCCAGCAGACTGCCTTTGGACTAGAGATGCAACATCAAATCTTCCCTAGGTCTCCAAATAGCCAGCCTACCCTGTAAATTTTGGACGTGTCAATCTTCACAATCACATAAGCCAATTCCTTCAAATCTCTCTCCCTCCTCATTCCTCTAGAGAGACTGTGCGTCACTTTCTTCTTTTAAATATATACATACATCCTATTGGTCCTGTTTCTCTGGAGAACCTTGACTAATATACCCCCAAGCTCACAGTTCTATTAATATAGCGACCTTTATTATTAATAAACTAGCCTGTTAGTAAAATCTACTGGAATGAATACTCTTCACCTTACATGCTGCTTAATTCTATTTCCTGGATACCTTCCAGGCAAATTAATGCCTTCAAGGATGATCAAATGCAAAAAACTGCTTCTCATCTACAACAAACAAGAATGATGTCCTGAACAAGGGCTACTGAGATACAAAACAGGTAACTGAGAACTCATTCTATCCTGGTTCTTCACCACTTTCTCTACTAAGAGTTTTCAATATTCACCACCATCACAACTCATAAGCACCATCTCATTACTGCTGACCTTTTCCTCTCTTCTCTCTTCTGTTCTTGTTTCTTCTTTGTAGGCCTGTCTACCTTATTACTTCTTGGCTTTCCCTTTATGGACATTAATCAGGATGCATCCTCATTCCCATGGCACGCCCATCAAACACATGCTAGATATAATCTTTGTCCCAGCAGTGTTTGCTTGTTGATGTGTGCTCAAAGACTGTTTTCTCATGAAAAAAATAAGATTCCCTCTTCTTTGACTTAAAGCATGAAGCCATTTTGAATTCTGAATTGCTGAGATTTTATTGTATATCACTTTCTAGTGCTTTTTGTCTCAATTGGTTATTTTATATGATACAACTGGGTATGCCTTTAAACAGTGGAAGGGAATGCGAAAAAACAAACATGTTTAAATGATTTTAGAAAATTATGTGCCATTTTTCATTTTAAATTTACTTGAGTCAAAATATATTTAAGTAAAAGCAAGAGGAAAAGATCTATTTATATGGTTATCTTACACACATACAACCTGATAGGAACATTGACAAAACAAAATGATTCTGGAATGTAAACTATCTCTCTTAAAAATGTTGGTTTCCTAATAATTGTGTTCTACCTATCAAATCCATTATTTCCTGATTCACTGGGATTCTATGATGCCAAATAAATATCTCATAAAAATTAAGAATACTAAATTATACCACTTGCTCTCTAATGTAACTTTCAACTTGAACTCTTTATTCTATTGACATCAAAAGAGAAAACGAATTTACCAAACTGATGCTGTTGAACTCTGTGAGTTTACATAAATTTAGGCCACAATTCCTTAGGTTGAAAAACACCTCTGAGAAACAGAATAATAAACGCCACATGTGTATTTTTTTCAAACTGGATTTACTAAAATAGCTGAAGATGAAGTAATTATGGACCTTAACTGGGAGTATACTTTAGAACCATCTGAGGAACTTCCTGAAAATGAAAATAATCATGGTAAGGCCTTATTACCCTCAGAGATTCTGAGGAAGCATCTCAATTTTTTAAATTTCTCCAGGTGATTTTGATGCACATCCTCTGTAGGAAACCATAAACTCGACAGTACAAATTACAGCTAGTCCTAAAGGGTCAAAAGCAACAAAGGAGAAATCAAGAAATCATCAGTGTCAGAAAATATTAACTGGGCTCCAAGGGCAAAAATCAAACTGGGAGGCCAAGGTATTTAGATTTCAATGGTACTTGCAATAATTGTTGCTCAAATTCAAGACAATATTTCCAAAACACCTGATATATCTTAAAGAGATATTAACAGGAAAAAGAGGTCAACCCAACATTTTGAAATAAGCATTTTTTATTATAAACTTTTATTAAAGAGTTTTTATAAAATCCTTCAAGAAAATACAGCTGGTTTGTTTACTATATAACTATCTAATATTCATGGTATGTTCTAATAAAGACAATATTTTGCATGTATATTAACTTTATTGCTTTTTTTTATCTTGATTGTATCTTTTCCCTTTTTTATCTAGACCAGGAGTGGACACACTTTCTGTAAAGAGCCAGAGAGTAAATACTTTTAAGTTTTGCTGACTTTAAAGTTTCTGTAGCAAGAGAGTAATGACACAAGGTATGTGAGGAAAAAGTGTGTCTGTTTCAGTAAAACTTTATAGATACTGAAATTTGAATTTCATGTAATTTTTACAAATTTTTAATAATTAATTTTAACTTTACAAATTATTTTACAAAATGAATTTTATAAATTTTTACAAAATAAAATTTTATAAAATACTATTCTTTTGCTTTTTCTACCTCTAAAATTGTGAAAATCACTCTTACCTCACAGGCTGTATGAAAAGTATTTAGCTTGCCATAGTTTGCAACTAGACAAAGTTATTTTATACAAGCTACTTTTAATAATAGTAGTATCGATTTCACGAGGTTTGCGGGGGAGGGGAATTAAATGAGTTGATATGTGTACTCAGAACAGAGCCTGGTACATAGTAGCTGCTATATGATTATATACATATATATCGCTCTTAGTTTCTATATCTTTCATTTTATTTACTATCCCTTCATTGTGTTAGCCTATCACATTGAAATGTTTTGCCTAAAAATATATTATAAAAAGATCCTTCATTGTTGAAGTAAAAAAGTATCCAGCTATGATTCATTAGCTTTTCCTGGAAACTAACTTTCTCAAAAATCTGAATACATCCACCTGCAATTTGTCCATAGTAGTATACCATTAATTGAATCTTGGGCATTAAAAACCAAAACTAATTACTAAGACCTCAGATAACGACATGAAGATTCCTAATTTTCAACACACTTATGCAACTGCATTTAGGAAGGAATTGCCTTTAAGTGCATCATTGTATTATAATCAAGACATGGTTTACAAATTCAGGTTTATAGTACTTTTTCCTTTAAGTATGTAGTCAACTTAATTAGCTAAAGAAAGTTAATGACTCTAACCTGGCCTAGCTCAGCCTCATACTAAAGTCAGAGTCAAAGAATGTTAAGGAAAAGTTATCTAGAATGCAGGTGAGGCCATTTAAGGGTATAATGAGGTTGCATTCCACATGCCCAAGTCTTCACTGTTAAAATGTTTATTTTGGGGCACATGCCCCTCACTCATATGTCTTGCAATTTTCCAGTCCCTTTCAAGATTCGGCCTAAAGGCAGCCAGCTCATCCCCACCTATGTGAAATCCTCCCTGGCCAGCCCACAACCCTTGGCAGAGAGGTAGGTACCCTCTTCTTTATTCTGTGTCATGTACATGTAATCCTAATAGCTACATTTGGTGAATGCAATTACATGCCAGGCCCCCTTCCTACAATGTTCAATTCTTACAACATCTAGCAAAGAAACTAATGTTCTCATTTAATAGATGAGGAAACAAATTCACTAAGGTTATGTCACAAATCCAAGGTCAAACAGCTAGATAGTGTCAGGGCCCGGAATCAAACCAGGTTTGTTTTTGACTCCCAAACCAATGGTTTCAAACAGCATGAATGAGGGCAGAGAGGAGGCCAAGGAGGCAGGATTCCCTTTTTATCTGTTAATATATTGGGTTTCTACATAAGAGTTTTTTAGGTAAAAGTTTCCACTGCTAAGATTTGAAAAATCAATGATTCTAATCACTGACTGCCTCCCCTATTCTTTTTAACTATATATATGCTACCTCTAGTACCAGATTGACCTCCGTAAGAGCAAACACTGGACTGTATTTGCCTCTCTCGTACCAGGCATAGTGTCTGGCCCTCAACAAATGTCTAAATGTCTAATAAGGGAATCAAGCTTCAGAAGTTAAGACTTTAAAGTAACTGTATATCCAGTTACAGACAATTACAAGTTATAGCTGCAGAGCAATTTATGATTAATAAAATTCTTTCTTATGTATTATCTTTTTAAAAAGAAACCAAGCTGAACTTACTTGTTCTCCAAAAATGGCACATTTATTCAATATTCAAAGCTTTATTTTAATAAAATATCAATTATCCAACAACCATAATACAGTATTGGCAAAAGACAGTAACCATGTTTTATTTTCTTGTTTTAACTGTCATATTGAAATACCATTAGGGTTAAACCATAAAAAATTGCCAATAATGGCAATTACATAGGAACCTAATATTTATCAGTGGTATTTAAACAGCATTAGCAAAGCTCTCAGCAGTTAGCATAAATAGCAGAACTTGGATTTATTTACATAGTTTTGACCAAAAAAATTAAGCAGAGTAACTCCCTCTTCTATGATTTCATAGTTCTTTGTACATATACATATTTAACACTTCTCATACTATATTGTAATTATCTGCCTCGATGGTATCTCAACAATACTCCACAAAAACTGCAACCTTGACATATTTATTCCTTGTTGTATCTCTACCAAATATCATAGTAATTAACACACAGTAGGTATCTAGTGTTTCTAAATGACTAGGCATCATAGTAAAATTAAGATAAAAATGTATTATGTTCTCAGAACTAAAGATGTACTGTATCACTTCATTCTCATCCTTTTTTAAAATACTAAAAAATCAAATTCTGAAATACAGGCAAACATCAAAGCCCAGCTGCTTGGGGCTGCTTTTAATGTAATTTTTTTCTTTTTAAAGATTGAACACTAATTAACATACATCAGAGAAAGTACACCAATTTTAAAATCTTGCAGAAAATCAAATATATTGAAACTTTAAAAATTAAAAACCTCTTGACCTACCAACATGTATATTACTCTTCTGGCTTCTGCTTACTAATGCTACATTTTCAAGTGACAATTAGACAAACAGCTACAATAGCCCAGTAGATCTGTTTTAAAGTCAAAACTAAGTCACAAAAAAACCCATTGCCATAAAAGAAAAAAGCTTGCTAATATTTCCAAACATATAAATAGTAAGAAGACATACTGTTCTATGTAAATTTTTTTTAAGCACAAGGATATGGTGAATACTAATGCCATTAAGAATTATGATAATGAAGAAATCACTGTAATTCTTAAGAAAGGGAGCAATATTCGAAAATTGGTTATTTCATGGTGATTGTTTTGGAGATAATGTATAGAAAGTATTAAAGCAAGGGAAGGCTGGAAGTAGAAGATGACAGAGGCCTGAACTAGGATAAAAGCAATGGGAATGATTTGGGAAAAAAAGTTTTATAGTCAAACTGCAATTATGCAAACGTAAACTTTTTTTTTTTGACACAGTCCACTACTTCTCTTGAAGATGGCCTTCTCCAGGATATGATTGTGGTCCTAAAGGCAGATCTCTTGTTTACATCCAAAGACAACTGCCCAGGAATTATGACAACCCAACTGGAAAACCTGCAGTGTCTCAAATGAACTGATTTCTAGTTTACTATTATCCACACCAATGTATGCCTCCACTGAAACAAATAACTGATAAATAACTATATTCTTAGGGCCAATTATTTATTTACTGAGGTGTACCAGGTACCCAGCAGTCAAAGCAAACAACATGTATCTGTGTTCTGTATATCTCAGCACATAGTTAACCTATGTGCCTCATCTATGGAAAGCCATATGTGACATAAAAGCAATGTTAAGATAGCCCTTGTGCATAAGAAAATTACAGTATAATTGAAGATGTGAGCTATACATATCCTTTTATTCATTCATGACTATTATGCTAGGCTCTGTGCCGTGAGGTTTTAGAATAAGGATGGAAAAAAAAAGGAATCCACCCCTAAGGGAATGTACAATTTAGAGTGAGGTGAGAGGATATGTACTGGAAAGGTGACAAAGAGAATATAATATGAGCTGAGGACTGACCAAGTCAGCTTTTTAAACTGAAAGACTAAAGAAAATGGAAACGATTGGCAGTTTTTTGAGGCAGGTCTTGGAGGAAGGGAAAGTAATATGTTGAATATTAACATGACAACAAAGTAACTAAATGCAAAATTATTTTCAGCAGCTAAAAAATATAGTATTGCTGAAAAGATGAGGCTAAAATGGCAAACTGAGAAATACAAAGAGCAGACATCAGTAAGAAAATGAGTGATTTCAACTCTGAATCCAAGAGATTCAGCAATGAAGGTAACAAGGTAAAGAACTAAGCTCCAGTAGGGTTGAAGGGAAAAAAATCTTTTTAAATAAAGGGGAGTCTTGAGCACATGTAAAGGAAGAAGAGGCAGAGCCACATATTAGTATAAACATACCCTGAAGAAACCTTCAGGGTAGAGAGCACATCTATTACAGACAAAAACAGTACCTCCTTACATTTAATCTATGCTGAAAACTACCATGAGTCCTGATCCATAGGAAAGGTCTTCTACTGAAGTAATTAATTTCCAGCAGCATAAAATAGGATTGTGTAGTAGCCCCTTTTTTCTTTAAATATATTTCTTAATGATTTTGGATACTCTGGAAAAATACTGTTTAGTTTCAAACAAGAAGATAGGGATGTAGCAGATTCGAAATTATTTTCTAAGAAGAATCTTAACCTACAAGCACTTCCACAAATTCTATTTGGGTAAAACTAGGTTTTCACAAAAACATTTAAGTCCTATATATGAATGGTGTCTGTATTTGATGTATGGAACATCTGTATTTACGTACCTGTGAAGGAGCTTAATCTCAATATATATCAAACACTGGGTTGAAGGAAACTATACTTGCTAACCAGACACTGAAGATCAAATCTGCCTACTCTTTCAGACTGACTCTCACATGATGTGGTTGGTCTTCTCATATTGAGTGTTGTTAAACACTAGACTTCCATCTACCTTAGATGTTGATGAGGGCAATGAAAATTAGACATAATCCTCATTATGAGGACCCCTATGAGATATGGTTAAGTGTCAAGTGGTTACTCTTTATGAACTAACAGAGTTTTATCTTAAGAACACTGTGAAAAATAACCTAACAGGTTTTTTTCTTCCTGCTAACTCATAGGAAGCTTAGAGCCAAATCTGTACTCTGCCTGAAGCAAAATTATTGTGATATATCTTTTTGGCCTAGATTCTGATTCCATTTTATCCTGATCCTTTTTGTTTCTTCTTTCTCTTCACTTTTAATCTGTGGTATTTTGTAGTATATACATCCTTATAAATTGCCTTAAAGAGTTATAAATCAAACAGAGACTAATTCGGCAAGTAAAAGTGTGAAACAGCTAGAAATAAGACAACAGTTGTAGATCTGGGATTTTTAAGGGGAGTCAATTAAAAACAAAATCACTGAGCAGACAAAATCTGTTTACCATCCAAATGCTGGACCATCCATTTGTAGCCTCTGGATAAGGTACTAAAATACAGTGCTGAAAAATAGGATGGTTGAAGAGATTACATCCGCTTGACTCCTCTGCTTAAAACCTTTCTGGAACAAGAATGTATTTAACAGCTAAAAGAACAGGTAAATAAATATCTTGGCATCTGCACAGACCTTCATGACTCATGAACTCTCTCTGCCTATCCTTTTAATCTTCAACTGCACTATGAGGCAGCCCTCACATCAACTTGCACAAAAATCCAGAGATCACAAACTCATGTCTACAGAGAGCAATGCAGGTAATAGAAATGAGCAAAGCAGTAAAGGCTGTAATCTTTTCATACAAAATTCATTTTGTTTGCATATTAACTATACAATATTCTTCAATTCAAGAGAAATATGCTATTTTACTTTTCTCGAATACTATAGTTGTTCAGCTATACTTTCCCCCCATATTTTATAGAAACATCAATAGAGAAATATTTCTTCACTATAAACAACAGTGCATGGACAATAATAAAAAGCAATAGGGAGTAATAGGAATTTGTTTCATTGGCGATCTCATGCCCATCTAAAGGAGGGTAGCTGTGACTCAGCTTGGATCAACAGTTGCCATGAGAAAATGAGGGCCTTGCCGTTGCTGGAGCTTCTAATTTTTCAGGCTAATCCAAAAATAGAGACTTTAGGCAAAATTGCTAAATTTTACATGTTAACTCAAATCTTTTTAACTATAGAGGCCAAGAGAAATGCACTTATAGATTTAGTTTGGCCTGTAGGCCGTCAGTATGCAACCTCTGACTCGGTACTGAAAAAACGTGTAAGTTTCTGAATAGCTGAAGAGACTTAATTTATGGTCTAAAATTGATGCCAACAATATTATCTGTTCTATTTATTCAATGCAAAGCATAAAAATTACTAAAGAATATTTAATTAACCTTAGGATAAACCCTACAATACAAAAACAAATAAAAAACCAATTTTATCATCTTTTCTGCAAATATCCTCTCTCATATTTACTGCAGCATTGTCTGCAAAATGTGGAAAAAACTTAAATGCCCATTTCTGTAACATAGATTTCAACTGCAGTATAACCATATACAAGAAACTATACAACACAAAGTTTAGATCTACACATATCAATAATACATCTAGAAAACATTGTTAGGTAAAAAAAAAATAAGCTGTAGAATAATATACAGTATAACATTCATGTAAATTCTTAGGTGATACATTGTTTATGCATACACATGTATAGTAAAAAAGGATAAAAACAGAACAAAAGGATACATACAAACTTTAAGAGGAACTGTATCACTGGGAAGAGGGAGGGAGAGAATGAGATTGGAAAGAGATACAAAAGGACATCAACTGTAACTGTAATAGCTGTCTTTAAAAAACTCTAAAGTAAATATGACAAAATGTCAACATGTCAATTCTGGTAGTAGCGATGTAGATTACTCCATTATGTTACTGCAGGATATTTCCCTGCGTGTTTGACATACTCCATTATGAAAATAAACTGTAAATATGTAAAGTAAAATTTAAAAGAAAAAACAAAAAGCACTTTTCTGAATATAGGTCCCATGATAGGCCCTCTGACAACAAAATGAATATGTAAATTATATGTAAGCATTAAAGGAATAAATCCTACACTCCTGAGGTCCTATTGTGCAAAACTCTGAAGTCAAACAGTGGAGATTCAACTATTAACTTTGCCACATACAAACTATGTGACCTTGGGCAAATTTTCAAACTTTCTAAGCCTATTTGCCCATTTATAAAAGGGGTTAATACTACCACCTACCTCAAACAGTGGTGTGAAGCTTAATGACATAATCAGTGTTAAGGGCATCTCTACTATTTTACTTCCTTCAACAGCTCAGGAATAGTGAAGATATATAAAGACAATTTCATTTTGAAGATGATACAGCATGGTAACTTTTTGCACTTACATAAGCAAAGTAAAAGGCTGATTTCCTGGTGTCCAAAGACAGAGACAAATCAGTTTTGTCATCATAAGAACACAGAAAGTAAAGGTAGACTGCGCTATTACTATTATTATCAATTCATCTTAATTCTCATCACTATAACATGACAACCAACACTTACTATTTACTATTGTTAGGTACTGTTTTAGCCTCTCTAAATGCAATAACTCATTCTATTAATCAGACAAAATTTTATATAAGCTACACGAGAAAAAGTAAGATTATGAATTCAAAGAAAAAGAAAATTTATTTCGGTTGAAAAAACTTAGAGAAGGTTGCCTGAAAAAGGAGAATCTAGTATGCAGATGCAAAGGATACATGGGCCAGAGGATACACAGAGGAAAAGAGAAGGCAGGGAATGGTAAACAGTGACAGATGTAAGGAACAGAAAATATCTTCATAAGGCCAAATCACAGGATACACAGCAAGCAGTAAGAAAAAGGAAGAAAAGGTGAGCCAGGACACATCAGAAAAGTCCTTTTTGAGCGCTCATTTGGGATTAAATTAACACCTATTAAATATCATGTTTCTAGCAACATGCCCTTTGCATTTTCATATACATAGCTCACTAAAGATAGTAAAAAACTGGTAATGGGTTTTTGACAAGAAGGTGACTTGAGAATTGTGGTTGAGGAAAATTAATCTAACTGCTTTATGTGTTATCCCATATAATCCTCTTCTTATTCTTTACTATGGCTAATAACACCCAATCACCCAGGCTATAAATCTGAGATGTCTTCTAATATTCCCTTCTCCCTATCACACTACTTATTCACAATTCTAACTCTTAAATGTTTCTCCAGTCAACAACCTTCACTGATACTGCCTCATTTCAAGCACTAATTCTTTCCTGAAAAAAACCTGCCAAGTGACTTTCAAACTCCAACCTACATGACTTACTGGCACCCACAAAACTATCTAAAATACACATCTAATCATAATGCTTGCCTTTGCTTGAATTTGTTTGTTGACTTCCAAGTCACCTAACAAACTATATTGAATATAATTTACAAATTCTATCAACCTGTCATATGTACCTTTCCAGGCTCATAGCCATATATAAACCCTACAACCCTCTCTGCCAAACTATTTCCAAGCATACACATAAATAAGTTTTTCATGCTTTTGTACCTGTGCATGTTGCTGTTCCCTCCACTTAAAATGACCTTCTCCTTGTCCATTCCAATCATTCATTCATCAACTATCTTTAGTGAGGAGATTTGATGGGCCTTGCAACAACAGCCTATGAGATAATTTTCATATACTATGTACACTATTACAATCCAGGACCTAGGTTTAAAATACCTAAGGACACTGAATTGCCTACCCATTTAATTATTTCATTAAAAATCTAGAGAAAATTCAAATTCAAGAAAGTTCTAATTTCAGTCAAGTTTTTCCCTTTTTGATAAAACCGAATGACAAAAAATAAATCTTAAAATCTGACAAATCTAGAAATGGAGGGACCTAAGATTTATTCAAGGCATGAATATGATGAAATATTCCGGCTATCAAAGTTTATTTATCATAAACAGTGAAAAACACTGGCTATAACAGTTTTAACAACTTTTCATGTTTTTAATGAGTCAGCAGTCACTTCAAATTTTTACAGTATTACCATGGTGTTATCTTTATAAATACAAATCTCAACATGAAGATATAAAAACAACATAATAGAATTATTCAAACTTTCTGGCTCTTTGAACTTGATATAAACAGAGTCTTCTGCATAATAGTAGATCCTTAAAGAGAAATTTATCTCCACAAACTGAGAAAAATAGCTAAGGCCTATAAATTTAGAGAAATTAAAAATTATCTCAGTCTCTTCCCATTTTTACGGAAGCATCACAATATACCCCAAATGCCTCAAATATCCCTAGTGAAGACATCTAAGGTCCAAAAAGTACTTTATTAATTATTCTCCTCTGTCTATTCTTACCACCACTACCAGTTTACACCATGATCTCTCACCTGGACTAATTTCAATGTCTCCCTAAATCCAGTCTTGGCCTGTTAACATCTACCTCTACACAGCCCCCAGAGTCATCTATTTAAAATACAATCTGACCATATCACAACCTTTCACTGGCTACCTATTTTTTAAAAGTTAATAAATATTTATACAGCACTTACTGTATGCTAGTCACTGCTTTAAGTGTTTTACAACAGTGTTCATTTACTCCTCACAACTACCTGTGATAATTTAAGTAGCTAACCTTTATATAATATTTATACATATATATGTGGTATGTATACAGCTGACCCCTGAAAAACACAAGGTTGGGGTGCTGACCCCCCCACAGTCAAAAAAATCTGCATAAAATTTTTGACTCCCCCAAAACTCAACTACAGTTGTTCCTTGGTATCTGCAGGGGACTGGTTCCAGAATCCTCCTCCACCCCGCCATGGATACCAAAATCTGTGATGTTCAAGTCCCTTATATAAAATGGTGTAGACCAACACATACAGTCGGCCCTCCCCGCTGACTGATTTCCAACGGTGGATGCAAAACGCAGGGTTATGTAGAGTTGACTGTATATTTATTGGAAAAAACCCACATATAAGTGGACCCACGCAGTTCAAACCCATGTTGTTCAAGGGCCAACTGTGTATATTAAGACAGCTATATAAGCAGCAGGGCTGGAAGTTGAACCCAGGCATCTGGGCTCTACAGTCAAGGTTCTTAATCACTATACTCTGCTGCCTCCCTATGTCCTAAAATCCACATGCTTATAAATTCACACAATTTATAAAATTTTTGATTAGTATCTAGTCCCTGTCCACATTTCAAGTCTCATTACCAATTAAGCCTCACTTTGCTCACATTCCAGTAACATGAAGCACTTTGTAATGCATGTATTCCCTCTCCCCACTTCATGACCTTTAATATTTTACTTCCTACTGTCTCTGTCCTCTGTCTGGAGCACCTTCTAGTACCTCGTCACAGCTTCTACAGTGGAGTGCACTGAATACAGTCTAATAAAAGAATGAATTATTTAATGTCTCACAAGGCTAGTGAGCAACAATAAACAAAAATTTTCTATTATTTATTACACTTGTAGACATATAAAATACAAAATGCTTTAGAACTAAAGTCTCCAATGTACCTAACGGTTATACTGTTAGAACACACACAAACAATAACCATAAAAATTTTCCCAACTTTGGTGCTTCTACAACTCTTTTTCCTTCATAACACCCACCTCCACCTGACAGCCCAAACAAAAAAACAAACAAACAAACAAACAAAAACTCAATTCCTCACTTTCCTCACTCTTCACATCCTACTGGTTACTAATTTTATACACACTGACTCTCTCTCAAATCCATTCTTTCAACCTGCGTTGCTACTTAAATAATCTCATAGGTCTGCCTCCAACCACTCCATGGTAGCATTTTCCACAATGCTAACAGTGCCCTTCTGAAAGGGAAATCTAATGATGTCACTTATCATGACTTAAAATCCTCCACTGGCATCTCAAAAGGGCAAAAGCAGTGGTTCTCAAAAACAACTAGGGAGCTTATTAAAAATGCATATATCCCGGGTGCTCTCTATGGAATTTGTACTGCATAAATCTAACATGGAGCCTGGAAATTCATATTTTTAACAGGTAAAAAATCTACATCTGATGAAGATGGCCCATGCACCACCTTGTTTTGCAGGCCAGATCAAGGTAATGTACTCACTCCTCTATATTCACCCATCACCCCACCCACAATGAACTACACAGAACTTACTTCCCTCACCACCCAAAATATACTTACGAGACAGAGCACAAATTACTTCCTCTGCCTGCAACCCCAATGTGACAAGATTTCTTAAAAATGCTCGACCAGCATCTTTTTGAAGACTTTCTTGAAAATTGCATCCTCAATACTTGGGATATAATACAGCTAAATAAATGTTTGCTGGACAGAAAAATTAAGTGAAAATTTAGGGAAAAAAAAACAAAAATATGTAATAGCATTGGATAATTTTTTAAAAAACAAACTCAATGAGTCTCTATACAAGTGTTACAATGGAAGGGCAAGATAATAAAAACAATTGCAAGAACTGTAATATCTACAATTCTCAATTACCTTGCTCTCAAATCTTATATTCTCCTTAATGTAAAATAAGTATCTTTCAGGACATGGATCTACTGGTTCTATTTTTAAAATAAGTCTAATCAATCAAAATATTTTGTTTTCTGCTAGTATTTAAAATTATTTATAAGAAAAAAGGAAGAACAAGGTGTATCAAACACTAGCATAGAACCAATGAGTAAAATACCCTATTTACTTTGCTTCTCAGATAACAGAAGTCTCCCTCTAATAAGCCCCCAAATGGGGAGCTCTTCTCTAAAATCTCAACACTAACCTCTACACAGAGTACTTTTTAGAGGGATATATAATCCACTTAAAGCTTCTTCAAAGACATTCTTTGACCTTTATTGTCCAAACTATTATTCAATTTTTTTTTAACTAGAAAATGTTGTGGTTAAATAGTTAAATTTTTAAGTCAAATTTTTCTGATATTAAGATGTAACTTGTTTTAATAAATGGAGGAGAGGAGATGAGTCTGCCCTTCAGAAGAATTCCAAATAATATATGTAAACACTTCCTGATCCGGAACATGGATTTGACTCACTTTCAAAGGATAAAGTAGGAGAAAGGAAAAATAATAACTTTAAGGTAGAGAAAACTTGCACACACTATATTAACCAAATGATGAAGTTTAACATCATCAGTGATGTTCTGTGGGTATCATGTAGATGTTTTGACAAGTGCACTGCACTTCTGTGGTATTTTTTCCAAAAAACCATAACCCCAATCCAATCATTAAAAAAAGGGAGACAAACCCAGTTTAGGGGACATTTTACAAGATACCTGACCATACTACTCAAGACTGTTAAGGTAATGAAAAACAAAGAAAGACAACAGAAACTGTCACAGACTAGAAGAGGCTGGAAAGACATAAACAAATGCAACGTGATACCCTGGATTGGATCTGGAACAGAAAGAGGATATTAATGGAAAAAACTAGTGAAATTCAAATAAAATCTACAGTTTATCTAATAGTAAATAACAAGACTGACAAATGTACCACAGAAATGTAAAATGTTAACAATGGGAAAAATCAGGTAAGAACTCTGTACTATCTTTAGAACTTGTCTGTAAATGTGAAATTATTCCAAAATAAAGTTTAATAATAAAAAAAAGAAAAATGTGATTAAATTATTAATATTTGAAAGTATAAACAAAAATTTTCTGATTATTAAAGATGTAAATTGTATTTCTCAGTTCAAATAAAATGCTTATTTGCAGTGTAGTTTTTCTATTAAAAAAACAGAATTTTTTCATTTGGCATTGATTTACATAGTACTTCTTGCCTACTAAGAAGCTCTGAAGCCATCACTGGTTTCAGATACACATAATGGATACCAAAAGAAAAGAATCTCTGTACTAATTCTTAAGAAATATACTTAAAAGTATAAGAACTATATTAATATATTAATGACTGCTTAAACTACATATTAAACTCCATTTCAAAAAACTAACAATAAAAACATTTATTTAAGGATTTGCAGACTTTTTATCATTTAATAGTAGTAACTACTCTATGAGTTAGATATTGTCAATATTATCCATGTATAGATAAGGAAACTGGGTCTCCTCCTCAAGGTACATAACTGGTAAATTGTGGAGTTAGGATTAGAATCTAATATATTCATATATGGCTGGAGTCAACAGCTTTATTTTTCTCTGATAATACTAAATACATAGCTTTTCCCCACCCTTAGAAAATAAATTAACCAAAAAACTAAATAATCATTACAACTGACTCATCTATATCTTCCCTGCTTTTGAAATCAGCATATTTTTGATAAAAATATGAAAAAATAGATAAAATATATGCCTTATGCATATAAAACTCTAGTATAATACCACCCTCTATCTTTGCCATAGATTAAGTAATTAATCAACAATGTGCAAAATCTTAATAAACGTAAGACTTTGGATAATGCCTTCAAAAATTAAATTCCTTAAAAATTTCCCAGATTCTTAATTTCACTGTTACCAAATAGTCTCAGAAAATTTCTTAACAGCTTTATTTAACTGTCAATAATTCTTGTCAAAACCTAAGAGCTCAAGAGCAGATAATCAAAATGTAAAGAGCAGATAATTATAAAATGCAAATATCCTTTGTACAGTTGGGTTAATTCTTATAGTTGAGAATTTTGTGGCCCTGATATATCAGAAATGTGACACTGTTCACTGGGACAACATAAAATCTCTGTAAAGGAAGTATAAACACCTTTTCACTCCTTCACCTCAATTCCCAAGAGATCATTGGAAATTAGCTATTACAAAGAACTATAGGATAGTACATTTCCTTTCACATAACTCCATATTCAGTGAAATACAGTTTACTTATTAATACTACTTTCACATATTTAAATATTAATTTAATGTGTTACACTAATGTATTAAATTTAATTATTAATACTACCTGTATACCACTTGTATGCGTGCAACAAGTCTTTATTTACTTATCAATACTACTATAAAGCAGTATTAGGCACTTTCTGGGAGTCAAATGTCTAAGGCCTCATGAAAGCAAAATAGTTAACATAAGACCATATATTAATAAATGCCAACTTAAGTGATGCAAACAATAAATGCCACTGATTTTCACCATTTTAGAAAATAAATTAACGAACATAAGAACAATCATTTTTAAAAAGTCCATTTTGTAAAAAGAAATAGGAACATTTCCTAGATCACACAAGGAAATATCCAAATGGTTCAGTACCTGTAATATTATCCCCATTCTAGCTACTAACCTAACATGTGACCTTGGGAAAAGAAATTCTAAGTTTCAGTTCTCTCATCCATAAAAATACCATCCATAAAAATATCAACCTAACTCAAAAAAATAACTGACACAACAAATGAAAATGAATACTTTAAATATATTTACAAAGCTCTAAGGAAATGTTTGTGACAATGCTAAATGACAATAACATCAGAGGATACCCTTCCAAACATATTCTTGTCAAATGTACGGATCAATCCTAACTAGGTAAGTTTCAACCAAAAGCCACCATCTTTAAAAGAGAAAAACAATAAATCAAAATAATAAGCACTTATGATGTCTGCATCCCATGAGTATAAAACAGTTCACAAATATCAATTAAGTCTGTAACTGCCATGGCAAGTTTAAAAATTATACACACAGAAGCTAAACTAAGGTTCCATTTAAATGACTAGCCCAAAGTGTCATACCAAACAAGCAACAAAGCTAAAACAATGCAAAAAGACTTCACTGCAGTTAACTATTCAGCTTATATAATACAGCATCCTTCTTCATGAAAGTACAGGTTTCTCAAAACATTTGGCCTTCAGTAAGTAGGATTCACTCTACAGCTAAGCATCTTCAGGAGATACAGATTTTCTTTTTCTTTTCAGAACTTACACTGTATACCACTGGTTTTATTTTAATTAGTGACTTTTTTAAGTAAAAAAAATAATAATTGTATTATAGAAGACACAGAACTGCAGCAAAGAATTTCCACTTCAAACTTAACTATTTCTTTCAAATGTACATGAAAACTGTCATTATGAAATATTTTCAACAACAGACTTAAGGCAAGTAAAAAAAAAAAAATCTCTTTTAGAACCACAGCAGACATGACCAGCTCAGTTTAAAACCTAGGAAGCCTCAAGTCCCTTTGGCAAAAGACTGTATGATTCACTGCTTTAGGACTTGATGAGAAGAATTGGAAAATTCACTCTGATTACCCTAAGATTTTGCTTTCGGCTTATTTTTTAAGACATTTCCATCTTAATACTAACAACTTTCAGTTTCCATGGCTTGCCTATTAATATAAATTGTGACTATGATCTACATGTAAACAGAAAGTAGTTATATGTATTTATATATTATATATTTATATATATAATTTAGTACATTGGAAACATTTATATTGAAAAAACAAAATACAGTGAAACATGAATGTTCTAGCTAGAAAACCAAAAATTATTGCGATATTGACTTTTCCCTTCCAGAAATAGATCCAAATCTTTATTCTAGGGTTACTTTATCTAGAAAAACAGGTACCAAGTAATTCTAAAAATAAAATCCATCCCAATCTCATTAAAAGTTTTATAAGTATAGAACCATAAAGATTTTTTTAAATTGATCTCCAAATTAAGCAAAAGATACTGCCACATGTATCAGAAACACACAGATACACATTTAGAATTAAAGCTCTCTTACTTAAGTCATCTATAATCTACTGAAAAATTACTGCTTAGTACACTTTCATAGCTACAAATACTAAAGATGGGAATATGTCAGACATATAACAGTAACTCACCAGTCCTAACCTTACTCATTCATCACCATATGAATCCCTTCTACTTTCTAATTACATTAAAAATAACAAAAGTGCAAAATATAACATACACTGACAGTTAAAAGGCTCATCAAAATCACATTTACCACATGAATCTGACATTCTTTTGAAAACGTCTATTTACATAAACGCTTGATACAAAACATTAAGGTGACCTACTGTCTTAAAAGGACCCTTTTCAAAGAATAACGCAACAGAAAAGGTCTACATAAAGAGCCTTTAACAAATTATCTTATCAGTTTTTACTCATCTTTGATGTTCATTATTTTAAAAAATCACAGATTTACTGCTTTAATGCAAACTAAAAGAAAACATCTGTAGTATTACTAAATTTTTGCAGCATTTCTACTATTTCTGGCCAAATATTTCTGACATTCATTAATTTACACTTAACGTGACTAAAACAATAAAAAATGTTAAGGTGTGTGTAGAGGTATGTGTATGTATGCATATATAGATATATAGATAGATATATATAGACAATGTCTGCTTTAGAGCAGGGACATTGGTTTTTACCTCAATCATTGAATTCCCACCTTGTAAAAAGAGTAGAAACTAAAATTATAAGATTTAAGATTTGCTACAGAGAAATGCCTTTGTGTTAGCACCAAGTAGCATCAAATAACCTTACAAAATATAAGAGAAAAATGCTATGAAAGGGCAATCTAAATCCAGCATTTCACATCTTCTGCTCACTTACTCCACCCAGTCTCCCCGACTCAATGGCTGTTCACAGCATCCACAAATATTAGCCCCCCCCTTTTTTAAAGGGGGGGGTGGTCGTACCAAAATAAGGCTAGTTCCATCGGAATCAATATATACAGAAATATTTTGTGAAAAATTGGGTTCTCTTCTATTAAAAAAAAGCTCCAAAATTGTTTTAGATTCTCCCTTGTGAACAATCCAAACAATGATCATTTATAACAGAACATGAAAGAATAACCCAATACAGATTACTCTTCTGCTTTAATAAAAACTGCAATTTGCAACTGCCAATAAATTTTTGCAAAACTGTGTCCTAAAAGAATCCTATGAGGTAGCTAATGCCTTAGACCCAAATAGGAATTCTTTTAAGTAAAAGCTTTTTACATATTTAACATTATATCACTACCGACATACACAGGAACTAAATTTTCTGATTGAGATTGGACCCTGCAGCAATCAAGCCCTGCTGTAAAAAATTAAAATTAAAAAACTTAAGCAAATACTACTGTGGCAAAAAGGGGAGAGGTGGCATTATTGGTCTGAAAGGCCCAAATACTGGCTCCTCCGCCCCAGCCTCAAAATGAAATTCACACAAAACAATCTACCTCACCATCAAAATAGAATTATCAAAATTGGCACAAATTTTTTTGTTTAGCCTTTGAAATGTTATGAATCTCAAGGACTGTGTGTTAAAGTAGAAGTCTGAATAACAGTTAATATCTTTATTCTCTCCTGATTGCTTCTTAAGGAAAGGGGGAGGGGGGAAACCTTGGCATGACATCGCCCATTGAGAACGAGACCGCAAATCTGGTTCTTCAAAAGCACAATTTCTTAACCAACAGATTGATATAAACTGGTCCCAGATTCTAACCCCAAAAGAAAATCTCCTGCCCTCCTCCCAAGGAGTTTCTTGCTAAGTCACTGAAGAAAGGCAGAATAACAAATAAAGCCAAGGCACCTTGCTCTTATTTCAGATACTGAAAACCTCCTTCTTTCCACTCATTTGTCTAGAGAGGTATAGTTAAAATTTGCCCATCACCTCAAAGTCATTTCTCACCTGGGAGGCTAAGGAAGAAAGCACTGCGTTTCCTAAAGGAGGAGATTAGATGAAGGGAAATGGATGAGGGCCTCGAAGCTCGGTGTTAACAACGTCAAAAGACAACTCCCGTTTGAGGAGCCAGTGGCAGGGAAAAAAAAAAATCCTGCCTGATTTAGTGGGTGGATGCTGCGGATGGTTCTGTGGGTCCGGTCGCTCCTCCTTAGTTGGTGTAAAGGCTGGACAACCAAACAAGGGGGCCAGGGAAGGGGTGGGTCGTCATCCTCCTCAGGTCAACCCCATCCTAAGGACAGGTGGGGGACAGAACGCCTGGAAGGCCTGTGGGTGCCAAGGCGGCGCGGGGTTGAGCCTGGTTCCCGAGCCGCCAACCGTGGGCGGGGTGGGGACAGCGGAGCTCGCTTTCGGTGGCCGGGGAGAAGAAAGCCGAACCTTTCCCCAAGAGCAGAGAGCGACCTGCTCTCCACGCCCTTCCTACCCAAGAATACTTTTCTTGCTAAGTCACCGAGGGAAGAGGGCGATCCCTTCCCAGGGAGGGCCGCGGGTGGAGCCGCGGCTGCCTGGCACCCCCTGAACCCGGGCCGGGCAGGAGGAGAACGAGGGCAGCGCCCTCCCTGGCCTGTTCCCCCTCCTCTCGTGTCTCTCACTCAACGGCCGTCGCGGCCGCCATTTTGAGAGCAAGGAAAGAAGAAGAAGGAGGAGGCAGCGGCAGGGGGAGGGGAGAATGGGAGGGAGGGGACCGGCGCAGCCACATCGTCAGGCCGCTGGGCCCGGCCCGCAGCCGCCCGAGCGCGGTGAAGAAGACAGAGTAGAGGGCGCAGACCCTCACCGCCTTACCGAAGCGCTGCACCGCCGCCTCCGCAGGGCCTCTTCCGTCCTTCACTCCCATCCACCGGCGGGGGAGGGGGAGAGGGAGAGGGAAAGGAGGGAGGAGGGAGGGAGGGAAGGAGGGAGGGGGAGGATGGCGCGCTGGGCCCGGGCCCGGGGAGGGGGAGGGGAGCGGGCGGGCTCCTCAGCCGTTCCGGCGCTCGAGCCCAAGCCCGGCGCTCGCGGTTTCTCTCGCTCGCGCCCAAGAGCTCCCCTCCTTCTGTTTCTCGCTCCCTAGACCCTGGAGTCGCTGCTCGTTCGCTCGCTCACTCGCTCTCTCCGCCGCCGGACTCCGCCGCCGCCCCGCCGCTCCAGCTCCGTCTGTCACAGGAGCTGCCCCCAACGCCCTGACGTCACGGCGCCGCCGCCACCGCCGCCGCCGCCCCAGACCCGCGGGGAAAAGGGAGGGGAGGGGGCCGGGAGCGGAGGAGGGACTGTGGCGCATGCGCTGCCCTGGGCCGGGCCCTGAGCCTCACTGCCTTCCGCTTAGCGGGCGGGGCGGACGATGCAGTTTGGCGGTACCCAGAGGCCGGAGAGCGAGTTTGCGCATGAGGCGCTCCTTCTCGCGCCTTATACTCCTCTGTAACCTTAAGAGAAAGGCTCTCGGCTCCCTTTTCCTAGTTTTTCGTCTGACTCTTCTGGCCTCTCGAACTCCGACTCTGTGAACCTCCCCGCCCTGCTCTTGCCCACAAACGGCGCTTTCCCGGCTTGCCGCAGCTGATTGCGGGAACTGTTGGCATCTGTGGATTTGGGCCCTGATAGATTTCAGAATAAAGCGGAGCCTGGGCCAAGCTATCGTTCCTTCTATCTCCGGGCTCGGATATATTTCCCAGCTTGGGGACAGGGGCCGAGGAGTTAGCGTTGATTGGGTTGGCTTGGGATGAAGAGCTATTGAGGTTAAAAGGCTGATGGAATGTTCATTTTTATTATAGATTTTAAATTGGGAGGATTCGCTTTTAGTTCTAATTCAGCATTCTTTAGTTGCATACACACACACACACACTCACACGCCTAATAGGGTTAAAGTTCCAGGTCTTATTTTGGGCATCAGTTTTTCAGACTCGTGTGTGTGTGTGTGTGCGCGCGCGCGCGCGCGCGCTAAATAATGAGTTGAAAACTGATAAAGAAGTTTTGGGGGTTTGTGGTCAATTTATTCCGCATAGAGACATTTAATTTAAAAGAGGCCAGATTGAAGATTTTGAATCAGTACGGGATATTTTAATAAGAGGTATCCATTGTGATTATCTCATCATTAATTTGTATTGTCTAAGGAAACTTTTCTCGAAACATAGCTTTAGGCTTATGTGTATTGATTTTATTCCCTTTATGTAGGTAAATACATACATTCCTTTGAGAAGCAACTAAGTTAAACAGATAATTTGGGTATGAATCCTGGATCAGCCACTTACCAGAAATGTGACCTTGGCAAAATTACTCCTTCGGGCCTGGGCTTCTCTATAAAATAGACTTAATAAACAACTAAATTGTAAGACTTTTGTGAGAGTTAGAGAGGAGATGCTGCATAAGTAAAGTATATTGCCTTAGTGGGCAGTCATAGGTAACATAACCATTACTGTAGCTTGTTACCAAAACAGGTTTCCTTTCATCGAGAAAAATTGTTTTTACCCCTAGGGGTGATCAAAAGGAACATGAGTGAGTTGTGTGGAGGGTGTGGGTTTTCTCCTTCATGAAGGCAGGAAAGGAAATCAAATGGTCTCTGGGAGGTCTTTTCCAGATTTACAGTTCTGGGATTCTCCAGTTAGATGAGGACAACTTGAGGATCAGAAATTTGGTCAGTGCTATGTTCAGTAACAGTCAATAAACATTAAGTAAATTAGCATCCTTTGTCCTAAGAATTTACCTTTGGTTCATCTTTGCTTTTTAAAATATTATTGCCTGATATCATACTAAATATTTAATCAGTTGTTACATCAGTTCATTTTTAAAATAAATGTTCTAAAAGCCAACAGAATTGCCCAAAAAGAAATCAGAATCACATCAATAAACACTGATTTGATACAAATAGGTAGCACTAACCCCTATCAACCTTGAGCTCATAGACTCATGTATTTTGAATACTTCAAAATCTGTATTATGTAATTAAGATCAGGTTTTATTTCTATAGCAATTCTTCAAAAAAGACAAACTCCTTTTGGTGGAATCTATAAAAACTTTCTTCTCTGATTATAACTTTTCTGAACAGAAAGAAAACTGTTATGTGTTTAACTTGATATGGAACAATGTGTTGTGGTTCTATGCACTTTCCTTTCAGTTGCTAAAATGAAAGAACCATCTTAATAAACACTTGTCTATTGAAAATGGAGAATTAAGACATCTATGCTATCAATCATGATTCATAAAGACATAGAACCTACTATATTAATCTAGGAAATATTTAATAATATTTTGGATGATATTTCTTGAAAAATAAGTATAAACATCAATGTTAAGCAGTAAGTGAAATTAATTTTGAATTCTCACCATCCAGTTATTTTTATGAACTGTTGCTTGCTATAAATAATGTTAGCAAAAGTTCACAAAAACAAAAAGTACTAAAACTTGGGGGAAAAAAAAATTTTACTACCACAATTTAACAATTCATTTGAATTGCAAATCTTTATTTTTCCAGCAGACATTTTCAAAATGGACACATTTGTTTCAATTGCTGCAGTAAAATTAGTGTTAGTTTAAACAATTCTGCAAATAAGCTGACTGAAAGAAACACTCCAAAAATATTACTATTGGGCATAGGACAAAATGTCTTCTAAAAGTAGCTCCGGAGCAAAAACCTGTTTACAAATGAGCACACGTGTTGAAACATTATTACTCTTTATAGACAAACATATTGTTTGCATATTTGATAGAAAGCAGTTAGCAAATGGTGAGAAAGGGGCTTTCAGGCATCAAGGTCCCATATGAAAATTAGGAACATGACCCAACTGATAAGGGACTCCAAAAGATTTTAGCTAATTAATTTGTATACCTGCATTTCCCCAAAGCATGGACATGTCAGTGAGGGCAAGTCCAACTAAACCAGTCATTCTTCATCTCAGCATCATGTGTCACAAACATTGGGAGGCCACAGAAGCAAATTAAAGGCTATTAAAAGAGGTGAAACTTTTAGCCTGGACATAGAAAAAATATTTAGAAGCAGCACTTTGTAATCTGAAACCTTTAAAAAATATATAGAAAAATAATTTTAAAGTGCTTACTTAAAGAAACAATACAAAAGATGTATCAAATTTATTCTAGATGTCACCAGAGTAAACCAGCCAAAGGGTAAGACAAACTCCCTTCCATTTTATGTCTATACACCTAGCAGAGTAAAAGGTTAATTCTCATTTAAAGGACTTATGGTTTTATGAAGGAAGGGTTTTAAAGCAGACCTTTAAAATGGCTAGAATTTTAATTCATTCAACAAATATTCACTGAATGCCTTCTATGTACCAGATCCTGTGCTGGGTGCTCAGTAGACACAATGAACAAAACAAACAGAATCCCTGAGCTCATGGAGTTTATAATCTGGCAGAAGACAGGGGGGACAAAAAAGAAAAAAAAAAAAGGTAACAAAGCTATGAAGACAATAAAGAGTATGAAGATAGAGAAAAACAGGAGAGACTACCTTAAAGAGAAGACATTTTTGAGGAGTGACATTTAAGCTGAGATTTGAGTAGCCAAGGGATTCTGGATTCAGGAACAAGTTCAAAGGCCCTGAAGGAGAGAAATGCTTGCTGTGTCCCAGGAAATGAAAGAATGTCTAGGGAGATGGAATGAAATGATGGAGAGGAAGAAGGAGTCTTGATAGCACTGGTCCAGCAGAGAAAAAAGTAGTGGAGACAAGATCAGAGAGACAGGTAGGAATCAGATAATGCAGGGCCTTGAGAACATAGTAAGAAGTTTGGATTTCGTTTTTATAGCTCTAGATAAAGGTAAAGACCAAAAAAAGAAAACATATTTTGACCCCTGCCTTTTGATCTTAAGGACTTTTAACAAATAATAATGCTATTATTTTACCTTTTTTAATATGAAAATCTTCAAATACATACATACAAAAGTAGACAGGATGATATAATGAAACCTCATATTCGTATCATCAAGTCTCACAATTATAAACTCATGGCTAATCTTGTTTCATCTATACTCCCACTCATTTCCCTCCCATTTTGAAGCACATGTCAGATGTCACATTATGTCACTCATTAATAGTTTAGTATCTATCTATCTTAAAATTTTTTTTAAAAAACATAATCATAATACCATTATTTCACCTAAAAGAAAAACAATTCCTTAAAGATGTTTTGACCTTGCCCTTTGAACTTTGCCTCATCAAAGACGTTGAGTGATCAGAAGTTACAGGGAAGGCCAAGCAATACAGTTAAGCAATCTCGGATAATAGAATTATCCTGAATTATTTGAGATCGGCCTACACTTTTCTTATGGATAAATTTAAAAATTAATATAAACAATTGGTCTTTTATCCAATTAAAATTAATATTACCAGTAGAAATGATTTGTACAGCATATAAGTGGCAATGGCTAGAATTCCACACAGTAAATGTTTTATCTGCAAAATTTGACCCTGGAAAATTGCATGTAGTCAAAATCATGATCACATAGGATACTCCCACACTAACAGAAACCATAAAAAAAGAGACTAAAAACAAAACAAAACCCAGGTAAATATGTCAAATTTCCTTTGTAAAATTATTAAAGAACCAATCCTAATGAAAATAATTGAATTAAAATCAAAATGAAAATAGAGAAAGTAAAAGTGGTTTAACTCTACTAATAAATATGTTTTCCCTAAATATCCACTGAAGTTAGTATAATTCTGATTAAAACACTTGGATTCACAAATGCTGACTCAACAGGCCTTAAGGTCAATATATAAGGAGGAAACTAGGGCAGCATTGTCCAATAGAGATATAATATGAAACATGAATGTACTGTAATCTTACATTGTGTAGTAGTCACATTTTAAAAAGGAAAAAATGAAATTAATTTTATCTTTTTTTATACTCTTTGAAAACCTATGTATATTTTACACTTATAGCATATCCAAATCCACACTAGGCGCATTTCTAGTGCTTAACAGCCCAAATGGTTAGTGGCTACGGTACTTGACAGTACAGATCTGGGGGAAAGGCAATGTAGGTAGAAAGAATGGTTTGAGCAAAGAGATGGAGTTAAAAATGTTGAAGGCAAGTTCTGAGAATATTAAATGATTCCAGTGTAGCTAAAAAGGAATGTTTGTGTGTGAGAGAGAGGGGTGAAAAGTAGATGGAGGGTTGCAGAGGGGGAAAGAGAGAAGTATATACGCTGTAAGACTGGGAAGATAATCTGGATTGGAAGGTTTTTAATATCTTGAAGCTATTCTATCCTGTTTTCTATGGGGCTACTTATATTGTCTTTGTGTAAGACCGTAAAACAAATAACCTTCATCTTCCAAAGGAACTTTCCCTGCTCCCTTTAAAAACACACTCTTTTCCCCTCCCAGTTGCTATTTCTACTGTCCCTCCTTCCCCTATTGACTGTACAGAGAAAGGAAAGACCGAACTTCAAGTCTACAAATGATGGTCTGGAAAAACCACTAATGCTAAGTTATATGAAGACATACCCTAAATTGTGGTTTGCATACTTTTTTTCCAAAGCTTATTTTTCCAAACAAAATATTGTACAGAATGCCTATATGTATAAAAGAAAAGCAAATAAACAAAAGTAGAGTTTCCCTGTTTGAAGTAGGGGATTGGGGGCACACACTGACACCCCCTCCACCATACTACACCAGCAGGAAGAAATTTCTATCATCTCACTGTGCACCTATGACAGCATTCTTAATTCACACCAGATTCATTTTTAAAAATTAGTACAACTCTATATTTTTTAAAAGGTAAATATATTATGGTCACATATCTAGAATTTATGATTTCCTCCTGGATTCCAGTGTACAGTGCTTAGGTAAACAAAGTAACATTCTTCTCCGTTAAATCTCTTTTGATATGTGTATATTTAAAAAAATATGTAAAATTTTCTTCCAAGACATCTTCTTTGTAAAATTGAGGTTTGTTTTAAACACATGAGCATCTTCTAGGACTGCAAATAGATTAGTGGGAGCATTGACAGATGAGATGGAGATAATTTTGGATAAAAGGCCCATATCCCCACAAACCACAGCCTACTTATTTGAGAGACTGCCTCAAATGTCTCACTAGATATTTGTTTCATGTACTGATGATTTATGCCATAGCAAAAAAATTGGAAAAATACAGAACGTATAAAAAAGAATGAAAATCACAAGTAGTCCCATAACTCAGATATAAACACAGTGAAAAAACTATATGTATCCTTTTTATTTTTTTTGCATATGTGTAAGTAAATGTTTGTTACAACATCAGAATCTTAGTTTAAATGCAGTTTTGAATCTATTTAGTTTTTACCTAAAGGTTCAAAATCAATATTTCCCCATGTCATTGTGTAGTCTTCAAAAGCATGATCTTTTAATGGTCACTAAATAGCCCATTATATTTCTATTTCTTACAGGGCCACTATTAGCATTTTGGATAAGACAATCCCTTTTTATTTTTTAATTGAACTTTTTATTTTGAAATAATTGTAGAATGACACACAGTTGGTTGTAAGAAATAATAAGTCCTTTATACCCTTATACCCTACTCCAATGGTAACATCTTGCAAAACTATACTACAATATTACAACTAAGATATTGACATTGATACAATTAACATATAGAGTGTTTCCATTAACAGGAGGATCCCTCATGTTGCCCTTTTATACCCAGTCACATCTATTTCTCTCCCACCCCCATTCCTTTCTTAATCCCTGACAACCACCAATCTGTTTTTCATTTCTAGAATTTTGTCAGTTTACGAATGTTATATAAATGGAATCAAATGGCATATAAGGCAGTCCTTTTGAGATTGGCCTTGGCTTTTATTTTTTCCATTCAGTATAATTATCTTGAGATTGAGCTAGATTGTTGTGTATTCAACAGTTTATTCCTTCTTGTTGTTGAGTACTACTCCATGGTATGGATATACCACAGTTTAATGATTCACCTGTTAAAGGACATCTGGTTGTTTCCAGTTTGGTGCAATTATGAATAAATCTGCTATGAACGTTTGTATATATGTTTTTATGTGAACATAAATTTTCATTTTTCTGAGATAAATGCCCAGAAATTCAATTGCTGGATCATATGGTAGTTGCATGTTTACTTTTATTTAAAAAAACAAAAACAAAAAACCTGCCAGACTATTCCAGAGTGGCTCCATTTTATGTTCCTACTAGAAATGTATGAGCAATCCTATTTCTCAAATCCTTTGCTAGGATTTAGTGTTGTCACTAGTTTTCATTTTAGCCATTTTTATAATTTTGTAGTGATATCCCATTGTGGTTCTAATTTGCAATTACCTAATGGCTAGTGATGCTGAATATCTTTTCATGTGCTTATTTGCCATCTTTATATCCTCTTCAGTATAAACACAGTTTCTTTGTGTCTTTTGCCTACCTTCTAATTAATTGCCTATCTGCTTTTTACTCCTGAGTTTAATTATTTTTTTAATGTATTCTAGATACTAGTCCTCTGTTGGATATGTGGTTTGCAAATATTTTCTCACAGTCTGTAGCTTGAATTTTCGTGCTTTTAACATGGTCTTTCACAAAGCAAAAGTTTCTAATTTTGATGAAGTCAAACTTATCAACTTTACTTTTTTAAACCAAACATTTGGAGTCAATTCTAAGACTTTGCCTACTCCTAAATCCCAAAGATTTACGGTTGTTTTTTTTTTTTTTTTTTTTGAAATTACTATAGTTTTACATTTAAATCTATGATCAATTTAAAATTCATTTTTGTATAAGGTGTGAGACTTAGGTTGAGATTCTTTTTTGGACTATGGATGTCCAATTACTCCAATATCATTTATTGAAAAGGCTATCTTTCTTCCTAAATTGTTTCTCTTCTTGTCTAATTGCTCTGGCTAGGACTTTGGATACAATGTTGAAATAGGTGTGGTGAAAGTAGACTTCCTTGTCTTATTCCTGATATTAAGGGAAAAGCTTTCATTCTTTTACCATTGAGTATGATATGAGCTGTGGGTTTTTCCTACATGGCCTTTATCATGTTGGGAAGTTTCCCTCCATTCATAGTTTTTGTTGTTGTTGTTTGTTTGTTTGTTTACATCTACAGCACCTGGTTTTCGTACGTGGTCTCCCATCCAAGTACTAACCAGGCCTGACCCTGCTTAGCTTCCGAGATCAGATGGGATCAGGCACGTTCAGAGTGGCATGGCCATAGACTTATTCATAGTTTATTGAGTGTTTTTACCATGAAAGGATATTGAATTTTGTCAAATGGTTTTTCTACATCAATTGAGATGATCATGTATTTTTTTCCCTTCAATCTAAAAATTGGTGTATTACATTTACTGATTTTAATACATTGAATCATCCCTGCCTTCTGTGAATAAATCCCACTTGGTCATGGTGTGTAATTTTTTAAACATACTTCTGAATTTGATTTGCTAGTACTTGTTGAGGATTTTTACATCAATATTCATAAGGGATATTGGTCTGTAGTTTTTTATTTATCACAATGTCCATCTGGCTTTGTTATCAGGATAATGCTGGTCAGAAACAGTGAGTTTGGAAATGTTTTTTATGTTTGTTCACAACATTCAAGGTTTTTAGTTGTACTTAGAAGGTACAATATAGAAAAGTACATCTACTCCATTTTTCCAGAAATGGAGGTTGGGACAGTAGTTTTATGAAGGATATGTCACATCCCTGGCACCTGGGCACTAATGCTAGCAGCACTCCTCAGTCATTACAGCCAAAACTGCTCTGGATTGGAATTATAATTATTTTTATGTTGAGCAGTCAGGTTATTTTTAATATTTCATTATTACATGGAACATAATGAAAATTCTTGAACATAAATCTTTGCTGCATCGACCTAGTTATTTCCTTAAGACAAGAAATATCTTATTATAATTCAGAGATTGGATTAGGATTACTAAAACAAAAAGTAAGTAGGTTTTTTAAGGCTGTTAATACATAAATCACTTTTTAGAAAGGTAGTGTCAATGGTTTCATTCATCTTTACAAAAGCTGAGCATTATCATTCTTTTCCCTCATCCTTATAAACACTGAGCATTATCATTGTTTTCTTTAAAAAATTCTCTTTTATTCATTACAGAATAATCAGAAAGCAAACAAATAAACAAACAAACAAAGACAAGCAACATTAAAACAAATCCTCCTACGCAGGGGCAGCTACTCTCTCCATTTTGGTATCTATCTTCCCACAATCTTTTTATCATAGTTACATAGTTATGTTTGCATATATATTTTACTTTTACAAAAATTCGATTGTATTACATATACTTTCTAATCTGATTTTTCAATTCAACAATTTATCATAACTATGTCAATAGACAAATTTCTACATTATTTTTTAAAACAATAAACATTATCATATAGCTTCTGTGAATCGGGAATTCGAAAGCAGTTTAGCTGGGCAGTTCTGGCCTGGAGTCTCCCATAAGGATGCAGACAAGATGTCACCTGGGACTGTACAATATCATTTTTAATAACTCTTGTATTAGTACTCCTCTGTTTGCAAGGAACAAATACAATTTAAAATAGCTCTGGCAAAAAAGAGGAATTTATTGGCTCGTAGAGCCAACAATAGAAAGGGTAGAAGTGAAGGACTAGAACCAGAGATGTGAATTTTTCCAGGATACATTCTTTCAGGCTCTTGTTAGTGCTTTTTCCTGTGTGTCCAATTCATTCTCTCAGATTCTTTCAAATATCTGGAATGCCTAAGCTCACACTCATTGCATTTGAAAAACATTCTACTACATGTTTGTACATTAATATATGGATATTCATCATACATTAAGAACACTCAGCAATAAAAATACAACCCAGTTTGTACATTTTTTATACTTTAAAATTTAAAAAAATAGCATAGAAATGATCAATTCCTTGAAGATTAGACTTTTTTCATGAAGCTACCTGTACATTAGCACTTCTTTGAATAGTTCTTTGATAATGTTTTCAGTTTCTGCTGTGATCCTTGGTGTTTTAAGTTTTCATCTTGTCCTTGAATCATTTTAAAAGATAAAGAATACTTTTCCTTCTTCATCAAGATTTTCAAATTTTTTGGCATAGAATTATATAAAGTAGACTCATATTTAGAATATATCTTAGCTGAATTTTGACTGGGGAATGCATCGAATATGTATATATATTTAATATTAATGGCAAAATGTTGAAGACATTACTATTAAAGTCAGGAACAAAGCACGATGTCAGCTATCACCACTCTTAGTTACAGCTGTCCTTAAAATCTGAAGCTGATGCAATAAAACTAAATAAAATAGATAAAAACTGGGGAAGAGGAGACAAATTAATTTTTTAGAAGAATAAATGCTCATTAAAATATTAAAACAGCAAGACAACATAAAGTAAAAAGTAAACATTTCCCATTACTCTCTTAATTCCATTATTCAGAGGTAATCACCTTCAATAAAAACTTTTCTATGTATATGCAGGCATTTATATTTCTAAGTGTATATACTTGGATTTTGAAAAATAAAATCGGGATTATAATATATTATTACCCCACGAAATATTCTCTAAACTTAACAAAATAGCATGGACCGGTTTCCAAGTTGTTACTAGAGATCTACTTTATTCCCTTCAATGCTGCACAGTATTTCACTGCATAAATGTACCATAATTTAGTTATTATGAATTTTAAATTTCAATTTTTTTTGCTATTAAAAAGGTTCTTCAATGAATATTTTTATTCCTATATTTTTCTTCACTTGTGAAGGATACAGTCTTTTACAATTGAAATTGCTAAATCAAGAGATAAGCAATTTAAAAGTTTTCACAGATAGTCTTAAATTATCCTTCAAAAATACTTACCAATTTACACTTTTAGGGCTTGAGAACATCCATTTATCCATATTCTCACCAAAGATTAAATATTATAAATTCCTTTAACTTTTGCCCATCTGGTAAATGAAACAAAAATGAAAAGTCATTATTTGTAGATTATACTGATGTAGGGAAGAGGCATGAGAACTAAATGTCAAACCAAGCTGTATTTAGAGCCTGTAATGTCCTGCCAGAACAAAGGAAGACTCTTGCTTGGATTGCTAACAAACCATTTACCTGTATCATAACAGGAAAACAGTCTTTAAGTCATACCCTACACAAAATAAACCCAACCATTCATTCCTTATAGCCAAACCATGGGGAACCTACAAAACAATGGCTGAGATTGCTAGCATATCTTTCACACTACATACCCATACCATCAAAGGTAAACAAGTAAACAAAATCTTTAAGCTTTAATTCATATAAACTAAGAATGACATATAAACTGAATTCCCTGAACACTTGGGGTCTCTCTCAGTCGCTCTTATTCTGTGTCTGAGAGGAGACCATGCTCTGTCTGTGGAGCATTATTCCTTCTCTAAGAAACTTTGCTTTCATCCCTAACTCTGGTGTGCGTTTGAATTCTTTCCCATGCACAGTTAAGGACCCTCACCCTTTCTCTCTCAGTGTAGGACTTGAGTCCCCAGTCGGGGGAATTGGTCCCGTCCTGCATCAATATGATCACTTACCTATAAAAAAAAATCAAGAAAATTAACTAAATTAAGTTTTGACTAAAGAGCCATGTGTAACGGAAAGCACTTTCATACTTGGAGAAAGTAAAAATTATACTCAGGAGGGCAACTTGTCAGTATGAATCAAAAACATTAAAAATATGCATCTTTTCTAACCCAGCAATCAAAACCCAGTATTTTTTCCTATGTAAATATGGAAATGTACAAAAATTTGGCTACAATAATTTTTACTGAAGCATAGCTTATAGCTATGAAAACCTGAAAACCTAAATGTTCAACAACAAGGGACTAGTTAAATGATGATTCAATCATATGGTCACATATAACACATTCATTAGAAGTGACATTGTAGTTTAAATTTGACAAATTAATATTCTCATATTATAGTACTCAATTTAAAAGAACACAAAATAGTATGTATAATATGATAGCAATAAAAATGTATATAAATGGTCCTAAATTACCCATCAAATTTATTTTGGTCAAATTTATTGTGTTCTAACGATAAATTCTTTTTGAGGCCCAAGCCAAAACACCAATACAAATGGAAGCTGAGGACCTGATATCCGAACTGAGCTACCAGGAGTAGCTGCAAATATAAAACTCAGCTATAATCCTGACAAAAAAAGAAATGCCTGTTCTGGGACCTTAAAATGAGCCTTCTTGATGAAATTAACAGCTGTTTGAATAACCTCTCTGTTTGTTTACAAAGAGCGCAAGCTCTGCCAACATATCTGAGGATTGTTTTAAGTGCCCTGAGGGACCTTGAGAACCCCATATTGCTCCTGTCATTTAGATGCTTATCCACTGGTTGGAAGAATCTAAACAAGATACTTTCAGCTAAACGTTGTAGTGCCCCCAGCAAAAAGAAGGGCCAGTGTTTGCTCTGTGACAATTCTTCTTTTCTCAAACCATGAATCAGCCCCATTGTCCCACACGCCTCTGTGCATCATTGATTCTGCTCATCACAACAAATGGCAAAGGCAGGAACGTGACAAAGAAACTGAGATTCTGGATGAGGAAGAGAACATGAGGCCATAGTATTTAATCCTGCTTATAAAGAGAGCGTCAGATTTCACAGGGGCTGCTTCAGAGAAATGGTTGAAAATGTGTCAAAAGGCTAATTTCACCGAGAGTATCTAATTAACAAAATAATACTTGGCAGTTGATCAGCATTTTTTTTTATTCTAAGGTAAAGGAGTCTCCAAATGTGAATGTATAAAATTTTTCTGGGCACCACGCCATGTCAGACTTATCCTTTCTTCCTCTACTAGCTTCCTTTTCCTTTTCACCCCAGTTTCTTTTCTTGATCCTCCTCACTGCTCCTTCCCAATTGGAAACAAATGATAGTTTAACCTGGATAATACTCTTTGTTGTTCTCATTGTACAAGCTGATGTTCACTCAGCTGGCCTAAACCTTTCAGGCAATTTATTTTATAAAGAATAAAGAGAAAATTTTTTGTCTTCCAGTTAATAATACCTAGTGCCCAAAAAGTCAGCTTTCTTTTTAAATCCCCATAAGGCAGTACAAGGCCATGTCTTTCTATTCCATAATAACTTAATTTACCTCTATTTTACAGTTAGGATTCTTTGGTTGTAAATAAAAGAATTTGAGCTAGCTTAAGGAAAAAAAGGGACAATTTGTAAAAGATAGAGAGGTGCTTTTACAGTACCAAAGGCCATGTCTGCAGCAAGGCCACTAAAAAGTCTAGAGCCAAGAACAGTGAAGCAGTGAGTCCCTCGTCTCCCTCCTTGCTTCATTCCTTTTCTCTCAGCATATCTGCTTCTTTTTCTCCTCTGATTCACTTGACAGGCAGAATGTGACTGCTGTATAACTCCCAATTCACATGTTAAAATTCAAGTCTACTGTGGACTGATGATCTGTTTCAGTCCATTCTTAAAGTCCTTAAGAAACAATCTGATCATCAAACCTGAGCAACATGTCCACCTCTGCTACAAACAGCCATGGCCAAGAAGGCAGTCAGGTGGTAGCAAATAGCTCCTAAGAGCCCACTCCAGTATGTGATATGTGGGTGTGCTTCCTCAAGAAAGTGGGTTGCTTAGTGAACTTTAGAAATGACCAAAAACATAAACTTAATCAATGTATTGCTTTGATATTTAAACTATTTGGTGACAGTTTTTTCTTCTTGAAGCTCAGGAATAGTCTAAAGAAAAGATTTTTAATATATTTTTATAGAATGAAGTTTGCATGACCATGGTCAGTTCACATAGCAGAGTTGAGACATGTGACCACTTCTCATGGTTCGTCCAAATGAGCATTCTCTTGGATTCCAGTTGCACCAAATTTTTTAGCCCTTCCACTTTTCAAGAACGAGTAAGCTCGAAATTAAGTAGTGAGTATTGATTTTTGTTTCCATTTCTCCTGAGTACTGGATAGATTTATGGGAATAACCTGAAACTTGGAAAAGGCAGCTCAATGTTTGTTGAAGGTCGATAATGTATTGAAAATAGCACCAAAAGCTTTGTCATCTTGGCCAAGCGCTAGCTTATCTGGGTCCCTTAATCTGTAAAATAGGAGGAGTAACATTTTTATTCCTACCTCACAGCGTTGATTGTGGGCCAAATGAGATTACATAATCAAAACTACTTTGTAAACTATAAAGAATAGTACAAGTGTGTCACCTGCATATCTCACATCTCTCCAGGCTTTGGTACAAATGAGGAAAAGAGTTATTTTATGTAATATGACAGTTAAGAACAGGTTCATTTCAACAAATGGTGGTGGGACAATTGGACATCAACATGCAAAATAGAAAGAAAGAAAGAAAGAAAGAAAGAAAGAAAGAAAGAAAGAAAGAAAGAAAGAAAGAAAGAAAGAAAGAAAAGAAAAGAAAAAGAAAACATGATCCATACCCTGTACCGTATTTAAAAAATTAACTTGAAATGAATCTTTGACCTAATGTAAAACAACACTATAAATCTTCTAGAATAAAATAGAAAAGATTTGTGACTTAAAGTTAGGCAAAGATTTCACAGGTAAGAAGCAAAAAGCATGAATCATAAAAAATTTGATAAATTATGCTCATTAAATTGAAAGCTTCTGCTCTTGAAGAGACACTGATAAGAATATGAAATGACAAGACACAGACTGGAAGAAAATATTTACAAATCACACATCTGTTAAAAGATTTGTATCCAGAATATATAAAGAACTGTCACACTCAACGGTATCAGAACAGCCCAATCTGAAAATGGGCAAAAGATTTGAACAGAACCTTCATCAGGTAAGAGGAAAAGATGGTAAGCATATAGAAAAAGTTTAACATCAGTAGCTATTAGGGATGTGAAAAATTAAAACTATAATGAAATACCATACCACATACCTACTAGAATGGCTAAAATAAAAATAAATTGACAATACCAAACACTATAGATGATACAGAACAACTGGAACTCTTATGCACGTTGGTGGGAATGCAAAAATAGTACAGCTACTTTGGAAAACAAATAGGCAGTTTAAAATAGTTAAACATACATTTACCATATGACCCAGAAATCCCATACCTAGGTAGTTACCCAGATAAATAAAAATATATGTCTGCACGAAGACCTGTATGCAAATGCCTATGGAAGCATAATTCATAATAATTCATAATTGCCAGAAAATGAAAACAAACCAAATGTCCATCAACTGGTGCACAGACAAATACATGTAGTACAGCCATACAATGAAATACTATTCGGCAATAAAAAGGAGCAAATTATTGATACATTAACATAGATGAATCTCAAATAAATTGTGCTAAATAAAAGAAGCCAGGCTTTAATGATTCCATTTGTAGGACATTCTGGATAAATCAAAACTATAGTGACATAAATCAGATCAGCAGTTGCCAGGGGCTAGGATTAAAGGTTTGGAATGGACTATAAAAGAGCACATGGGGACTTTTTGAGATGATGGAATTGTTCTACATCTTGATTGTAGTGGTAGTTACATGATGGCATGTGTTGGACAAGTCATAGAACACCTAAAAAGGGAAATTTACTGTATGTAAGTTATTCCTTAATAAACCTAACTTTTAAAAACAGAACAGTGTCAGGTCCTCAAAAAGTTAAATATTAAATTAGCAGATGATCCAGCAATTCAACTGCTAGGAAATACTCAAAAAAAGTAAAAGCAGAGACCCAAACAGATATAGTAGCACTATTCAAAAGAGCCAAAAGGTGGAAACAACCTAAATATCTATCAAAAGATCAATAAATAAACAAAATGTGCTATATACATACAATAACATATTATTCAATCATAAAAAAGAATGATTCCAGTCAAGATGGCGGAGTAGTGTGGAATGTGTTGTAAATTCTTCCTCCTCAAGCCCTATAAGATCTTTAGTAAAGTATACCTTTCTTCTAAAATAAATAAATAAATAAGAATGAAATTCTGATAAATGCTATAAAATGGAAACCTTGAAAACATTATGCTACGTGAAACAAGCCCAACAGAAAAGGAATATTGTGTTACATTAAATAAATATAAAAATCTATTGTGCTAATTTGATATATGAAAAATGAGATTCCTTTTTAATTTGCATTCTTTATTAGAGAGGTTGAACATTTCCTTCTCTATGTATTTGTAATCAGTTTTTTGCTTGTTTGTTTATTTGGTAATGTTCTTGGTGCATTTTTCTATTGTTATATACATCTTTTCTTTGTTGATTAGTAAGAGATATTAACTATTTGTCTATTGCGCATATTGAAAATATTTTCCCCAGTTTGCCATTTGTATTTTAACTTTGTCTGTGGTGAGATTTGGTATAAATTTTGTTGTTGTTGCTGTTTTCTGTTTTTTTTCATTTAGAAATGTTTTCTTTTACTTGGTGTTTTCTACTCTTAGGGTCATATTTAGAAAGTCTTTCTGCTCCCCAAGACTATAATAATACTTATTTATTTTCTTTCTAGAACATTTATGGTTCCATTTTGTACATTACTTTGCATGTGGTAAGGGGAAGAAATAATAATAGCTAACATTTATGGGGTACATTTTGTGTGATAGGCACAATATTCTTACTTTTTAACACCCATTATCTCTTTTAGTCTTCACCATCATATGAGGTAGTCACTTTTATTACCTTGTTTATAAATATGGGAGAAAGACTAAAGGAGGTTAAGTATCTTGCCTTCAATTACACAGCTAATCAGTGGCAAAATGGCATTCAAAACATAATTCCATTTACTCTCAGAGATCTTAATTATTGTTGTGTATATTTTCTAAATCACGTCAATTTTTCAAATATCATTTGTTTTTAAATCCAGCATTTCCCTCACTGATGGAAATGTCACTCTTATCATCTAGTAGCTTTTGCTAAGTTTTGGGGTCTATTTCTGTCTTTTCTGTTCTATTGATTCTTCTGTCTATTCCTGTGCCAGTAACATAATGTCCTAGTGACTGCTGCATTATTTATATATTCTATTATCTGGTAGGCCAAGTCATCCCTAGATGCTATTCTTTTTCAAAGTTTTTTAATTTTTTCTTCATTCTTTATTCTTCCAGAAAAACTTTAGAATTATGTTGCAAAGTCCCCAAGAAATTTCACTGAGATTTAAAAAACATATTTTGGGGGCTGGGGATGCCTTGCATGCTGAGAATCGAATTCATCAGATTCCTCAGTTCATAACACACATGGTCTGTGTAAGCCCCTTTACTTATTTCAACCCTTCCCTTATTTTGGTCTATATTCTCTTTCTCTAGCAACATAAACACTCACTGTTATATGTTTGAATTGTGCCCTTGGGTATGTACATATTCTTGTAAAATACATACTATTTCCTGCATATGTTTTAAATTTATGCAAATAGTATTGGTCTAAGGATCTTTTTCTGTTTCTTTTATTTTTTTATTTAATACTTTTTATGACTACTCATGCTGCTACATGTATATCTAGCTCATGGGTCCTACTGCTGAGGAGCATTACACAAGGTGCACCCAAATATTCTACTAGGGATAGACACCTCAGATGTCCCCCAATTCCTCATTTCCACAACAGAGCTGCAGTGAACTTCCTTGTACATGATCCCATATGGACCTGAGAACTCTCTGGAGCACATACCCTAGGTTGGGATTGCTGGTTATTGGGTCTTCGCATCCTAGATATCCCTAATTCTGCCATCTTTCTTTCCAGAACATATGTACTGGTTTGTATTCATAATAATGCAAAGAGATTTTTATTTCTTTAATTCTCATCATCATTTACTTGCTACTTTCTAATTCTCTAATTTTGCCCCTCTGATAGGTATAAAATGGTATCTCATTGTTTTAATTTTCACTTCATTGATTACCTGTGAATTTGAACATCTCTTCTTGTGCTTGTGAGTCATTTGCATTTCCTTTTCTGTAAATTACCTATTGATAGCCTTTGCCCACTTTTCTAGTGGGTTTCCTGTCTCTTTTTTGGTATTCTTTTCTCTTTCACATACAGGTCTTTAATTCCTCTGGAGTGCAGATTAGTGTATAGTGGGTGATAGGAATCATACTTTATTTTTCTCCAAATAGTGAGACAGTTTTTCTGACATCATCTACTGAACAATTCGTCCTCTCCATATTGACTTGTAGAGTCATCTTCATCTTATATCAAATTCCCATAGATGTATAGGTCTATGTCTGAGGTCTCTATTCTGTTCCTCTTGTTTATGTATCTATTCCAACCAATACCATCACCATTCTTGTTTTTTGACCATGGCTTCATATTATATCATAAAGTCGAATTGAGCTAGTCTCCTCTTGTTGCTCTTTATTTCCAAAATTAATTTAGTTGTTCTAACAAGAATAAGTTTGCATATATATTAAATATATATATACATATAATTAAAAAATAGACAGAGGATCTGAATAGGAATTGCTCCAAAGAGGACATATAGATGGTCAATATACATATGAAAAGATGTCGAACATTACTAATTGTCAAAGAAATGATAATTAAAACCACAATGAGATATCTCACACCTGTCAGAATGGCTATCATAAATAAATCAAAAAACAACAAGTGTTAGTGAGGATATGGGGAAAGGGAACTCTCTTGCACCCTTGGTGGGATCGTAAATTGGTACAGCCACTATGAAAAATAGTTTGAAGGCTCCTCAAAAAATTAAAAATAGAACTACCTTATGACTCAGCAATTATCCAAAAAAAGAAACTAAAACACTAATTTGAAAAGATATATGTACTCCTATGTTCACTGCCATGCTACTTACAATAGCCAAGATATGGAAGCAACCTGAGCCCATCGATAGATGATTGGAATAAAGAAGTTATCATACATATATATAATGGAATATCACTCAGCCATAAAAAAAAAAACTAAATCTTACCATTTACAATGACATAGATGGACCTAGAGGGTATGAGGGTAAGTGAAATAAGTCAGACAGAGGAAGACAAATATTATATGATTTCACTTACATGTGAAATCTAAAGAACAAAATAAACAAAACAGAAACAGACTCACAGATACAGAAAACAAATTGGTGATGGGAGGGGGTTGAGGGCATGGGTGAGAAGATAAAGGGATTGAGTACAAATTGGTAGCTAAAAAATAGTCATGGAGATATGAAGTACAGCATAGGGATTTAGTCAATAATATTATAATAACTATGTATAGTGCCAGGTGAGTACTAGACTAATTGGGGGGAATCACTTCATAAATTATGTAAATGTATAACTACTATGCTCTACATCTAAAACAAATATAAAATAATATTGAATGTCAACTCTAATTAAAAAATAGAAATTAAAAAAAGAAATCAGAACAACAACAACAAAAATAAGTTAGTCCAATTTCTAAAAAAATCCTGATGGCTTTGCTTTTAATTTAGTGATAAATTTTGGAGAGATTTACTTTCTAAAGGAGTATAAGTACATAAATTTTAAAATAAAATAGAACTATAAGGTTATAATAAAGTTCAGCAGTCCCTTACTCTATCCCTCCCCAACCCCAAGCCCTAGAAACTACCACTTGCTCCCTCTCGGCAATCTCTTCTGGTATTTCTCTCCCTATCTCTAAATGAGATATTTACACTGTCATTTTTGTGTCCCTATTTTAGATATTATCTATTGACTCCTTACTACAGAATAGGATTTTGCTCTATTTTGCAGCAGACTTAGACATATGCACACTCACATACACATCCGCCTTCATCCTCTCAATATAGTTTTATTACACTTTTTAAAAATCGATACTCAGTGCTTAACTTGTTAAACCATGTAATGTTGTTCACAGCTAAGTCATATAGTATGTCATGATTATATGTCCTTTTTTTGGCAACATTCTGTTTTCCATGGCATGAAAAATGACCTTGCTTTGTTTGTTGGATGGTTTTCTATATACCTATCACATGTTTCAAAATCTGCAGAATAACTCTAAAATTGCTTTCAATATAGGCAAACACAGATATCTCAGTAAAATTGTCTCTGAAGCTTTCCATTCTCATGCTCCAATACAGATCAGTTACTCCTCAGACCTGTTGAAAAACTGTTATTCTGGACTTCCTTGATGTCCATCCTTGGTCTTTAGCTTGTATTGGAGCCCCTATTGCATGGGCTCATGTTATCCTCATTGTATTGGAGATCATCTTTCTGGTGCTTACTGAGAAATTTAATTGCAATAGAGATAAATTTTTTGAAAACATGCATGTTCAATTATTATCCCTTCAGATTTGCACTATGGTTTGACTAGACTTTCAGGTTAGAAATTAGTTTTCCTTGGAGTTTCGAAGACATTTCTCCATCGTCTTCTTGCTGCATAGATATATGTATGTATGTATGTACGTATGTATGTATATGTTTTCATCTTATGCTTATATAATTTTAAAGATATTATTCATTGAGATATAATTGATATGTAACATTATATTAGTTTCAAGAGTACAACTAATAATTTAGTGTTTGTATTAACTGCTAATATTTAGGATGAGAAATCAGTGCTATTCTGATTCTTGACTATGTGTGAGCTGTTTTATTTTTCTTAAGATTTCCATTGCCTTCAGTGTTCTGAAATTCCATGAAGATGAGTTTGGTGTGGGTCTTTCCTCAATAATCATGCTGGACAACTGGTAGGTCCTGTCCATTTGAAAAGTCGCCCTTTAATTCTAGGAAATTATCTTGTGCTTTAATACTTTTCTTTACTTTAATGGAGTAACAGGAAGGACCAAACAAACATTTAGATTTAGTTGGCATGATTAACCAGAGATTAATTATGTTTTCTATTTATCATATATCTTTTTTCTCCTTTAATGCTTTATATTGGATAGACTGAATTCTCTGTTGTTGATTTAAAAGATATACCCAATTTTTATTCTCCTTGTGGTTATGCTGGAGGGGAAAAAACCCTGATTTGTCATGTTTGCCAATTTCCATGTTATAAATATTCCCATCACGGCCAATTTCAAACTTCCAATGTTACATCACTAAACATGGAGTTGGGAAGAGAGATACAGCAGCATACCATTATGTAATATTTCTATCATACAAATATAATAGGTGTAAATAACCTCACAAACATAGATAATAGTAAAATGTAGTTAAAATTAATTTTGGGTATTTATTGCTTTTTTAAAAAATGTAGCTAGTTTATTTGTAAGTACATATAAATTACTTTTCAATAACAGCTGCATTTAACAACTTGCTCACTCAAAATTTAACCATCAGCTCTCACAAGCTGGACAATTCAATCCTGGCACACCATTGCCCTTATATTAGTAAAATCCCAAGCTTACATATACTTTCCCTATCAAATTTTTGAGCATTTTATTTGCGGTTCAATTGACATAGGATACGATGTACATGCTTAAAGCATAAAATTTTATAAGTCTTGAGATATATATGTCTGTGAAAATATTACTATCATCAAGCCTATCAAAATTTTAAGCTAGAAAGAAAATCATAATGTCTACTACTCTTTGATTCAGAATTTTTGTTTCTAAGAATTTTTCCTATAAAAACATCTATTTGCTGCTATAAGAAAGTAAATAAAGTGCTAGACAAGTTAAAACAAGAGATAGCCACAAAGGTAAGGTAGGAAGAGAAACTACATGAAGGAACTATCACTTATAAAGTAGCTTCCATGTCAGTTATCTATTGCAGCATTATAAACTTAATGGCTTATTCATGATTTTGAGGTTCAGCAATTTCAGTTGGTGTTACTTAGGTGGTTCTTCTGCTGGTCTTACCTGGTGTAATTCATCTGTCCATGGTCATCTGGGATCTTAACTGTGGCTGAATGGTCTAAGATGGACTCCCTCACATGTCTGGCAATTGGCCAGTTGGACATAGATAGGCTGCTAACTGGGCATCCTCAATTATCCTGTGTATGACCTGTCTCTTGGGTTAGCTCAAGCTGGTGCACATCTTGGTCTCAGGGTTAAAGACACAGACAAAAGGGAGTCAGCCCTTTTGTGCAAGTACTTTTCAAAACTCTGCTTGTATCACATTTGCTAACGTCCCATTGTTCAGGCCTAGATTCAAGGAGTGAAGGAATAATCCCACCCCTTGATGGTAAGTGCAAAGTCATATTGCAAATGGACTTGCACATAAATGTGAGAAAAATCATTGCAGCCATCTTTGTAAACAAATGACCACTCCTACCTTCTATTCAGTATGTTCTTATTTAGTAAATATCATGTGTCATATGCTAGGTCCTAAGTATAAAGAGACAACAAGCATATCACCTGTTCTAAAGAAGATCTGATTGAGTGAAGAAGACAGACAACTAAGCAAACGTCACAATGTGGTAAAATTGGAGCTACAACAAAGTTTACAGGATACTGTGCAAATAAGTGGGAGGGATATGATTCACAGTGGGTGAGGGACATAAGAAGGTTGTCTGGAGGAAGTGACTGCTAAAGAGAGTTCTGAGACCCTCTCTATTTTACCTTCTTAATGAGTAGGAAAAGGGGAAGGACGAGGGGAACATTGAAAAATGAAGTCAAAGAATTAGCAGCGTCAATCAGCCTTCAACCTTCAACCATCCTCCTTTCACACATTTAGTGTGGAAGCACAAAATCAAAATGGAAGCCCGAAGTCAAGCAGAACTAAAACAATAAAAAATGCCAAGACCATTTTTCCTGAAACTCCCTAGTATCTCAGTCTCATCAGATTACATTCTCATGAAAGATCCTTTGTCAAACCGATTTTACTAGAGGGAGGTTGTGGACAGAGTGGCTACTGCTTACCACTTTGGGTTTGGAGCCCAGTCTTTCCCATTCGTTCTCAGTGATGCTGCCCATCACAAGTTTCTGGAAGGCTGTGGTTAGCATCACTACCAAAATGCCCTAAAGCACAGCAAAAGGATTAGGAGGAAAATGCAACAGTGGTACGAAACATGGGGTGCTTGATAAATGTTGAATTAAAAAAAAATGTTTGGAAGGAAGGATACATACCTTACAGTTGTCTGTGTTTACCTCTGGTCTGATTATTAAAATTTAGAGGGAGTGGGAACATTCATGATTTCCTATATTTATTTTATATTGTTTGAACATTTTATAATCAGCAGATAATATTGCTAATATTGTAAGTTTAAAAACTGAAAAAGAGAGCCACAGGTCTAAAACATTTCCATTTGATAATACTACCACCAATAATAATAACTGTTTGTGCATACTTGTATGTGCTAAGCACTTTGTAAGTATTTAACCTAACATATATCTAATTCTGTGAGTGAAGTATCATCATTTTTTGTTTGTTTGTTTGTTTTACAGATTAGGAAACTGCAACTCAGCTAGGTTGCATAATTTGTCCAAGGTGACAGATAAGAAATGTCAGAAAGAAAGTGACTCTGGGTCATTTGGTTTAAGTCTATTCATAATGGCCGTTATACCAAAATACTAGTATCAGCTGGGGAAAGGGACAAATATTTCTGGAAATCTAAGAGTAAGGTTCAAAACAAGAAGTATAATTTCTTTAAAGCTCATATTTTACCCTTAAAATTCATCGTAAGTTACTTTCTGTCTTATAATATGTGTACATTTGTTTGAAAATAAAAGCATGCAAGATATTTCCCATCAGGGCAAATGAATGCTCTGAGGAGATGCCCCATGTCCATCCTGAATCTTCATGTGTTCTGGACACAGCACTGTGTATATCCAGAGAACTGTTTGTCCCAGGTTGAGAAACAGAGACAAAATCAGTTCTCCATTGCTCTGTCATTCTCTGGTAGATCAACTAGGTTAGAATGTTTTCCTAAGATCCTGGAAGAGAGCAAACGTCAGTTAACTCAGTCTCTACCCCAGTTCCAGTTAAGGGGCTAAATTCTTCCTCTTAATTAAAGCATACTAAATGACCTGTCTGATGACAGCTGACAGATTGGCAGACCTGCTGGCCAGGGTATGACATTCCTCAGGCTGGCCCCAGCTGTCTCTGACTTGGTCAACTGCTCCTGACGGTCCACAGCCCACTTTCTAGGAATTCACACATGATGACTGCTGCAATGACACAGTCCAATCCAACACACAGTTGTTAAAATGATTAGTAAATGCAAAAGTTCATCCATGAAAAAAATGGAAATAGATAGTGGTAATGGTTGCATAACATTGTGAATGTAATTAAAACCACTGAACTGCATACTTAAAAATAGTTAAAATGGCAAATTTTATGTTACATATTTTACCACAGAAATAAAAAAAAAATTATCCACAGATAAATTCAACAATATTCCGAAGTTAAGGAATGGTAACCATATGTCAGATGGATAGAACTACTAGCCAAGGGAAGAGCAATTCTAATCCTGTAACTGCCACTGAAATCCCTTCAATGGCTCCCCATTACTCTTGAGATAAAGACCAGGAGCTTTAACAATTTTATGAGGCCCTATGTGGTCATCTTTCAGATCTCATTTTGTGCCACTTCCCTCCTTGCATTTCTTGTCCCAGCCACCTCAGCCTTTCTTCTTTTCAATTCCACATGCCAAGCTCCTTTCCACTTGGGCCTTTGCATAGTCTTTTCCCTTTGCTTGAAAATCTTTTACATTCCATTCTATTTTTGGCTAACTCAATCCAAACATCATTTCTTCAAAGAAGCCCCTAGTATGGGCCAGGTTTTATGCTATATATGCTGATAAAACCACCTATCTTCCTGTTGTAACTAAAAATCACAGGAAAACTCCAAATAACAGTGGCTTAAACAAAACTAAAGCTCATTTCTCTTTCACATTCAGAAGTCCTGGGCTCCATGGTGCCTGGAACCCAGGTTTCTTCTATCTTGTTGTTCTACTACACATGACTTTCATTCCTAAAGTCACCTCATGGTCCAATACAGCAGCTGGAGCACCAGCCATTACATCCGCACTCCCACAAGCAAGAAGAAGAAAGAGGAAAAAAGGGCAAGCCTCCTCCCTTTAAAAATATTTCCAGGAAGTTATACATAACATTTCTGCTTTCATACCACTGGCTAGAATTTAGCCACACAATCACATCTAGGTAACCGTATGTACACCTGGAAGTGGACATTTACTTACTTTACTCATAAAGAAGGGGAGAATGGACATTGAGAGACTACTAGAGTATTCGCTACAATGGCATTTATCTTATTTTGTAATCATACATTCATTTAAGGTGATTATTTCTTTCTCCTTCACTAAATTATAACCTCCATGAGAGGTTGGCCTTGGCTTTTGCTTATCAGTGTATCCCCTGTGCCTAACATGGTACTTGGTGTGTGACAGATATTCCACAAAGATTTGTGGACCAAACGTGGAAAAGACGCTATCTTAATCAGCTATGGTTGTTATAAAAAAAAATCATAGGCTGGGTGGCCTATCAACAACAGAAACAAAAGAAGTGAAAGTGGAACTGGAACAGATATTTGTACAGCCATGTTTATAGCAGCATTATTCACAATAGCCAAAAGGTAGAAATAACCCAAGTGTTTATTAAAATATGAATGGATAATCAAAATGTGGTATATATGTACAAAGGGATATATTATTCAGTCTCAAAAAAAAGAAATTCCGGTATGGGCTACAACATGAATAAACCTTGAAAACATTATCCTAAGTAAAATAAGGCAGACACAAAATGACGAATACTATATAATTCCACTTGTATGAGACACATAGAGTAGTCAAGTTCATAGAGACAGAAAGTAGAATGTTGGTTGCCAGGGGCTGGGAGAATAGGCAATGAGTAGTTAGTGCTTAATGGGTATAGAGTTTCAGTTGGGGAAAATGGAAAAAGTTCTGGAGATGGATAGTAGTGATGGTTATACAGCAATGAGAATATCCTTAATTTCACTGAACCATCCACTTAAAAATGATTAAAATGGTTAAATTATGTTATGTATATTTAACACAGACACACACACACACACACACACGTGCACACGTGTGCATTTCTAGAGACTTCTGGGTTGGGCTTCTAGGAGGCAAGAAAATGGAGAAGCAGGAAGAGAAGATTTGCCCAGGCACCTCGTCCTGTCTTCCTTGGGCAGTCTGCCTCCAATGGGGTTAGGTGGGGAGAAGGGCCTGGATCATCTAGGGTAGACACTGTGAATTTGTCCTAGTTGCTGAATTATTTAACAGAGAGCCCGCACGAGCACCAAGTCCTGTCTGTCTCTGTACCTCTCCTACCTCCAGCTGTGGTTGGCACACTGCTAGCTCCAGCGGGATGTGCAAGGCCAGGATAATTAATTGACAGAACTACACCTTGAGCTCATTCCTTCCTCTACACTCCCAGCTCTGTCCTCTGGCCTTAGAGTTCTTCCTGAAGGTGACTGTCATGCTGCTGCATCAGCCTCAGAATTTGATTTTCTTGTGGAAGAGATCTCTGCAGTGTGGCTGCCCAAGGAAGATGAGATTACCAAACCCGAAAGGATGTGTTGTGGGGAGTCCTTTTCCTGACCTCTTAGTCATGCAGCCTGTTTGGGCAAGGTGTCCCGTCCTGGTCACCCTGTCTGACAAAAATGTGGCTCAACCAGGACTAGACCAGGAAGCAGGGATCCACTTGACATCATCGGGAGAAGAGAAAGCCAAGAAGTGCCATACCTGTTTTCTGCTCATTGAAGGAAATTTTGAAAAAATCCATTAAAATTTTTAAATTTAATAAAGTAATATAGGTACAGAGTATCTTAAAAGCTAAAAAGTCAAATAGAAGAAAAAAACTTAAAGGAAAAACAGCAGCCTTCTGTTCCCCCACTCTCAATCCAAGTTTGGCTTCTCAGATTCAACAATTTTTACTCCTTTTTTAGCCGTTTCTTCTGTATTTACCCCCTATCTCTAACAAGCTTACAGTGGTATGTTTTAAATTTTCATTTTCAGACACTACCCATGGCCTTCCTCTTATAAATAAATGATTTAAGTCTTTATCTTTTCCCCTTCCTTCTCAAGGTTGTTTTTCCCCCTCTCTCTCTCTCTATAATACATGCACACTTTGGATTCTTTTTTAATTAAAATTATTGGGGGTGACATTGTTCTCAGTGTCTTTTAACACACATTGGTTAAAGACATGCTTCATGCCTTTAATACTAGAACTATGTAAATATCAATGAGCAAAGACTCAAGTACATTTCCCTTTTGTTTCCCTGGAATTAATTTCCCCTTTTTTTCATGTGCTTAGATTTGTTGGAAACTGTGTCTTCCCACACCAGTCCAAGACTCTTTAAACCCCTCTCAATCCAATTTTCCATACAGTCACACTTGTCAGATAATCCCTCAGTTCCATTTTTCCCTCGTGCATCCCTCTTGCAGTCCCTTCGCCCACCTGGACAGGTGGCTCTCTGGGCCTCTCTCTGCAAGGCTCCCTTTCTGAAGCTTTCCTTTGCTGACCTCCTGGGAATTCCGAAGAGAATTGTTTTATAACTGTCTTTATGTGATTTTAAAATTTTATGTGATTTCTTCTTGTTCATTGTAGAAAAAGTTTAAAGTCATGAGAAAGAAAATAAAGGCGATATATTATTCTACTCAAACATTACTATTAACATTTTGGTATATATCTTTCTGATATTTTTTATACATATCAATATACATCAAAGAGAAGAAAATACTATCTGGAAAACAAAACCCACAACTGCAGTATTTCTGCCCCTAGGAAAATAGCCTGATTTCTATCTGAAGAATGATTCTTCTATGGGGTAAAACAGCTGTTGGGCCCCATGAGTCAATGAATATTAAAAGCGAGGTTTAAAGAGACAGGAGGAGAAAATGTTTTTGAAAAAACAAAAAGAGCAATAAAATGCTCTACCAGTTCGAGGTGGTAGGAATTAAGGCATTGAAAAATTAAATTTAAAAAAATTAATGCATTGAAAACCTAACAGAGATGAAGGGTCTAGAGTCACATTGTACAATATGGTAGACATTAGCCACATGAGGCTATTTAAATTTAATAAAATAAAAAATTCAGTTCTTAAGATGCACTAGCCATGTTTCAAGTACTCAACAGACATTTGTTGCTAGTGGCTTCCATATTGGATAGCGCAGAATAGAACATCGCTATCATTGCAGAAAGCTGTGTTGGATTGCACTGGTCTTGAACAAAGATCAGAAACTTGCAATGCATGGGCCAAATTTAGTTCATAGCAGTAAAGCAAGATGATTAAGAGGGTAGTCTCTAGAGCCAGATGTGTGAATTCAGATCCTGCTCTGCCACTTATGATCTATATGACTTTAGACAACTTAATCTCTGTAATCTCCTCATCTGTAAAGTGGAGATAATAGTAACTACCTACGGGTTGTTATAAAGACCAAATAATTAATACCTATAAGGTGCTTAGGTACCTGACATATAATAAGTACTCATTACTTTGATTTGGCTATTAGTTATTAACAAAAATTGAAATATAAATAAAAATATAGGTTTCTGTTTTTTTCCTTTTGCTAAGGCCTGACAATCCTGGCTCGCGGCATTCCCAATATGCTACAAATGGCCTGAACAGAGTAGCATCTGCCCAGTTAAGATGAAGCATAAACTCTGCAGTTTGCCCACATGTTCTTTTTGGATGTTGCATCAGCACCACTCAGGGTAGAAATCTTTTTCCAATTTGCACAAAGGCACAGTGTAAGCTGGTGGGTGGCCCTGGAGAAGGTGGCAAACATGATCAAGCAGCACCTTAAGGAAGGTAATTGTTATCTAGGGCAGGGGTCCCCAACCCCATCTGGTACCAGTCTGTGGCCTATTAGGAACTGAGCCACACAGCAGGAGGTGAGTAGTGGGCAAGTGAGCGAAGCGTTGTCTATATTTGCAGCTGCTCCCCAGCACTAGCATCACCACCTCAGCTCCACCTCAGATCATCAGGCATTAGATTCTCATGGGAGCACTGGTGCCAAAAAGATTGGGAACTGCTGATCTAGGGTGCTGACCTAATGTTCAGTTTTAAGCTGTCACCCAAACTGTACAGTGTAGTGATTCTCTACTTCAAACCTTCAGTAAAGTCTGCTGTACACAGAAATTGAGGTTTGCTATACAGCATTTTTGGCGAAATAAAGATGAGGTGGTCCAGCAAGGAAAGAAATTAATGATGAAAACAGAGTTAGACTGAAAATTTTGCAGTGACCAGGAGAACAATGAGCCCCTTGAAAAATCTTAGAAGCTTATTTGAGGGTAGGCACGAGAGTATGTGGAATAGAGGCTAGAGTCCTTCTATTTGAATAATCAGAAAAGCCTGACTCTTAAAGGTCGAAAATATTGGCAATCTCCTGAGTCAGACATCTGGGTTATAGACTTGTACACCTTGAGGAGAGGGAGCAGAGAATAATATTTGCAACTTTGTAATTTCCTTTTATCTCTTAGTGTATCATTTTTCCAAGTCATCGTTCTTTTACATCAGTGTTTCTTAAGGAGGGGAAAGGTCATATCAGAATCAAACTACCCACATGCTTCTTCAAGCCACACAGGTGTATCAGTCAGGAATCAGATAAGGAAAGAAAATCATCTCCAGTGTTTAAAAACAGAATGGATTCAACACAAAGATTAGGCTATGACCAAAGCCCTGAAAGGGTAGGAGGAGCAGCTCAACACTTGTTTTCACGAATATTCCCAGAACACTTCCAGGGAGCCATTCCCTTTGCTACCTTCAAGAAGGTTGAATAACAGGATGAGATCAGTAGGCTGCTGCCACCAGCCTAGCCTGGACACTGGAATGTGGAATTCTGCCACTGCTGCCTCCACAATTTCCTCTCAACATCCTCAAACCTGGAGATGGGACACTGGCAATCTTATCTCAAAAATATGGTATGACATACACCTCACTTTCACTTTCCAGATCTCACGGAAATGCATCTAAGTGGTAGAACTTAATCTGCACTCAGAATCTTAGCTGCATGCAATTTGGGAAGTGTAGTTTTATCTTTTCAGCCTCTGTAGCACAAGAAGACCACTGGAATCAATGCTGATGGTCTACCAACTATCTCCTGCACAGAGATTCTAATATGTCACCTCTAGGAAATCATTGCCTCTGTTATGGGCAGAGCTATTTTTTTTTCCTCCCTGCTATCCACATCCCCTTTTACTAATAATAGTCTCCTGATTTTCCTTTGGAGAACCACTCTTCCCACTTGTGATCCATATGGTTGGGTGAGGCTGACCCCAGACCCCAGTTCCAGCTCTGGGCAACTATTGTACTCCATCTCCCATTCTTACTCAGTGTGTTATTCCTCAGAGACTATGTGAAGGGATGTGATATCATCCCCGTGGAGACATGAGAAAGAGAAGGGACAGCTATTTATCTTGGACTGTGGAGACATTTACCAACTTAGAGGCTGGGGGCAGAATACTATGATTCAATGTCACTTTCTGCTCTAAGATTTGGCAGTTTGTCTGGCTTGGGTGATGCAGATAAGAAAATCAGTCATAGATATCTTTCAGAATTTTAAACTATATATGAAAAACACAATCCTGATTTGAAATATTCTACCCTTTCATTAAATGAAGCACTAGATTGTAGTTTCAATATTTTATTTGGAAAATATGGTCCCCGTAACACCTTCACACTCAGCCTAACCTTTTCCCCCAACACATACATAGTTTAGCTCTACCTCTCACTTTCTCTTAAACCAATCTTCCTGGGTTGGGAGCTCTATTCCTTAGCACCAACATCCACAGCATCTTTCCAGGAACTGAATGTGAGAATCCTGAACTAAAATAAAGAGGAAAAAGAGGCAGGCAATAGTTATCTGCTTAAGAAGTTTCTGGTGATTGTGTGTGCCTAGTGACACAAACCTGCTTCCTATGGTGTTTAGTCTTGTTTGGCCGAGGGCCTGGGCCACTTGTAATGAAAACAGCTATGAATGAGATCAGAGGTCTGGCTCCAAACCTGGATAGCCAAGTGACCCTGGGTAATCTCTCTGGGCCTCAGTTTCTCATTTGTGAAATAAGTGAGTTGGACAAACTCATGGATACAGAGAACAAACTGATGGTTGCCAGATGGGAAGGAGTTTGGGGGAATTGGGCAAAAAGGTAAAGGGACTGGGAAGTACAAATTGGCAATTACAGACTAGTCACAGGATATAAAGTACATCAGAGAGAATATAGTCAATAATATTTTAATAACTATGCATGGTGCCAGGTGTGTACCAGACTTATTGGGAGGATCACTTAGTAAGTTATATAAATGTCTAACCACTATGCTGTACACCTAAAGCATAATATTGAATGTCAACTATAATTGAAAAATAAAAATAAATAAACAGAAATTAGAACTACAGACTAAACTGCCACAAAATAACATAAGTGGGTTTGACTCATTTATTTTCTAGTTCTGATGGCTTACAGTCATACATTGGGTCAGTGTTGATTTGAGGATAAGATGACTCAAGACATAAGACAATTTGTTTTAGAAATATCCCATCTGTGGAGGAGATAAACAGTATTATATTAAATTGCTCTTAGCTAGGAGTCAGGAAACCTGGGCTCTGGTACTTGATATATCATAAACTGAGCAGCAGTGGCTAGTCACTTGGCTTCTCTGTGCTAGGAAGGGAAAGGCTTGGAGCAAATGATGTCTAATGTCTAATGGCCTTTTCAGCTCTGAGATCCTATATGAGCCCATGATCCATAATGCTTTGCTGGAGAAGTAAATCAGAAGGGTTAAGTGAATGCCCTCATTGGGTTGCCTCCTGCATTCACAGTCTTCTCTGCCCTTTGTGTCCCTCTCAAGCCCAATGTCCAGATTTAAGGATAGGAGCTGGCATATCTGAGGCCCAAACTGGCTTAGATGAGCAGTAGGACCTTGAGTTCTGCTGAGTCCTCCCATGGCTGGAGTCCAAGGGTTGAAGACCAGACTTTCCCCGCAGCTTATCAGGGTATATTACTGGCCCAGCCCAGGTGACTACTTGGCAGTGAACTTTGTTTTAATCTATTAAGTGCCCAGAAGTGCCACTTTGGCTGATACTCTCATCCATGCCAGGCCCCATGCTGTAGGGGACTTGTGACCTCCAGCTCTGGCTGCAGTGAAAGTCATTAAAAAGGCAATTATCCTTGGAGATTTTCTAGGCTGAGCCACTTTGGAGAGGTGTGACAAGGAGCAAGGCTCACTTTTGAAAATAATGTGGACTGAGGAAGCCTGGTGGGAGTAGAATAGGGGCTTGTGAGAGGAAGCAGAGACAATGAGGGGGTGGGGGAACAAGAGTGGGGAATTCTGGAGTTCCCACAAAGGAAGAGTCGGGATCGAGCAGAGAAGTGCAAAGGGGCATGGAGTCCAAGAAATCTATTTCAGTGCAGCTAGATCTTCATGTGAGTAACAGTAAAATGTATAAAATAACACTCCAAGTAGCCTAATTACATATGCTACCTTTCAGTGTTTTTCCCCCGATTTTTTAAAAAGTAATGTAATATAAGGTAAAAAAAAATATATATGGAAAATAATAACTAATAAAAGAGAAAGGAGTCATAATTCCATCACCTAGTGATAACCACTACTAATATGTTAGTATGTTTCCTTCTGGTCTTTTAAGCATACATACACAATATAATTTTTAAAGGGATAGTACTCTGTGCTTTTTTCTAAGCTGTTCTTTTCACTGGGCACTATATTATAATATTTTTTCTTCTCAGTCAATATTGATTCATCATCATTTTTAATCACTGCATGATATTTGATCAGGTGAATGTACTATATTTTATTTAACAATCTTTTATCACTAGATATTTAAATCACATCTATTTTTAATATGCTTCTTTGAACCTCTTGGCACATACATCCTTGCACATCTGTCTAATTATTTCCTTCAGATAAATTCCCAAAAGTGGAAGTGCTTGGTCAAAATGTTTATACATATTGACATATTGACAAATTCCCCTGCAGAAAAATTGTACCAATTTGTTCTCTACCACCAGTGTCTGATGCTTGATCACCCTTGAGTTAACAGTTTTGGCACCCTGTATTAAGACTATGGCTGTACATCCCTTCTTTAACATCTAAATTATACAAATTTTATCCTTGACTCAGTAATTCTACATCTGGGGAAATGTTTAAAGAAACTATCTAAATTACACACATATAAAGGGGATAGATTAGATAGATAGATAGATAGATAGACAGACAGACAGACAGGTAGATAGATGATATATTGGGGGAAAGGGGTTGCCCAAGTAAACCAATTACTTTGGCAATCATCACTGTCCCTATGGATTGGAAAGGGCACCCTTAATTGTGTCAGAGATTTCTCCTCCAACTTTGCTCACTGAAGGAGGAGGGGTAGGTAATTGCTCCTTGTTTCTTGGACATGCCACTGTTGCACATAGGGTGGACCACATGCTTATACCACTCTCTCTCTACCCTTAGCCTCCTGTACCTCCCCTCCCCTTCCTTAATGACATCAGGCCTTGGCTCATACATCATTGTCAGACCTACCTTGTCTATCAAAGGTCACTGGTGACATGCACCCAAGTACTTTTACAGCATTAGTTATGAGGCAGGATAATGAGATAATGACCAGTGTATTCTTTCCCCTTATCAAAATCCCTTTAAAACTAAGACCACTGTCCCATCTTTTGGGTTGTGAGACTAGAGGCCACCTAGAGAAGTTGGTAGCATAGAATCAGAGAAGAAAGTCAACAAAATCTCAGTTTTTAAACTCACAGACTGTATATCCAAGTGTAAGACTGAATGATGTAGGAAAAAACATATCAAAACAATAGTCAAAAATAATTTCCCTCACCTCCATTCTAGAAACGACTTATTAGAAAAGATTTATTAGAGAGGGAAGACAGACAGAAAGTTTAAAGAGGAAGCAAAACAGCAGGAACTGTGCAGCAGGCCTTATCTGAAGTCCAATAAACCCCCTTTATTGGGGATTGAAAAGACCTTGATTCCTAGGCAAGGCTTAGGCAAGGCAGCAAGCATCATAGGCAAATCTCTTACCATTATTGTGCAGATTCTATGTAGTCAAAATGGCAGCTTGGCATGTCTAGGCTTGAAATGAAAAACAGATTTCTCAGCTTCTGGGGGAGGTGAGGAAGGCTGGTGGAAGGAGGGGGGATCTCCTGGCTGAGTTAGAAGGATGCCGTGTGGACAGATGAGGATAACATCAGCAGATTGTTAGGGGAGGGACCCTTCCCAACTTCCACTCACACACCACCACTGTGGCCTTTCTAGGAGCCAAACTGGAACAGGAGGCCACCATGAAACAAAACAGGGAAGGATCAAGAAGTGGTTGTCCCCTCTCCATTTACTACTCCTTGGTGACATCTGCAAACCTTTCTTAGCAACAGAAAGGTGAAGAGCTGGGAAGAGCAGAAAGATTCTGATTATAATTGAGTTTACCTGGAAGTGACTTGATTATGTTTTTTGCTTCTAGAAAGCTGGCGCTTAAAAAAGAAATTTAGTCCATAGAAAAATAAAGGAAGTTATATATTTTTCCAAACCCGAATTCGTGCAATTGTGAAATTTGAACCTTCTTTTACAATGTGAAAAAATTGGTAAAACTGGAACATCCAACAAGAACACTTGCAGTATTATGCAATTACTTAATGTTTACAAATACTATACAATAACAAAAATATTTATGATATAATGTTAAGTGAAGAAGCAGAATATAAAAAATGTATGTCTTTTTTTTATTACAATGATGTTTAAAATAAAATCCTTAAAAAATACAGTTGAAATAAAGTTTGGGAAATAAACATACAAAAAATAAGTGAATATTTTTGGGTAAGAAAGCTGTGGGTAATTTTTTATCTTTTTCCTACTTTTTCTTCATTCTCCTCCATGAGCACATTTGTCTTTATAATGAAATTTACATATTTAAATATATACGTGTGTATATTATTTTAGGCGTGGCTTAATCCATGGCTTAGAGCTTTGAAGAGGTTGGAGAAAAGAGAGAAGAAGGTAAAAGGGAATTTTCCAGGCCCTTTTGAACTCTGTTCTGCTGAGTGACTGAGTGGGTCATCAGTTGTCTCCTTCTTCCTCACTGCTAAGTAAATACTGAGTGATGTCACGAACAGAATGAGCCAAGAAATGATGGGCCATGATGAATGGGTGACTCTGTTCATGTGAAATACAGGAAAATTCATGTAGTTTAACTTTCATGTCATTGGGTCCCAAACTGTGATTCTCAGATAGGCAATATCAGCAATGCTTATTGTTGCAATTTTTAAAATGCAATTTTTCTGGCCCCACCCCAGACTTACTGAATCACAACTCTTAGAGTGGGGCTCAGCAAGATATATTCTAGCAAGTCCTCCAGGGGATTCTGATGCCTGCTAAAGTTTGAGAACCATTTTCTTTTTCTAAGTTTATTCTGTTTTTTTAAAATTAAGTTTTTCTAAAATAAATTTTTGATTTTGAATAGTTTTAGATTTATAGAAAAATTGCAAGATAGTACAGTAAGTTACATATAACTCCCCCACACCCAATTTTCCCTGTTATTCACATCTTACATTAATATGGTATATTTGGAGAACCACTCTTCTAATGAATAATCACTGAAGAGTTTGCTTTAGTCACTAGGGTAGGTATCAGTCCTGAGGCGAGAAGGAGCTAAGGGAGATGCTTATCAAAACCATCACCTCAGTTCACATTTGAATAAGACTTTAAGATGGATTATTTCATTTTATCCTCAGCAGAATTTATCTCCACCTTACAGGTAAAAAAAAAACTGAAGACTAGAAAGATTAAATGATTTGCCCAAGAACACACAACTAATAATAACTGATAATTATTGAACTTTTTAAATGAGCCAAATCTTATCATATCAATAATATGTCTCCAACAAATATAATCTTATATTTAAACCTCACAAAAATCTTGTAAGATAAATACCACTAATATATCTTCATTTTATACACAAGGAAACTGAGGAACAGAAAGACAAACTTACTCTTGGATATATAGCTTTAAATAAGGAAACTGTGATTCAAACCTAGGAAGTCTGACTATAGGGCAGTTGTATATCAACATCAAGCTATTTAGTAAATATGATGACTTTGAAATGTATCAGCTTGCCTAGACTAAAATACATAACCCAAAACTCCCTTTTCAGTATGGTTTCCAGTTAGCATGGGCCACAATACAGTTTTTGTGGGAGATTTGGAGGACAGAAATGAAGCAGAAGCTATTCTGCAGCTGACATATGTTGTAGCTTATCTGCTGCCTCACCTTATTGACATGAGAAAACAGTCATGTATGTAAATTGCTTCACCTTCTCCCGAATCTTCTTTCAGCTTCTCTGACTCCTGGGCCAGGTGTGAGTGTTTAGCTCTGTGCAAAGGGCCCTGGCTTTTGCGGAACACCGACACCATCAACATTAGAGGCAACAAGAACTGACATGGGCTTCAGTCAGTCTTCATGGGCTCCAGCTCATGCCTCTGAGTTCCAGCTTATTCTTGCCTCCCTCTACTTTATACCCATTTTCCATTCACAACTGCCTGTTCTGTAAACTTCAAGCTCCAGAGTCAGATGTGAAGACAACAGCTTTCCAGAAACAGCTTAACCAGCTCTCACATATATGTAAGATAAATTCCTGTAATAAATATATACAGGCAGTCTTTACCTTGCATGGTAATGCAGGAAGCACAACAAGCTGAAACCATGCAAAGCAATCTTAATAATCAATGAGAAAAAAATCAATAAGTATAATTCTTCTGAGACCTTTAAATATTTTGGTCAAAACATTAAAAACTCTCTATTGTTATAAGTACATAGAAATAGTACATAGTTATAAGTACACAGAAAAAGTTATAAGTACATAAAAAAAGTAAATCTAATGTTTATTTAGTACGTTGTTATTTAAAACATAAGAAACATTGAAAATTAAAATATTTTCTTTATTTGTAAAAAACTTATTAACCGTGCTTGCTTTCTCATAACACAATTTTGACATAGAGTAAGCATCTTTTCTATGACTTTGTGAACGGTCATGCTCCTTTCCAAGTTTGGATCACCTTCTAACATTTTATCTTTTGAGTTTTTAATGACACGAAATACATCTGAGAGTCCCTTTTATGTAAAGTTTGTTTTGTTCTGTTTTTTAACCAGCATTATTTTCTCTGGAACATCTTCATTTTTTTACTTTAACTAATCCTTGGAATCTGGGTGCAAATTTCACAGCAGCATCCTTATCTGCATTAGCAGTCTCACCAGCTTAGCTTGACATTAATCGGTTCACGTTGATCTCTGAAAAGATTAAACTATCTATTGCTAGTGGTAAAAGGTTCTTCATTCTCCTTGTAATTATCATTTTCTTTCAATGTGGCTAGTAACTTCCATGCTTTGGCCTGAATCCTAGCCACACTGATTAAAAAAGAAAAAAAAAAGTTATTATGTTCATCAGTCTAAAGTACAAATAAATTCTCCGTTTAACTGAAAGTGGCTTTTTGTTTATAATTTAAACCAAAATATGAAGTGATTTTGCCTTGTTTTTTTATATTTGCCAAACTTTTTCAATGATTCATAGTACAGCATCATGTAAGTTGAGGAGGATGGAAGTTTTGCCATGTCAAAATATACATTTTGGGATACTGATTTTAAGCTGGTCACTAAAAAACAAAAGACTTGATAAGAACTTTTGACTCTCTCCCCTTAGCTGCCTAAAGGAATTCAGATAGAAAAACCTGCTAAAGAAAGGGAGCATCACTTTAGCATCATAACATAATGTGACAGACTTCCCTCAGTTTCCCATTGTTTTGGGTGGCCCAGAATTTGTTTATCACATGTTTGCTCTTTCTCATCTACTTGTAAATTGCCTGTCTTACCTTTGAAATAACAGACTTCTGCCTTCCTCTCCTTTGTCCAGAATAGCATATAAACCTCAACTGCCAATGCCTCCTTGGGTCTCATATTCTTATGGCACCACCCCAACCCCCACCCCATGTACATCCATAATACATTTTGCACAGTTTCTCTGGTTAATCTGTCCCACGTTAATTTGATTATTAGCCCAGTCATAAGAACTTAGAAAGATGGAAGGAAAATTATTTTTTGTGCCCCTACAGGGTCTGGGTCTCTTCCTATTTTCGCTTGTTGTCACCATCTTCAAATCTTCTATTCACATCCAATTTAACTTTTAACTGTTTCACTTTTCATTTCTTTGCTTTGGTTTCATCTTTGTTGGCCAAATTTTTTATTTTTATTTTCCATTTTTGTACAATGTCACATGGGTTTACCACTGGGAGATAAGGAAGAAACACAACTACATACTTTGCTATCTGTGAGTGAATTGAATAACAGATACACAATGACCAACTACCAAAAGATTTTGAAAGAAGTGACATGATTAGTCACTGATAATGATGTGCATCTATTATTCACATGGTGATTTGTGGACTAACTTGCTAGTAATGAAGTTTTAATTTAGGCAATTACTCACAGGTAGTATGCTGTGGTAACAAATTAGAACTGTTGGGGTACTGGTATTATTTAATCAAACCATGATAACTGAATTTCATGCATATTGGAACTGTGCAGAGTGGGGACTGGCTATATGTTTGTGCATGTGTATGTGTGTAATCTTGGCTGCAATCTCATAAAATATGTGCATTGTTCCTTCATAACAGTCTCTGCAAAACCTCAAGGTAGAGTAGGAATTACCTAGAAGAAATTTGTGGGCATAGCTTTTGTCTAAAGTAGGGAAACACCAAAAAAATAAGATTAATAAGAAACCCACAAAAATTTTTAAATAATTTTATTGACAGGACCATTGCCAGCTTGGTCTCAAAGGGACTAAGACCATTCAAAATGAAAAGAGGCCTGTGCACACACACAACCCAACCCCTCAACTTCTGCTAGCAGTAAAAAAGCTGAGAAAACTATTCAGCTGAAAATACAACTACCTTTCACAGAGCAGTGGATGGAGTCAAGAGTCATAAAGAATTACATCCTGGCCTTAAGTCTTAGTCAAGGAATTACCAATTTATGTGCAGCTGGATTTCAGAATTTATATGGACCATTGACTCCTGTATGCCTCCTATTTTCCTCATTTTTGAATGGGAAGGTCTATAGCAGTTATCCTATGCCATTGTATGTTGAGTATGTAGAAGACAGATAAGTTGTTGCTTTACTTCACAGGTTTTCCCATTGAGAGGTATTGTACTTGAGAAACTAGATCCAAGGAGATTTATCTTCATCTGGATCTGATTTAGATCATGACATTCTAGACTTTGAGCTGATACTGTAACAAGTGGGACTTTTGGGGATAATAGAAGGGTGAATTATCTTGCATGTATGAGAAATATAAATAATTTGTGACTAAGGGCAGATGGCAGTGTTTTTTAGGTATATCCACAAAATTTTGACTACTTTCAAAAGGTGAAGGCTAATTTTTCTTACATTTAGTGACTTAGTGACTTCCTTCTTATTAATACATATTGTGGAAGTAGCAGTATGTGATTTCTGAGAGTAGATCGTAAAAGACATTGAAGTTCCCTCTTTTTCTTTCTCTCTTGGATTATTCACTCTGGGGGAAGCCAGCTGTCATGTTGTGAGGACACTCAGCAGCCATATAGAAAGGTCTATTTGGCAAGGAACTGAGACCTCCTGCCAACAGCCATATGAGTGAGATATCATGAAAGTGAATTCTACAGTCACAGTCTAGCTTTAGATGACTGTAGCAACGGTTGACATCTTGAATGCAACCTCATGAGAAACATGAGCTAAATCACTTAGCTAAGCTTCTCTCAAATTCCTAACCCATAGAAACTGTGTGACACTATGTTTATTGTTGTTAAAAGAAAAAGATTCTCACTGGATAAAAAAAGAAGCACATGCTTCTTACAATAAGTACACCTTAAATATAAGAATGCAGAAAGAATGGAAGTAATGCAAAATGGTACACCATGCATTCAACAACAAGAAAGCCAAACAACCTAATTAAAAAATAGGCAAAGAACTCGAATAGACATTTTTCCAAATAAAACATATGAATTGCCAATAAAATCATGAAAATATGCTCAACATCATAATCATTAGAGATATGCAAATCAAAACCACAATGACATATCACCTTACACCCCTTAGGATGGCTACCATAAAAAAAAAAAGAACAGAAAATAACAAATTTTGGCAAGGATGTGAAAAAACAAACATTTCTGCATTATTTAGGGGAATGTAAAGTGGTGGAAAACCAGATGGTAGGTAGGTCCCTCAAAAAATTAAAAACAGAATTACCATATAACCCATCAATTCCACTCTCTAGTACATAATCCAAAGAATTGAAAGCAGGGTCTCGAAGCGATATTTGGACACCCATGTTCATATCAGTATTAATTACAATAGCCAAAAGGTGGAAGCTGAAGTGTTCATCAACAGATGAACAGATAAGCAAAATGCATGATATATATATAAAGGAATATTATTCAGCCTTAAAAGAGAAGGAAATTCTGACGCATGAATAAACCTGGAAGATTTTATGCTAGGTGAAACAAATCGGTCACAAAAGAACAAATATTTTGTGATTCGTCTTATATGAGAGACCAAGAGTAGTCAAATTCATAAAGACAGAAAGTAGAATGGTGGTTGTCTGGGGCTAGGAGGAGGAAGAAGTGGAGTTTAATGGATATAGAGTTTCAGATTACAAGATGAAAAGAGTTTTGGAGATTGATTGCACAACGATGTGAATGTAGTCAATCCACTGAACTGTACACTTAAAAATTATTAATATGGTAAATTTTATGTTATTTTTATCACAATTAAAAATAAAAAGAAATTTTTAAAGGAGAAAATCAAATAAAAGTGGCAAATAGGCCATTAAAAATAAAAATGGAAAAATGCTTTTGTTATCTGTTTGCTAATTAGACCACATGGTTAATTTGAATGTTTAAAAAATTAACTGAAGTTGTACACTGATCTTTAAAAGGGAGGGGGACACAACATGCAAATTGCTAATAATAACAACAACAGAAAACTTGGTGTAGCTATCTTAATATCGGATGAAGTATACTAAAGATAAATAAGGACATTTTATAATAAAACATTCAACTATTTGGACAAGAAAACAATTCTAAATGTCTATGCTCTTAATAACATAGTCTCTAAATAGAGCAAACAAAAATTAATGCAACTAAAAGTGAAAATAGACAACTCTACACTCATAATGGGAAGTCTTAATACACCTCTTTTCATAACTAAAGAACAAACAAAAAAGTCAGTATAGATATAAAAGATTTCACTAACAAACTTGATTTATTTAACATTACACTCAACAACTGCAGAATACAAATTAGTATATATTAGGCAGATGAAACATTTACCCAAATTGAGTAAAGTGACAATATTTTAAATAAATATTATTTTAAATGAATTTTAAAGTATTTAAATATATTGAGTATTTTCACTGTAAAATTTCAAAATACATTCTATATAATCTATAATTCAAAAAGGAACTCCTAATGGAAAAAAGAAAATGTTTTTAATTAAATGATAATATAAATATGACATTTCAAAGTTTATGAGATGTAACTGTGCTAAAGGAAATTTAGTTTTAAACGCATAAATCAGAAAGGAAGAAAGGCTAAGAATCAATGTTCAAAGAAGCCATGTCAAAAAAATTTTTAAATGACAGATTAAACCCAAAGAAAATGGAAGAAGAAATAAGATAAGAGCAGAACTTAATGAAGTAGAAAACAAACACACAATAGAGAACATTAATAAAGATAAATGTTGGTATTTTGAAGAGACTAATTGCTAAATCCTTGGCACAACTGATCAAGAAAAAGAGAAAAAGTTTAACCAATATTAGGAATTAAAAAAGGAATATCACTATATCACCTACATGTATTTTTAAATGATATTACATACAACTTTATTCCAATAATTTCTACATTTGGTTGAAATAAGCAAATATGAGAAAACTAAAATTTCCCAAAATGCACACAAGGAGAAATGGAAAATCTGAATGGTTCTATACTTATGAATGAAATTAAATCAATACTTAAAAACATTCTACAAGTAATTCCTGGCCCAGATGTCTTTATCATTAAATTCTACCAAAATATTTAAGAAACAAACAATGCTAATTTTACGCTAACTTCATCTCTGGGCCTCAATTTCCTCATCTGTAAAAGACAGATGTTAGACTAGCCGAGCTGTGTCTGCCCTGGATATCTCTCTTTTAGCACCTTCTGGCAGGCCCTGGTCTTAGGAAGAAGTTGAAGACCTTTGGCTTTCATGGGAAGAGATTTCAGAATTTTGTGGTTTCATACCTACTGACCATCACTGGATGATTGGGAGTTACCAGGGTCCTGTTCTCTATGCTTTATAATTTGCTATGGATGTTGCCATCTGAGCTGAGAAGGGTTATCTTCCAGTGGTCCCATAATCCCCACAACTGTCCTTTACTATCCGAGGAGCATAGGAAGCTTAAAATGATCCTATAAGATGAACCCCAGGATTAAGGGTACAAAGGGTCATGGATGTAATATTAATTTCACAAACTCAACTATCCAGAACCTGAAGATTTTTAACCTGAAGTTTTTAAGCATCAAAACTTTATTTTCACCATCTTGCTTGGAAATCATGCTAAGTATGTTATATCTAGTACGTCTTCCTAAATATAGGTTAACAAGCATACATTCTTTAGATTTTTCCTTTAGAATATGAGGTCATAGTGATGAATATCAGTTATTATGAGAGAAGCAATCAGGAAAATTAAAGTACACATAGTTATTTGTTCCTACACCAACTAAATTTTTCCAATTTTCTATTATTTTTGAATTTTTGTCTGCTTTAAAAAAAATCTTCTCTCTACATTTCAGGCTGTTTACAGTCACCTTAGGTATTGTAAATGTGTTTTCTTAGAAGCAGCAGATCCCTTTTTCTAATGTGTTGCTTCTATTTTTCTGTGAGTTAAGAAAAGAGATTATTGGTATATTAATAGTGTGTGTAAAGTAGGGGTAAATAAAGGCCACTGAAGATAAAATAGTTTTTAAGTTGAGATATCAAGCTATGCACACATTCTCTGCCCCTTCATTCAAGCAGATAATAGGTTTTGTGCTATTAGTCTCAGGGAGAATTTGTGGCTCCTATCGAAGAAAGAGGGGTTGAGAGAGATGAATTTCCTCTGACCAGGCTTTTTTATGACCTGGGCCCTTAAACTTGGATGGGAAAAATTTACATCTTTATTTTCATTAAGATGTATCTGAAATGTAGCATTACTTTCAATTATGAATGCAGGCAACAAACTACTGTTGTATTAATGGTACTTATGCTTTTGTCATCAACAGAAATCAGCTATTTTCATATCCTATTATGGTTGTTGCAATATGTTGAAATATTGTTTATAATTATCACTCCTTCAAAAGTATGAAGTTATTAGATCAATCGCTAGATCTTGGTATTCAAGTTTTTAAAAAAGCCATACATTACTATAGCATAAGTCCTTTAAAAATATTTTGATAATTATACATCAATATTTCCCCTAGTTTGGTGGAAGGAAAAAAGGAAAGAGCAGAGAGGACTGTGAGACAGAGAGGGAGCATTGAGTCCTCGGGGAAGAGTGCTGCTGCTCACTGTGTCCAGGGACATAGTCCCATGTCACCGAGTTGGGAGTGGAAACAGTTGACAGAGCCATTGTGTCCTGCAGGGACAAATACCTGAGGGCTTGATATCCACTCCCAACAAAAGCTCTCCCCAAACTATGAATAACGCAGTTATTCACTCTAGCCTAAAAAAGCTAAATTCTATTTCTCATACAACTGAGTTTGGGAGCTAAAGTTTGTGGCAGCTACAAAGGCTCCTCTAGGCATAGCTTGAAGTACAGGATTTCCGTTCATTGTAAACATAAACAGCATGAAAAAGGTTAAATACCTGTATTCAGGTTTTAAGATCTAGCCTAGACTTGCTGTGTATATTGTAATGTTAAACGAAAAAAAATAAAAACTCTCCTCTGTATTATAGTTATACAGTCTCATACATGACAGTCGAATAATTTTTTTAAAACCCTCTAATTGGACCTTTGATGGAATTCCTGAATAGTGGCAATGTTTCTGATGGGGGCTGATGTGTAGTCTGTGTGTGTGCCAGAGCTGGGAGAGGTCTTGTGTAGTCATGTCCTGTTGATTTGCCGCCTCACCAGTCAGGGGAACAAACTGGGACCCCAAACATCTTTGCACTGAATCCAGTCACCACTGCTTCCATTAGAGCCTACACTGGCAGCCTCAAGGACAGATTCGGCTGTCTCACCTTTTCCCATTTCTCCATTCCAAAGATAAACTCTCAACTCATGATCTGAAAGAAGGACCAGGCCAAAAGCTTCTTCCTCTTCCTTTCTACCTTGTCTATAAATTCCCTTTCCAAAATAAAAGACCCCTTTGGGGTGAGGAGGAAGACTAGTCCTGCTCCCTCTCAACTCTTAAAGAGAGCTTGCTTCCCCTCTTCAGGCCTCTCTTACTGTGCAAGGAGAGGGGGTAGGGTCTAAAGGAGAGGTAAGGGTAGTGTCCAACTTTTTTGTTATTCTTTGAACCCTGACCTATTTCTTCTACAACTGGGACTAGTGTGGGAAGGAGAGTCTCAGGTCTTAGCTTGCCAGATTGTGCAATGGATCAACTGACAGGTGAGGCAGGCTCCTCCTGTCCCCAGATAGTATGAGCAGTTGAATGGCAACAGCTTCTTGGTCTGAGATGGAGACGGGGGAGGGCTAAGCTAGTGCCTGTAGGTCCTTTTTTTTTAATGCTAGTTTATTTATTTTTTCATATTACATATACATATTTTTTAAACATTTTTTTATTATTCTCCCCCATAGGTCCTTCCTATTCACCTCTATGCCTTAGCAAGCAACAGGGAGGCAAGACGATAGACAGGAGACCTGGGTTCTAGTCCAATATCTGCCAGTAAAGCATCCCTGGCCCATCCAAGTCTCCTCCCCACTCTAGCCTTAGTTTTTCCATCTTTAAGACAAGTGGGTGAAACTAAATGAACTTTAACATCTTTTCCATCTTTTAATGGTCCCCGTACATTATCAACATCCCAAAAGACTACAGTCTTTACTCACAGGCCAAGCAACAGGCTCCATGGGGATGAGGGGCTTAATCCAAGGCACACAGTCAGGCAGGGGGAAGAGAGGATTGGAATGCACCTATTTAGAATCCTAGTCCATTCAACTGCATTGTTTAAGGCTAAACCTCACCCCCAGGAGCTCTGCCTCTCTTCTAAAAGTTGGGTAGTCTTTGAATTAGGAAACATGCAGAGGGAGAACATTCAAAGCCTGGGAAAGCCCAAGACCTGCTGCTGAGCTAATAGGCAGCAAGGAAAGGAGCCAGAGAAGTTCATCACCAGGCAAAAGGAAGCCTAGAGGCCCAGCCAGATGTGAGAATGGCAGATAGAAAAGAGTGGGTGATAGGGATGCATTAGGATAAGAAAAAGTAGCTAATTAGGATGGCTCGCTTGTTCAGAAAACAATGTCCCAAGTATAGTCTTATTGTTGACAAAGAAAAATGCGAATAGAGGTCATCATTTAGTGATAAGTACAGTCTATGAGAAACAGTCTGGGAAGGGGCAGAACAGGGGCTTGCCCCAATCTCTGAATGGTCAAAGGGAGGTGGATCTTTAAAAGCTTCCACTGGCCTATTCAGGCCTGACATCTTGCTTCCTAGTCCATCATGACTGTTGGAGGAGAGATGGAGTTCAGAAGATAAATTTGAGAGACCACAGTAGTGACCAGGAGATTTCATCTTTCTTATTTTTTAAATTTTGAAGTATTTGATAGCCAAAGAAAAATATGTTATATATGTGTGCTCAAAGATTTTATCCCCTGCTTTATCCAGAGATAACTGCAATTCTGAATTTGTCCTACAATCTTTTGCTTTTCTTTATATTTTCCCACGCATAATATATTTTCCCCAAATAAAAAATTGTTTAGTTATGCTTATTTTTAAATTTAACAATATATTTATTCTATGAATTTTTTTCACTCATGTTTCTAAACTTCATCCATGCCGATGTGTGTACAGTTCATTCATTTGTACTATGTATAGTATTTCATTGTGTGAATATATCACAATTAATTTATCCACTTTTTTTTTTTTTTTTCAGGAAAGGCAACCACCCTTGGTTGACCTCACAGGTGGCAAGGACTTTGTCAACTTACAATTCCTTATTTATTTATTTATTTATTTACACCTACAGCACCTGGTCTTCCTAGGTGGTCTCCCATCCAAGTACTAACCAGGCCCAACCCTGCTTAGGTTCCAAGATCAGACGGGATTGGGCTTATTCAGGGCAGCATGGCCATAGACAATTTATCCATCCTTTTGTCCACGGGCATTTGGATTCTTTCCAGTTTTTTGCTGTTTTAATGTCTATGTTTCCTGGAGCCCAAGTGTAAAAGTTTCTCTGAGGTATATACCCTGGAGTGGAATTATTGGGTCAAATTGTTTTTGTGAGTGGTTGGACCAATTTATGTTCCATTCATCAGAGTTCCTGTTGTGTCACCTTCTCACCAAGACTTGGTATTATTCTTCTGCTTTCTAGCAGTATTCCTAATTGTGGGTGTCTCTGCTGGTGACCTTGGAGATGGGAGCAGCCAGAGCCTTTGGCTTTTCTAATGTCGCATTGAACATCCTGAGCCATTTCTATGTACCATATATTCATAACTAATTAACACTGAGTACAAGAGAGGAGAGGAAATGACAGTTTAGGTATAGACTAGGAGACTTGGGGTCTTTCTATGTTACTATCAGAATCACTGGATCCTTTTAGAGAATCAAAGCAGATTGGTTACTTCTGCCCTAACCCAAGGCATAATGAACCTTGATCCCCTAGGGTGACTGAAGATGCTTAATTAATTTTCTTCCTTATTAGCCCCCTACTCCCTTTTCTCAAGTGAACACTCTACTTCTCTCCACTTTTTCTTCCACTCTCTAAGTTAGTATTTCTCCAAATGTGGCCCACCACCCACCCATGTGAGAATCAGCTGGGGTGCCTGTTAGAAATGCAGATTCTCAGACCCCTCCTCAGACAGAATCTGACTCTCTGGAGTGCAGCTCAGGAATCTGCTGTTTAACAAGTTCCCCAGGTGATCAATGTGCACACTGAGGTTTGAGAGCTGCTGCTCTAAGCACTGCCATAAGAGAGGTCAAATCAAGTTCATCTCCAGGCAGGTTCAGACACCCTCCCAACAGCTCCTCCATAAGAAACAGGTTGAATCCCATCTTCTTGTGACTCCTCCAGGACAGCAGGGATAAGGAGACCACTTAAATTGTAGCATCTATGTGTAGATGTGCACCCTAGCATTGCTTGCAGTAAAGAGAAACTGAAAAATGTTTGCCAGCCAGTAGAGTTCTCGTCAAATACATAATGGTACATCTTTCCAATGGAATGCTATGCAACTAGTAAAAGTGATTCTGTCTTTATTATTATCTCCACCTTCATCGAATCTTTTAAAAAGTATGTTAAATTTTACAGTTTCACTGTTGTTCAAGTTTTCTATGTAAGTAGGAATTATCTTTATAATCATAAAAATACAATAAAACACAAAATACAGAAACACTCAGAAACTTTGCTGGATATTTATAAAGGAGCTGGTTTCGATAATTCACCAAATCCTGATAATAAAAATCTCTTCAAATTATCAAAGGAAATACTACGGGAAATTTTTCCAGATCTGAGGGACTTGAGTTTCCAGATTGAAAGAGCTCACCAAAAGGCTAGCACAACAAACAAAAAACGATTTGGCAGATATTCATCATCAAATTTCAGAAAACCAAGAATAAAAAGATCCTGAGCACTTCCAAAAAGAAAAAGGGAAAAACAGGCCCAAGACAAAGTATCAAGAATCAGAGTGGCATTTGGGCTACTACCAGAGGCATTGGATATTAGAAGACCATAAGCTTTACTTTCAAAATAATGGAGAAAAAAGATCTCCATATCTATTCTAACCAGCCTAGAATAGGTTATGGTAGAATAAAGACATACTGAGACATGTAAGGGCTCCAGTATTTAATTTTCCAAGCATTTAATCTCAGACTACTCTTGAAGGATGTGCTTTAGCAAAACGAGGATGTGCAACATGAAAGAGGAAGCCATGCATCCCAGAAATGAGAATTCTAATCCAGGGCACTGGTGGGGGAAGCCCCTACAGGACTCAGTTAAATCAAATTGGGGTAGAAGAAGGGGGCTGAAGGATAGATGCCTCCAGATTAAAAACTGCAAATGGAACCAACAGAGTTCAAACTGTGTTTGAGTATATGGAACAATTATTCACAGTTATGTGACAGATCTTTTGGAGCATTTGAAAAAAAGTAATGAAATAGAGATAGGCACACAAAAAACCAAGGAAATGAAAATAAGACAGCTGATAAGTTGAGAAAAACCAAAAAGTTGGACATAGAATACTGGAAGTCAGCACAATGCCTAAATTGATAAACTATGAAACTATAGCATATGCATATTATTTAAATATATGGAGAAAAACAAGGGAAAAAGAGTTAAGAATTAAAAGTAGTTTCCTCTGGGGAATGGAACAGGTGCATGGGTAAAGGACTGTTGTATTTTGCCATAAGCCTTGTAACATAAGCCTTCGTTTTTGGCCTGTTTATCCTTTTTTTTTTTTCTTTGAAATTGCTTAGGATCTTCTTTATTCTTGGTTTTCTGAAATTTGATGACAAGTATTTGCATTGCTTTTTGTTTGTTGTGCTAGCCTTTTGGTGAGCTCTTTCAATCTGGAAACTCAAGTCTCTAAGATCTGGAAAATTTTCCTGTAGTATTTCCTTTGATACTTTGAATTTAACTATATCTACTCATTATTCTTATAATAAAAGTTGGAACACTCATACACTGCTGATTGAATGTAAAATGATGCAGCCATTATCTTTAAAGAGTTAAACAGAGTTATATGACCTGACAATTCCATTCCTAGGAATATATTCAAGAGAATTGAAAAGTGTTTAAACAAAAACTTGTACTGGAATATTTCAGTACTATTTCCAAGAGTCAAAAAATAGAAACAACCCAAATATTCATTCATTGATGAATAATTTAAAAGTGGTATATCCATGTAGTAGAAAATTATTCTGCTATATAAAGGAATGAAGTATTGATACATGCTATAACATGGATGAACCTTGAAAACATTACCCTAAGTGAAAGGAGTCAGACAAGAAGAGTCACATATTATATAATTCCATTCATTAGAAATGTCCAAAATAGGCAAATTCACAGAAACAGAAAGTAGATTAGTGGTTGCCTGGGGCTGGGGGAACATGAGATGAGGGATGACTGCTTAATGGGTACAGGGTTTCTTTTGGGGATGATGAAAATGTTCTGGTGATGGTTGCACAACATCGTGAGCATATTAAAACCTACTGAATTGCACTTTAAAATGGTCAAATGGTGAATTTTATGTTATGTAAATTTTATCTCAATAAGGGACATCCAATTCAAACTGCCTTAAACAATAAAAGACATGTGTTTCCAGTTCAAAGTATTAAAACATACACATGTGCATATTTTCCCCACCACTCTTTCAGGGCCTAAAATCCACTGTGCCCCAAGACCCCTGCACACAGAACCTGCAGAGGGGCTGGGAAGGACAGTACACTGTTGTGGTAAATAGGTGCCTGAGAATCAGACAGTTGGGGTTACAGCTCTGGTTCTGCCACTAATTTGCTGCAAGACCTGCAGAATTCTTAATCTAATTCTTAGTTTCTCATCACTGAAATGGGGTAATAACAGTCCCTATCACATCCTATTTGATGATTGTAAAGATAAGAAGAAATAACGTTTTTAAAGCCTAAACACAATGCCTGGCCCACAGTAAACAGAGTATTTAGATCATAGTAAACATATAATCTCACTTGGTAAACACTTAGCTATTTAATATTAGTATTAGATAACGCCCTAAACAAGGATGTTTTGGGAACCCCCCCTACTGTTTCTAGAATGAGTAGTTTAAGCATAATGGGGCAGAACAGGAAGAAGGAGATTTCAGGAAAATGCAATACTATATTTATTAGCACTTACTAGGTGATAGGCCTATTCTAAGGCCTTTCTGTGCGTGAGCTAGTTTTCCTAGCCTACCTGGCCGGCCTGCCTGCCCGCTGTCTTAGGAAGAGGTGCCCTTGGGGCCAAGGATTTTGGAGGCCACGATCCCACCGCAGCAACTGGAAGGAGGTTGGCACGGGCGTAGAATTTGGGGGGTGGTGGGGCTGGCTGCCTCAGTGGGGACTCAGTGGTCGAGGCCCAGAACAGGGATCAAGCCCACGGCGAAAGAGAATGTAGCACAGCCAGCCTGCAGGGAAGGCGGGCTCAGACTTGTTTTCTGGCCACCTGCGAAATGTCCCAGGGGATGCCAGAACCGAAAGGACAGGCCGGAGAGCGGGGTACTGAGGCCAGAGGGCGCTGTGACCCAGAGCCCGGGGGATACAGGGGCCATCGGAAGCGGGTACCCGGAGTGAAGGCAGGGGTAGTCTCGGGAGCCAAAGGGGCGTGAAATCCATGGGGCAGCTCCACGGGTCCCTGCTCCCACGAGACCTCCACTGACCCTGACTGAGCCCTGCCCCTCCCCTTAGAGCCCACAGTCTGGGCTCTGCACTAACCTTTCCTGTTCATAGGGCTCATTTACTCACTTACCTCCTCTGATAGTCTGAGATTATTTCCAAAATTGCATTTTCATTTAAAGAGTGGACAAAAGGGGGGAGGTAGATGGAGTAAAACGGGTCAAATATGTGGTGACTGAAAGAAATCTATGGGCAGTGAACACATAATGCAATGTGTGTGTGTGTGTGTGTGTGTGTGTGTGTACACATACACACTCTATATGTCTATATAAATGCCTTACTGCTAAATTGTACACCTGAAACTTCCTGGATTTCTTTAACCAATATCATCATCATCATCATTTCTTTTTAAAACAGATTCCAACTCAAAGAAAAAAAAAAACAACTGTAGACAAAAGATCCAAACTGTGTCCCTCTCATGGGCTCCAACATACCTTTGGGCTCCTTGAAGGCAGGGTTTCTCTTTCATCTCTGTATCCCCAGTGCCTGGCATCTGGTAGGCTCTCTGTAGTTTGAGGTTGAATATATAATAAATGGCTGTGTGACTGAACTTCCTTTCTCGGGATACAGACCTCACCCTTGGGACTCTAGAGGCAGAGGCAGAAGGCTGTGGTAGGAGCCCTGGCCCAGAAGTACTAACAGTCAGCTACTATAATTCCTTACATGTATATATTGGTGGACAATGTCAAAGCCAATTCACTGCTTTTTTCTCCTCTGAGCCTCATACTATCCTTTAGAAGTAAATATCTAATGCTATCATTCTCATTTTACAGGTGAGGAAACAGTTTCAGAGGGAGTAACCCAGCTAGACATGTACAGAACCCAGTCTTGCCTGCTTTCTGGAGCCAGACTTCCTAGAGCTCCTGCACCAGGCTTATAGTTATGTATATCCATAGGGATGGCATTTCTCCTGCTTTTCTCTTTCCCCACTGCAGTATTCAGGGCTGCAGTGTACAAAGGGCAGGCCATTGGGCTGGTGATTATGATGAATAGCAGGTGATGTGCTGGTAAGGCTACTGAAATAGGGAGAGCAACATTGTCATTTAATGCCAATCCAGGTTTGATGCAATACAGGTGTATTTACCAAACCTTTACTGGACTATATACTTGGGGAAGAGTATAATGATGGATAAGATACAGGCCTTGCACTCAGGGAGCCAAGACTTGGTAGGACAATAGCCATATAGATTGTGAGGGAGGGAAAAATTTTCCCTCCTTTCCCTCACAGTTCTTCTGGCTGGTCTAATAATCGAATTGACATGAGACAGATTAACAGGAGAAAACCAATTTTTAGATACTTATGTATATATGGGAACTCCATAAGAATATGGGGCCCAAGGACAAATTGGCAGTTGGGGCTCATATGTCATCTTGGGCAGAGGAGAAAGGCGGTGGGACAGTGGTTTGGACTTTAAAGGGAAAGCAGGCAATTCACAGGTAAATGAGGAGTAAACACTTGGTAAGCAAATTCTTGCCACACCACCCAAAAACAATGGGACAGAGAGGGGAGTCTAACAACAGATTTGCTAGGTTCCTTAGTATCTACCATACTTAGTTCATATTATGCTAAGGTGATAGTTCACTTCCTTCAAGTAGGTTTTTCTATCTAAATTCCTTCAGGCAGGTAAGGCGGAGGTAAAAAGACTCCTCTAAGTCTTTTGTTTCTTAAAAATAACCAGCTTAAAATAATCATATCCCCAAAAAACATATATTTTGGGATGATAGACTCTGCTCCCACTCAATATACATATACATATGTATATTTTCAAGAGTTCAGAAGGTTTATCGAAAAACAATATTTCATAACCAGAGGTTCACAGAATACCTGTGGAGAATTTTAAGTATACACATGCAAAATACTGGTGTCAGAGCTCCACCTCAGGCCTACTTAGTCAGAATTTCCTGGAATGAGATCAAAGCATGTAAATTTTTAAAAAAGCTTTTCCTGGATTCTGATGTGCATTCCTAGATGAGACCTGTTGTTTTAATGCAAATTATTGTTGATTGTGGACCAATAAGAGAAAAACACATAACAATAGAGAGCAAATTGGGGTGAGCACATTAATAAAGTAAGAAACCAAGTGTAATGGAGTTTCAAAGGAAGGAGAAGTCACATCTAGATGGAGGAAATCAGGAAGTATGGGTAAAGCAGCAATTTGTGATGGGACATAATGTATAGGTTATAGACCAGTTGAAATTGTGGGAAGGAGAAGAGGGTATTTCAGTAAGACACACTAGTTTGAGCAAAGAGAGAGAGAGGCAGGAAAGAGCACAAAGTGTGTTCCGGGACCAGATTATAGTGAATTTGGCTGGAGGGTGGCTAAACATGGGAGAAAAAAAGTGAGACTCTGTTGTAAATGATCTTGCATGCTAGGGTAAAGTCTTATTAAATATAAATGGAAGAGTCAATATTATAGAGATGCTGAGCCTCTCAAAATTGATCTGTATATGTAATGTAATAACAATAAAAAATCCCAAAAGGATTTTTGTAGAAAACTTAATAAAATGGTTCTAGAGTTTATCTGGAAGGATAAATATTTGATGAGCTAGACAATAGAAAGCTATGATAATTAAAACAAATGTGTACATATGTAGAAAGAGGGAGATGAATTAATAAAACAAGTCTAGAAATAAACCCAAGTATGTATGAGAACTACAAAAATTACCAAGAGTACAATTCAAATTGATGGGTTCAAAATGGTATCAAATGAAATAAACCAGTTACAAAAAGATAAATACTGTATGATTTCATTTATATAAGCTATCTTAAATAGTCAAATTCATAGAAACAGAAAGTAGAATTATGGTTACCAGGACTTGGGGGAAGGGGGAAAAGGTGAGTTGTTTAATGGATCTAGAATTTTAGTTTTACAAGTTGAAAAAGTTCTGGAAATCTGTTTCACAACAATGTTCAATGTCAACAATATTGAGTTGTACACTTAAAATGGTTAAGGTGGTAAATTTTGTTATATGTACTTTGCCACAATAAAAAAAATTAATGGTATTCAAACATCCAGCTAGCTACTTGGAAAAGGTGCATATCTCCACTAGATTCCAGATAGATGAATGATAACAATAGCAAATATTTAAAGAAGAATTAACACCAATCCTCCTCAAACTCTTCTAAAAAAATTGAAGAGGATCACTTCCAAATTCATCCTATGAGGTCAAGATTACCCTGATACTAAAATCAGAAAAGATACTACAAAAAAAGAAAACTATATCAATATCCATTATAAACATTAATACAAAAATCATCAATAAAATACTAGCACACTGATAGCATATTAAAATATACCATGACCAAGTGTCTATTCTTGGAATACAAAGATGGTTTAACATACGAAAATCAATCAATACACCACATTAACAGAATAAAGGGAAAAAAATGATTATTTCAATTGATGCAGAAAAAAGCATTGACAGTTTAGCACCCATTCTTGATAAAAACACTCAACAAAGTAGGAACAGAAGGAAACAACCTCAACATAATAAAAGCTATATATTAAAAGTGCCAGATAATAGCATACTCAATGGTGAAAGACCAAAAGGTTTTCCTTTAAGCTTGACAATAAAACAAGGATGCCTGCTTATGCTGCTTCCATTCAACGTAGAACTAGAAGTCCTAGGCAAGGTAAAGAAAGAAAAAACATCAGAATTGGAGAGGAATAAGTAAAAAGATCATTGTTCACAGATGACATGATCTTATATGTAGAAAATCCTAAGGATCCCAGAAAAAAAAAAAAGAATAAATTCAGCAAAGTTGAGGTATGCAAAACCAACACATAAAAATCAGCTGAATTTCTACACATTGAAAATGAACACTCGAAAAAGGAAATTAAGAAAACAATTTCACGTACAATAGCATTAAGAAGTATAAAATACTTATGAATAAACATAACCAAGAAAGCTGTATTCGTTTGCTAGGGCTTCCATAACAAAATACCACAGACTAGGTATTTTTAAACAACAGAAATTTATTTTCTCACAATTCTGGAGGCTGGAAGTCCAAGATCAAGGTGTTAGCAGGTTTGGTTTCTTCTGAGGCCTCTCCTTAGCGTACAGATGGCCACCTTCTTGCTATGTCCTTTCAGTGTTGTCCCTTTGCCTGTGTTGTCTGTAACCTAATCTCTTCTCTTTATAAGGATATGAGCCATATTGGTTTAGGGTCCATTCTAACAACTTGATTGGTGTGGGCCTTTTAAAATTCATTCAGTTTGGTACATAGTGAACTCTTAATTTGAAGACTTGTATCTTTCTCTGCTTCAGGAATTTTTCTTCCATCATTCTTTTATCTTCTGTGCTCTCACATTCTGAAACTCCTGCTAAACAGAGTTGGAGCTTCTGGGTATATCTTCTAAACCTCTATGATCTCACATTATCCAACTTTGCCTCCCCTCCAAACTATCTTTTCCTGAATGAGTTTTCAGGCTGTGTTTTCTTAACAAACGTGATTTTATCTTCTTTTTATTTTTTTCAATCTATTTTTAAATTATATAACTGTATATTAACTCGTTAACATTTTAAAACACTTAAATGATACAGAAAAAATTAAAAACTCTCATGCCCCACCTCTAATATTCCAACTCAGTTTCTCCAAGGTAACCAGATATCAGTTTAGGGTTTTTCCTTTCAGATCTTTTCCTATAATGACTTTTATATGTTTAGATTTTTATATTGAAATAGGTGTTTTGTTTTTGCTTTATATAAATGGTATCAAATTGAAACTATTGTTTCACAATTTTCTTTTACTTTGTTCTGTATCTTGGAGATTTTCCATGTCAGTAGATACAAATTTATTTATTGTCAACAGCTATATAGCATTCCATACTACTAATGTACCATAATTTATTCCCTCATTCCCCTACTGAGGGATATTTACATTGTTCCCATTTTCCTTCTCTTTTATAAACAACGTGACAATAAACATCAATGCACTCACCTCAACATCACTGTATTTCTTTGGGAAATAACTTAAAAATGGAATTGCTGGTTAGGAGAATATATACACATTTATTTTTCAATATATCCTTAATACAACATTCAAGTTACCAAATCAATTATATTGAAAAGCGAATCTTCCTACTCCTGTCTCCCAATCATCAGTTCTTCACTCTAGAAGCAATCACCATGTTTTTTCCTTTTGCAAATATTCTGATTGCCTATTTTATTTAGTTATATATAGATGTGTATATGTACATATACATATATATACACACACACATACATATATATATACACATACATATATGAATTCAAAAATGCAACTTACACTCACTATGGTGGATTGCAATTGGCCAGATACTTTGCTGTTCCTCCTACCCAGAGGTGCAGTCTGTTTCCCTACTCTATTTGGGTTGGCCTAGGCCTTAAGAGATATTGTAGCTTACTTTCTAGCTTTCTTGGAATGTTCCTGCCATGTGAATAAACCTACTCTATCCTACTGGAATGTGAGAAACAATATGAAGCAGACACACTCCCAGCTTTGGTTTCCTAGACCAGGGGTTGGCAAACTTTTTTGGTGAAAGCTAGATGGTAAATATTTGCACCTTTGAGGGCTATATGGTCTCTCTTGCAACTACTCAACGCTGCTGTTGTATCATGAAAAAGCCATAAACTATGTATAGTAGGTGTGGCCAGATTTGGCCAATGGCATTAGTTTGCTGACCCTTACCCTACACCAGTGGTTCCCAACCTTTTTGGCACTAGGGACTGGTGCTCCTGTGAGAATCTAATGCCTGGTGATCTGAGGTGGAGCTGAGGTGGTGGTGCCAGCACTGGGGAAAGGTTGCAAATACAGAGGAAGCTTCGCTTGCTTGCCTGCCACTCACCTCCTGTTGTGTGACCCAGTTCCTAATAGACCATGGACCAGTACTGGTCTGCAGCCTGGGGGTTAGGGACCCCTGCCCTAGACCAATGAGCCTGCCAACTACCAGGCATGTAAGGTCATCCCAGTGTTCCCTCCAGCAAACTGCAGAGATCACCTGAACTAGCCCAGACCAGAATAACTGCCCATCTAATGCACAGAATTGTAATAATGTTTGTTGTTCTGCATCATGAAGTTTTAGTTTGTTACACAGCAAAAGCTAACCAACACACCAACCTTTGCCATCGTTGAATATTATCATTTGTTAGTTTTATTAACCCGTGTTAAAAACAGTACATTGTAGTTATTTTGCTATGTCTTCCTATGATTACATATGCATCTAAGCATTTTTTCATATATATTCATTGGTCAACTATATATGATCTTTTGCTTTCTCTTCATATCCATTGCTCACTTAGCACTGGATTATTTTCTTGATTTGTCATTGTTTGAGAATATATCTTGGATATTAACCCTTTGTCCATTATATATACTAAAACATTTTGTTTGTCTATTATTATATTACCTTTTTATATTGAATTTTAAAATTTTTATATAATCACCTTTAGCAGTCTTTTATTTTACAAGGTTTTTGAGTTTTGTATCTTTAAAAGGCCCTCCCTATTTTAAGTTTATAAAAATATTCTCTTACATTCTTCTAATACTTCTTTAGTAGATTTTGTTTTAATAATTGTTTTATTATCCATATGGGGTTTATATATAGTGTAATTTTAATTTTTTCTAGGTGAAAACATTATAATTATCTATTCTTACACATTATCTTCCAGATAAATTTCAAAATCATCTGCAGTTTCCGATAAAAACCTACTTGACCTTTTACTTGTTATTCCTATACATGTCCTATTTTTTTCAAAGCATCCTCAATTTTTTTGGTCTGCCAATAGCACTATTTCTGGGTTTTCAGCCCTATTTGGAATTTATTTATTTATTTGAATTGATTTATTTTTAACTAATATCTTTGCTTTGGGTCTTAGAACAAGAGGGAGGGTAATTAGATGTACATTTAGATCCAGTTCTATCAGCATTAATTTTTGAAATTTACTTTCCAAATTCTTGAAATAATTCAGCATTATTTATAATAAAAAATATGGTGTCTAAGTGTAAAGCATCACTTGAGTGGTTCTCTCAGTTACATGAATGTAGGCTGAGAAATGATCATTATTCTTGGATTAGGGCATAGCTTTTGTGACTTAATTAAGGTATTCATTAGATCTGACATATTAATTTGGTCCCTTAGAGGGAGTTAAATAAATTTACATAAGCAGGCCAGGGTCTTCTGAGTTAAAAGGAATTGATACTCAATTGTTGCTCCCTAAGACATGAAGTTAGAGAGACCTGTGGATGTTAACTGGCTGGTCCTGGCCAAAGGACAGTGGCAGGGAAGGGGAAGTCAGAGAGATAAGCACCAAGAATTAGATGTTGAATATCTTTTAAATCTATTTTGTGAAGTTTCTAAACAATTTTATGTAAAAAAAAAAAATTAAAGGAGATGTATTTGTCATTGCACCACAATTTTAGGAGCAGACCAATCTATGTACACCTGTAGAAAAATTAGTTAAAAAATGTGGCACATCCATACAATAGAATACTATTCACTCATCACAAAGGACTATTTAGAACTGTATTAACTGAAGTAGAACCTCCAGGATTTGAGTTAAAATAATAGAAAATATTCCTATAGAAATTTAGTTATATGTCCTTATGAATACAGAGGTCTAGAAGTAAGGCTATTAAAATTTATGGTGATTGGCTCTAAGTGGTTGAGATCTTAGATAATTTTTGCTTTCTTTTTCATACTTTCCTGTATTACTTAAATTTTTTTTACATATTTACTATAATGAACATGTTTTATCTTTATGAAATAAAAGATTTTTAAAAATAGAAAGTGACCAGAGAAATAATAATAATAGTAATAACAATACCTTCCTATGTATCAGAAACTATGTTGTTTTATATGCATCATCTGATTTAATTCTCACAACTTCATGAGATTACCAACTGGTTTTGCAATATTGAGCAAACTGAGGCTCGAACAGTTTAAGTAAATTGTCCATAATCATAAGGTTAGTAAGTGGTAGGGTCAACATAAAAGCCCAAATTTCCTGGCTGCAGAGCTAGGGTTTCTCTTGTTCAACCCACAGAGGACTTGGATCTGTCTGGGGCTGACAGAGAAGATATTCACCAGCATTTTAAATGCAATCCACAGTCAACCCTACTAGTCATACCTCCAAGGCCATTTTCTTTTTTACCCTTCTAGAAGGAAGCACCAAATACTGTAAAAAATAACCTGTACTACAGTTACTACCAACTAAAGACAGAAAATTTTTTGTGGTATTCTGCTACAATGTAGACTTAGTGAACCATACCTTCTAGTACTGGAGGAGTATCCTAATGTAGTCCCTCTTGAACCCGGGCTGGCCCTTTCACTTGGTTTAACAAATAGAATAAGGTGAAAGCACCAGTTCTGGACCTAAGCCTTAAGAAGGCCTAGCAGCTTCCACTTTTCCCCTTTTGTGAGCCCTGAACCACCATGTAAGAAGCATAGCTACTCTGCTGGAGAGATTATGTGGAAAGGTCACATGGAGGAGAGAATTTGCCACTACAGGGAGAGAGGCCCAGTCATACCAGCTCAACCAGCCCCCAGTTGATGCTATCACCAAAAGCAAGGGCAGCAGAAGAATGGCTGGGTGTGGTTTGTTACACAATAGGTAATGAAAACACCTCTTCATCTTCTTTAGGTGAATATGGATACACTCAGTTCTGTGTAATGCTGAAGTCTTCATTCTTTTGTCGCTGTCTATGAATTTTATTGCCACAGCTTTCACATTAATTACTAGGACCTAGGCAAGCTTAATTAATGGTAGGGGTCCAGAGGCTCAAACTTTAGCCCTAGTTTTGTTACTAGCTGTATACCTTTTTGAAGTAATTCGCCTTTTTGTCTCAACTGTACAATGGGGAGACTAATGCTCACTCTACTTACCAGAGGGTAAAAATTAGTATAACCCAGTTGAAAAGAAAAATGAAACGCATTTAATAGCTTTTCCAGCTCATAAGGCAGGTGAGGAAATACAAAAAAAACATAGATTTGTTGTCATCTGGGTGTAAGATCTTTAACAAATAATAAAACTTCTGATCCTCAGTTCTTCCTCTGTAAATGAGACTACTTTTTCTCATCTCGCAGTTTATCTGATGTTTAAATGAAATGATGTTTAAATGAAACATAGCATGAAGAGCCCTGTTGCACAATAAAATCCAAAACTCTTTCCCAGTCCTGCCATCCTCATATTTCCCGCCCAACTCCAGAGACTGTGATTTAGTATGAAATGGGGCCCAGAAAGCTACTTTTTAAAACCTACATTAAAAACAAAACAAAACAAAAACAAGTTACCTAGTAGAATCTAATGCAGGTGCTTTCGCGAAGAGGACTCCACTTGCCACTAAGCACTCTCTACATCTGGAGCCGCAAACTCCAGGTCTCGCGACAGTTTCTTTTTTCTTCAGCAACTGCTGCAGATCGCGCGAGAGTTACTTGTCCAATCACGAGGCCGGATGGCTGCCCAAGATGGCGGCGTGCTGGGCGCGTAACATCTGCGTTTCCAGGAGCTTCGCGCTGCCGTTAGCTTAAGACAGTAAGGTTAGAGGCCTACTACAAACTGGTTGTTCGGCAGAAACTTTGACCTCAGAGGTAAGTCACTTAATATCTTTCAAGCAGGTTGTGAGTTCACTTAACCCATACATCAGCCAGGTTCCTCATTCTCGGGTTTTGGGCCCCTGCGGTGCTCACTTCGGGATCTAGGGAGAGAGATCCGGTGGGTGGGTAAGTGGGTGTGGGTGTGGGTTTGTGCACGCGCGGGAGTGGTGGTGGGATGGGTGGGAGGAGTTGGCGAATAGAATGAAGACTAGGATTTGAGGTAGGAAAGACCCCTGGGAGCTGAGGAGGTTTAGAGAGATCCGAAACTGAGGCGGGAAGACAAACTGAATGGGTGAAATGAGGGTGTGGAAAGAGTGGAAGAGACGGAGAACTGTCAGTGGCGGGACTGAAAGAAAAAGTCAGATTTATAAAGGAAGGCAAGGAGAAAAAATGGAGATTAGGGTGGAATTGGTAGGGATCTGTGCAGAAGGAAATTCGAAGTTTTGAAAGCAGAATTTAGACTTGTCTGTTAAGGTAAATGGTATTATTTCAGCGGCAGGAAAAACCAAGGAAACGGGTTCACGGTACTGCTTTTTGGACTGATTCGGGTAACCCGGAAAAAGCCCCCAACCCTAAGGCTGAGCCTCTGTGAGTTAAGAGGGGACTTTTCACCAAGTATGAGGGTATTGTGTTTCAGTGGCCTAGACAGTGAAAAGGGTGCCATTGTGCCTTCAGTGAACAAGTACTTATTGAGTGCTTACTCTCCCAGGCCCTAATTTAAGTGCTGGGAAATCGCAGTGAGCAAATAGATGAAATATTTTTCCTTTATGAAGCTTATTGGCAGGGTAGATTTTTAAAAATTTAGTGAAGTATATGGACTGTTAAAGGGGTAAGTTCTATGTAGAAGACTGAGGCTAGTAAAGGAAACAAGAAGTGTGTTCATTTGCTTCACTTTAAAGTAGAGGTACTAAAGAAAGGCATCATTGAGAAGGTGACAGTTGAGTCAAAGACCTGAACAAGGCCAGGGTACCTTATACGTGTGTATTTCTAGGGGAGGAGTGGTCCATGCTGGCCAAACAGCAAGTACAAAAATCCTGAGGCAGGAACATACCAGAATTGATAAACAACAAGGAGGCCATTGTAGCCAGAGCAGAATGAGCCAGGAACAGAAAAGTACATTAGGTTAAAGAAAAGGAAGTGACATTGCTAATGCCAGGTAAGAGTTGACACTCAGTTGAATTCTGAGGAATGGGATCGATTTAGCTAAGAACCCATTGCCTGTATCAGGAGCTTGGTTAGCAAAGAAAGTGGCTTTATTGACTCCTTCTTTATCCTGACCAGAAAGGTTGAGTACTATAGGAAATGAATTGAATCTGTCATATGTGAAAGAAAAAGGGTCTATGTGATAAACCTGACAAATCCAGAGCGGCCACATGGCAGGCTTGACAAGCTCAGTGATTGAAAATAACCACACAGGATAGTTTGATCACAAATTCCAACTGGACAGGTCATAGCAGGTAGTCACATCCCAGGCCTACAGCTTCCTTAGCAAAGGTCAATCTTTACCTTAAGTGAGCCTTGTCTGTTCTACGCATCTAGGATAACATACCTTTGAAATTTCAGAGTCATTTTCTTTTTTAGACCCTTCAAAGGCACAACTGTAGGCACCATAGCACAATACCACAGAACTCCTCATCGTTATCTTGTTCCCTACATACCCTCCATGTACTATAAATGTTAATTATTAACTATCCTGTACCCACTAATGTTAAAAGCATGTGTTTCTCCATTTTGCTTTTTTTTCCTGTCCTAGAGCTTTTGCTGCTTTGCTTTCTCCCACCTTAATCTACCATCAGTGGACTTCGTGTACCTTCCTTACATTTTCTCCTTTGATTCTACATGCATAAAAAGAACTGCAAAACTGCCATTTTCTGGAGCATTTTCTCTCTCTCTCTCTCTCTCTTTTTTTTTTTTAGGTGAGGCAACCCTTGGTTGACCTTACAGATTGCAAGGACCTTGTCATCTTACAATCCCTTATTTTTATTTTTTACGCCTACAGCACCTGGCTTCCTAGGTGGTCTCCCATCTAAGTACAAATCAGGCTAGACCCTGCTTAGCTTCTGAGATCAGACGGGATCGGGCTTGTTCAGGGTATTATGGCCATAGACTGGAGCATTTTCTCAATTCATTGAGATTTTGTTTCTGGACACATCCTCAAAAACTTTAGCTCAAATAAACTCTTACAATTTTTCTATAGGTTTGGACATTCTTTTGTTGTCACATATCTATAATTTAAGTTGTTCCACATACGTTCAGAGTGTTATGTATGTACACTGACGTCAGCAATGTAGTCTTTAAAGTCTTAATGTGTTGCAGAACCCTAACATACCATTGTCTCTTGAAATTACTCTTAGAGTACCTTTCTTTTTTTGTTGGTTGCCAGAATCACAAAAAAGAAAAGTATTTTTCTTTTCAACTTTTTCTTACGGAATGGGACCTGTTCTGCTTTCATGCTCCTTTCTTTGCTGATGGTCTGTAAAGTGTATGTTAGGAAATTAAGACATATATCTTGAGTTTCTGTGATAATGTGAGGGGCAAAAGATGGTAATGTACTGGAAAAGAACTTCCAAGTGACTCTTAATTCCCTGAAATTCCAAATTATTCATTTACTCAACAAATACTTATTGTATGCCAGTTTCTAGGGGGTACAGTGAATAATAAGATGGACATGGTTGTAACCTGGTGTATGTGTGTGCACGTGCGCGCATGTGACAAATGTAAACCAAAGATCTCTAAAGTAGAGTGCTTTGAAAGCATGTAGAGTGGACATCTCAGTGGATATGTGGTGTCAGAGAAAGCCTACCAGAGAAAATGATGCTAGGGTATGGTTTTAGGACTGTTAAGTCTTCACAAGGTGAAGGGAGGGTGGGACAGACCATGATGCAGCAGAGAATGAAAAAAGACCGGTATGTCTGGAGCATAGTGCAGGAAGGGGAGAGTGGCAACAAATGAAGTTAGAGGGATAGGCAAGGCCTAGATTACTATGCCTTGATAATGATTTTGGACTTTATCAGCCTAATAGCTTTAGGAAGCCACTGAAGGGATTTAGCAAAGAGTGTTCAGATTTGCATGGGGTGGGGAAGGGAAGACTTGTCTGCTGGGTGACAGGTGGGTTTGCAGGAGTAGTTATAGAGAGATCAGTTAGGGACAATTATAGTAATCCAATACAGAGATGATAATCTGGGCTAGAGATGTGGATTTGTGAATGGTGAAAAATAGAAAGGGTCAAGAAATAATTAGGAGATAGAGAATTTCAGGACATGATATGTTTGGAATGAGGGAAGTAGGGTGGAGAAGATGCTAAAGATTTCAGGGTTGTGTGCCATAAGAAAGATAGTGGTTTCATTTAGTGAAATAGGGAAGATTCACAGAGGACCATTTTGGGCTGAGTAGAAATTACTTAATTTTGGACATGTCATACATGAAATACTTTTGAGCTATTCAAGCGAGAAGTCTGGTGGGCAGTTGGATATGATTTGGAAAGGTCTGGGGTGAAGACAATTCTTTTTTGAAAATGGTTGTTAGATTTCCAGTGTGGAAAGCTATCAAAAAACCTTCTGAAATAGTGTTAACAGATTTATTACTATGCAGTTACAGCTCTAACAAAGCCTGCAAAGGAAAGGTGCTTGTGGCTAGGAAACTTTCTAACGGGGGATATTATTTAACTGGGGAGATTAGGGAAGGAAAGATCTTCCTGAAGAAGAGATTCTTGAACTGTGATAGTAAAGATGAATAGAAATTCTTCAGGTAAAGAGGGGGAAGAAAGAGCATTATATACAAAAGAAGTAACTTGTGTGAAGACCCTATTGCCAAAATAGAGGGACAGAAAAAAGAGCTAGGGGGGTGTAACTTGAACTGATGGTAAAGAAATAGGTGAGCCTACACCATTCTAGGCCTTATATGTATGCCGAAGTAAGGTTTTTTGTTTTTATCCGAAGAGTAAGGTTTTGAGTAAGCAGGCATACTAGGACATGAGATTTGTGTTTAGAAGTCATCAATGCAGGGTGAGAAAAGAAATGGAGAGAATGAAAGGGATTCAGGGAGACTGATTAAGAGGCTGTTGTAGCTGTAGGTAACTTGTCACGGAGCTTATATTGGTGGAGGTAGGGAGAAAAAGAGACGGATTTGAGAGGTATTTAGAAGAATAAGTCAACATGAGTTTTGATTTCTTGGACTATGAGAGGAATAGGGAACTATCAGGTAACTCCTAGGTTTCTGGTTATATAATACTATTTCGATGAATGCTCCTTATAAAAAATGTGAAAAATACAGAATTGTATAAAGAAGAATATAAACATCACCTACCACCCAGAGATAAGTAGTACACTAAAATATTTTTAAATTACCAACTATTTAGAGATTTACTAAACCACTACAATGGCTTTTAGTTTTAATTTCTTGCTATAAATGCATTTTAACTTTTTTCTTTGTAATCTAGAAGAAGAAAAAATAAAATTTGTTTTATTTGGTTTTAGCTACCTAGGAATGACAAGACTGAAATTTATAAAGGAAGTTGGAATCAAAGATGTTTTTGAAACTTTAGTGATTTCCTGGTGTACTACCAAATATTTAATCCATGCAAGGCTACTATAAAAACTAACCTCTGATTATACTATTCTTAGCTGTAGATTATAAAATTCTTGGCTGTACCTTCTGCCATTTTGATGCTTTTAAAGGAATTGTTCTAATTTTCTTCCCTTGGTTTAAAAAAATAATTACATGTTATATACATTTTTTTTATTGTGGTAAAACATAACACAAAATTTACCATTTTAATCATTTTTAAGTGTACCATTCAGTGACATTAAGTATATTCACAATGTTGTACAACCATCACCACTATCCATTTCTAGTTTTTTTTATCCTAAACAGAAACTATGTGTCCATTAAAGAATAACTCATCATTTCTCCCTCCCCCAACCCCTACTAACCTTTTTTCTGTTCTCTATTTGTGTGAATTTGCCCAGTCCTGGTATCTCATATAAGCGGGATAATACAATATTCTTTTTGTATATGGCTTATTTTCCTTGGCATAATGTTTTAAAGGTTTGTACATGTTGTAATATGTATCAGAATTTCTGTACTTTTTGTGTCTGAATAATGTTCTATTGTATGTATATACCGTATTTTGTTTATCTGTTCATCTGTTTATGGACACTTGGTATTATTTCCACCTTTTGGCTATTGTGAATAATGATGCAAGTATCTGTTTGAATTCCTGCTTTCAATTCTTTTGGGTATATATTTATGAGTGGAAATGCTGGATCATGTGGTAATTCTGTGTTTTATCTTTAAAAAAACCATCGAACTGTTTTCCACAGTAGTTGTACCATTTCACATTCCAACTTGCAATGAATGAGGGCTCCAATTAATTCCTTCACATCCTCTCTAACACTTATTATTTCTTTTAAACATTTTAAAATAATAGTCATCCTAATGGGTAGAAGTGGTTTTGATTTACATTGCTCTAATGATGGATGATGTTGAACATCTTTTCATATGCTTATTTGTTGTATACATTTAAAAAATATAGCTTCCACTTAATGACAAGGATGTGTTGGCTATGACTGTTAACTTGGCAACCACATCTTTTCCCCATTAATGTTTTTAAAACTAAATATGCTGATTTTTTTTCTTTTTTTTTTTCTTTTTAAAGATGGCTCTGAGTAAATCAATGCATGCAAGAAATAGATATAAGGACAAACCTCCTGACTTTGCATATCTGGCATCCAAATATCCAGATTTTAAACAGCATGTTCAGATAAATCTGAATGGAAGAGTGAGGTAGGTAACAGATGAAGAATTCTTGATACTGTATTATTCTAGTGTAATCTGAATGGATACAGTGTAGTATAAAGCAAACTGGACATACCCGACTGATGGTAGACCTGAATACTAATCCTAGACGTGTCATTAAATGTCTCATCTGATTTTGGGCAAATCACTTAACTTCTCTGGGTTTCAGCTTTTTGATGTACAAAATGAGAGGATTAGACTGAATGTTTTTAAGTTTCTTCTGGCTTAAAAAAAAAACAAAAAGCAACTTTTGATATTCACATCATTGCTTCCCCAGCAGAGATCCCAGAGTTAACTGCAGGAACCTTGAGATTGTGCTCTAAAACTTGGTGGCTGGTGAGGATCTGAAATCCTTTTTTAAAGTGTATGTTTATTTTGATGTGAGGTAAGAAAATAATAACCACAACACCAAAACTGTGATTTCACAAATTTTATTACTTAAGATTTTATTACATTTAGGTTAAAAAGTTGATTTTTAAAAATTAAGAAAATAAAACAGTATGGGAGTTTTTCAGAAAATTAAAAATAGAACTACCAGTAATTCCACTTCTCGAATCTATCCAAAGAAATCCAAAACACTAATTCAAAAAGATATATGCACCCCTGTGTCCATTGCAGCATTATTTACAATAGCCAATATATGGAAGCAACCTAACTGCCCATCAATAGATGATTAGATAAAGAAGATGTGGTACATATATACAATGGAATACTACTTTTGGCCATAAAAATAATGAAATGTTAACCATTTGCAACAACATAGATGGACCTAGAGGGTATTATGCTAAGTGAAATAAGTCAGACAAAGAAAGACAAATATCATATGATCTCACTTATATGTGGAATCTAAAGAACAAAATAAACATAAGAGAAACAGACTGATAAAGAACAAACTGATGGTTGCCACATGGAAGGGGGTTGGGGGCCTGGGTGAAAAAAGTGAAGGAATTAAGAAGTACAAATTGGTAGTTACAAAATATTCATGGGGATGTAAAGGTACAGCATAGGGAATAAAGTCAATAATATTTTAATAACTACGTATAGTGCCAGGTGTGTACCAGACTAATTGGGGGGAATTACTATGTAAATTATATAAATGTCTAACCACTATGGTCTACACCTGAAACTAATATAAAATAGTATTGAATGTCAGTTGTAATTGAAAATGAATAAGAAAATAGTAGTATGAGTGCTTCAGGAAATGGTAAAGATTATGGTGATGGTATAGGAATAACTGATCTGTGTGAGGTACCCTTGAGAAGGAAATGTTTGACTGCATCCCTACAGAGGGGATGGAAATTCCAAACTGCCTAGGGAAAGGTGTGGTTAATTTTAGGTAGGAGATGGAGCAGGATTTATGGAGAAAAGGGAAAATAAGGAATAATAGGATCATAGGGCTGACCTTTTCCTTCTTCTTAGTCTCCTTATGGCTTTAGAAATAGAGGTCCTATGGCAGGACTTAACCAGAGGACCAGAATACCCTAGAAATCATATAAAAGTATTAAAAAATATGTTTATTTTTCTGGGAGGCAATCCTAGTTTATATCAGATTCTCAAAGAGCTCTGTGACCCATCTCCTCCCTGCAATACATGAGGTTAAGATCCAGTGCCCTAGAACTGGTTTCCAAGCGTTTTTGTCTGCTCTACTCACTAAAAAGTTGAGCACAGTCCCAATTGTGAATGCTTGTACTACTTACTGTGTTACATTAGAAAACATACTTCAAAATAGAAACTAAAAACATTTAAATAAGAGTTCTAATAGTTTCTTTGCATACCGTAAAGAGTCATCTTTGGCATCTTACTTTGGAGCTTACCCCATGAGATTGAATTGGTATTTCTTTTTGTTAGATCTTTTCTACCATTGTTCTTAAATCTCTATTTCATAATTACCATTGTGGATGTTTATTTATCAGTAGGGCGGATACAGTTTTGTTATTCTTTGTTTCCTCTGTATACATATTATTATACTTAATTATTTAATAAATATTTATTGATTAACAATATTATTCTAAGCTCTAGGAAAGCTGTGATAAACAAGAAAGACATGTGGGTATGTGTTACATGCCATTGAGTCGTTGAGTTGACTCTGACACCTGGAGACTCTGTGAATGAGTGATGTCCACAGTGTCCTGTCCTCAACAGCCCTGCTCTGCTCAGCTCCTGTAGACTGAATCATGCCTACGGCTTCTTTTATGGAGTCAGTCCATCTCATATTTGGTTTTCCTTTTTTCCTGCTGCTGTTTTTCCAGTATTATTGTCTTTTCCACAGAACCCCGTCTTCTTATGATGTGCCTAAAGTAGGACAGCTTCAGTTTTGTCATCTTTGCCTCCAGTGATGTTTCAGGCTTAATTGGTTCTAGGACCCACTTGTTCATCTTTCTGGTGATCCAGGGTCCTTAGAGCACTCCTCCAACACCATATTTTAAATGAATCAATTCTTTTTTCCTCTCAGCCTTCTTCACTGTCCAACTTTCACATCTGTACATAGTAATTGTGAACATGAGGGTGTGGGTGATCTTAGCCTTGATCTTAGCCTTGATCTCTAATGACTCATCTTTGCTCTTGGTGATCTTTCATAATTCTTCCATTGCTGCCCTTCTGAATCTCAGCCTTTTCGATTTCTTGGCTGTAGTCTCCATTTGAATTGAAGACTGAACCAAAGTAAGCAAAAACTTTAACTAAATTTCAGTGTCTTCGTTATTAGTGTTAAAGTTGTGTATTTCTTTTGCAGCCTTGATTTTTGTCTTTTTGATGTTCAGATGCAGTCTTGTTTTGGCACTTTCTTCTTTCACTGTCATCAGAAGTTTTTCAAATCATTGCTACTTTCTGCCAATAATATGGTCTCATCTGCATATTTTAAGTTATTGATATTCCTTCCACAAATTTTCACTCCTTCCCCTGAGTCTAGCTCAGCTTTTTTTTTTTTTTTTTTTTTTTTTTTTGCCTACAGATTAAACAAATAGGAAAAGATAGAGAAAGAAGTGGAAAAAAGGCATAGTCACTGCGATATTTGGTGTTTACATACTGGTGGGGGAAGTAGACATACAGTAAACAAATAGTTAACCTTGTTTGTCTCAGTGTGGCAGAATCTGTGGAGTGTGCAGTGGGATCACAAAGAAGGGAGATCTGACTTGGAGATTTAGGGAATCATTTGAAACAGAAGTGGTATCTTGGTTGTGTTCTGAAAAATGAGTAGGAGTTAGCCAGGTAGAAAGAAGAGTGTTACAGTCAGAGAAAGCAGTGGTAGGGGAATTGGAAACATTGAGCATGCGAGGATGTGGTAGACAAATAACAAGAGATGGGCTGGGGAGGATTATACTTGTAGAACTTTTAAGGTCTGTAAGGAGTTTGGACATGGTGTAGAGAGTTCTTGTGTCTTCAGAGTTATCTATCCCCATCCTTATACACTGAAGTTTTAAAGCAGGGGCATAATGTGTTTAGAATTGTGTTTAGACAGATGTATTCTAGGATGGATTTTAGGGGGAATTAAGACTGGAGGTACAGGGAAGTAAGTAGAAAATGATTTCAGTAATCCAGCTTAGAAATATTGGTGGCCACCTAAGAAGACCAGGTGCTGTAGGTATAAAAAATAAAAAACAAGGGATTGTAATTGACAAGGTCCTTGCAATCTGTGAGGTCAATCAAGGGTTGCCTTGCCTAAAAAAAAAAAAAGAAAGAAAGAAAGAAAGAAATATTGGAGGCCTAACTAGGTAGAGGCAGTAGGGATAGAGATCACTGGATGAATTTGAGAGAAATTTATTGTTAGAATTAACAGGAAATTACGTGTGGAAATTATGAAATATAAGTCAGTATGGTACTTGAGATTCCAGCTTAGCAAGAAGATAGATGGTAGTGCCATTTACTGAAGTAGGGACAATGGGGAATGAGCTGATTTGGGGGAGATGACATGTTTTCAGTTTTAGGCATATGGAATCTGAAGTCTGGGATATTCAAGTGGAGTGTTTGGTAGGCAATTGAAAATAGAAGTCTGAAGGGTCACACAGCAGTGATGTGGGGGTGGTGTTAGTGAAGGCCATGGGTCTTTGAACTGAAAACTGAAGGATGAATAGAAGCAGGAGGAAGAATTCTGAGTAAAGAGAACAGAATTTTGTGAAAGGTATGGTAAGTTTGGAGAAAAGCATGTAGATAGGGCTGAAATGGATATAAGATAGCAGGTTGGGGAATAAAAGAAGATGAGACTGAAAGGAAAACAGAACAGATCACAAAGAGCCTTTCATAGCATAGAAATAAAATGGACTTGATTGCTCAGACGTTGAGGAACCAGAGGAAGATTTTTAAGATGGTTAGGATTTTTAAGATTTAAATTTAAAAAAAAAAATCACTCAGAGCAGACTGAACAGATCTGTTATCACAACGTTTCTGAATGATTAAAGATATTTGGCAAGTAATAGACTTTCAATAAATATCTGTTGAATACATAAGAATAATTCCTCTGTAAAATCTATTTGCCATTTATATATGGTATACTTACAACAAAATTACAGGTAAATGAAGAAGGAATGGGTAAAAATATACTAGGCAAATGAAGGCCCCCTCCAAATCAAAAAAAGTAAAATAGAAGGCAAAAAAGTATCAATTGGAAAAAAGTCCTTGTTTATGTTGATAAATACTTTTCAGTGAAGATTTAAAAATGAGGACTTTTAGCATTTTGAAAAATATAACAGATCTTTTAAAAAGTGACATAATTCAAGGACATTTTTCCTTGCTTAGAAATACTGTTAACTGTTAACTAAAAAGTATCTTGGTTAATACCAAAATGGTATTTTAGTTAATACTGAACAGTATTTGATTAATACTGGTAACCAAAAATAAACAGAGAGCAATGACCTTTACGGACTTTCAGAGGATCCATGAATGCTTCAAAAACAATTAGATAATAATACTTTTTGTGCATTTTTTTTTAAGGAGATAGTGTTCAACACTTTAACTTATTATTTAGAACTTCACTTTTGAAATGGTCATTGACCCCACAAAGGTTAAGTACTGCTGATAGAGGGTCTAAATAATATAATGAATGAGTCTGATTTAACGATATATTTAGAGCTTTTTAACCTACATAATGAATGCACTTTTTTTTTTTCAAATAACTTGCAAAGGCTTATAACATTAAGAAGTGACTTAGCCAGAACACTCTCTGGCTCAGAGTCTGCTGCTTTTCTTATTTATTAAATTATAAATATTAGAAAGCAAAGGAAAATTTTATTGTTTTATGGATGACTTGATTATTGTCTACCTGAAAAACATTTGAGAATCACCTAAAAATATTCAAACAAATAAACAAGGTTACTGAATAAAATGTGCATATAAATATTTTAAAAATATAAAACATTGAAATAAATATAAGAAAATTGATAGTTTTTCAAATACTAATTGGAAAGTGAAGTTGGAATAAAAGATTCCATCCACAATAGCAGAGGGAGATAGGCAGAAACTTGACAAGAAATGTGTAAAGATCTGTCTATGTGGGTAAAACAACAGAATTATCCTTAGTGGCTTAGGGGAACATGAGCAAATCTAAGGATATACTGTGTTTCGGAATGGGGAGAGTAAATGTAGTTAAAATGTTGATTCTTCCCTTAATCAAAATCCTGGTGAGTTTTTTGGAGAAAAAGTGACATAATGTTTTCAGAGTTCCAAGAAAAGATGTTCCAAGCAAATGTTATAAAAGAGTAATAGGTGGTGAAGAGATGTAATGATGTAAAGTTTCTTAAATGGATATTTAAATCAATTGTGAAGTTAGAGTAATTAAATTATTAGTGTAGTAGTATTGGAGCAAGAATGGGCAATCATTTGTTCCTGGCAGTGTCATTTGGAAACACACTTAAGTCTAAGCAGCAGAACAATTTGCATGTGCTCATTAAATTGCAGAATGATTCCTGCCTGTCATCCTACTCAATAGTGTACCTAGCAGAGGGAGTGCAAAGTGGGCAGGGCGAATCTTTCATATTAGTCTCAATGCCTATGTGTTTCTCAAAATATGAATATCTCACAGTGCTATGAATGATTAAAGAAATTTTGCAGTGTAATTTTGACCATACTAGATTTTCACTTTGTGTGCTTTAGAACTCAACTCCAAAGTAAGAAAACACTCTACTTGGTAAAGACTGTAGTGTAGAATAAGGGTATACATTTCAGGTCATTAGGGATGGAACAGACAGTAATGGATTTTTTTTTTTCAATAATGAATTTTTAATAGATGTAATTGGGATAGCCACAGGGAGAGTGCATTAGATTTTCTTTCCTATATGTTATGCAAAAGAAATTTCTGATGCTTTAATTATTTCAACATATATTTTTTTTAATACTTGAAAAAAAAATGTAGGTGACTGTTAATTGTGAGTTAGGAATAGTATCTCTAAGCATACTCCAAGGTTAGAATTCATAAAAGAAAAGATAGATTTAACTACCTAGGAAGTGAAAACTTTTACATATCAGGAAATACTAAAAGTAAAAGGCGATGAAACAATATAAATATTTACAGCATATGACAAAGTATTAGTTTTCTTTATATGAAGAACTCTTATTAGACAATGAGAAAAAGGAAAAGAGCCTTAATAGATAACATTAAGGATAAAAATGGGTAATTCACAAAAGAAAGGAGAAAAATGAACTAAATTAGTAAAGATAAAACATTACAAATTCCATCAATGGCAAAAAAATAGTCAAGTGGCATAGTGATACAATGATAGTAGAACTGCAACCTTGAAAGTTCTAAAAAGCATATTTAAATAATATGTGTTTGAGGATGTTTCCCAAGGCTGATTATAACAAGGAAAATTAGAAATAATCTAAATATCTAGTATGTAGGTTCTTAGAAGTTCTATATAGTGGTATGCCCTGTAGTTTATAGAATGGATGTTGCAGATTATAAAACATGATAATTTTGTTCCAAACTGAAACCAAAATATCTGCACTGATATGCTGTGCAGAGAAAGGGACTAAAAGGTTATGAGCTATGATGTTCAGAGTGGTTGTTTTTGTAATAGGCAAAAGTAATTTTTAAATTTTTTTTCAGGGAAAAGCAAATTTGTGAAGAGATGAGAAGAGGGTGAGGCAAGCTGGAGGAGAACCTCTTCTTTCTTTAAAGATGGGAGCAGCATGAGCTTATTTAATAGTTGGCCATATAGCATATTTTTAGAAGGGATCTATGATAGATGTAGGAGAGAGAAAATGTACTTTTTTCAGTGTAAATGACCCAACTGCTCCTAGATATCACCCCATTTCCTGTTTGCTTAGGTAGGTGATGTTGATGATTGTCTTCATTGATAGACTGTTATTTTCATAATGGCTTTTTGTTTAAGCCTATGAAATGTATGGGAAAAAAATGGCCAAAGTATAAATCCAACTAAAGGATGGAAAAGGAATATCAGGCAAAACGTTAGATCTGAGATGGATTAAAGTGTCATTTATTTGCTCAGCTCTTAAGGGAAGCTGGGTGTGATAAGGAAAGTGGGGGCACTTCTGAGTCAGTCATCCTAAGGATCAGTTTTGAGGGTGCCCCTTACCAGTTGTGAGGTTTTAGATAATTTTCTTAGCTTTACTGAGGCTGAAATTCCTCATCTAAAAAAGAGGGATAAAAGGCCATACTTGGTATGGTTGTCATATAGGTTAAAATAATGCATACAAAGTGACTGACACATTGTACACAGTAAATGATAGGTACTCTTATCCTTTTTTAAGCCTGATTTAATTGATATGGTGACAAGGATTGCTGGTGTGATTGATATCTCTCTCTCTTGATATCTCCCTGTACCCTCTGTTTTTCTTCCCTGTAGCCATCATTGCTTTGTTATAATCATATATGACTATTGAAATTAGATTTTCGTTTGTGCTTTTTACAGTTACCAGCCCCTTGGGGGACATTCTGCAGTTTATTTGAGTCCTGTCAGTTGAATTTGAATAGTGTGACACTTAACTTGATTTTAAACAAAGCATTGAAGGGCTTTGTTATACTTTGTGACTGTACCATTTTTAGCACCTCAGTGAAGATCTAATTAATAGAAACCAGTATTGGAGTAAGGTTGGAAGGCTTCAGCCTGTTGTTGTTACATCAGGTTTGGCCTCTACAGTATTAGAATGATTGATATTTTAACTATGGGTTACAGAATGGATCCTTCCAGATGCCATTTATAATGGTAATACTGTATTCATCAGTAGCAGAGCAGGAGTCATTCTGGGGAAATCTGACATGAATCTGTTGACAATAGGCTATTTTGTGAAGCTGGATGTGTTAAACAAACAACAAAGACTGATGGAATAAATTGCTAATTTCCACGTGAGAGCTAATTTTAGTTCCTGTGCCTCCCTGTTATCTCAGAAATAAGAGTGAAAAAAGATCTTGCCTGTGTTCAGGATTTTTGAATGTCTCAGGGTGCTAAAGTGACCTAGATATTTAACTAGTAAAGTTGATGACTAGACTTTGTCCTACAAAAAGATTTCCCATCCTCAGACTAGTGTCTGTATTTTCTTAGAAGTAAGAAAAGGAACACTCATTTTGCTAACACTCTAAGATCAACTCTTCATTGATTTTTCAGCCTATTTTCTTCAATTAGACTAGCCTCTGCTTGATGTCTTGAACTTTTTGGTGATTAAAATGTAGTTCCTTATTAATAAATTGTATGCTCTAAGTCATCAAAGTGAACACACATATATTTATATATATATTTTTTGAATAGCAGAAATTTTTCTATAAACAACTCTGTTTGAAGGCACTAAGAAAACATTAATTATGTCGCTGTTTCTCTTGTACCAAATGTTTCATGAAGCTATGTAATTAATGCTAAAGCTACAGTACTGTCTTTTGGTGATTGCTGTCACCGTGGGAACCATCCCAGTTTGGTCTCCAACATAATTGTTCCCCTTTCAAGGAAAACAAGTACTCTGGAACAAAGGATCTGTTTTCCTTTTTTGAAAAAGAAATTATTTTTTGTTATACAGACATTATAGAGCCATTAATAGGAAAATTACAGAACTATGTCCTTCCTAACTACATTTATAATAGTAATGTTGCATACATAAAAAAAAATCACAGTTCTTCCACCCCAAAAGATCAAATTTCTTTGTGTTCCTTTCTAAGCCCTTGTTCTTTATAGTTTTTTTTTTGTGGTTATAATTTTGATACAGATACAATCATACAACTTATTTTTATCCCAATCGACAATATAAGAATTTTCTATATCATTATAAAATACTGTTATGAAGATGATATTATGTAAAATGCATTCAGATAATACAAAATGATGAGAATGAAAGTCTCATTTCCACATCATAAGGTAATTCTTACCCTTCTAAACATTTTCTATGTATGTATATGTGTATATATACACACACACACAGAGGATCTTTTTTATTTTGTTTTTATTTTTACAAGAATGTGATTATAATGGACATATATGCTTTTATTCAAATTTGTGGCTTTTTTTTCTTTTTAATATATCACGGAACCTTTTTCATACAAGAATATGTGTATCAGCCCAGTCTTACTCCTTTTAATGACTGAGTCTCTTGTGTTGATGTATTATAACTTATTTAGCCAACTTCCTGTTGTTTCTTTTAGGTCATTCCTAATTTTTTTATAATACAAAACTTAAATTCATTTAATTGTTTCTCTTATTGTTGGACTTTTTCAGGTTTCACTGAATTTAGGTTCACTGAGCTTTGCTAGAAAATTGCTATATTCTTAACTCTACTTGGGTAAAAAGGAAAGGGTAAAGAGGTGTTTAGATGACCAGGTTTTTCTTTCTTGCCATTTGTTCTTTAGCTAGCATAAGGGATCTGCATTTCATATATTGATCCAAATAGTTTCTTGCTATTTTGCCAGTAGGATATTGGGTTCTTCAGCTAATTTAGGGTCATCAGTAGTGGTCGTTTCCACTGTTCCAGGATCTTTGCTTTTGTGTATTACTTTCTAATTGCTTTTTAAAAAATTATATCGCTGTTTCTCTTGCACCAAATGTTTCATGCAGCTATTAATAAGTTGGTAGAAAATACAGCAGAAGTCCATGGGTTTGGCTTTTGGTTCTGTTCCACAACTAATTATTGCTAATTATTATTACTATTATTATTCTAATTCAATTAGATACTCCACCTGTATTTTGGACCTCATACCCTCCCCTCATCTCAGGAACCCTACGTGGTCTAGTATTCCTTCTCTTAAATATTTAATCCCTTTTTGTCAAGTAGCTTCTTCCCTTTGACGTTTTAAAAAATCGAGATATAATTCACATACCATAAAATCACCATTTTAAAGTATACAGTTCAGTTATACATTCATAAGGTTGTGCAAGCATCATCATTATCTAATTCCAGAACGTTTTCCTCACCTCAAAAGAAACCCCATACCCATTAAGTAGTTCCTACTCTTTTCTCTCTTCAGCCCTTGGCAACCACTAATCTGTTTTCTGTCTCTACATATTTGTATATTTTGGACATTTCATGTAAATGAAATCATAATATGTGGCCTTTGTGATTTTTTCATAGACTTTTAAACATTTAAGTATGCCATTAAAATTATTAATAATGTAATAATTCAGTTTTTAAGGCCATGAACATAGATATTATATGGTGATGCATTTCTTTTGTGTGTTTAGCAATGAAATTTAAAAATAGTTCGGGCTACTATTATAGGATAAAGAATGTGAATTTGTTTGACTACCTTAGTATAGTACTCACATGTGAACTTTCTTTGTATGAAAATTGAGTCTCATTGCTGTGTCATTGAAGAAATGGAGTTGGCCCATCTTTTTCACGTACTTGACTGATTTCACAAGAATAAAAATACAATATTATTGTTGGAATTAAAAATAAAGGTTTTATAGATTTCATACCTTTTTATTGCTATACATCATTTATCTTGTTGAACCTGAGTTTGTACTGCTTTCAATTGAGGAAGAAATGCAAAGATAGTGCAAGTCTTGTTTTTAACGTGAAAATTGATTGAGATAGTTGCTCTGAGACGGAGCAAAGCAGAAATGAGTTCATGGTTACTTGCCCATGGATTAACTCTTTTTTATCTTACAAATGACAAAATTAATATATCTCTACTTCTGATGTCTAGGAATAGACTTAATATCTTTAAGTAAACTTAATATAATATATCATAGTACAAAAATACATTTGCTTCTTTATTAACACGAAATGACAAGATCTAGCAGTAGGTCTACTGCTGCCAAAATTTTGAAGCAGTGATTATAATCCACACTTAAAAATTAATGTGACATGGAAATGTATGTTTTCTGTCAGTGACAAAGTCAGATTCTGCTAGTACTCCTGTAGTTGTTGCCTACATTCTTTTTTTTTTTTTAATGGTTACATTGGTTAATGAAATCTGGTTTCAGTTGTACATATTAACAGTAAGGCATATAGATATATATATTTATATTGTGTGTTCGCCTCCCATAGTTAGATTTCTTTCTGTTACCACATTTTGACCCCTTTTACCGCATCTACCTCCCTCATCCCTCTCTCCCCTACCCTCTGGTAACCACCAGTCTATTATCCATCTGTTTCTGTTTGTTTGTCCTGTTCATTTGTTGCTTTTAGGTCAGTATTCCACATATAAGTGATATCATGTGATTTTCAACTTTTTTGTCTGGCTTATTTCGCTTAGCATGATTATCTGGAGGTCCATCCATGTTGTCACAAATGGCAGTATTTCATCTCTTCTTATAGCAGTATTTCATCTCTTCTTATGGCTGAATAATATTCTATTGTATATATGTGCCACAGTTTCTTTATCTAGTCATCTATTGTAGGACACTTCAGTTTCTTCCATGTCCTGGCCACCATGAATAATGCTGCTGTGAACATCGGTGTACAAATATCTTTTCAGATATGAATTTTCAACTCTTTGGGGTAAATACCCAGTAGAGGGATTGCTGGGTCATATGGTAGATCAATTTTTAGTTTTTTTGAGGAGCCTCCATACTGTTTTCCATAATGGCTGTACGAATTTGCAGTCCCACCAGCAGTGTATAAGGGTTCCTTTTTCTCCACATCCTCTCCAACATCTGTTATTACTTGTCCTGTTGATTATAGCTATTCTAACCAGTTTGAGATGGTATCATATTGTGGTTTTGATTTGCATTTCCCGAATAGCTAGTGTTGTTGAGCATCTTTTCATATGTTTGTTGACCATTTGAATGTCCTCTAGGGAGGAGTGTCTGTTTAGGTCCTCTGCCCATTTTTTGATTGGATCATTTGGGTTTTTTTGTTGTTGTTATTGAGTTGTATGAGTTCTTGGCATATTTTGGATATTAGTTACTTATCGAGGCATTGCTTGCAAATATATTTTCTCTTTCAGATGATTGTCTCTTTACCTTGCAGACGGTTTCTTTTGCTGAGCAGAAGCTTTTTAGTTTGATGTAGTCCCATTCATTTATTTTTCTTTTACTTCCCTTGCCTTTGAGGTCAAATTCATAAAATCCTCTTTGAGTCCAAGGTCCTTGAGTTTAGTTCCTATGTTTTCTTCTATGCATTTTATTGTTTCAGGTCTTATATTCAGGTCTTTAATTCATTTTGAGTTAATTTTTGGTGCATAGTGATAGACAACAGTCTAGTTTCATTCTTTTGCAGGTGGCTTTCCAGTTTTCCCAGCACCTAAACTTAATATATTTTAATGAGACCTTTTATTGCTATTATATATTTATACAATAAACTTCCACTTCTACTGTTTTATAGAAACTGGTCTTTAAAAGATCAGCAATTCCCACCTAATTGTAAAGTCAATTACTTTTGGAGTTATTATGCTCCTTACTTTGCTCCAGCATTTTTATTTTTGACTGTTCCTGCAGTTTCCTCATCTCATTTATTGCTTTTCCTCCCTTGTTTAAGGTTTATTGTAAGGATCATGACTGTGTTTCTTTTTTACTTAAAGTTGACTGGTATACTTTTGCTCAATCCTTAATTTTCAATCTTTGGATCACTTTGTTTTAGTCATAGTTTTTGTTTATAGCAGTTATTGTAGTTGGTTTTGGTTATGATCTAATCTGAGTTTTATGAGTACTATTTACATATATTTATTTCACATTTATTTTATGCCATGTTTTTTTTTCTTTACACTGTATGATCTGGTTTACGTCTCCCTTTACCACATGATTTTATTGGATTATATTATTCTAATTTTTCTAGTGTTTATATTTTTAAATATATGCTTATATTTCTGTTACTTAATTTATCAACTTTGGAAGAAATCTTTTGACTCCATATGTAAAAGATGAGGAAATAATGTACTAAACTACTTCCTTTTCCCTTTCCCCTCCTGAATTTTAATTATGTGTATATTATTATTATGGTTCACAAACATGTGCATTCTATTATGTAGCCACAGTTCACAGCTCTCTGGTTAAAATAGTTTCAGTGCTCACTTTTAGTCCTTGTGTCATAGTTTCTTCATTTGTCTCTTGATTGGTTGAACTTTTTCCATTAGGAATTTTTTCACAAAGGGGTCATGGGAACTATGTTCTTTGAGTTCTGTATGTTCAAATGTTTATGTGTTGTCTTTATAGTTGAAGTGTAATTTGGCTGAGCATAAAATTGTTGAGCAACATTCTTTTTCCCCAAAAGGGCTTTGAGGTCAGTGTTCTTTTGTCTTCTGCTATTAAATAGTACTGTGTGGGAGTCTAAAGCCAGCCTCTTTTACTCTGCTACCCCTTCTCCACCCGATAAATGATATAATTTTTTTTGCCTAGATGTCTAAAGAATTTTTCCTCTTAATCCTTGAAGTCTGGTAACTTTTCTAGGGTATGTGTTGGTGTTGCTACTTCTGTATCAGTTTTTCTAGGGACACAGTGAGTCTTTATTTTCGGAAAATTATCTTGAATCACATCTTCGGATGTTTCTTTGTTCTTTTTCTTTTGGTTCTCTTATTTAGCAACGCTAATTATGAGCATGAGGGGTCTCCATTGTCTGTCTCTCCATATTATCTTTTCTCTAATTTTTAAAACTTCTTGTTCATTTCCATTTCATTTATTTATTGAAGAATAGTTCAGATACTTTAAAATTCACCTTTTAAAATTGTATAGTTCAGTGGTTTTTAATATATTGATAAGATTGTGTAATCATTACCACCATTTCACTCCTGAATTCCATTTCATTTTACATGCTTTTTTGTCTTGTTTTCTTTGTCCTCTTGTCCTTTCCAATGTATCATTGAAACATATGATGTGTTTGTCCCACGATTAGTGCTTTAACATGGATCACTTGGTTAAGTTGGTATCCATCAGACTTCTTCATTATAGAGTTAATATTTTCTCCTTCATAATTGATAATTTGTGGGGAAACACTTTGAGATTATGTAGTATTCTGTTTCTCATCGAACTTTTACCTACTATTTTTAGCATCCATTGGTGATTCTTAATTGAAACAGTTACTAGCATGGTAATTGCCAAGTGTAATTTTCTGTTTCCTTTATTACTTCTACATTTGTTGCCATTCTACTGTGAGTAAAAGGTATCCTTTCTCCTGCATTTTATTAATCTATTAAAACATCTGAGTAAGTATGGACTCAAGGACTTCTTTTATTCTATGGGCTATCATTCTTTGCTAGCCATTCACATTGTCCCAGATTTGGCCTATGGGTGCCCTTCAAGTTGGTCTGTATCCTTCTGACTGTCCTCATCTTTCTTTGAGCATGTTCTATTTTCTGATACAACAGAATATTCCAGACTCATCTTGTACTTTGATTACTCTAAACCTGGAACAGCTATTTAGCCAAAGAACTCCAATTCCTTTTAGTGGGGAGTGGTATTTGGAAACTAAGATCTGGAACCACCAGGAATGCTCATTGCTTTGGGAGTTTCATTGCTTTTAGGCTCTTAGTATATCTCTTGAAATTCCACAATAACTATTTCCTTTTTGTTTTCTATAGATTATATTAAAGTTTTGTTCTTAATCTCTTCCAGTTTTCCCTATAAATTAGTACTATGAAGAACTTTTTTAAATTAACTTTTATTTTTTAGTTACTGTTGATATTCAGTATTTACATTAGTTTCAGGTATACAGTGTAGTTGTTAGACGTACATTAGTTTTAGGTATACAGCGTATTTGTTAGACACATAATTTTCAAAGTGATCCCCTCAATAAGTCTAGTACCCACCTGGCATCATACATAGTTATTACAATATTATTAATTATATTCTGCCACACTGTACCCTACATCCCTGTGACTATTTTGTGACTACTAGTTTATACTTCTTAAGCCCTTGTCCCCCCTCGCCCAGGCCCCCAACCCTGCTCCCATCTGGCAACCATTATTCTTCTCTCTGTATCTATAAGTCTGTTCTGTTTTGTTTTTGCATTCCCTGAAGCATTCTTAAAGGTCACAAGAAACAGTTAAATTTGAGTATAGAATGCAATTTTTGTGTAGCTTGACAAACAGATCTATATTCCTGAAATCGAATTGCTCCCATCATCACTCATTTCACAAGTTCTGTTGTGTTTTTCTAAATAATTTTTTAAAGAGCAAGTCATATCATCTAATAGCCACTGGTTGTATATTTTTTAATATGTATTCAATAGTGTTGTTGTGTATTTAATAGAGTGTAGCAGAAGAATAAAGAATTTGTTATGGGGCCAGAGTGGAGGATTATTGAAATATTTACTGTTGTTTGGTTATTATATCTGTCTTTAGTAACTGTTTTGATTGTTTCATATCTCTATAATTTGCTCTATAAATATGACTACGGTAGTACTAGTTCATAATGTTCTTCATAGAGCCATAAAATTTTACCTGGAATGACCCTTAGATTCTTGTGTCTAATTCCTTAATTTTACAGTTGGAGAAACTGAGACCTAAGAATGAAGTAACTTTGAATTCATGGCTAGTTGACTGTAGAACCAAGATTAGAATCCAGGTTTTTGAACTCATACTAGAACATTTTTTGCTATGGATGATGGAGGAGCTTGGGTCCATGGTACCTGTCTGACATTTCCATGGGAACCAGGTGGATAGAGCATTCTTACTTTTATCTTGATGCTCAAGCATTGGGGCATTGAGTTTTTCAAAATAATTGGTCATTTAATGACCAAGAATGGAACAGAAAAGAAGATGGGGCATATTAGAAGTTGTCCGAGGATAGCCAGCCATCTGACTACACAATTTTAGACCAGGATTCTAAGAAGTCAGTTTCAAAACTCTTAGTTTTACCTTTCACAGTTCAGTCCCATCTACTGACTTTCTGCTCTCTTTTTATTGCCCTATTTATAAATATAATTTGTTGGTTTTCTTTTTAAGATTTTCACTTTAGCATGATTTTAGCATCAAAATAGTTATATTGGCATAAGTTTCTTGAAAAGTTAAACTTAAATGTATTATATAATTCATTCCTAGGTATCTACTCAAGAGAAATGAAAATATATCCTTATGAAGATTTTTATGTGAATATTTATAGCAGCATTATTCATAATAGCCAAAAAATAGAATCAATCCAAATATCCATCAGTTGGTGAATGGATAAGCAAACCATAAATGTAGTTTTCCATACAATAAATAAACCACAATGCCCTATCCATACAATGGAATATTATTTGGCCGTAAAAAGGAATGACATTACTGATACATGCTACACCATGGATGAACCTCATAAACATTGTGCCAAGTGAAAGAATCCAGACCAAAAAAACCATATATTTTATGATTTCATCTATATGAAGTGTCCACAAAAGGCAAATCTGTGGAGACAAAAGGTATATTAGTAGTTGCCTAGAGCTGAGATAAGTTTAAACAAGGAATCACGAATAGGCATAAGGTTTCTAATTTGGGGTGATGGACATGTTCTAAAATTGGATTGTGCTGATGGTTGCACAACTATAAGAATATACTAAAAACTATTGAATTGTGTGCTTTAGGTGAATTTTGTAGTATGTAAATTATACCTCAGGAAAGCTACTAAAATCTTATACTTGATGTCTGTAATTGTCGTATTAAGTATCATATCCTATTTTCATTATTAAACATTTTTTCTGTGTTCCACTTTTAAGTTTTTTTAAATATTAAAAAAAAGCTTATTGAGAAAAATGATGGTTTTATTTGTTTCCTAGTAATGGCATCACTGTGGGGAAGAACAGAAAGGGCACAGGAAGCAAATACCTTTGGGGGAAGGCTCAAGCTGCACAGAATCCCTTGTCCCTCCTGACTTTGGACACTTGGGAAATGGGGGTGGGAGTGGGTGTAGGGGAGGGAAAAAAAAGAGCAGGGCAAGATTGATAAAGCTGATGAGTAACAAAGGCACTAGGGGTTACATCTTGGGCCTGGGGGAAGGTACGCATGGGCCAGGGGCTTTATGACATTCAGGCCTAGCCACTAGTCCTTTCTCTTCCCTTTCTTGGCTTTGGCCTTGGCTTTGGTCTTGGGGGTACAGGCCTTGGTTGTGCAGATGGTCTCCTGGAACTGGGAATTGTAGTGTGCCTTCTTTAGGGTGCCTTGGCGGGCTTTGGTGCCTGAGCCCCCATCACATGATCCCCAGTTCTCAAACTTGTACTTGCAGTCAGCTTTAAACTCCTAGTTGCACAGCACTCTGCATAAGATGCTTGAGTCTGGGCCCCAAAGGTACCTTCATGGAAACCCATGCCATAGTCCTTGGTGCTGGGGGTACCAGGCCCCCAGGTCTACTCTGTGCACTGGCTCCTCATGCTACTCTTCTTCACTTTGTCTTTCTTTTTGGGCACTGCAGAAATGAATGCCGGCAGGGTAAGGAGGGCAGTGAGGTGGAAGCCTCAGTGCTGCATCTTGCTAGCTGCTGACATGGCTTTGCTCCCTCCCGCACTAGGCCCCTCCTTTCTTAATTTTGATTTTCAAAGAATGCTAATGTCAAATCATTTTATTTATAATAGTTAACATGGCCAGCATTTCTAAAATAATTACATTATACTGGCCATTATTATGTTAAGTACTTTCCACAGATTATCTCGCAGCAGCACTATGATATAGGTACTGTTACCCCATTTTACAACTGAGAAAAAGTGCTCAGCTTGTCCTAAGCCACATAACTAAGTAAGGAGACTGGAATAGAAGCACTGTTGTCCTCTGCCTCATGTATGAAAATGCAGTGCTTTGGGTGGAAGTTTATACTGCCTTTCATATGCTGTGAATGTTTTAACACCCCTGTCCATATCCCACTGTACTGAATACTCTACACATCTATTTCTGTGTGATCTCCTAGGGAATTCCAGTGGGTGTTCGGTATTGTCTGACTGCCATAAAGCTTGTACAGCATAGCAAATTTTACTCATTGTTTTTACTTCTTTTTCTTCACCCCTCAGTCTTAATTTTAAAGACCCTGAAGCAGTCAGAGCTCTGACTTGTACTCTCCTAAAGGAAGATTTTGGACTTTCTATTGATATTCCATTGGAGAGATTAATTCCCACAGTTCCCTTGAGACTCAACTATATTCATTGGGTGGAAGATCTGATCGGTCATCAGGACTCTGACAAAACTACTCTTCGAAGAGGAATTGACATAGGTATATGGTTTTAAATTCTTTTTTGGCTAAACATAAGTTTCATAAATTTTGCAAGGTTGAATTCTTTGTAAACTTCTCTTTTGGATATTTGTTGTATGAAAGGATCTGGCTATAGATATTAATGTTATTTGCTACACCTGGGCTTTTCTACCATTGCTTTCTCATGAGAGGAATTGTCAGCACCAAAGAGGGAGCAAAGGGATAAGAGAGGCAAAATGAAATTGAGGCTTTTGTTTTCTCAGCTTTTCAGATTATCATGTTGATATCTGCGTCTACTGGGTATTATTTTTACTCTGAATTATATGCTGTTAGTAACATAGTCCCATATTGGGACTTTGTAATGGCTATTTAATAAAAGATCATATGAGACTGAATACTTTCAGGAACCTCTTGGATGATTATTTGTCGAAGATATTTAATCCAAAATTAAAGAGAGGGGAAAAAAGGCAGTTAGGCAAAGTAAGATGTTCTCTTAATTGTAAATTTCTACAATAGAGAAGACTGTCCAGTTTTATTTAAGAGAGTAAGTAGATATATAGAAGGAAATGAAGCCAGGGTATGTTTGGTATGTTTTGCAAATAATAAATGTATGTTTGTCATAGCCAGTGTTCGTATTTGAAAGGGTTTAATTTTTTATTTTAATCCTGTGGCCTTTACCAGTCTTTAATGAGAAAAATTGAATTAAAACCTCTGCAACTCTATTTCTAAATATAGTATAGTTAGTAGGAAACACAATTTGTAGATAGTAGTGAAGTTTAACTTAAATTTTCATATGCATTTGCAGTCTTCATCATACATGACCTTTTCAGTAGCATTTATTAACCCCTTCTTTCTCCTTTATGTGCTCTCCTCCATTGGCTTCCATGACACCAGACTCCTCCAGTTTTCCTCTTTCATTTCTAGTTACTCTTCTCCCCCTTTCAGGCTCACTTTCTGGTATCTGGCCATTAGATATTACAACTTCTTAAAGCACAGTCTTTAGCCCTTTTCTTATTCAGCACCTTACCTCTAGGCAATTTCATCCAATTTGTGACTTTATTTTCTCCCACCATGAAAGTAACATACAACTTTATATATTTCTCCAACTCAGATTACTTTTCTTGAGCTCTAGTCCCATATAGATGACAAACTTGAATATCTCAAAAATATCTCAGACTTTGTCCAAAAACCAGACTCATATTCTTTATTCGTAATCTTGGTCCTTTTCCTTTGTTCCTTATTTCAGTGAATCCACCAAAATCCATCCTGCCATCCTTGATATTTACTTCTCTCCATCCTCACTAAGAATGTCTGTTACCATTCGTGTTGATTTTCTCTCTTATTTTCTAAATCGTCTACTCTCATCTCCACTGAGACTCCATCCCAGTCCAAGTCACCATATCTCTCCTGGTCTACTGAATAGCTTCTCAACTACTTACATTCTTTTGCCTCTCCATTCTGTTCTCTAGAAAGTATGTTTAAACCCATATCTGATCATATTTTTACCACTTAATACTTCCTGTTGCTTCTCTGATAAACACTCAAAACTGACTTGGCCTGATCCCTGCCCTCTTCTCTAGGCCTTGCTAATAAGCCTTGTCTTATGTGCTTCTTTTCCTTGTTTTTTGCACTTTTCTATAGTTCTTCTGTTAAGGCCCCACGACTCCAGGCCTTCATACATGTTGTTCCCTCTGCATAGAACTTCCCCACCTTCAGCTTATTAATATCGACTTATATTGTACTTGTTAACTCAAACCTTATTTTCTCAGGAAAGCCTTCTCTAACCTTATAAGATAAGTTCCTTGATTATGAGCTTTAGAAAACCATGTTTCTTCCTTCATGGCCTTTTTTTTAGGTTTTAACTGTACATTCACATGTCCGATTGATTAGTGTCTTTGTCTACCACTAGATTGCAAAGTACAGAGCCTGTTACTTTTTTGCTTATTGTAATATCCCAATGCCTAGTAAAGTTTCTAGTACATAGCAGGTATCTAATAATTTTTTGAATGTCGATAATTACATCATTCTTTCAACATTCAAAATTCAAATACCCCATATAAGCTAAGCACTATATAAAAATAGTGGGGTTTAACAAAAGCTTCTGCTCTTTTATGTTCATGGGAGAAGATTGATGGGTTATAGAAAACTTAAAAAGCTTGAGAGCCTATTTGGTACTAATTTATTTTAATTATGCCCCAAACCTTTAAAATAACACTTGAGGATACAGGAGGTTAATGGATTTTAGTTCTTCATAAGGGCCACTGGTGCTGAAATCACATCATTCTAATTAGGGTTTTATATAGATTCTTCCCCCAGACTCCATCAGTTTGCTCTAATTCTATGATTATACACTTTCCATTTTTATTTATCATTACAAGGTTTATTACCCATTTTAAAATGTCATTTAGCTTTCTGAGGGGATTGGGATTGTTAGAATGCAAGTCTTTTGGTTTTAAGAATTGAGAAACTTGGTCTACAGCCATGCCATCCTAAACAAGCCCGATCCTGTCTGATCTCAGAAGCTAAGCAGGGTCGGGCTTGGTTAGTACTTGGATGGGAGACCACCTAGGAAGACCAGGTGCTGTAGGTGTAAAAAATAAAAATGAGGGATTGTAAGATGACGAGGTCCTTGCAATCTGTGAGGTCACCCAAGGGTTGCCTTGCCTTAAAAAAAAAAAGAAAGAAATTGAGAAACTTGATTTTTTTTTTTGACGGAGGACAGTTCTTTTACCTGCATTTATTACCTTGGGAGGTACCTGATATTTGGGTAACTGGAGGAAAGTGTACTTTTCTTTTTCTTTTAAATGAAATTGAAATATGGAAAGAGAGACAGTTTTGTGAGAACCAATGGCTTGAGATATGGTCTAGATTTTTTTTCCTACAGAGTTGAAAGCGCTATTTAAATTTCCTTATTTTGAATGACTCTGGCTTACCAGCATGGTAAGGGTCTAAGTAACTGTGGCCTCTGAGAAGAGCCTGAGTACCTTTTACCACTCCTTCCTTCACCACCTCACACATGCCCAAGGAGGTGTTTGTCCAGTATCAACAGGACCTGGATGCTCTTAGGTAAACATGATAGAAAGTGTAGCAATCACTCTGACTGTCAAAGAGCCTAAATGTTCTGGCCATTATTTGTCGTGTCTTTTACTAACCTGTTCAGAATACTTAATAAGGAAGCAGTAAGATGAGCCTGGGTTTCATCTGGGTTAGGAGTATCTCTAGCCTCCACTCTTCCTGCCAGATCCTTTGAAGGCTAGACTGGCTTGGGGAAAGCAGGCCTGCAGTGGCTGGTATGGGCTGTAGACCTTCAGAAGAAATACTGACTTTTCTTCTCTCGGATGTATTCTTTAAGATCTTATTGACCAAGATTACTCAGTGGTTGAAAAAACAATATTTGTGGTTAGCATGTAGTCTAGTCAGTGGTTAGGGGTTCTTCGTACAAGTTTAGGACTAAACCCTAGTTGTCAAAGTGTGATTTTTGCCTAGTTGTTGAAGAGTGATTTGCCTCTGAATGTCTCTCTTTAAACTGTGGTGGACAAGGCAATGATTAATGTTTTAGATCTGGATCAAATGACTTTCCATGTCTCCACATCTAAGAAATGAATTCTCTTTTTAGTTTAAAATGTTTTTATTTCTGGTTTCCTTCAAGTAACAGTGTACAGCTGTGTGGGAAATTGGTGATTTTTATATTTTTATAATACCATAGAAATTTTACACCTTTTATAGTCTGCTTTAAGAAAATGGCTATACATTGATCTATTTTAAGATATCGCTGTAGCATTTTAACAAATAGCATTGATTTCTTTTAAGAAAATCAAGTTTCATGTGAGATTTAAAATGAAGACTTATAAAACAAATTAACTGGTTTTGACAATTTTCAGTTAATCAGTCATGTATTCCTTGATCACCAGACATGCACACTTGACTTTACATATAACATGAAGAAGGGGACAGCAAGATTTCTATTCTCTAGGAAATTAGAATCTAATTATGACGTAAGACTAACAAATGAAACAACTAGAGAACCCAGTAGCTACAGTATTTATATAATCAGGTACCAGCTTGTGATTTAAACTGTTACAGCTATAAGAATTCTAAGAGAACGACAGTATTTTTGCTTATGATTCTCACCTCTCCCTTAGATATATGTAACACATTTTGAATTTTCATTTTACTAGGTACAGGGGCATCCTGCATCTATCCTTTACTTGGAAGTACCTTAAATGGCTGGTATTTCCTTGCAACAGAAGTCGATGATATGTGCTTCAACTATGCAAAGAAAAATGTGGAACAGAATAACTTGTCTGATCTTATAAAAGGTTAGTCCTACAGAATAAATATTCTTTTCAAGCTTTCTTTATTAACCTGTCTTTCTAATTTAACACATTTCATTATCTTTTTCTTTAATATATTCTTTGGTAATTTAAACAAATATAGTACGTTGTAATTGGGTTTGCTGTTATGTTATCAGAATTAATTCAGAAAGAAATATAGTAAATATTATATTTTATAATTTCTCATAATTCGTGGATTCTGTATTTGTGAACTTGCCTACTTGGGTTTATTTTTAACCCCAAAATCAATAATCGTGATACTTTGGTGTTCATCCATAGACGAGTGCAGAGTGGCAAAAAATTTTGAGTCACCCAATGCACATGTTCCCAGCTGAAGCTGAACAAGACGATGCTCTGCCATCTTGTTTCAGCTTTCATACTGTAAACCAGGGTCCTTTTTATGGTCTATTTAGTGCCTTTTTTTGATATTTCTGTGCTTTTTATTGGGGATTTTGTTGTTTAAAATGGCCCCTAAGCATAGTTCTTAAGTGCTATGTAGTGTTCCTTAGTATAGGAAGGCTGTGATGTGCCTTACAGAAAAAATACAAGTGTTAGATAAGCTTCATTCAGACATGATTTACTGTACTGTTGACCATGAGTTCAATGTTAATGAATCAGCAATGTATATCAAATAAGTTTTCTTTAAACAGAAACATACATCAAATAAGGTTATGTATTGATTGGTTGACAAAAATGTTGGACCAGAGGCTCCCAGTCGCTTAACCCTCTACTTCTCCTAGGAGCCACTGAGAATCAACTATATATGAAGTAACCTAGTCACCAAGACTTTAAAAGAGAAAACTCTACTTACTGTTGATTAAACTATACCATCTTTTTTATTTCAGTACATGGAACTATACTATAAATAGTCAAATTCCCTTAATGATCAGTTACTTTTTATTTTTGTGCTTATTTTATATGTAAATAGCTGTTGTTGTTTTTTTTCATTAACGAGACTATGTTTCTTTATGGAAGAAATAGGCTTTTCTTACTAGTGTTAAGTATATTATTACAAGGGGAAATACTAATATTGTTAATGCATTTTTTAGTTCTTCATTTCTGTATTACAAATTACTCCAAAATCTAGCAGCTTTAAACAATAAACATTTGTTATCTCATGGTTTCATTGAGTCAGGAATTTGGGCATGGCCTACTGGGGTGGTTCTGGTTCAGAGTCTTTTGTGAGGTTGCCATCATCTGGAGGATTGACCGGAGATAAAGATTTGCTTCCAAGATGGCTCACTTATATGGCTGTTAGCAGGAAGCCTTAGTTGCCATGTGGATCTTTTCTTGGGGCTACTTGACCATCCATGCAGCATGTAAGCTGACTTCTAGAGCAAGTAATTCAAGAGATAGGGGAAGGAGGAAGCCACATTGCTTCTTATGACCTAACCTCAGAAGTTATACCCTGTCACTTCCATCATATTCTATTCAGTAAAAGGGAATCAGTTAGTGCAGCAGCCAATACTTAAGGAGAGGGAAATCAAACTCCACTTTTTGTAGGAACTAGTGTCAAAGAATTCATGGACATATTTGAAAAACTACCACAGCATTAATAGTAGTTAACACTTACTTCTGTTTTTTCTCCTAGTGGTAAAAGTACCACAGAAGACGCTCCTGATGGATGCTCTTAAAGAAGAATCTGAGATAGTCTATGACTTTTGCATGTGTAATCCTCCCTTTTTTGCCAATCAGTTGGAGGCCAAGGTAAAATATCTTCTGCTTTAAAATAATTATCAAAATTTACCTTGTTAGCAAAAATAAGAGCAAAGAACAACTTTTATATTGAAAGTTGTATCAACACGCTTTTGGTGTCAAGCACCTGAAAACCCAATTCAGATTGATTTAACAAGAAAGTTTATTAGATTTCATATCTGAGAAATCCAGCAGTAATGTGGACTTCAGAAACAATTTGATCAAGGAGTTCATAGTAGTATCAAAACTGAGGCTCTTATTTTCCAGGTTTCTCTTGGCTTTGACCTAGCCCTTGGTTGTTTTTGTACTCAGGCTGGTTTACTTGTGGCAGAGTAATATATAGGGAAAGGGAGAGGGTGAAGAGATAGCTGTCTTCTTCCCCAAACCATTAAACATTTAAGTTTCTTCTGATTGGACCAACTTAGGTCATAGTCCACTCCTGACTTGGGCTTATTAGCTTAGAGAAGAGGTCACTATTTTTACTGCCACCTCTCATTTAATAGTAAACAAATGTCTAATTTAGACTTTCCAACTTCAGATGAAAAATATATTTGCTTATGAATGTGGAAAGAGTTCTATACATTGGATAAAAACAATGAGCCTATTAAAAAACTCAGTGCTATAAAATATTAATTTAACCCGTTTTCCTTCATCTATTTAATTCCCTAATAATAGAAATTACATTAATCAGAAGGAAATAAGGGAGCGTGTATGCTTAAGGCTTTGAAAGAATAAATTGTTTTCAGAATCATTCACATACCCTAAAACTATCATTTACATACCTTGTAACAAAATTAATTCCAGATTAAAGTTTTTTGAAGGGGGAGGAAGGAGTTGGAGAAATTTATTAGCAAGACCACCATTCTAGATTGGAACATAAAGTGAAACAGGATCTAAGAAATCTAATTTTAGCCTTCAGTGCAGATGAATTATAAGAACTAAAATAGCCACATCCTGGAGGGTTTTTTTTATAATTTTGAGATACAGCATATATACATAAAACTGCATGTGCCATTAAGTGTAAACTGTGAATTTTCCAAAATAAACACTTCTGTAGAGCCTGCATCCAGATGAAGAAATATACTATTACTAGCATCAGGACTAGATATCTTTTTATAACAGCTTTATAATTCACATACCTTATAGTTTACCCAATTAAAAGGTAAATTTAATTGCCTAAACTAAGGTCATGAAGATTTATTCTTATGTTTTCTTCTAAGAGTTTTATAGTTTTAGCTTTTACATTTAGATCTTGATCCATTTGAGTTATCGTTTAATATGATGTGAGGTAGGAGTGTATTAAATATTTAAATTTAAAAAGTGAAATCATGAAAGTACTAGAAGAAAATGTAAATATTTATATAATCTTTGGGTGGAATATTTTCTGTTCATGATACCAAGACAGAAAACTTAGAGAAAAAGTTTCAGAACTGGCTAAATAGAAAAGTAAAATTTTCGTATATTTAATCACAAACAAGGATGGAAAGTAAAAGACCCTGAGAAGGAATATTTGCATGAATACACTTGTTTAAAATGTAATTTCAATGATTATATGATTTTTTAAATCCTAAATATAGCATGATATTTGGAAATTAAAATTACTTGTAAGCATTCTTACTTAGAACTAGATTATAGTTAATTAAGGTGTAAAAATTTTTCACCACAGTTTTTTGTTATTGTTGTTATTCAGGGAGTAAATTCTCGAAATCCTCGGAGACCTCCACCTAGTTCTGTAAATACAGGAGGTATCACAGAGATCATGGCAGAAGGAGGTGAATTAGAGTTTGTTAAAAGGATCATCCATGATAGTTTACAACTTAAAAAAAGATTAAGGTAAGTTGGTTATTACACATGGGAGTATTTTTCCTCTGTGTAATTCCAAAAGAAACCATATAACAGAGTAAATGTAATCACAGTGGTCTTAAAAAATAAACAAAAAATGAAGGTAGCAGATCCTACAGTCTGCAAAGACCCTGTTTCTGAGGATGCTGTCATGCCTTTGATTTGCATTTCCTGTAATCATGTATACTACATGGATAGAAAGAAGGAATATACTACGTGATTATATTGCTTTCATTTCAGTACTGTGATAGAACGAAACTGATTCGAATATGGCTTTCGATTAGAAAACAGATGGGTTCAGATCTGTCGCATGAACCAGAATAAATTTTTTGCCTAGTCCTTGAAGCAATTTGTGTTCTTGGAATCAGTCTCTCAAATGACAGATGTGAGGACATTGAGCTGTCAAGAACTTAATGAAGGGAAACTGAGATCATTACCCAGTTCCAGAGGAGAGTTAAGGCTGTTCCTTTTTAAAAGCTAATTATTTCAGACAACACACCTGTCATTAAGCGGCATAAGGCACTCAAAAAGAGCTATTTGTCTCCCTTGACTTCTCACCCTACCAAGTGTTGTTGAAATGATGGGTAATGCGGTAGTTCAAAACTAAAAGGGCTTTCAATCGTAGGATTTAGCTTTGGGACATAGAGAACTCTTTCTTCTTGAAAAAGTAGAACTCTGTATCCATTAAACATCAATTTCCCATTTCCCTCTCCCCCCATCCACTAGCAACCAACATTCTACTTTTTGTCTCTATGAATTTGACTATTCTAGTTACCTTATATAAGTGGGATTATATAGTTTTTGTTCTTTTGTGACTGATTTCCTTCATTTAGCATTATATCCTCAATGTTTATCCATGTTATAACTGTATCAGAATTTCCTTTCTTCTTAAGGCTGAATAATCTTTCATTTTTTGCATAGACAGCATTTTGTTTATCCCTTTTACCTGTTGATGGACACTTGGGTTGCTTCCATCCTTTGGCTATTGTAGATAATGTTGCTGTGAACATGGGTGTGCAAATATTTTTTAAGATCTTGCTTTTATTTCTTTTGTATGTACTCCCAGAAGTAGAATTGTTGGATAGGGAAGACTTTTTTCTTTTTCTATTGGATTTATAAGTGTTTAAAGCTACTTATTTTAGTAAAAGGCCAATTCTAAAATCAACAAATATCCTGGTTTGTTAAGTGTGAGTTTATTTAAATATCTGTGGAAAGCAACTGGATTATTGAATGGTCTTAGAAAATCTACACGTCATTGAAGCCAAAGGTTAATAAATTTTTGCTTTAAATTGATTTTTTCAATGACACATTAGAGACTTCAGTTATACTGAGCACTGAGGAGAGCCTGATTAAATAAAATAAAGAAGGTATTATTTTATTTATTTATTATACTCATGAAAAGAGGTAACCAGGGCCATATAATCATTTCAGTATCTGTCAGCTTTTGATGGGATTAGAGCCAACCAGGAAAATGGGGAAAGTTGTTTTCAGGAGGCTTTTAATCAGTAAATTTCTATTATTTCTAAAATTCTGTTTGAATTATAAAAATGTTTTAAAGAAACACCATTCTAAAGGAGAGAAATTGGTCAGTATGTTCTAAGTCTGTCTGTACCTGGCTCTGTGGCAGACTCCAAAGTGAATGGAGGGTATGTATTTACTAGCAAGGCTAAATTGCTGGAGCCCGTCTTGTCTCTAGAGAGTTGACTGTTTTGAGCTTGGTGTCATCTTATGCAGTTATATATTTAAAAGCAGGGTTCTGTAGTCTTGTCTGCTCTGTTAGGACTCAGGCAGTTTAAAGGGTTGATTAAGGGGAAGAAATGAAGTGATATTTATTGAAACGAGAATAAAGCAATGTGTTTTGAAAGAGTAGTACTTGCAAATATTGTTTATAATTTCCAGCTGTACCATGACAGCCTACATTTGTACATATTACCTGTTCGTGTCCTCTTGCATATTTTTATGGTTGACATAATATTTATATTCCTATGCATTTCTCAAATTTTAGAATGCTGTGGAAACCACATATTTTGAATCTCTGAAAAATAAGAGATTAAAAACATGTATTTTAACCCATCTGCTGCTTATCCCTCTAGATTTTTTTTCTTGTTGTTCCTGAAGAAGTGCAGACTAAGAATTTGTAACATTATGGGGTGAAATAACTTCACTTTGTTAGACTGATCTCAGTGATGGCACTCGAGATGCCTCACCTGTAGTAACTGTAGTTTTGTTTTATATCTCAAGGAATTTTGCAGCTGGAAGGCCCTCAGGAGGAAGTTGTACAGATCAGAGACTTGGGACCTAGATCCCTTGATTCTCGTCCAGTGCTCTTTCTACCACCCCATGCAACCTCTGCAGCCCAGGCTGCCATTGGACTTCTGGTTACACAGCCTTTTTTTTTTTTTTTAATTGAGGTATAATAGACATATTATTAGACAGCTGTTCTATTGTTGATGAAAATTTGTAAGAACTTGTCATTCTTACCTTTTACTTTTTGTGCCTGTGACTTGAGTTTAATAGCATTTTCTTTTTTTAGAGACTCACTCCCCTAACCTTCTAGATAAATTAGCATTTATTAAACTCTTCATGGCCTGAATTCCATTCTTGTCACTGGTTATAGGTCTATAGCTGATGCTCTTTATGGCAATGATTTTACGATTTTTCCAGATACCAGGGATCTGTATCTAACAGAGTTCCAAGTTAATACTCGTTTCATCCATTTCTTTTTACTTTTTTCTTTCCATTCCTTACCCCCTGCCAAATGGTGGATACTTCTTGGATTTGGGTATAATCCATACATTTGGTGATGGGCCTTTTGACATGTGATTCTTTGACTTATCTTTTAAATTTTGTTTTTTCATTGGTAAAATGGGATAACAATAGCTACCTCATAAGATAGTCATAGAATTAAATGAATATATATTTGATCTAATGATGATGATGAATATTAAGATCATTTTAACTCTTGACTATTTTAGGAATCTACTTGATTTAAATGCTAAGGTCCATGATGTTGAAAGGAAATGTTATAAGTACTTTGTTATTTTATGTTAACGTAGAGCTTCCCGTCCCTTCCATTGTTTTTTTTTTTTTTAAACTAAGTGCTAGTTATGGAGTGTTATATGTAATAGTTACAGGAACAATTGTAAATTTTATAACTAGCTTTTAGTTAATTCTCCAGCTGAAAGGCCATCCAGTTCTATTGTGAACTTTGACTTGCCTTATGAAATGGTAAGCCCCTTCATTTTTCTTGTCTATAAGGTTAGAATAGTACCTTTTATAGTATGAAATGTCAGAAGAACATAGGAGCCAGCTCAAGCCAAATATAGGACAATATGAGTTCAGAATAAATGACAATAATGGATTATAACCCACTGAATAAATACGGGGGATAGAGGAGATGCTTTTCATTACAGTAGAATGCCAACTAATAAATGTAGAAGGAATAATGAAGTTAGAAAAATCACAATTTGCAATCATAGTAATAACTGGTTGTGGAAGAATCAACAATGGAAAATTTAAAGAGAAACAGGATATTACATAGTTTCAAAGTATCTCCTCACAGATTACTTATTATTAAAAAGGGAAATATGATAACTTTACAGAGAAACCTGGGGGATACCACCTTGACTGGGTGATCATCTCCTAATGTGAGGCACCTAGAAGGACACAACAGCACCTCTCTGCTCTTTTTGCCCAAAATTATAACCTTAATCTAACTACGATGAAACTTCAGACAAACCAACTTGAGGGATTTTGTAAGACAGTTCTTCAAAGCTGTTAATCACGAAAGTAAAAAAAGACCAAAGAACTGTTCCAGATTGAGAGACTAGAGAGACTTGTTATGTAAATGAAATGCATGATCCTGGCTTGGATCTTGCATCAAAGGAGAAAGTTGTCATGAAAGACATTATTGGGATAATTGGTGAAATTCGAATATGGGCTGTATTCCAGATAATAGAATTGTATGAGTGTTAAATTTTCTCAGTCTGATAATTCTGTGATTGTGAAAGAGAATGTCCTTATTTTGAAAACATACATGCCAAAGTATTTAGGGTTAAAGGGGCATGATGTCAGTAGCTAACTCAAATGGATTAGGAAAAAAACACATGCACACAGAGCAAGCAAATGGAGCAAAACGTTAATTGGTGAATCTAGGTGAAGAGTATACTGCAGTCATTTTTACTAATCTTACAACTCCTGTACATTTGAAATTATTTCAAAATACTTTTTTTTTTAAATCTGCTGTTTCAGAGGAATTGCTAAATGCTGTAATGAGTTGCTACTTTCATCATTAAAATAGTATAATGGGTTCAAAGACTTCTGAGTAACTAGATCTTCCTTTTGTTCATTTTTTTCTACTTGCATTTTGACTAGTTGTCACAAGATGCCTGTTGAGAGTGTCTAGGATCTATTGGGTAGGCAAGTTTTATTAAGTGAAATTGACACAGAATTTTTAATATACCCAGTTACCTCTGCTTTTTCCATAAGAAATATAACTTGCAGAAAACTTTTATTAATGAGGTTAAATCTTAAAAGATTCATATACAGTGTTCACCTTACAGAAAAGGTTTAAAGAAAACTTTCAAGCTTATATAAAGTACCAATAAAATATTTAACTGTTATAAGTCTTACTTATCTACATATTTGCTTTTCTTCATTTCCTGAGGAAATTTATGGTGTTTTTCTTTTGTCTCTCTGTTCTGATCCATTTCTTGGTTTCTGGTGACTCTGATCTAATCTGTTCAGGAATGCTAATTTTAAAAGAAAGGTGTTAATTAACCTATTTTATACTGTCACTATGAGAGCACTACTTGCTCTTAATTTTTTTTTTTTCATCTTGTTCCTAACATACTAAAGGCTTTTAATTCTTGGTTAAAGATTTCTTCATTCACTGTCTTCTTAAAAGGAGCATTTTGTTTTTCTTACAAACATTTAAAAACCACCAAATGAAATATATTATGCTCTAAGTAAGTGTACCCAGGTTTGTTTAAAGTAGTTTAGGTAGAACAATTATTTCTTTGTATTTTCAAAGGGAAAAAGGGTTGACTGACTAAACAAAAATAGGGGTAGTCACCTGTTGTTGAACCCACAAACAATGAAAACAAAATGTTGGTTAATGCACACTATCTCTAAAGAAGTATAATAATATTTGTCATACTTGTAAAATTATTACTTTATTAATTGTATTAAGTGGAAGTATATGAAATTCCCAGTCTTCCACAATTTAAACTGACAAAAATGGCAATTTTATATAGTTTTAATCTAATGTGTGATTTTTAGAGGCTCTTCAATTCACTTAGAATTTTAGTCACTTTAAAATTTATTTTCATAGTAGCTATTTTTTTTATATCAACAAATAAATACTGAATGCATATCTCCTTAATCTGAAATTTCTCTTTAAAAATAATATCTAATTAGATGAATATCCAATGATATAGGAGTAATTATGATGCTTGGTGGAAAACGCAGGATAGAGTATGTATTGCTAGAATAACTAAGCTATATTATAAACAAGAAAGAAATATGCAAAAAAAATAGAACTACCTTATGACCTAGCAGTTTTACTTCTGTGTATTTATCTGAAGAAATCCAAAACACTAATTCAAAAAGATATATGCACCTCTATGTTCATTGCAGCATTATATACAATAGCTAAGATATGGAAGTAACCTAATACCCATCAATAGATGATTGGATAAAGAAGATGTGGTATGTATATACAATGGAATATTACTTGCCCCTAAAAAGAGTGAATTGTTCACCATTTGCAGCAACATGGATGGACCTAAAGGATATTATGCTAAGTGGAATAAGTCAGAGAAAGACAAATACCATATGATCTCACTTATATGTGGAATCTAAAAAATAAACTAAACAAAAGAGAAATAGACTCATAGATACAAAGAACAAACTGATAGTTACCAGACAGGACAGGCATTGGGGAACTGAGTGAAAAAGATGAAGGAATTAAGAAAAAATAAAGGTGAAGGAATTAAGAAGTACAAATTGGTAGTTACAAAATACCTTTACAGAGGTGTAAAGGTACAGCATAGGGAATATAGTCAATAATATTGTAATAACTGTATATAGTGCCAGTTACCTAATTGGGGGATCACTTTATAAATTATATAAATGTCTAACCACTATGTTGTATACCTGAAACTAGTATGAAGTAATGTTGAATGTCAACTCTAATTGAAAAATAAAAATTAAAAAAATGAAATCTTGCCATTTGCTATACCATGGATGAAACTACAGGGTATTAATGCCAAGTTAAGTAAGTCTTGGTCTGTTTCTAATAATTGATTTTTTTTTTAATTTTTTAAAAAAATGTTTTTTTATAACAGTTGGAATACGATATATTAGTTTCAGATGTGCAACATAGTGATTAAATATTATGTAATTTAACAGAGTGATCACCCTGATAAATCTAGTACTCATTTGACACCATATGTAGTTATTACACTGTTAACTATGTTCCTTATGATATACTTTACATCCCCATGATTATTTTGTAACTACTAATTTGTACTTCTTAATCCCTTTCCCTTTTTACCTAACCCTTAACCTCCTCTCATCTGGCAACCATCAAAATGTTCTTTGTATCTATGAGTTCGTGTCTGTTTTGTTTATTTTCTTCTTTAGATTCTACTTGTAAGTGAAATTATATGGCATCTGTCTTCCTCTGTCTGACTTACTTCACTCAGCACAATACCCTCTAGGTCCATCCATGTTGTTGCAGATGGAAAGATTTCATTCTTTTTTATGGCCAAGTAGTATTCCGTTGTATACATATATATACCACCTCTTCTTTATCCATTCATCCATCCATTGATGGACACCCAGGAAGCCTCAGTATCTTGACTGTTATAAATAATGCTGCAATGAACATATGGATTCATATGTCCCTTTGAAGTAGTGTTTTGGGGTTTTTTCAGATAAATACCCAGAAGTGGGATAACTGGATCTTTCTTTTTTCTTGTTGTTACCTTTGTTTTAAAGTATTTTGTCTGGTAAAAGTATTGCTACCCCAGCTTTTATTTGTTTCTGTTTTCATGAAACATCTTTTTTCATCCATTTACTTCTAACTAGATGTGTCTTTCAACCTGAAGTGAGTTTCTTGTAGGCAGCATGTGTAAGAGTCTTGTTTTCTTGTCCATTCAGCCAGCTATCTTTTGACTGGAGCATTTAATCCGTTTACATTTAAAGTAATTGTTGATAGATATGTAATTATTGCCATTTTATTCATATTTTTGATCTTTTTTTCCTTTTTTTATTCTTAAATAAGTCCCTCCAACATTTTCTATAATAACTGGCTTGATGGTGATGAACTCTTTTAGCTTTTTTTTTTTTGTCTGGGAAGCTCTTAATCTGTCCTTCGACTCTAAATGATAGCTTTGCAGGGTAGAGTAGTTGTAGTTGTAGTTCCTTGCTTTTCATCACTTTGAATATTTCCTGCTAATCCCTCTGGCCTGCAAAGTTTCTCTTGAGAAATCAGCTGACAATTTTATGGGAGCTCCCTTGGAGTAACTGCTTTTCTCTTGCTGCTTTTAAGATTCTCTCTTTGTCTTTAACCTTTGACATTTAAATTATGATGTGTCTTGGTGTGGGCCTCTTTGGGTTCATATTATCTGGGACTCGCTGCCCTTCTTGGGCTTGTATGTCTGTTCCCTTCACAAGGGTAGGGAAGTTTTGTCATTTCTTGAAATAGGTTTTCAGTTCCTTGTTCTCTCTCTTCTCCTGGTACCCCTTATGATGCAAATGTTGGTACACTTGATGTTGTCCCAGGGACCCCTTACACTATCCTCATTTTTTTGGATTATTTTTTTCTTGTTGCTGTTGTGATTGGGTGTTTTGTGCTATCTTATCTTTTAAATCACTGATTCGATCCTCTGCCTCATCCAATCTACTGTTGATTCTTCCTAAAGTGTTCTTCATTTCAGTTTTTGTAGTCTTCATTTCTGACTGGTTCTTTTTTATGTTTTCTATGTCCTTTTTTTATGGTTACTTTCTCTATTGAAGTTCTTACTGAGTTCATCTACTCTTTCCCTAAGTTCATTTAGTATCCTTATAACCAATGTTTTGAACTCTGCTTCAGGTAGATTGTTTGTCTCCATTATGTTTAGTTCTTTTTCTGGAGCTTCCCTCCCCCCCCATTTGGGATGTGTTTCTTTGTTTTCCCATTTTTCCTGCCTCTCTGTGTTTGTTTTTATGCTGCTATGTTTCCCAGTCTTCATAGAGTGGCCTTATGTATTAGGTGTGTCATGGGGCCCAGTGGCATAGTCTTTCCTGGTCACCTGAGCCGGTGTTCCACCTATGTCCTTTGTATGGGTTATGTGTGCTCTCCTGTTGTAATTGAGCCTAGGTTGCAGTTCGCATGTCAGTGGGAGGACTGGCCGTGATCAGTAGAGGAGCTGTTGTTCAAGGGTTGACCCTGAAGAGCAGGATTTGCTTTAGTAGAGCTCTGGTGCCTACTCTGTCTGCCCTTTGGATGTGTCGTCTTCAGATATGACCCTGGGTGGTGCTCCAGCTCAGACTGATGCAGTTCAGGGCCCCCTGGGAGGGGCCTTGCTACAAGGCAGGTTTAGCTGCAGCCTGCACCCTATTGGGGCCACCTGAAATGAGCCACCAAGAAGCGATCCACAGATGGCCACCCCCCACTCTGGGCTTGGATGTGCCTCGAGAGGCCAAGCTGCAAACTGAGGCCAGCTGCCACTAGTGCCAGGCTTGGGGCTGCTCAGCAAGAGGTACAGAGCACGTTGAGGCCAGGCGATGCTGCTTAGGTTTTTATGAATCTTCGAGAGATTTTGGAAAAGTTTGAAGCATGAGCCAAGACAGGCTCTTTGTATGGAATTTTCACTGGAGGCGGCTTGGGTCGGCCCGCAAATTGAATGGAGTGGAGTCTCAGGGAATCACCACGGTGGGGTGACCAGTATTATCCTGGTTGATGGAAATTCAGATATGGCTGCTGCCTACATCTGCAATCTGGGTGGGGTGGGCTCAACAAAGGAACAGTGCTCTCTGCCAGCACTTCTGTCCAGGAGACGCTCCCCCTCTAGCCCTTCTCCAAAGCCAGACAACTCAGTTCCTCCCTGTATGTACCTGGCACCTCCTGAGCTGCTGTCTCAGCCCTGGAGCTCAAAGAGAGTGAGTCAATCAGCAAGTAAATTTGCACACAAGCCCTTTAGGAGGAATGTGATTCCAGAGGCTCTTCGTCTCACTCAGTACAAGCTCTGCTGGTTTTCACAGCCAGAAGTCGTGGGGACTTCTCTTTCTGGCACTGGACCCCTGGACTAGGGAACCCAGTGTGGGATCAGGACCCCTTGTTTTTCCAAGGGGATCTTTGTAACTGAGATAAGTCTTCTGATTCTCAACTGCCACACATGGGTGCCGGACTAGCTTGCTTCACGTCTCTGCCCCTTCTACCAGTCTCAAGATGACCTTTTCTGTGTATCCCCAATTGTAGGTCTTCTGTCCAGCTAGACTTCAGGTGACTCCCAATGATGGCTCTTCTGTAGATTAGTTGTAATTTTTATGTGGTGAGAGGAGGCAAGCACAGCATTTACCTACTCTGCCATCTTGACTGGAACTCCTAATGATTGATTTTTTTATCCTGGTTGTGAGTCATTTTTTTGCTTCTTTTAATGTCTGTTAATTTTTTATTGGATGGTAGACATTGCAAATCTTATGTTTTGGGGTGCTGTGTTTCATTGTATTTCTTTAAAAGAGTGTTGGACTTTGTTCTGATGCTTGTGAACCTTTTGAACCTTGGCTTTTAAGCTTCATTAGAGTACATATAGAATAGCCTCTAGCCCCATTACAAAGTATTCTTTCCAGAACTTTACTAGATATCCCTTTCATTAACAACAGCTTTCTGCTCTCACTAGTAGAAACACAAACTAGTCCCAGCTCTGTCTGGACTAAAAGATGGTTCAGCTTACTGTTTTATGTGATTTCTTTTCCTAGCCTCACCGAGTTTCACCCCACATGTGCAGATCATTATTCTGCAAAATATTCCGAGAACTCCTCTGCAGATACCCAGAATTTTCTCTCTGTGCAGATCCTTCTCTTGTATTTTGCTATTCAAATCTTTACTGCCTCGGCCTCTCTGAATTCCAATATCTACCTCATGAATTTATCAAGATTATTAGGCTCTCTTTGAGTTTCCTTTCCCTGCATTGCAGCTTGGAAATTTCCTTCAAGCAGTAAGCTCTGGCAGTTGTAGGACTCACACATTGTTTTTCTCTCTGAGATTGTAGGTTTTCACTGCAGTTGTCCAACGTCTGAAAAACCATTGTTTCATATATTTTGCCCAGTTTCCTGCTTGTTTATGGTAGAAGGGCAATTCCCATAGTAGTTAATCCTTCATAGATTGACGAGAAATGCTATATAAATTTTATACTTTACAAATTTTTTAGAATAATCAGAAGAAATAAATTTTGTCCTTTTACGTTTTAACCAGTTCACTCCATCTTCTCCAAATTTTGATTTGTATTTACTATAGAAGAAACTGATTTCATGTTCTATTGAAACTCTAGTATAATATATATCCTTAATTATTTGCAGGTAGGGGCATTTCAAAATAGAGGTTCATGCTAGATTTTTAAATTTCTCTATATGGTGAGGGGGGTGTTATATAGCACCTATATTTTTTAGTTGAGTTATAATTGACATACAACATTATATTCATTTCAAGTATACATGTTTTTATTGTTACTTATTGACTAATTTCTGTCCTAAGGCTAAATGGCCTGTATTTGAATATCACAGATGAGACCTCTCTCTCTTTCACTCCCTTTCCAAATATATAACAGTCCTGAATCACTGGAGAGCCTTTGTGGGTTTTTGTTTTTGTTTTTAAAATTGCTTTGGGCTTGTTTTCCTTTGTTGGATTTGTTCTTTGTCTAAATACATATACAATTCTTGTTATTGTCACTTATAACTTAACTCAGTATTTGTTTGCTACTGTACTCATTTTGTTCACTTGAGTAATGCTTAATTTAAAATGTATCTACATAAACAGTATTTTATTTGTCTGATTTTGTTTTTTCCTAGGTGGTATAGCTGTATGTTGGGAAAGAAATGCAGCCTTGCTCCTCTGAAGGAAGAACTTCGCATACAAGGCGTAAGCCTTTGTCATTACTGTTCTTGTATATCTACTTTTGATGGTAGTTGGAGTACAAAATTTTCCTTTATAACTTAAAACTCTAAGAGAGTTTTTGGTTTTATTTATTTGTTTGTTTGTTTGTTTTTAATTTGTAATTTTAAGGACAAAAGGAACTTTTTATAAATTGTTAAAATATTTGATCTCCTTTGATAATTACTTATAACAAAAAAAGAATGGTAAAACAGGATAAGTAGAATATCAGAGAAACCAGAAATCAAAAAACCTGGCATCTGCATACCACTGATCCCACACCTGACTCCTTTATAACTGCAGAAACTCAAGGCTACATAAGTTAGGGGGCTTGTTCCGGGTCACACGTCCAGTTATCAAAGAACAGCTAGAACCAGAATGATCCTCAGTCCAGTGTGCTTCCCCTTACGGTGCATCAGCTCCTTGCTTCTATTTTGAAAAGCAGGTGACAAATAAATACTACCCATCTCTCCTCCTAGTTTCTGGTGTTTTGGCCTGAGTAAGCATGAGCAGGGTGACTTTTCAGAGAAAGAGATCAGGTGTGGGGTCAGTGGTAGAAACCAAATTTTGGTTACTTTCTACTCATCTTATTTCTTCTACCACACCTTTTCTATATTAAAATTATGACAGTTATAATGTAGTGTTTCATTTTCTTTCCAAAATCTTATAGATAAAAGGGAGACTACATAGCTGTGTCTAGCTGGGCTTTGGTGGCTTGCTTTCTTTAAAAAAAAAAAAAAATTCTAATCATTTAACAATGATTCTCTGAAGAGCTGTTTTTTGAGTGTTTGATATATTTGCACTTCCAAGCCAGAACTATAAATTTTCTCTATAATGTTTTATGGGAGGAAAAAAACGCACAACTTTGTTTTTATATAATTTATTTATTATTAGGCAGCTATGCATAACTGCTGTTGGATAGTAGTGCTTGTTAACTCATAAAAAGAAAGACTAACACATGATTTAACATGAGACAGCAGCCAGAAACATTGGTAGAACTTCAATTTGGTAAGATGCTGTGTTGTTGGTTTCAGGTTCCTAAAGTCACCTACACTGAATTCTGTCAAGGTCGAACAATGAGATGGGCTTTAGCTTGGAGTTTTTATGATGATGTAACAGTACCAGTAAGTAGAGACCTTGCTTCTGTTTCTCCAAATGCCAGAACGTGGTGGGTTTTATTAGGTCATAAATGAACTAAATCTGTACTGTCTTGTTTTCCTGAAGTTTGCCCCAAATACTTATGTCAAAATGGAAAGTGGTTATAAACAAGACACAGTCCTGAAAGGCTGACTCAGATGACGTGGAGCCTTTCTCATGGGTCAGTGCAACACAGTGATTCTTGCTTAGCAAACATAAATGAATCGGAAATGTATCTTTTAGGAATTAAATATTCAGGTAATACAACTTATGGAAATACTTGAGGGTCTAATCATTCTGTTGGACACTTCTCAAGAATTGAAATGGAAATTGTTTATTTTTCTTTGCTACTGCTGCTTTCCCAGAGTAGCTATCTCCTTGGGTTCCTGAGTCAATATAGAAATGGCCATATTGGGATGCAGGCTTTTGTAATATTTAGAACTGTTCACTAAAATAATCCCTATCTTGACTTTAATATTAGCCCTAGAATATTGATCAGTTTTGAAGCTGGATGATAGGTTTTTATCCTCTTGTCTCTATTTTGTGTATACTTGAGCTTGAACATTTTCTGTAATAGAACATTTTAAAAAATGATTTGTTTCACAAACTCCTTGCTCTCTGTGCTACTCTATGTAAAGGAAAAAATGCTTATGAACTGGTGAGACTGAATAAATTTTCTGGGCTGTACTGAGAGATAGTAATAGAAAAGCATTTGTTCTTGTAAGAGTGATTGACTTATTGTTGCCTGGGTCCTCCAGCCTTAAGTTTATGCTTTGCTCGGCATTTGCTTCTTCTGCCCATAGTATTGATGGAGGCCTAGTACTTGGTTCTTCAGGTCTCTAATCCTTATCCATACAATATCTCCTGTCTTTGTCCATATAATATCCTGTCCTTGTTCTTGGTGGTCCTCTCCCAAGGTCTTGGCTCCTCTTGGTTTCTAAAGTTATCTTAAATGTTACTGTGTCTATGAGGCTCTTTCCCTCCTCTTAGGACAGAGGAGTAGACACATGTGCAGAAATACAAAGGGAGAATTTGCAGATGTTTCTGAGTACATGAGCTCAAATTTGAAACTGAGCCTGTCTTTGCTGTACTTGGCAACTAGGTATGCTACTGGATTGAAATAAGTTTCCCAGTCAAGTTTGAATGGCCTGTCCCATGAAAGCCTAGACCCACCTCTGTACAATGAATGCTGTGTGGTATGTAAAAGTTAGAGTTTGAAATATTGACTGGTTAAAAAGATGTTTCTGCTTTTTTGACCTCCCACCTTTTTTTTGACATCTAGAATACCAGGGCTTTCATACCAAGTGGTTAAAATCATTAGTAATGTCCTAGGTTATTCCTGTGCAGATACTAATAGTTGTAGGAAGGTGGAAGTGCTCCTGTTTCCAAGTGCGTTTTGTTTAATCTGCTTCCCACATTTGTTGGCACCACAGGAGGAAGAGCTGATGATGAGCTCTGGCCCTCTCCACACTATCTGAGAGACCAGAGTTGCCCTTGCCCTCTTAGATTAGTAGTTATTTCAGATCAAAGTATCAAAGGGCACTATGTTTCTGTGTTAACAAAATCAGCTTATTTTAAAAAGGAATCTTCTAAGCCTTCCTCCCTCCCTGTCTGTCTTTTAGGTCATCCTTGAGCCCTGTTCATAGTTTCAGCCATCAAAGAATGCCTCTTGCTAAGATCCTCAGATTTATCCCATGCCAGAGTACTCATCCCTCCCCACCACTACACCAATCCAAAGCTGTTAATAATGCATTCCCAAGTGTTCCATTAGGTGCACTTAAACTGCTACAGGGAAAATGGCAATTTCTGATCTGTGGTAACCCAGCAACAGTTTCTTAGCACTAGTGCCCTTCACCAACAACTGTTTTCCCAGGGGTAGTCCCAGGGCACCCATGAGGCTCTTAGTGGGCTGTCCTCCTGGTTCTCCTTTTCTCTATCTGGACCTCTCCCCACCCCTTGCTTTTTGAAGGGGTGACTGTTACCTGACTTTCCTCCTCTTGCTTCTGTTGGGAGTGGGGAGGGAAAAGGATGCTCTTTTAGATGAGGAGAAGAAGTCAAGAATTAGAGCTAGTTAAGAGAAATATTGACCTACTTCCCCATCCTACGCCCCCTCCTGCCTTTTTAGGGTAAATGTGCAAGTTACTATGGCAACTTCTGTTTTCACTTGTCTCAGGCCTACTAACTGGTTTCTGTTGGTGCCGAATGCTAAAAATTCTAATTCACCACTGATTCAAGTGCCTACACTAAGCCCATTACTTGTCTGAATTTATGTTAGCAACAAAAAGATGAGTCCTAATGTTGATAGAATTTTTGTACAATCATTTTTGACTGATGATATATGTAAGGAAGCATCTTGTAAAGACTATTCTTAACAGAATTTTAACAAGGCACTTAGAATGCCTCTTTGTCCCAGGTTCTCCTCTAATTGCTCTAGGCATTATTTTAGCTTTGCTTTTAGAAGTTTGATACTTGTTAAAGGAAAAAGGAAAAATAATGTGGCTTTAGCAAGTTATGCACTCTTGGTATGAGCATTGCCCAGGAACTCTGGTTTTAAAAAATTCTTCCCCTGTGTTCAGGACATTGCCTGAGACTTTCCTGTCTACAGAATAACAACTAGAGGGCCTTTTGAAGAGCAAATGGAGGGGACAGGTCACATTAATTAGGTAGCCTTGTCAGTGTCAGAGTTGGGGTCTCCTGTCAGTGCTCTACTGACTATTCCATAGGTTTTCCAACTAGTTCCAGATAGATTAGGGTGACTTGTAGGTGTCCCAGGGGATAACAGTTGCAAGTAGACATCATGCTGTTACTCTCAGACCTCACATTTTAGTAAGAGCTGTTCTTTTAGCAGTATTATTTCTTGGTTTTATTTGTTGAGAGGATTCACTGTTAAGAAATAGTTTGACAGTCAGTACTATACCAGCTATACATTATGCTACAAAACAGATGTTTAGGGAGCTGAGCTCTTGAGCAAAACCAAAGCTAAGGGCCTTATTCTTAGTTATTTTTCTTATTAAGTCTGATCTTCATTGTGATAATACCCAAGAAATAAGACACCATTTACTATCCCTTCAGATGATTAGTTTAATAGGAGAAAAAAAAACACTTGAAGCATTGATGCAGAATTGTGTATAAGTAAGTACTGAAATGAATAGTATGGACAAGAATGGCTGGGAGTTAAGGAGTTCAGAAAAGGTAGCTGTTCAGGATGGGCTTGTCAGAGAAGACTTCATGGAGGAGGAATTAATTGTCAATATCTGACTGGTACTTGGTGCTCAGTATTTTCTGAATGTTAGAAGGAATGATCTAGGACTTGTACTAAGGTGCAACATTGCGAGCAGGAAGTTAATAGATTGAGTATATTTGAAGCACTACATATAACCTTTGTTATTTGAATGCTTCACACACATTATGTCATTTTATCTAAACTTGACAACCTGAATTAGATGGTATTATCCCGGATTTCTAGATGTTTAAACTGGAGGTTCTAAAAAGTCAGGTTAGAACTCAGGTCAGTCTGATTTCATAGCCTGTGCTCTTAGTCAGTATGATACTCTCCTTTCCGAAGTACCACTGTTTGTTCCAGCCTGGCCATGTAACATCTACTCATATAGTCCTTCATCGTCATGCTTATAGGCCATCCCCAACAGCCTCTCTTCTCTTGTAAGAGTCCTTTGGGTTCATCCTAAGCTTACCAGCCATTCTGCTCAAAAACTCCTGAGTGGCTACCTACTGCCCATGGGCTCCTCATTTGGCTCCTTGGGCCTCCCATATCTGTCTTTGACTTTCCCTTCCATTGTAATCACTCCTTGTTTTCTTGACTGTACTATCTTCTACTATATTAGCCTCCACAGACTTCTCAGTGACTGTGCAGCCTTTGTTCACAGTCCTTTCTCTGTCTTGTCCATTCCTCACACTTCACTACAGCCCAGCTCAATTCCAATTTCTGCATAAAGTCTTCTTAACCATTCAGCCCATAGAAAGCTCTGGACTTTTACTTATCTTTTTCAGCCATATTTATTCACCATAAACTTCTTTGTGACATACTTTGTGTTGGTATTTTGTTTAACTCTGGCATGGTGGATAACATCAAAATTATTGCATGGTGTATAGAAAATGCCTTTTGTGAGCTGGCCCCTACCTATTTTTATGTTGAACTGGTTACTTAACTTCTCTAAGCTTCAGTTTCCTCATCTGTAAAGTGGGGGGTATTAATAGTACCTAACCCCTAGGAGTGTTTTGAGGATTAAATATACTTAACACAGTGCCTGATATGTAAGTGCTCAATAAAACATATTGTAGTTATCATTTCCCATCATTTCTTTTCTTTTCACCCACCCCTCCCTGTATTTGATGCTCTTGTAATGTTGAGCTACTGCTCTCTGAGATTCCTTTTTTGTTGCTGTTGACATAAGGAGAATATCCAAATAGTCAGTAGATAACTAAAAATTGCCAGGCGATTCCTCTCTTTCTCTCTGACCATCAAACTCCTTATCTATCAAGTTAGTTTACCACCTATGAAGCTTGCCCTGACTCTTAAGCTGATATTAGGATCCTTCTCCTGTGTTCACTATAGTACTTTGTCCATATTCCCATTATTGTGTCTTTTATGTGGCATCAACCTAGCGTAACGTCTGGTCCTCAAATAATAATTGTTAAATGAATGAGAATGAAGGAACAAATGATGTAGTACAGTGATTCTCAGAATTTTCCACTGAAGTACCAGCTATAGCAGAAAACAGTTACTGACAAACCCCTGAGCATCAAGGTAACAATAAAGAAGTTCCCAGAAAGTACTCTGTGCTCATGTAGTCTCCTCTTTTCTCTTCAAAGTCCATTCAAATTTTGTATTCTATTTCATAATATATATGTGTTTGTTTTCATTTTTTAAAATCAGTGTAAATATTGAGTCAAATTGACAATCTAAGAAGATATATTTATCATTTGGTTCTGTTGCTATTGCTACAAAGTATGACGAATAAGATTTTTTTAATTGTAAAAATTGGTTAATTCAGTATTTCTGTTTTTTATTTACTTTTACCCTTCTATTTCCAAAATGCAGCTTTCAGAATTAAATACTGTGCTAGATTGGCTGGTCTTATATCTATTCTATTATTGTTTATCAGAACATTTTGATTTCAGCTTATAATTATTTTTAATTCCTAAAGGAATTCTTTTTTGGAATTTGTAATTTTGTTAAAATTGCTTTTAAAGCCTACATAGCTTATTTCAAGTGTTTATACCACAGACATCTTGATTTATCCATTAATTTGGAAGTTCCCTAAGGGCATGAATCATATATTTATTCATTTATTCTACAAAATTTTTGAGCAGTATACGGTAGTTGGCACTTAATATTTACTGAACCAGTATACCTTTTTTCTACCTTCCTTCATTAGAGAAGAGGAGATTAAGTTTAAGGCACTATTTTTTTAAAAAGTTTTAGCTTTTTTTGATGTTTCCTTATGGTAAATATTTTAGAAAATATGAATAATTTTAAGGAAGAAAATTACCTTAAATTTCACCACCCAGAGTTAACTACTGTTTACAATTCTGAGTGTATTTCACATACTCAAAGAGTAGTTTCTTTTTTTAAATTAAATTTTAATTTCTGCCTAAATAGTACATACAGAAAGTTGTACAACAAGCAGTATAAGAGAATTTATGATAAAAGCAAATTGGCCCCATCTCGACTTCTTTACATTATTCCACTCCTCAGAGAGAAAATATTTTAGTGGATTCTGGTTCCTGTGGTGATGATGCCTCCATATCTCTTGATTTTTGCTGTCCAATATTCTGGCCACTAGCACATGTGACTCTTAAAATTAATTAAATCTAAAATTAAAAGTTTAGTATCTCAGTCTAACTAGCTATATTTCAACTGTTCAGTAGCCACTTGGGGCTAGAAGCTACCATCTTGGCCAGCACAGATAATGAACATTTCTGTCATCCCAGGAAGTTAATATGCTTTTATGTGTACTTTTACTCTATAGTGCCGCCCTTTTTCTCCCCACCTCTTCTCCTTTCTTCCCCTCTCTCCTTCCTTTGTAATTTGTTTGTTGAAGAAACTAGGATATTTATCCTATAGATTTTTCACACCTGGACTTTTCTGAGTGCATCTTTGTGGTGGTAACATGTTCCTCAGGCCCTGTTTTTCTAGTAATTGATAGTTAGATCCAGAAGCTTGATCAGATACAGGCTTGATTTTGGGGAATGGATGGGAGAGGGGCAAGACTACTTTCTAGGTGGTGTATGCTACACTTCCATCAGGAGGCACGTAATGTTTGCTTGTGTCTTTTTGTAATGTGAGCAATCATTGATAATCATTGCCTAAATCCATTAATTTAGAGTTACAAAATATTGATATTTCAGTTCTATCATTCATTATTAGCTGAAGTACTTTTTATAAAGAGAAACTTCCTCATATCAATTATTTGGTTACTCAACATTTCATCTGGTAAAGGTGAGATAAATGCTTGATTATATTGCTTTATTTTTCAGTTTTAAGAATGATGAGTTGATGGTAGTGACCAAAGAGGATGGTTTAGCTTTTCTTTTTAGAGTATCCTAAACTCATGGATTTACACTTTCAATATTTTTTAATCCATTACACTTATTATCTTTATTGGTCCATCTTTGGCCATAAGGAATTTATTCAAGTTGACTCCTCAGTCTTCATATGAAGACTGTTAACAGTCTTTCGTAGCTTCCTTGCTTTCTAGTATTACAAGTTGTTCCTGGCTCATATTTTTTTCTCTCCCAGACCTGCAATCAACCATTTCTCCAAGGACCTCTGCTTTATTTTAGTGGGAAATGGTGTTTAGAGGTATTTATGTGGGAACTACATTGGTCATTATTGGGTTGATCATTGTTTTTAGCCTTTTTCAGTGGGTAAAGCTAGGAATTATTATTATTTTCCTTTTAAAGATGAAGTACATTCTAAGTTCATGTTGATAGTTTTTATTCAGTTTCTACTTAACATCAGTTGTCCATCTATATCTATCATTCAGAAATTCCTTATCAGAAATTGCAGTCATCAACCAAACTAACATAATTAATTACTCATTTGTTTTGATCCACGATATGCTATAAGTCTCAAAATTAACGTTACCATCAACAAAAAGATTTGTGAAAATAGCTATATTTTTCATTTCTTTTGTCCTTGGGGACAATCTCATGATAGGTTTTAAGGTCATTTGCAATTATTTTTAGGGGTTGTCTTTTTTGTATTATTTAATTTCGTTTTGTAATTGTGAAATATATTTACATGGTTTCAATATCAAATCTCAAACAAAAAAGGTATAGTCAGAAGGTTAGCTTCTTTTGTCTCATTCACCCTAATCCCTCACTGCTCCATAGGTTACTATTTAAATGATTTTATGATTTATCCTTCAATTGTATTTTTAATATAAGGAAATACACCCATAGAGTTATAATCACCCTCCTTTTTTTATTTTTTAAATTTTATTAGTTTAAGTATACAGTACATTGATTAGACATTTCTATCATTTATGAAACAATCCCCCCATGCCTCTATCTTCCCTCTGGCTCTACACATAGTCATTACATTAATGTTAACTGAATTCCCTATGCTGTGCTCCTTATCCCAGTGACTGTCTATCAACTACTAATTTGTACTTCTTTAACTCTTCACCTTTCTCCCAGCCTCTTAACCCTCAACCCTTTTTTATTTTATTTTTTTTAAGAATTTTATTTGTTTATTTTTTTGCAGCAAAGAAAGGGTTTAATTAATTAATTAATTAATTTTAATTTATTTTTTATGGTAGCATTGATTAACAAAATCCAATGTTTCAGCTGTACATTTTAACAGTAAGGCACATATATATTTACACTGTCTATTCACCTCCCATAATTAGATTTCTTTCTGTCACCACATATTTGACCCCTTTTACCCCATCTGCCTCCTCCCTCCCCCCACCCTCTGGTAACCACTAGTCTGTTGTCCATGTCCATGAGCCTCTGTTTATTTGTCCTGTTCATTTGTTGCTTTTAGGTTTTTATCCCACATATAAGTGATAGCATGTGATTTTCAACGTTTTCTATCTGGCTTATTTCGCTCAGCATGATTATCTCGTGGTCCATCCATGTTGTCACAAATGGCAGTATTTCATCTCTTTTCATGGCTGAGTAATATTCTATTGTATATACGTACCACAGTTTTTTTAGCCAGTCATCTATCATAGGACACTTTGGTTGCTTCCATGTCCTGGCCACTGTGAATAATGCTACTATGAACATCAATATGCAAATATCTTTTCGGATATGAGTTTTCAACTCTTTGGGGTAAATACCCAGTAGAGTGATTGTTGGATCATATGGTAGATCAATTCTTAGTTTTTTGAGGAAACTCCATACTGGTTTCCATAGTGGCTGTACCAATTTGCAGTCCCACCAGCAGTGTATGAGGGTTCCTTTTTCTCCGCATCCTCTCCAACATTTGTTATTACTTGTCCTGTTGATTATAGCTATTCTAGCCAGTTTGAGATGGTATCTCATTGTGGTTTTGATTTGCATTTCCCTAATAGCTAGTGTGGTTGAGCATCTTTTCATATATTTGTTGGCCATTTGTATGTCCTCCAGGAAGAAGTGTCTGTTGAGGTCCTCTGCCCATTTTTTGATTGGATCATTTGTTTTTTTTGTTGTTGTTATTGAGTCTTATGAGTTCTTGGTATATTTTGGATATTAGGCCCTTATTTGAAGCATTGCTTGCAAATATATTTTCCCATTCAGGTGGTTGTCTCTTTACCTTGTTGACAATTTCTTTTGCTATGCAGAAGCTTTTGAGTTTGATGTAATCCCATTCATTTGTTTTTGCTTTTACTCTCCTTGCCTTTGAGGTCAAATTCATAAAATCCTCTTTGAGTCCAAGGTCCTTAAGTTTAGTTCCTATGTTTTTCTCTATGCATTTTATTGTTTCAGGTCTTATATTCAGGTCTTTAATTCATTTTGAGTTAATTTTTGGTGTGAGGTGATAGACAACAGTCTAGTTTCATTCTTTTGCAGGTTGCTTTCCAGTTTTCCCAGCACCTTTTTTTGAAGAGGTTTTCCTTTCTCCACTGTTTGTTTTTGACTCTTTTGTTGAAAATTATTTGCCCATATAAATATGGGTTTACTTCTGAACTCTCAGTTCTGTTCCACTCGTCCGTGTATCTGTTTTTCTGCCAATACCATTCCATTTTGATTACTGTCGCTTTGTAGTATAATTTGAAGTAGGACAGAGTGATGCCTCTAGCCTTGTTCTTTTTTCTCAGGATTGCTTTGGCAATTCAGGGTCTTTTGTGTTTCCACACAAATCCGATGTTTTTTTTTCTGTTTCTTTAAAAAATGCAGATGGGATTTTGATGGGGATTGCATTAAATCTGTATAATGCTTTAGGTATTATGGTCATTTTAACTATGTTGATTCTTCCAATCCAAGAACATGGAATATCTTTCCATTTTTTAGTACCTTCTTTTATTTATTTTAATTGGGTCTTACAGTTTTCATTATATTGACCCTTCACACATTTTATTAGATTTATTCCTAGGCATTTTATTCTTTTTGTTGCAATTGCAAAAGGAATTATTTTTTCCATTTCTTCTTCTGACACTTCATTATTAGAGTATAGGAATGCTATGGATTTTTGAACATTGACTTTGTGTTCAGAGACTTTACTGTATTTGCTTATTTTGAGTAGTGTTCTTGTGGAGTCTTTAGGGTTTTCTCTATAAACATGTCATCTGCAAATAGTGACAGTTAGACGTCTTTATTTCTTATTTAGATGCCTTTTATATCTTTCTCTTGCATTATTGCACTTGTTAGGACCTCCAATGTTATTATTGAATAAGAGTGGCGATAGTGGACAGCCTTGCCTTATTCCTGATCTTAAAGGGAAGGTTTTTAGTTTTTCACCATTAAGTATAATGTTGGCCGAGAATTCGTCATAGATGGCCTTTATTATGTTAAGGTATTTTCCTTCTATACTGATTTTGTTAAGTGTTTTGATCATAAATGGATGCTGTATCTTTTCAAAGGCTTTTTCTGCATCTATTGATAGGATTATATGATTCTTAATTTGTTTATGTGGTATATCACATTAGATTTGCATATGTTGACCCATTCCTGAGCCCCTGGGATGAAGCCCACTTGATCATGGTATATAATCTTTTTAATATGTTGCTATATTCGGTTCACTAGTATCTTAGGATTTTTGCATCTGTGTTCATGAGAGAGATTAGTCTGTAGTTTTCTTTTTTTGTGTAGTCTTTATCAGGTTTTGGTGTCAGGGTAATATTGGCCTCATAAAATGAGTTGGGAAGTATTGCCTCCTCTTTGATTTTTTGGAAGAGTTTGAGGGGAATAGCTATTAAATCTTTCAACGTTTGGTAGAATTCACTGGCGAAGCCATGTGGTTTTGGACTATTTCTCCTCCTGGGCATTAATGGAAGTGTATTCTGCTTTTTTCCCAGAAAGATTTATTATAGAAAAGTCTCTTTAGGCTGTTGCAAAGAAGTCATTTTTCTTTTGGTTTCCAGAAGGTGGCGTCTAAGCCTCTTGGATCCCTGCTTTATATAAAATGTTAATAATGTCTTTTTTTTTCCTTATAGCTGTTTAATCACATTTGCTACCCTCAGTCTCAGTTCCTGTCAGTGTTAGCGACAGTTTCCTTAGCGTTTGCTCAGTTTCCCTTGGGGCTCCACTGTGTCCAGTCTTGGAGGATATGGGGGAGGGGCCCTCTGGGTTGGGAGTGGGGGACTGCGGCTCAGCCTCGGTTTTGCAACCGTGGCTGGTAAAAATCAACTGTTGTTCTTCTGCCATCAGCTACATAGAGCTCACAGCTCTCCTGAGCAGGGCTGTTCAGGGAACTCACCGCACCTTTTCCCCTCCCCCTCCTCCTGTAGGGAATGCCATCTGCAAAAGGCAGATTCTTTATTTCTCCCAGTCCACTTCCTAACACCTAGGGTTCTGACCTGTGGTAGCTCTTATGCTCAGATCCCATGCTCAGATGTGCTAGTGTGCAGTTTGGGTGTCTTGTTGAGTTTTAAATGTTCAGCTTATTGTCTCTTCAAGGGGAGAGATCTGGGGACGTCTCTCACTCTGCCATGTTTCTGACATCACTCCCCCTATCCCCATTTTAGATAGGTAGCATTCTACATGAACTTTTCTTCCCCTTGCTTTTTTACATTTTACAGTTTTTACCTATATCCTGGGGATGTTCAGGACATTTTACACAGTAACCTGCCAGATTAAAATAACAGTAGAAATGCACACTGGACTGTTAATAAGAAAGCTACACCCTTAAACAACAAAATATTCAGTTTACTTCATAGCAGCAGCGATTATACATGTTTGAACAAGGCACAGCTGGTAAGATAGTCTGTAGTCTTTCCCAGCTCACCTCCTGTCTGTATTCCATCCAGGTGTCAGTGTTGACCCCTTGGCTCTTTCTCTGAATGATGATAGCCTGTGCTGAATAACAGCTTACAGGCATTCTGCTTATTCCTGGAGGACCTGGGACAGTAGCCATTCAGAGTGTGGTAGAGCAGGGAAGATCTCAGTGCAATGGCCAAGAGCACTCTTTTCCTCTCAAGACTGTTCTAGATGCTGCTTGGTGAAAGCAAGGAGTCTGTGGCTTCATGCTCAGCAGTTCTCTAGTGAATGACTGACTCCCTTCTTTTCCTGAAGTTACTAGAGAGAACGTAATGATTTCATGCAGTTCATAGCTTCATTGGGAGTTTTTGCCTTAGCTGTAGTTAACATCAGAGCTTTGGCAGGACGGGAGTTGCTACACAAATTCCACTTAATTCAGGTTCCACTTAATTTGAAAGTTTCTTGACTGATTGCACCACTGAGGTCTTAAAATTAAAGAGTGAGAATTTAAGAAAATTATAGACAGGCTTGTAGGTAAAGCATATTTTAAAATTTAAGAACTATTTTTGTCCAATTTTTGGGTTCAATCTAATGTATTTTTAGCAATGCAACAAAATATAACACTTAAAGTTCCTCCCTATTGATTATTATTCATCAAAGCCTTGCAGTTCCAAAGATACAAAATGCATATCTCCTGTGGGATTTATAGCTCCCCTCCAAACTTCTTTTGAATTGTAATTTCAGTTGGGTAACAGTAGTGCATCTTCTAATTCAAAAGTTGTAAATTTACCTTCCGGTTCTTTGCATTAAACTTAATTAACCATTGTAAAGGACTGATTTTTTTCATTATACTTTAAAATGATGAATTATGTATGTTGTCTTGCCTACTAAACTAGATTATGACAATTTGAGTGTAGCACTCTTCATTTAAAACATTTGTGGTTTGAGATTACAAGCATATTAGCAGAATAAGATCATCTCATTTGGGGAAAAGCAGAGCTTCTATTTACTAGTGTTGTGGCAGGGGATAAAATTACCTACTACCAGGGACCTGTGGAGTTGAATTTAATGATTAATTTCTTAAGACCTCCTATATTTTATCAGGCCCTGCCTGCTAAGAACTTTCAGTACAAATATGAGGGAGAGAGGTATGATTACTATAAACCAGTCTTAAGTTAATCTTTAATCATTTAAAAACTTTGCTTGAGAATTTTTAGAGTATGCGTTCTTTCTCTTGACTATGTAGTTTCTATATTAGAGTAAAACAAACAATTCTGAGAATATTTATGTGTATGTGTGTATCCAGATTTGTCTGTTATTGTATATGGAAAACTGGGCCCAGGATACAAGGTAAAAGAGCCATATATGAGACAGACAAGTTTTCGTTTTAGTCCTGGATCAGGGCAATAAATTGTCTATTTTGTTGTTTCTGACTCCTTCAGAACTTGGAAAGTGGATCCTTGATAGAACTCTCGTTAGGTTTGGTGAGGATGCATTTCTCTCCTTTAAGTTCTAGAAATGATGAAGGATCTGTTCTTACTTTTGTATAAAGAGTATTGCAGGCTGGCTCTAGCAAGACAAATGAGAAACACAGCAATATCTTCACTTTGCTGGCTGTAATTTGTGAGTACAGATGATTAGCACCTCTGTCAAAAGAGATATGAGACACTGTCCTTTTACCATATTCGTAGATGACCTTTGGAGTACTGGCAGAGCTGTCAGGGATTGCCCTGTTACAGTGACCTCTCCATGGTAACAGCCTTGGATGTTGGGAAGTAGAATGAGGAATCTGATTCTTGCGCCACCATCTTTCTTTCTCCTACACACCACCATCTTTCTTTCTCCCCAGCTTAATAATCATATTTTAATCTCCTTAGTGCAAAGTGTTAGGCTTTCAGTAGATTGTAGAAATTATGTTTCTTATGCTGGGTAATTGAGTAAATAGCAATACTACTATCTTAATATCAATTTGAATTTGTCTCATCTTGTCTGAAACATTAATTGAACAAGTTCAGAATCAGAACTTAGAGTCTACTATTCATTTCTCAAGAGCAGGTTCTTATTCATGTACACACACTTTTTTGTGTGTGTTTTTCATCTAAGCTTGTTTTCTAATGTTCTTTAATTTTTATTTTTTATTAGTTTATATCTGGTATAAAGAAAAAATGTTGTTTCTTAGAAATATCATCTAAAAGTTTTCTAGCATAGGATAAACTGGCTGTTTTGTCATATATGTATGCATATGGGGTTGCTGGTTAGTTCTTATAAGGCCTCACCCAGTGATTGGACCATACTGTGTGTCTATGCACGTGCTCCATCACTGTTTTCAGGTAGAATTGGAGTTAACAGAAGCATAAATATCAGGGACTTCTTTTTGTAGGAAAAGATCTTCAAAGCTAACTAGGTATTTCTCTTTTTGAGCTTTCTCCTTATAATCCTTACTTGCTCATTTTGACCCTGATTTTAGAATTATCTTAATTTTTAAAAAATTTTAATGAGTTTTGTCAACAAGTGCAAAGTCTGCCTCTTAAAATAAAGTGTCCATAATATTATCTGATCTTAGCTAAGAGTCATTAAAAAATTTAGTAAGTTTTTAAAGAAATTTTAAGTACAGCAGTGTCATTTGGTTTTTAAAATGGAACTTGAGTCCCTCTAGTGGGTAGAATATAATTCACTTTCTAAGCTTGAGATAAAAAGAAAGATTATAATCTTGAATTATATGGAACCAGTTTTCAGATACAGTGTTCTCATCAATACTGGTGTCCCCCTCTCCCCAGCTGAGAGGTAGTGCTTAGGTAGGCACTAGCTTGGCCCTCATAAGCAAGATTCAGTAGTCCTTCTCTTCTGCCCATGTTACCCTAGTGCCCTGGTCATTCCTAGCACGTGATCTCACAAGCTGTGGCTCACCAACTGCTTTCTTTCAAGCCTCAGCAAGTATAAACTCAGACTGCAAGTTGATGATTTTAAGCTATGCAGTTCTTTATAGAAAGAACATATTGCCCCTAGAGACCTTGAGATGCCGTGAAGGAAATAATTAAACAAGCCTGTTTGGCGCACAACAGGTTAATTAAGGAGGAGTTGCATACTGATAGCCAGAACACTGGAAGCATGGTATGGCAGAAAGAACCTGGGTTTTGTGTTCAAGTCCTAACTTTGTAGTTACTAGCTATGTGACCTTGAGCTGGTTATATAGCCTCTCTGTATCTTAATTTTTCCTTCTGTACAGTGGGAAGATGACAAACCTATTTTCCGGGGTTGTTTTAATAAAAATAAACATGCAAAGAAAGGTCTTTGTGTTTTTAGTACTGTGCAGTTAATTGGTAGCATAAGTCATGGAAATTTCCCTAGCTGAGTTCATTATAATGCATGCAGTTTAATTATTTGAATAACTTTCCCCTCTTCCATGCTTTGTTTTTCTTTCAGTCACCACCAAGTAAGCGAAGAAAATTAGAGAAGCCACGGAAACCCATTACATTTATAGTGTTGGAGTCTGTGATGAAAGAATTAACCCTTAAAGCATTGCCTTTGGGCTCTGAGACAGTGGAAGGCATAGTAGTTGTAACTACATGGATTGAAAAAATTCTCACTGATCTGAAGGTACCTGGTTAAACACATTGAAGAAGTACTTAAAATAATCTTTTTTTCTTATCTTGTCCTTTTTCAAAGGAGTTTTGAAAGTGAAAGAGTGATTTCCTATAAAATTCCAATTTTTCTTCAAATAGGTCCAGCATAAACGAGTTCCCTGTGGAAAGGAAGAAGTTAGCCTTTTTCTAACAGCCGTAGAAAACTCCTGGATTCACTTAAGAAGAAAGAAAAGAGAACGAGTGAGACAGTTGAGAGAAGTTCCCCGAGCTCCTGAGGACGTCATCCAAGCCTTGGAAGAGAAAAAGTTCACTCCCAAAGAGTGTGGCAGTAGCCCAGATTTGGCCCAGGGCCCCCAGGAGAGTCCCCTGTGTGGGCCTGCTCTACAGGAAGACAAGTCTGCCATTGTGGAGGGCCATGGCCCAAACCAGGATTTGCTTTCCCAGGAAGAAAACCCAGAAGCCATGGAAGATGAAAGGAGTGAGGAAAAGGGAGAGATGGAGGTTTTGGAAAGTTGTGAAAGTTCTAGCAATGGAGCCCAGGACCGAGAGGCTTCTGAGCAGTTCAGCAACCCAGTGTCTGAAAAAGGGGACCATCTCCAAGGAGTGGCTGGACATTACCTGTTCAAGTGTTTGATAAATGTTAAGAAGGAGGTAGATGATGCCTTAGTTGAAATGCACTGGGTTGAGGGCCAGAACAGGGATTTGATGAACCAGCTTTGTACCTATATACGAAACCAAATTTTCAGGCTTATTGCTAGTTAACTCCAAATTTCTTGCACAGTTGGGAAAGTTCTATAAAGTAGCTTGCTGTGGAGTGGCCTGTGGAGTGGCAAGAGGAATTTCACCATGGGCTTATTGGTAGCGTTATTAAGAATTACTTTAAAAACAGAAACAATCCATTTTTAAACACCTCCCCCCTATTAAGTTACAGGGCATTGTAGTATGGTAGTTCAGGAGGAAGAATTGTTATCAGCATCAACAAAAAGCCATCAGAAAAGTCAAAGGTTTTAAACTTGACTTATAAAATGATCACCTTAGCTTTAGACTGCTTCTCTGAGGGCAGAAGGATTATTTTTGGAGCCTGGTTTGGGTCAGAACTATACACAGCATCATGCTTTTTGTCACTCACAGTTACTTTTTGAGGAAAGGTGACTTTCTCACCCAACAAATGGAGACAATACACCAGGGCACATAGACCATGTACCCTCTTCTAGAGTCACCTTGAAGACAAAGATTTTCTCTGTGTTCATATGATTAATTACCCCTTTGTTGGTCTTGAGAAAAGATCTGGCCTGATGATAGGTGGTGGGAGAGTCAAAGAGAGAAAGTTTAGTGATGCCAGAAGGGCTGATGTTGGGAGCGCCTGGAAACATCACATTCCTGACTCAGGTCTGTTTTGATGTTGCTTATTTCAGAAACGATTAGGTAAGCAAAACTCCCAGATATGACTGAGACACAACAGAATAAAGCCATACCCCTACCTCCAACCTGTTTAAAGTACTGTGTTGTAGCAGTTTTACTAGTGTACGACATTTGAAGTGGAGCTTTGTTTTGTTTTTAATATAAGGGTGGTCAGAACTGAAAACTGTAAATCCTGTTTAAATCTTGGGATTGGGCGAAATATTTTCTTGGCTTTCAATGAGTAAATGATGATAGAAATAAGGAATGGAGCAAGATTGCTTTTTTGGGTTTCTTTTGTAATTCCCTCTGTGCTTGCTTACCTGTTAGCTTAGGAGAATTCTCGAGGCCAGGATAATCATGTTTTTACAACATGTTTCTAATTGGAATGTCAGGGCTCAGCAGAAATGCCTCTAGAAAAGGAGTCTTTTTCGGTATTTGTTACCCTCTGCTGTGCTTGACTTTCACAGCCTGATTTTATACCAGCAGCCTAGGGTTCTATTTAGACTGAAATTTTTGAGTATCATACCAGCTACTTGATATCTGCAAAGAAAACAGGCTGAGTAATTAGCCACACTTTTGAAAGGTAGCTATTGGTTAGGGCAGAATACTGATGACCTTGGCATATTTTGGCAGCAGCTAGATCAGGCCTTCAGCAAAGATAAAGGAAACAAAAATAGGACTGTATTAGACCTCCCTGTGGCGGTGGAGACAGAGCTGCAGAAGATAACGTATTAACCAGTCAGTGTTTTTAACCTGGTCAGTGAACCACTAGAGAATCCGTAAACCTCCTAGGTTGTTTTCAAAAACTCTGGGAGCATATGTGTTTTGTTTTGCTTTGCTTTGCTTTGCTTTGCTTTGCTTTGCTTTGCTTTGCTTTGCTTTGCTTTGCTTTGCTTTGCTTTGCTTTGCTTTGTTTTGTTTTGTTTTTCCTGGAGAGAAGGGTCCCTGGCTTAGAAGGGTTGGTAACCAATTGAGAATTAGGAACTACTATTCTAGTCCAGCCTCTCATTTGACATGATAAGGAAACCAATGCCTAGGGTCACACAGAGCCAGGATTCAACCCATAGCCTTGGATTCCTCTGGTCCAGTTCTTCCTTCTGTACCCACTCACACTGTCCTGCTGTACTTACCTCGGATAACATGTTTCAATCATGTTTCAGACCCAAACACAGTTTCTTTCTTTATAGAATTTTAGGATAATTGAGTTAGGTGGCAACTATTCATTTGATAAGTGGTCAATAAGTATTTATTGTTTGCTTGTTTGTCTTATTAGAAAAGAGTAGCAGGTACTCATTAAAGATTTGGAAAAGTGAAATTAGAAAACAGCAACAAAGTCACCCCTGGTCTCAACCTTCTGGAATACAACCACTACTGGTAATTTAGTATTCTCGTCTGTCTATAGATCAGAGTGTGTGATTGAGTGGTTTATTCATGCTGTATGTTCAGTTTTATATTATGAGTTTTTTAATTTAACATAAGTATTTTTCCATGTTATAACAGCAGTGTATTTATTTACACTCCTTGCCTGTTCAAAATGTATTTTAGGCACAGTATTAGCCTTTGTTTAAGTCTAGTAGAGAAATTCCCACAGAATGTGCTGTGTAACTGGAGGCACAAAAGATGTGTCTCTATATGTTTCAGTGCCCCCCCCCTTTAAGGCTTGGTGTTATGGAGGAGATTTTTTAAAAGGTATTTTAAGCTAATGCTCTTAGAGTTTGAAAAGTATGTGACAAGTGAAGCTTCCACTATAGAGCTGTGAGTGCCTTCTTTGCATTTGAATGTCTTCATTTCCTTCTCTGAGAATAGTTTATTGCTATCTAATGAGAGAACACTGAAAACATTTTTAAAAGACATCCAAAAATTCTTATGCATATACTTTATAATTATGTCATGTATGATAGCACATACCTCTGGTATAGGGGAAAAGGAATTTTTTTCTTTAAGAAATAGGTTATTGACCCATGTATCATAATGTTGAATGATGCTTGCTTTAAATGTCTGGAGGTCAAGTTCATATTGATAGATTAGTATGGAATTAAATCTTTGTTGTATTATCTGGTCCCTGGCATTGGCTTCTGATTTCCTGATAACTAAAGTGGAAACAGAAGCTGAACTTGTTTTCCAAGGAGAACTAAAGCTGCTTTTGTTCTTTGGAATCTGCTTTGCTTCCAACAGTTGGGTTCCCTTACCCCACATCCTTGCTTGACTGTTTACTTACCAGAGAATTGCTGCATGTCCTAGCAGGATTGGCCATCTCCACAATAGAGTTTCAGCTAATCTTAAGGGTTCGTGTTGATTACTTAAAACTTTATTATATATTTTTTAAACCACGAAACCTCTTCTTAATAGAAATCAAAGCTTACCACGTGAGCATACCAACTTCTGAGCTCTGACATGTAATAAAACTGCAAGGTGTGGAAAATCCGAGGCCTCTTAAATGAAGGCAGTAGCCCCTCCCATCTTACTTAAACCACAGCATTTTCCTCTGTAGCCACACGGGGGCACCTTTGGCCCTTTTATCAAGCGCCTTAACTGCACTGGGGTATAGATAAAATTGTGTCCTTGGTATTTTCTTGAAATTTCCAGTTGCTACCCAAATAAATATTTTTATGTAAATAAGTACATTTTCACATAAATAAAATTTGAAAAATAAAAGTAGGAAGAAGAAAAAATCCACTCTCCCATGGTTTTTTTATCTAGGCATAATCTTTCAACCTTTTAATGTTTCTTTATATGATCCCAGTTGACTATTTTTTCTTTTATTTCCATCTGTCTTGCTACTCTAAAATATATTCAGGTTGGGTCAGTTCTGTGGATCAACTTTTTATTGCTATCTAGTCAATTGGGGTACTGGAGGAGGATGTCTAGTAATCTTAAACAGTAACTTTTAAAAAGCCTTATGTTCTAGGAAGAATAACTTAGAGAGTTCTAAGAAAAAATATTGTTTTCAATGTTCGTCTTTTAATTCTTGTTTGGGTTTCTCTGGCTGGCTGATTAGCATGCATATAATGTGTCGTTTACATCAAAAGTTGGCACAGTTGGTTCTGTGTTATATACATTATATAGGTTATCTGGGCTTTCTTTCCCACAAGGGGTGTTCCTGTGTAGAACATGTATAGTACTAACCCTGGGGTCTGTGTGGGCTCAAGGAGAAGTTTCATATACCTTTATTTTTATGGCACAGGATCAGATGTGACAAGTGGGCCACCCAACAGATCTGCACATAAGAAAGTCCAGTTTGGAAAACTAAGGAGTCCCCTGGGAGTAGGAAGTCTCAAAGGTACAGCAGTTTTATAGCCATCCAGGAGGTTCCCCTAGGAAAAGGACCCTTTTTATTAGGAAAGTTGAAACTTGGAATATTAGGTTTGCTGAATGGGCTGTATGTAACCCCTGTATATCCCAGAAGAGGCTTACTAGTAGAATGAATTGGCTTCTGCCTCCTGTAGCAGGGAATTGATGGTCTTGAACCTTCCTAATGCTCCCAAGTACAAGTCTCTTGGTGCTAATGCCAAGACAGCAATAGAAAGCCCTACATGGGGTTCACATACATACCAGAGAGTTCTCATTCTGTTCTGTAAAGACATTCAGATACTCTGCTGTGACTCACCCAATGACTAAAACAGCAGTTTATTATTTTAATTGCTGGTTGGAACAGCTAATGCTGCCTTTTGGAGGCTGTGCTTTTACTCTGGGGGACTATATTGTGACTGAGTGAAGGCCTTGCCACTTCTGAATACCCTTTGAGGTATAGTCTATCCGCCTTTCTCAGCTCAAGCAGAAACGTCAGGGACTCGGGGCTCTCCTCAGGGAAGTAGAGGATCACTGCTGCTTATTATAAGCCAGGGAACTGAGATAAGGAATAGACCAGGAAGTGGAGGTGATCTTGTCAGAATTGGCTTGTATATTATGTTCTTAAGAGGGCAACGGAAAAAAAAGGTCAAAGGATTTTTAAATCTCAGGTGCTTTTCCAGCCACCCTAAAGGAATGGAAAACAGAAAAGAGCACAGACTTCACAATCATCAGACCTGGATTTATGTTCCAGTTCCACTTATGGGGTAGGTCAATTTCACTAAACCGTGGCTTTCTCATACAAAAGGTGAGGAATTCTTGCTTCATGGAATTGTAGCAGCAGTTAAGTGACAGAAGTACTAAAACACCTGGAAGAGTACATTAACAAAGAATAAGCTTCTCGACTTGTTCATCTCTTCTTATTCTTTGACATTTCAATTTCTAATCAGAAAATCTACCAATAAATTCAAGTGAAAAGGCTGAGACCTCAAGTATGTAATTGTCAGTACAGACTACTACTTTTGACCTAGAGCTAAACCCAAGTTTCTGGGTACTGAGGAGATGAACAGGGAACGAATATTGGTTTACCATCTTCTATATAAATTGTCTCATTTAGTAACTCTGCAAAGTGATGTGTTGTCCCTGTGTGATAGCTTAAAGAAATGGGCGCTCAAAGCACTTAAAGTGACCTGCCCTGAGATTATTCAGTTAAGTCACAGAAATGGGATTTGAACTCAGGTCTAGAGACCCACAGCTGGGGTCTTATACCAAATCTCAAGATTTGGAGCAAGTGCTACACTTAGGATGAAAATAGACTTCCAGGCTCATTTGACCCACCTCTGGAGAAGGAGACTTCAAGTTTTGTAACACAGGAAAGATAGAAAAAGCGTCTCTTACCCAGCTTCACAAGCTAGCACTTCAAGGTAATATTATTTTCTAGCCTATGATCAATGAGAAAGATTTAATAGGTGAAATTGCTTATAATTAGTTCTTCATTTATGCTACCAAATCTTTATAGAATTTTGTATTCAGCTGTAGTGCAGATAATTAAGTAGTTGGTGAAACCACAAAATAAAAGGTGGGTACAAGCACATGTTGGATCAGAATCAATGTAAAATAACTGATAATTAGGTAATGATTCTTAGACAATACCTAATTGTATAATAACGGAAGAAGGATTTTATTTTTTGTATTTTAATAGCACTAAATATTTCACGTGCAGAACACAAAACTGTTGTGCTTTTTAATCTTGCCGGAGAAGGTAGCAATTGTCAGAAAAACAGCAAGTCATCTTCCCCAGGTAGGGTGAATGAACTCAAAATCTGGAGAAAAAAGGCTGCCTGCCATCTGGGGGACCCATTGAGGGAGCGAGGTCCAAGAGTCTAGAAACCAGAGCCAGGAAATTCTCAGCTGGAGGACTTGGCTGGCTTCAGCAGCCAGTCAGCCCCTAGGGAAATGTGCTGCCACTGCTGTCCAAAAGAGGCGGCTATCTGGAGAGCTCTGTTGAGCCTGAGACAATGGGCAAGGGGCAGGGCCTGCTCCCATAGATTGGCTAGGAAAATGATATTCCCAGGATGATCTAACAGAATCCTTAATTCAGAGTTGTTGTCCTTGGATGTGGGAATTATGGACAAAACTCTTGCCTGTATTTCAGCGACCTCTACATGAGCACTTATAATGACTTTTTCATTCACAAAGGGAAGTATAGGACTTCCTCTTCTTCTACAGCAGAGGTAAGACAAGAAGGGATGGAACTCATGCTCTAAAAGGAAGTAGCCTTTATTCAATTCCTCTGGTTACTGCTATGCAAAAATAGGGGCTCAGTGTTGTTGGGTCTTTTGATTTTTTGAAGGAAGCCAGAAATCCAGATTTGTGAGAAATTTACATGGTTGTAATCTTGACAGCTAAATCAGTATTGTATAAAACCTGGTAGACCATCAGTTTGTGACCTCTTCTACTGTCAGGTGGTAGATTTGTCTAAATATTATTGTTTCCACTTTCCTAAATCTTATTTACTTTAGCCACTAAAGTCTAATTGCTGCTCATCCTTCTTATTTAGAGTTCTCATCTCCTCCTAAAGGGAGAAATCCCAAAGATTCTGACCATGGGCCTTGTTTGCTCTTTCTCCACTTATGGCTGACCACATCCACTCCCATGACTTCAGCTACTACTCACCAATCCATTCATCATGCCCACATCTAGACCTTTCCTGAACTTCCCACATCATGTACCTAACCACCTACTGGACATCTCCCCTGGGATCATGGCTGTGTCAAACTCAATATATTGTCTATACCTGCTTCTTGATCACTACTCACTCAGCTGTCCAGATTAGAAGTCTCTGCTCCTCCCTCTCCTTACCACCAGGAATTAAAATCTTCCACCTTAGAAATTGCTCCCAAATCCAGCCCAACATCTCTGTTCTTAGTGCCACAGCTTTAGTGCTGTTCCTCATCTCTTACCTGGATTCTAAGGGTAACCTGAACCATTTCGGGGGAACTTAAGAGCTAAGCATCAGAGCAGATTTAGATAGGTTTGGGAGAGGCAGAGGGGTGCCAGTGATGAAACCTTTCAGGGGTAAAATGGGAAAGCTTTCAGAAGACTAGAATGAGAAGTAGATCCACAGCAACAGGTTGAGTTAGTTGAGGTCAAGATTTATGAGGCCCTTCCTGATAAAGCACAGGGGAACTTTTTTCTCCTTAAACAATTTCATTTTACAAAAGCAATACATTTTAATTATATAAGAAATTTAGAAAATCATGAATAAAAATTTAAAGTTCCACTATTCAAATTGAGTTATTTTACATTTTATCCATCTCATTTTTATATGTGTATGTGTTTTTAAACAGCAAATGTGGAACCATACTATATATTACTGTTATATAATATTTTCCATTTCGTAACATATGAAAACCTTTTTCTAATTATAAAATTAATCTTATGTGTCAGAAAACTTGTGAAAATAAAAATTACCAGTAATCACATTGCCCAAAGACAACCACTGCTAATACTTTGGTTTATTAACAACTCTGTCTTCTTCACATGCCATATTGTGAGTGTTAACTTCACTAAACTCTATTATTCTTATTGGAAATTTAGGTTTCTTGGTTTTCACTATTGTAGATAATTCTTTAGTGAAAATCTTTTCTTACTGCTTTAGCATAAATTTATATAAGAATAACTGAAGCAGAGGATTGAACTCTTTTAAAGTTTCTTTATACATACTGCAATTTGCTCACTAAAAAGTTTGTGCTAGTTTATATTTCACAAGTGCCTGTTTTTCCACACCTTCAATAGCATGAGAAGGCTAATTTTTAGAAACCCTTAATTGATAGGCGAGAATGTTTTCATTGTTTTAATTTTATTATGGTAGTTGCAAGATCAAACATTTTCATACATTTTGTACATATTTATATTGTATGTGTTATTTCATATAATGTTTTATAAATTTTAAATTGTCCTATGTCTTTTTCTGTTCAGGTGTTCGTTATTGAATTGCAAGGGCACATCTTGCCAATATTTCCCTCCTTTTTGTCATTTACTTTTTTCCTTTTATTGTGATTTTCTTTTGTTTTTACAGTTAAAGAGCTTTTAAATGGTTTATGTAATCAAATCCTTCACACTTCTTTTTATTTTCTTTGCCTTTATGGGTCGGAACCTCCTTTATGACCCTTAGAGCAGAAAAATGTTTGCCTATATTTTATTATGGCTCTTTTTGCTATTGTTTACATTTAACACTTGAATTTATGGTGGTATATGGTGTGGTATAAGGGTGTAATTGTATTTAATAAATGGTTCAGTGTTATCACAGAATAACTCATCAGAGAGATGTCTGGTAAGCTCTAGCACTGCTATCCGAGGTGTCTGTGATGGAAACGGACTTGAGCAGCCTGGGGGCTGGGAGACAGGGTTATATGCTATCCCAAACCCCAGCCTGGAAGTGGGAGGAGAGGTATAGGCTGGTATGTGGCTCCTGGAGTGTGCTGGAGTAACTCCAGAACTACCCAGTATAGACTCTCCCAGTGGAACCTGGGGCCTTGGTAAAAAAAAATCTGGTCGTAGTCATGGAGCTGAGGTTTGGATCTAGATAGTCCAGCTAGTGACAGGCCACTGCTCTGGCCTTACATAGTCTTCTGTTATAGTGAGAGAGAAGCTGATCTCTTCGGTTTTAAAGACTTGTTCCTGCAGCCTTGCTTTTAACTATGAGCTTGGGTTACTAGGACAGTAGACCTTAGTCCTTTTTGTGGGACACTGATTGCATTCCAGCCCCTTGGCCTGGGAGGGGCCTTTCCTATCATCAACATCCCCTCATCTCCACTGATCCAGCCGGCTCTTGACTCACAAGACTTCACTTCTGTCTACTAACTTTGCCCAGTCTCACTCCCATGACCTGAATTAATTTACTCTAAAGCCATCTCTTTTTTTCTTCAGAGTATTAAATGAAGTCCTCTTCCTTTCCCTTGTGCCTTTCGACTTTGATCAGCTTCCTCCTTCCAAAGTCATCCACAGCCACTATCTCTAGTTGCATAGTGTAGCTAGCCTCTTGGGTTTCTCAGAAAAGCTCAGAGTGTGTGGCTCCTCCCTTTTTGCTTTTGAACTGCATTTCTTTCCTTATTACTCAGTGTCCACACCCAGGGCGGTTGCCTGGATAAAAATCTGCCCCTTTCCCCAGTCACCTTTTTAGGCCAGACGTGAGCTCCCCTGAGGAATGGCTCTTTACCCAGGCCCAGTTAGAAGCTCTTAATTTCTCAGTGGCCTGAGGCAATACAGTGTCCTCTGAGGCTGGCTGAGTCCCTGGATTCTAAGTCTGATTCTCTCTGCCTTCTCACTCATCTGCTAAGCTTGTTTATTAAGTACCACTAAGCAAAAGTTAACAAGTATTCCTATAGCCAGGAAAGGAGAAGTTATCTCCCTATCATCACCCATTTTTGTGAGGTCTTCAAGGACTCTGGACTCACTTCCTCAGCTGGGCTGTTTCACAGAAAGGAGAACCAGGCCACTTATCCCAGCTGACACTAAGCAGCTTTGTGACGTTGGATAAGACAGCTGGACTAAGTGATCTCAGCTCTTCCAGCTGTGACATCGTGTGAGGCTATGAAGAGGGAAAATACATGAATGGGAAGGTGGAACTTGATTGTACCTGTTTTGTAGTTTCAGAAGTTCTTTGACAACTCATGGGGCGTGGAGGAAGGTAGGTGAAGACTTCAGTGGAAACTTCTAGCTCTGAAGAGCCCACTTCACAGATGATTGAATGAGTACCCTATAGGATATACCGCTATCACAGGAATTCAAAGTCCTCCTCATCGTTCAGAGTGGGTTTGTCAAGAATCAGGTTCAGCTGGTTAACACAGCCTTAAATCCTCTTAATTTTTTCTTATACCTCTTTAGAAAAGTGTGGTTATCTGGGAACCTAACCTAATATGATTACCTCAGTACTCTTATGGGTCTTTGTGTAGTCCTATGATCTCTTGTGCAACATCCAGCATGGTGGTAGAGAGCAAAGCTAACCTTTTCCAGGTATTATATGGAGTTGAGTTCTACTCTGTGACCTTTTACCCCAGTCTAACTTACCAAAGGTTACCTGGTCTTGGCTACAAGGATACCTAGCCCAGTGCCTGGCACATGTTAGACACACAGTAAATATTTGTTAAATGAATGTCGTCTGCTGTGTCTCTGGGTGTACTACTCTACTATTCCTTCTTCACCTTACAGCTGACTTTCTCTCTCTCATCTTGTTTCAATTATGATAGGTGAAAAGCTCCCTAAAACCACTTGCAAAATTTGAGAAGTCAAACCTGAAGGGTTAGGACATCTTCTGGGATCTAGTGTAGAGACCTGTACTTTTGGCTTCACACCTTTCTCTGGGTTAAGGAACTGATTTTCAAAGCTCTTGGAGTTGTGTACATATGTTAAGCTTTGTTGGGGGTGAACAGTAGGGGGATGGAAGACAGTCTTATTAAGGCATGCCTCTAGCTCAGCATATTAAAAAATTGAGAGATTTGAACTGGGCATTGGGCTCCACAAGACTTTCACAAAACTTGAGGAAGACTGAAAGTAGAAATCTCATGAGAAAGCACACAATGATGGGTGGCTCAGGTCCCCTCCTGCTCCAAAGGTACTAAGTACCTAGAAGCCATAAACAAACTTTAAAACAACTTGGAACAGGAAACGGGCTAAATGTAAAGCATCCCTTCCATTCATTCCCCTCCTCTTTTATTCCTCACTCATCTGCTTCATAGAGATATCTCCATCCATTCCCCACTGTCCACTTCCCAACTGGGGAAATCCTGGTGACAAAAAATTCTATTTGATCATTTTCAGTCTTCTGTAGGCAACAACAGCCTAGAAAAAGCCTCCTTTCTAAACCCGTTTGCCTAACATCCCCTGGCTGCTGTCCCCACATGACCCAAATAAACAGATGATCATGTGAAGCCAGTAAGGCTGTTTGTTTTAAATAGCAAGCATCTCCACTAAGCTCTGGAGCAGATGGGGTATTGGGGGCAAGGGAGAAGCTGGCATTTGAATCTCTTCACCCTTACTTTATCTCCTGCTTCCCCACTTCTGAAGGAAAAGGTGTCTTGAGAATATTGCTTTTCAGAGTGGTGCCTTCTTAATGTGATAGAGCTGGTCCCTGAGAAGAGTCAGAAAAATGGTACTTCAGCCTCTAGAAGAGACTTCAAAATCTATATGAATGTCATGACTACTTGAAAGCAGTAGGGTATGGCTGGATGTAGCTCTCAGAGTATGCTGGGCCATTGGACAGAATGGTACAGTGCTGACCCAAACAAAATGAGAGCTTGGTCAACATTTCAGGCCTCTAATATATAGTCACCCTCACCCCCTGCCACACCCACCCATATATTGCCTTTAAACTTCCTATTTTCTTCATTTGTGCAATGGGCCACGCCCAACCACACAGGTAGCAGCAGATGGCTGACACCTTAAAGGAAGCAGTGTCAGGACCAGCACAGATCTAGCCCTCACAAGAAAAGGGCATTCATCCATCCCACGGAGAACTGGGCTGTTGCGCTCTAATCCCCTGCTGCTTTCCAGCTTTATCATAAGCACTGGCACCCAGGCATTTGTGTAATGGCCTTCCCATGCTCAGCTCCAGATGCCAGGGCATTAAATGTGCAAAGGTCAGAGACCTCTGAGGACATGCTGGCAAACCACTCCCTTCCTCTTGTTCACTAGGTTCTTAATTTCCAGGATCTGTACAGATTTTCTTTCCCTAGGATGCACTGTACCCTCAAGGGTAAGGAAAGGAGCATGCATCTACATGTACCAGCTTTCAATGCATCTAGCTTTCTTCTAGTCCCCCAAATAAGAACGTACCCCTTCAGGGTGCAGTAGGAATAGGATGAGATGGATTGGCAGGGTGGTGTGCCACTGAGCTGTTTCTCAAACAGGTTTGCTTTCTGGCTTTGTATGATGACAAAGCCCATGCTGTGGGGTCCTGACCCAAATGGCATTGTCCCAGTATACTGGTTAGCAAAGAAAGGAATCTGGGGCCAGGACCGAGGGCCCCCAGGCCTGCTGGCATTGAGACAGGAGAGCTGGACGTCCTCCATGGTACCCCACATATACCTTCAGCCGGCCAGTGCTTGTCACTACCGACTGTATCAGTGGGGTTTCTGTCTTCCACCAAAGCACAACAGCGGATTTCAGGTAACAAAGATTTTGGTGGTCCCAATCACATGGTAAGTGGTCTGACCCCTTCCCGTGCAAGCAATTTGATATTCTTCCAGGACAGTTTTCTAATTGGGGTTCCTTCCCTATAACGCCTTCAAAAAAAATCGCCCAGTGGATTCCCCACCAGGGAGGAGGAGCAATTGGAATATTGAGTGACCTTAGAGAAATCCTTTCTCGTCTCTGGGCCTCAGTTTCCGTATCTGAAAAATGTGAGGATTCGGACGAGCCGACCTCAAGGTCTAACTTTCCGATCGTACCCCCAGGAGTCCCCAAACACTACCGCAAGAACCAGCGGTAAAGACTGCCAGCCGGGGGTCCCGCCCTCGCAGGGAGCGTGGTGAAGGCCAGCGGAGATGCCCCGCCGCCGCACACCACCCGGGGCCTCTTTCTCCGTGCTAAGGGGAGGGCTGGGTTTCCGCTCTCCACGTTGTTGTTCCCGACTTGGACCACGCCCCCTTGGTCTAAGCTGTAGACACCTCGCTTAAGCCGCCCCCGCCGCGGCCCCGGCTTCGGCCCGGAGTATAGGATAGCCTCTGGGGTGGCGCAGTGGAATCTCCACCCACATCAGACGTGCGTGGACAAAGACAAGAGTTTAGGGGCAAGGAAAGACTTGGTTTTAAAAAGAAGAGGGGTGAAAAGTCAAAGATAGGCGTGGGCACAACTGCAGAATTTCCCTCTCGGCGTCCCACCCTCCGTTCACAAAGTGGCCTCATCCGCACCCGCGAATGTGACCCTGATAGACACTGGCCCTTTAAACAGAAGGCTGGCGGTGCGGGGTGTCCATGTGGAGCTGCTCCATGCCGTGTTGTCCTGCCCGCCCATTGGCCCGTCGCCCGGTGACGTAGCCTAATAGGATGCGAACGCACTGCGGGGGGAGGAAGGCAGGAAAAACGCGGAATCGGATCATCACTCCGCTCCCTCCGCCAGTTTTCTGGCAGCCTCATGCTGTCAGCCCCGCCCAGAGGCGGATCTCGGGGGAATTGCGACAGCCGGGTAGTTGCAGGAATTAGGTCACGTGTGGGTAGGGAACCGAGACCTAGGGATTACGCCAATCTCTGTGATACTGCTTTCCTGACCCGGAATATCCTTATTTGAGCTAAGTCTTAAATTTTCCACCCTTCCTTCCCTGCAGCAGGACAAATTTCGTTGTGAATGACCCAAACGTGCAGCCCTAGCTCAACCTGTGGCTAGATCGGGGCGGGGTAAGGCGGGAAAGCGGAAATGCAGGGCGCGAACCGGACTGGAGTTTTTCCCACCCCCCACCCAGGCCACGTGTGCTCGCGCCGTCTGTGGCGGGCGGGACCAGATAGCTTGAGGCTCCGCCCCTCCTTCCGTGAGACGCCGCGGCCCTGCGGGTGGGGGCTCCGGTCCGGGCTTTGGCTGCGGCCCCGGTGTAGTAGCGGGGGCGGCGGCCGGGGGCAGCGCGGCTCCTTCCCTTGTTGTGTGTGTCGGTGCCTCCTCGCCATCTTGTTGCAAAGCCTTTTCTTGTCGGCGGGACTCCCGGGGGCCGCGGGGCGGGAGGCATTAGAAGAGAAGAAGAGAGGGAGGAGAAGGAAGGAGGCAGTGCCGCCTCTTTTTTATTTTTTGCATCAAATTTTTAAAAATTTGCAAATTACATTTCTCAAATATTTTGGGAGACATTGATTTTTCTCCCCGTGCTTTCCCGTTCTTCCCTGTGGAGTGCGCTGCGCCGCCCAGCCCTGTCGTCCCCCGGAGGTGACCCCTCCCTCCTGCCTGCCCGCCAGCCTGACCTGTGCCCGGCTCGCGGGCCGCAGTCTCGGCCCAGGCGCGCCCCCGGCAGCTCTCGACGCGATGAGCATAGAGACGCTACTGGAGGCGGCCCGCTTCCTGGAATGGCAAGCGCAGCAACAACAGAGAGCACGTGGTGAGCGGCCGGGCTGGGCCCCAGGGGCACAGGGGAAGGGGAGGCGAGCGACCCCGGTCCCCAGACCCACGCCAGAACCACAGGCAGGACCCCATCCCTGGCGGCCCGCGAAGCGGGACAGCGCAAGGCTCTGCGCAAGAGCCGCCACTCGGGAGGAGTGTTGTGGACAGTGAAATTAATTACTGAATTCATTAACATGCAGCGAGAGACCTGGCTCCTGTGGGCGCCACCCCAGCTGCCTGCCACCCCTTGTACACCGTTCGCGGGGGGGGGGGGCTGTTTTCCCGTGGGCCAGCGGCGCCCTCCGTAGCGCTGAGGATGTGTGAGCTGGGGTGGTGATCAGTGGTGTTGCGTGGGGGTGGCAGACCTGTGTGTGCGTGCGTGTGTGCACAGGCGATGTGTGATGGGAACCTCGAGGAGAGCGGATGATGTACGGACGGGCGAGTGTAGAGTGCATAAGAGTGGGCGTGTGTGTAACGGAGTGGGGGGTAGGAATTACTCTACGCCGAGCAGCTCCCTGTCTTCCCTGGCCGTGTGGGGAAGGTGCGGAGGGGGGGTGCTCCCGGCAGATCTACGCGCCGCTTGGGGCGGAGGCGGCCTTTGCAGAATGAAATGACATCGCGTGTCTTATGATCCTGGCCAGCCCCGCCTGACCCCGCCTCCTAGAGCTTGGGCTGGGTCGCGCGTCAGGGGTTTGGGTGAGAGCCAGGCTGATTGGATGTTTGAGATACGGCCCACAGGTCGCTGGGGGCAGTTCTGGGGCCCCCCTTCCTGCGCCCCACTTTAGCCGGTGTGGAATGTGGCGTGTCTGCGCGTTCCAAACCCGCTCTCGGCTGGAATGTTGCGTGTGCCTGCGTTCCAAGCCCGTTGGTTACACTGGGTAGTGACGTGGACGGGCCCCGCCCCCGACCACGTGCACGGGGGACACTCCCGCTGGGGACCGCGCGGCGCGGCCCCTCCTCTCTGCCTCGCTCTCGGCCGGAGGCGGGGCATGGGCGGGGCTGGCCCGGGGCCTTGCGCCGAGTTGGGTTCTGGCCACTGGGCATCTATTGGGGTGAGCCTTTACCCTACGAAGGAGGAGCCGAGCTCACCTGTCGGTTCTCACCCCAACCTCCAATTTTTGATCCTGGGGCGAGGGAAACCCTCAGAACCGCACAGCGACAGGACATTTACAGCTCACATTCCCACTTACCCCAAAACATTTTCAACAGGACCTCCTGGCACCATCCCTGGGCACATTGTGGAATGAGCCAAGCTAAGAAGGGGCAGTCGTTGGCGCTCCCTCGAAAGGGAGGAGACAAAGATTTCAGATGACCCCTCTCCCCACGCGCCCTTGTTGATGGTCCCCAGCTTCAGCTTGCTGCAGAAATAGGAGTTGGAGGGGAAAGACCTCTGTTTTCTGTTGCCAGGGCCTCAGCCCTGAATCCGTCGGTGCTTGTGCAGTATCCGGGAACTCCTGCGCTCTCCAACCCTCCCCCTCCCAACACTTCAGCCGGGTTGGTTGTGGTGGTGGTTATGCTTCGCCCTCTTTTTCTTTCTCTGCCTATTGTTGCTTCAATGATGAGTCATGCAGGAGGTAGTAGTGTGTGTTGTGTGTGTGTTTGCGCGCGCGCGCCGGTAGCGTGTGCCGCCGCGGCGGGGGGTGGAGGTGGGGTGGCAGCGGACCGGGGAGGAGGGCGGGCGCCGGGATTAGGGGCCTAGTCTGGTCGACCGGCCTCTCAAGGTCAAAAGTCACTGGAGATATGTGAGACCGAGATGCTTGAGTTTTGCGGAACTGATGGGTTGGGACATCAGCTCACACGACCTTCCCCCTTGTCTTTGGGGTCCAGAGCAGCTTCTGGCTATGGACCATGTTGGTGGTGACAATGTCTTGCGTGTGGGGGGAGGTGTGTGCACAAGATTTGGAGAGACTGAGTCATCTACCACCATCAACACAATGCAATTCGAGAATAACCTATTGTGTCCCTACTATGTCCCAGGCGCTGTGCTAGAGGTGAACAGGATTAACCCTGACCTAGTCCCAAGGAATCACTCACTTCACCTTCACTTTACATGCAAGCTTGTTGGCCATATGGGGAAGGGGAGAGATCCCCAATATTACCTTTCCTGCCCTTTCCAAAGTGTCAGTCCACACACAACCCAGAAGGACAGGGATGATGTGTACAACATGTTAAAGAAATCTGGGAATGGTTCTCTCCTAAGAAGTTGCAGATTTCTGCTGCTTCCTCCAGGTGGTGAGAACTGGGGGCAGGGAGCTGAGTTGCAGCCCAGTTTAACTGTCCACTCACAGCTTCTTGTTGGTGGGGTCTTAGGGGATGGGTGGAGGCTGGAAAGCCAAATCTACACCAAAAACAGATGGCTAGACCTGGCTACAGCAGTTTAATCTTCAGAATTCTTTTCTCCTTGTTGAGGGTCTGTCCTCTGACTGGGGATGGGAAGAATGGAGGAAAAGGGGGTTGGTGCATGAACCTGCTGACCAGAAATACTGTCCCAGGGCATGTACCTGATCACCTCTGAACCAGGAGCCTCTTGTGCATGTCCCTGTTTAACCTCAAGGGTCATTTTCCTGACCTAGAGCAGGCAGTTTGCTCCCATGATGAACCTAAGGATGTGTGTGTGTGTGTGCACGCACACACACACACACACACACACACACACACGAGAGTGAGCTTAGGAGCATTCAGAGAGGGAAGGACAAGGCCATCCTGGTGGTTAGCAGAAGGGCCTGGTCATTTCCAGTATCCATGGAAGTGGCTCAAATTAGTCTCTCTCCTACCTGTTAGCATGCAGTAAGGGAGAATGACCCTGAATATTTGGGATCACCAGGTGTGGATTCCTCAGGCCCCAACCCGGTGCCTGCCAAGCCCCTGGACCACAGTGGTGAGAATAGGCTAAAGGGGGCCCAATGCCCATACTCTCCACAGTAGTCCCTGGATCACCCCAGGGGTGTTATGCTAAATTCTTATGAAGGGGACAGCCTCTGGTCACAGCTCAGGGAAGGTATCAGAGTATGTATGTGTCTATGTAGGAATGAGAGAGGGTGTGCAACTCATGAGTGCAGCAGAACATTATTTTAAAGAGCCTAAACCCATATGCTCCTGAGGGAGGCCTCAAGGGACTGCCAGCTTGTTTCCCCCACGATCTGCCTCTCTGCAGTGCATGCTGGGTGAAAATTGAGTCAGAGCTGGCTGGGAGGATGCCGGAAGCTTTGATGGGCTGGATGTGGCTTGGGCCACCTCCCCTTTTTCGCCACCAATTAAGCTTTTTCATGCTGATCCAAGTGTGGTAGTTTGGCTATTCACCTGGGCCTTTCCTGGCACCTGTGAGGCATACCTGCCTAGCTCTAGAAGAGAGAGGATAGGTGAGAAGGCCATTTCCTGGATGAGCTTTGGAGTTGCTTTAAAGTATGGGGAGTATGAGGTCTGCCTTCAATCTGAGTTCCCAGGGCACCTATCCTTGGAGCTTGGGGCCCTGTCTGTCTCCCTGTTTATGGGAGAGTGGAACACTTGCCCCAAGACCAATGAAAGTTGGGATGGAAGGAAGTGGGGGCTGTGTTTGGCTCTGAGCTCAAGAGCCTTGTCTTGGGAATGGGGTAGGTGCAAGTAAAGAGGTTGAGCCGGGAATTGGATTAGGGATATTCCAGGCTGGGCTTGAGAAGGGCTGTGTAGCTGGAACAGCAGGCTTCTTCCCAGTGTGGTCTTTAGGAAGTTGGAGCAGAGAGAGCTGGTTTTTTCTACGGGGCTGTGACATCAGTCAGTGCTGGCTGAAAAGGCCTGGGAGAGCAAAGCCTCCTCTCACTAGAGTAGAAGCCTGCTCTGGCCTGGCCAGGCATGGGAGATACGGAAGAGGCCTGTGCTGACCTGTCCAGCCCTTGAGCTCTGGCTGCTGGGAAACCACTGAGTGCTTCCCCTCTCAAAGCACATCCCCCTCTACTTCCTCCTTTGCCTCTTCCCCTGTGTGGGAGGGAGGGGCTCAGAGCAGGCCTGGCTCACTCAAGTTGTTGATTGGTCAAAGGGTCCAGGGTTTTGGGGGCCCCAGAGCTAGACAGACATGTAGTGGATTGATGCCCTCCTGCTGAGAGGGGGCACTTAGCCAACCTCATCCCTCAGCTCCACCCTTTGTGGGGTGGCGTGTTTGGGGCGTGTCTGCAGACCAGTGCTCTCAGCTTGGTTAGTCAGCAGGGTGGTGAATCCAGGGCAAGAGGGAGGGCTGGTTGACCAGCCTGCTTCTTGGCCTGGGGGCTGCAGCTGCTCCCCAGGGCCCTGGCCCAGCCCTGTAGTCAGGGAACCAGAATGGTGGGGCTCCTAAATAGGGTAGGGTGGAGATGGAGTAGGAAGGACCCCTGGAGCAGAAGGGGCCCTCTCCCCTTCCTGCAGGGCTTTCAGCAGAGATGCTGGACTGATGGTGCAAGGTTGCCTAAACTCATTGCCCTGTTCAGTTGCTATTTAACAGCCAGGCTTTCCTTTCTGCCTGCCTCTTAACTTTCTAGTTTGTGCTGCTGGGGGTGGTGGAAGGACAGGGAGGATTTAGGGAAATGAGTTTTAGCATGACAGGGCAGAGAAGGACTAAGTGTTTTATATGGTCCCTGAGGTAGTAACCACAGGCTTTGGGACCTAGCCTGAGAGTCCTGACTCCTGGGCCTAGTTTCCTTATGTATGAGCTAAAGGTGATGTCCTTGCCCTGCCTGTAGTGGGGTGGTCTTGTTAAGACCCAGGTGTGTGTGTGTGTGTGTGTGTGTGTGTAGACACATAGTGAGCATAGGTTGGCACAGCAAGTGCTGGGCATCCACCAGGTGTCCAGAGACCTAGGTAGGTCTAGCCCATTTTACCTGTGACTTGCTGTGTGACCATCAACAAATCACTTTCCCTCTCTGAGCTCATTTAGCTCATCTGTGAAATGAAGGTACTGTCTGCCTTCTAGAAGGTTGGTAAATACTGTTGAAGGTCTTGCCCAGAAGCTATGATCTGTCTGCCCCTGCCCCCTTCATTCTTTGGTGGCCTGTGAGGTCTTTTGTGACTGGCTTCTGCCCACCTCACCTATCACTCTTGTTCCTGACCCTTCCTGCTCATCAGCCGTTTAACCCCTCAACCATCAGGTTGCCAGGCCTTACCAGCACCCTCTCTGACAGTTCCTGCTCTGCCTAAGGCCCCTCTTCCCCCTAGCCTGTTCCTGTTACTTGTCCCTACCCTCACCCCCAGGATGTGAGCTCACCAAAGGCAGGGACTGGGTATGTTTCATTTGTTCCCTGCTGTGCCCCAAGCACTTAGCCCAGTGCCTGGCTTGATGTGGATGGGTATTTGTGACCTCTCAGGCTGAGAAGAGGTATCATTAAACATTGACTGGATATGTGGTTCCATAGTGTAGCAGTTAGCATGTCTGCTTTACACACAGAAGGTCCTGGGTTCGCACCCCAGTGGAGCCACGGTCCATGGTCTATGGCCATGCTACCCTGAACAAGCCCAACATCCAGTCTCGGAAGCTAAGCAGCGTTGGGCCTGGTTAGTACTTGGATGGGAGACCACCTAGTTAGACCAGGTGCTATAGGCATAAATAATAATAAATTCAAAAAAAAAAAAAAACATTGGGACAAGTTTAGAGGGTGAGTTAGGGTTGGAGGACAGGTGAAACTAAGGTCCAGGACTGTTGGCCCTGCTGAGATGCCCCTTGTATTCTCTCTGCTTAGAGGAGCAGGAGCGGCTTCGCTTGGAGCGGGAGCGGGAGCAGGAACAGAAGAAGGCCAGCAGCCTGGCTAGGCTGGCCCATGCCCTGCCTGTGGAGGAACCTCGACCTCTGTCGCCCCCAGCACCCCCACCTGCACCCCCACCCCCACTTGCCACTCCCACCTCACTGACTGTCATTCCTATTCCAGTAGTGACCAACTCCCCTCAGCCTCTGCCCCCAGCCCCACCACTGCCCCCTGCAGCCCAGCCTCTGCCCCTGGCACCTCGCCAGCCAGCCCTGGTTAGCACCCCTGGACTCAGCATTAAGGAGCCTGCTTCCCTCCCTACCAGGCCACAGGTGCCTGCCCCTGCTCCCCTACTGCCAGATTCCAAGACCACCCTTCCACCTACTGGCAGCCCCAAGCCTTTGCAGCCCCTCCCCACACCCATCCTGACCATAGCACCACACCCTGGAGTGCAGCCCCAGCTGGCCCCCCAGCAGCCACCCCCACCCACTCTTGGGACCCTGAAGTTGGCTCCAGCTGAAGAAGTCAAATCCAGCGAACAGAAGAAGAGGCCTGGGGGGTGAGTGAGGTGTGGCAGAGTGGGGTGGTGGGGTGGAGAGAACAGCCCACCCCCTAGGCTGTGTGTGCAAGAGAAAGTACCCCCCCAAGCCACACCCTCCCTACCTCTCCAAACTAGAGGTGCCCTCCTATATTTGGACACATTCTCACTGTGCTTGTGCCCATCTCCACTCCAGTAGTGGAGAATGGCTCTTGCCCTCTGTTCTCAGGCTTCTCTGTTCTCTGACCCCCAAGGTTGGAGCTGATATCATTTACATGTCTTTGGGCAATGCTGGATTATAGGCTTTGGGTGAGGGTTGGGGGATTAACTGGCTATTTTCTGAGTCTCAGGAGCCCCTCTGTCTCCTCCAGAGGTGGAGAGGTAGCATGGGGGATTAAAGGGGTTGTGAATTGTGAACATACATGTGCACTCCAGGGGGTGAATGCACCAGAGCACAGGGCAGACATCTCCCATTGCAGCTTTTATAGAGAAAGCCAGGGACAAAAAGCCTGTGGCATTTGGAGGGTGGGGGCAGGGGGCAGGAAGGCCGCCTAATAAGGCCCTCCTCCCTGAGCCTCTTGTCTGTCTGGGTTACAGGATCGGAACCAGAGAAGTCCACAACAAATTGGAGAAAAACAGGTGTGTGTGCGTGCGTGTGTGACTCTGGTCCCACCCTTGGTCCCCAAAGCTCTCCTGGGCCCTTCCCTCCCCTTCCTCACCCTTTCCCCACACCCCTGGTGCTGGCTGACCTGCGCTGCTCCCCCTCCTCTCCCCAGGAGGGCCCATTTGAAGGAATGCTTTGAGACCCTGAAGCGAAACATTCCCAACGTGGACGACAAGAAGACATCGAATTTGAGCGTGCTGCGGACGGCACTGCGGTACATCCAGGTATGGGGGAGGGAAGCCCCGCCAAGAAGAGGCAGGCAGCGGCAGCTTCCTCCCCACTCTCCCTGCCCTCCACCCCTCTTCGCGGCCCCGCCCGCCCTCGCTCCCTTGGCTGCCCCGCCTGCCTCCACGAGGGCGCTGAGCACATGGCCTGGCCGGCTGACGTCAGCGGGGCTCCCCACCCGGGAGGGGACTAGAGGACGCCTGCGCAGGAAGGGCGGGGGCACTCCTTTCTTTTCCCCTGCTATTCCCTTCCCCCGCCGTACCTCCCCGCGGAGCCCCGTCATCTAGCAGGGCCCCGCAGCTCCGCGTCAAACCCGGTACCCAGCTCCGCTTTACCGCCTGATGCTATTAGTGCACTGCGAGTGAGCTTCCACCGGCTTGCAGTGTAGGGGCGGAAACTGGATTTGGCCTGTGTTTCTCACTTGTGTGTGTGAGGGGGCGGCCTTGGGCGTGGCTCCTTCCACAAGGCGGCTCGCGGGTGAAGACCCCCACTTTCATCCCAGGATTAAGATCCTTTCATTGAGCGCATTGAAGTGCTACGACCCGAGTTTGGAGGTTAAACTTAGGGGTTGGGGAAATGCGGCCATTTCACTGGGTGACAAACAGCCCCGGGGTCACCGAACCTTTAAAAATTGGGTTCTTCCGGCTGGGTTTTTTTAAAGCCCTTTTCAAGGGGCCCTCCTGGCCGTGTGCCCCGTTCCTTTGGGCATTGATTCCCCTCTGCAGTACAGGGTGGGGGGGCGCCCGCCAGATAAGACTGTTGCCATGACTCCCGAGTTTCGGTTTCCCTGGAAACTGGCCGAAGGTTCCGCGTGCCGGGAAGGAGGCTGTGGGGGTGGGGCGGGCGGCCACGCTCGGCTGCCGCGGAACCGAGCCACCGAGCCGCCGAGCCGTTGGTGAATGGGAGGGGCTTAGGGCTCCCAGCCTGTGCTGTTCGGGGACGGAGGAACCTTTGGGGTCTCCCTATCGGCGCACTTGGGAATCTTGAGGGTCGGGCTGGGAGCCAGCGGCGGGGCGCCACCCCTGCTCTGGCCTCGATTGCGGGGTCACAGCCCTCGGGTAACCGCCGTCTGACTTGTTAAGGGGCGGAGGCACTGCTTTGCGACTGCTCCCAGCCCGGGCCTCCGGTGAACGTCCTTCCACCCGCCCTCCAGCATGGGGGCGGGGCTGGGCTCGATGATTGGTGGGATCAGGCGGGGGTGGGGCTCCTGGCGGGTGGGGAGTGACGCAGCAAAGCCGGTCCGCGTGGGTACGCGCGTGCGCCGCGAGGGGCGGGGCTTCGCCTATGTCCGGAATGGCCCGGAGGCTTATTTCTGGGAGGTTTTTGCAGAACTTAGGCTTGAGTATGTATTCTGGCTTTTCAGTTATGAACAGCCATGCGGCCAGGGAGCAAATCCCTGTACAGATGCTGTGGCATTTATATGAATATCCGTTTTCTGTCCTGTACTGTTGTGGTGTTAAATGGGAAAAAAATAGTATCTTCATAATGAGGATGGTTCTCTATAAATATTAACTTAATAATGATTATTGAGAAGTGAGAAGGTTGTCTATAGAAACATGCTTAGAGAGGGAAGCCTTGTTTGCATGACTTGTGGTTATGAAAATAAATCAGAAATAGAGACTCAGTAGAACTGCCAGACTCCAGAGGTAGGCCTGGAATGAGTAAGTAGGTGCACCCAGGTGTCCATAGAGATACTTGTTCTGAGGCTGACAATGGAAGCAGAAACATAAAACTTATAAGGCTATACAGCCTCAACTTCACTGATTTATATATTCCTTCAGGTACTTTGGACAGCCCTGTGTCTGATTCTGAGGATAAAGTGGAGAGCAAAGAAAAAAGTGTGGGTCTCTGACCTCATAGCAGATAAACTAAACAGGACTGTGCTGTGAGGGCATAATAGGGACAGGGATTGCAAGATCTGTTCTGGAGAGTTAGATCAGTTGTTGCTAAGGACCAGGCATTTGAGCTGAGACCTGAAGGCCTAGGGTAACTTAGGAAAAGTGGAAGGCAGAGAGCACAGTGTAGGCCAAAGTGTCTCAAGCAGGAGGGAGCAGGGTGTATTTTTGGAAGTTAGAGATGGCGAGGAGGGTTGTCTTACAGACTTGGGGGGCAGCAGGGCACTAGATGGGAGTTGAAAGAGTACTGGAGAGACCATGTAGGATGTGTAGACTGAGGGCATTAGTCTTGTGCTGAGGCAGGAAGCTGTGGGAAGACTGTAGCCCCCAGCCAGATCCAGAGTGACTTGGAGGTGGTAAAGGATTTGAAGAAAGCCACAGTGAAGTGGTTAGAAGCAGGAAGAGGAGTATGTAGGTACCAAAACACATATCCAAGTGGTTTTAGGGAGGGAACGAGTTTACAGTGAAGCAGTGTGGACTTAAGTTAGACCCTAGGAAAATTTTCCAGGGGGCTCTAGGCTTGTGGAGAACTGGGCTATGTAAGAGAGAAGGTTTGAGCCCTGATGTTCTCTCTCCCTGAGCCAGAAGTCCACCCTCACTGCTATCATGTAGAGTTTAGGAGGGCCACTACCAGCCCCCAACAGTCAGGTTGGAGTGGAGGGTTCACCACAGACCCCATCATTGATGTGGCATCATCCGATGTCATGTCTAGCACTGGCCTCTTTGAGTGAGAAGCCAGACAGTTGTGTGTGGGTAAGGGGAGAAATATTTCTGGTAGAAATATAAAGGGAGGAGTAGGTAAATCTCAAAGCCAGGATGACAGAGGAGGCTGTGTGTGGCCTATGACTGGTGACAGGTGTAAAACTACCAAGTTTCAGGCAAGCACAGGACGTGGCTGTATCTGGGTTTTGTATCACAGACACTAATGATTTGAAGTATCTCTTACAGGCGAGGTCAGAAATGCAAGAAGTTAAGAGCTGTAGAAGGGAGCATGGGCAAGTTGGTCCTGGTTGCTGTGTGGAGTTGAAAATGTTGCCATGCTCAGGGAGGGCAGGTGATAGTCAGGAGAGGCTGCTGCGAAACTGTCCACAGGAAATGGAGCAGGGGAAACTCAAGTCTAATGGATGACTGATTCTCCTATGATGAAGGAGAGAGTCAGGATGGAGGTGGGAACTAACACGCTCACACCCTCACAGATTTTGCCCCTGGGGCTGAGTGAAACACTGTACATAGCTCTGCCCTGGCAACTGTAGAGTGAGGGGATATAAGCTAACTATAGAAGAGTCCTTGCCTTATCTCACAGGGTTGGACAGGGACAATGTGTGTTGAGGTAGAAAGAATACATAAAGCATTTAAAGGGTGGTTTGAGCCAGTGTCTGATTAAGTTCTACCTGACAGTCTCATTAAATGTTCAGGTGTGTGGTAGACGTCAGGAGGATGTACTGATGAAGATGTGGGGTAGGGAAGAACAGTGGGGGAGATAGGGGCTCAGGTGTGGTCTTGGAGCATGAACAGATAAGACCTAGAGGGGTGAGAAGGGAGGATCCATGTGTGAGCTTCTGGGCACACAGGGTTGGGAGAGGCAAACTAAGACAAGCTGGTGAGTTTGGTATACACCTGGCCGTGACTGGCAAGCCTTAGAAGCTAGAAGCTCAAGAGCAGGTCAGGTAAGAGGTCAGGTAAGCCGGGCAAGATTATCTGTGTCATCTGGTAGAGCCAGCAGTCATGACACAGGCCAAGGAAAAGCCAGCAGCAAGGAAACCTTTGAGACTTAGGTTGATGTAATAGTGTGTCAGGGTGAGAAGGTCATGGAGAACAGGTGACACTTTTGGTGTGAAAGGAAGCTGAAAAAGAGGACATGAGCTGGTGCTTTGGAGTTGTTAATAAGCCTCATGCAAAGGGAGACTAGAGACCCTTCTGATAGAGAAGCAGTGCCATAGTCTGGGAGGTGGGGCATCCAGCACCTAAGTGAAGGGTTGACCTAAGGGGCATAGGGTCGCCTGTGGCCCTGGAGGAGTTAGAGGGAGATGGGTAAGGGCGCTTCCCTCTGGTGTTCTTAGTGAAGTGGGTGGTAACAGTGAAGTGGGAGTAGGAGCAACCTGGAACCTGTGGTGAAGGACAGAAGCCTCTCCAGGGGTACTCAGTCCAGTCAGTGGTGTTAACCAGCATCCCAAGAGCCATTTCTCATTGATCATTGCAAGTCATGTACAGGTGTGAAAGGAGGAGCACATTCCAGGGCTTGGGGGTTATTCACCCTCCAGAGGTGTCAAGGCTATAGGCAGTGAGGCTTTAGAGAGGTGTCACACGTAGGTATTGCAGAGAGTAGTCCCGGAGGTCAGAGAGGAGATGCAGAGCCAGCAGCTGCTGAGGGCGCAATAGAGGCAGCTCAAAGAAATCAAATGAGGGGAGGGATCACAAAGTCTAGTGGGTCATCTAAAGATGTTGAAGTTAAGGAAACCAGTGATCGATGAGGTGGAGAGAAGGGCTGGACCATTTGAGGTTCTTTGGGGAATGGGATCCAAGGAGGGTAGCTTGTGGTGTCGGTGAGTGACAGAATGGTGTTAATGGTGGTAGAGGCCTTGGGCAATACCCAAGAAGTCTGTAACCCCGTATTTCCTCTGTAGAATGGAGGGAGATGCTGCCAGGTTGGTGGAAGGGGGAAGAGGCAGCAAAGCCCCTTGGGACAGAGTTGTAGAGATGGCAAAGTGGCTGATCTGGATCTGTGCTTTTTTTCAGTGGCGTCTGCCTGAGAGCCCATGGTCCCCAGGACACCGGGCCTAACTGGGCAGAGCTATGGTCCAAGAGGCAGGTGTGGGCTCCGTTAGCCCTTTTCAACCTGGGCCCCCTGGTCACTGCAGACCAGCCCCTGTGGGTCAGGAAGCAAGGGTGGCTGTGGGAAGATGTTTGAGGTACTGTGGGCCCGAAGGCTCCTGCTCAGGGTATTCCACTGTCCTTTGCCCTGTTCTCCAGTCCCTGAAAAGGAAGGAGAAGGAATATGAGCATGAGATGGAGCGGCTGGCACGGGAGAAGATTGCCACGCAGCAGCGGTTGGCAGAGCTCAAGCACGAGCTGAGCCAGTGGATGGACGTGCTGGAGATTGACCGCGTGCTCCGGCAGACGGGCCAACCTGAGGATGACCAGGCCTCCACCTCTACTGCCTCTGGTGAGCTCCACCACTCAAATGCCAGCCTCATTGGCCTGCCTTTGCCTGCTAGAAAAGATGCCCCATAATATCCCTAGACCCCCTAGGGCATTTACTTTTGCAGCCTCTTGTTCCTAAGCCTTTCTGACCTGTCCTTGTCCTTGTGTCCCCCCACAGAGGGTGAGGACAACATAGACGAGGATATGGAAGAGGACCAGGCTGGCCTGGGCCCACCTAAGCTGAGCCATCGCACTCACCCGGAGCTGCCGAAGCCACCACCCAGCACTGCTCCTGCGCCTCTGCCTCCCCACCCGCATCCCCACTCCCAGCCTGTGGCCCTGTCTCCTGCCCATCTCCCGGGGCAGCAGTCTTCGTCACAGCAGAAGACACCTCTGCCGGCCCCTCCTCCCCCACCAGCTGCCCCTGCCCAGACGCTGGTGCCCGCTCCAGCCCATCTGGTGGCTGCGGCTGGCGGGGGCTCCACAGTCATCGCCCACACAGCCACCACCCACGCCTCAGTCATTCAGACTGTGAACCATGTTCTTCAGGGGCCAGGCGGCAAGCACATCGCCCACATCGCCCCCTCGGCCCCCAGCCCTGCTGTGCAGCTGGCACCTGCCACACCCCCCATTGGCCACATCACAGTGCATCCTGCTACCCTAAACCACGTGGCCCACCTTGGCTCCCAGCTGCCCCTGTATCCACAGCCTGTGGCGGTGAGCCAGCCCGTGGCGGTGAGCCACATCGCCCACACCCTCTCACACCAGCAAGTGAATGGCACAGCCGGGCTGGGGCCCCCTGCCACTGTCATGGCAAAGCCAGCTGTGGGGGCTCAGGTGGTGCACCACCCCCAATTGGTGGGCCAGACAGTGCTCAACCCTGTGACCATGGTCACCATGCCCTCCTTCCCAGTCAGCACACTCAAGCTGGCTTGAGGATGAGGCCACTCAGAAGCCCCCAGTGGGGGCAAGGAGGGGAACCTGTCCCCCACTCTCCCACCAGCTCCACACATTCCAGCCAGGCCTACCCCACCCACACCCACCCCCAGGCCTCCTAGGGGAAGGGGGTGCAGAGACTCTGAGCCAGGGGAGGGAGGGGCCACCCCAGGGAGCTGGGCACAAGGCAGGGGGTTACCCCACTGCACTAAGACTTGACAAAGTAATGAGAGACTCTGGTGGACTTGCCGCCTGTCTGGCCTGGTGCCGTTCCTGCCTCCCCATCCTGTGCCCTGAAACCAGTGTGATGTGGATGTCTTGTTCTCCAGCTTCTCCCTCTCCTGCCGTCTTCCTGTGCTGCTGCTGCTATTGCTCTGTCTGGTGAGGTGGCTGAGCACCTGGGCCCTTCCCTCCCAAGCCTCAGCCTTCTCTTCCCAAGCCTGTGGAGGGGAGAGGAGGGTAGCTGAACTGAAGTAACTTGGCCCAGAAAGTTGAGGACCTCTTTGAGTCTCGCTCTGAGTATACGTGACAAATCCTAGGAAGTGGCTGGTCTGTGGAGTCCTACCCAGACAGGTGGGTGCCCTGCCTTGGGGCTCTCCAACCCAGTTGCAGTCACTGATTTCTTACAGCAGAAACTGTTAAGATGATTATTAACAGTAAACCAAACCCAAGCTGTTGCCAAGCTTCCGAGGTCCCCCAACCCTTGCCACTGAGCTCCTGACCTCAGGAGGGCAGGCTGAGAGTGGGGCAAGGAAGGAGGGGCTTGGCTGTCCCCATCTTTGCTGTCCCTCCCCATCTCTGGGCATAGCTCTTGGCTTCCACAAGGCAGAGAGGGTTGGTGGTGTCATTTACTCCCTTGATTCCTTGGTCTCTGCTCGGTGCTCTGCACTCCTCCAAGGTATAGGTGTACCTGGGTGCCTCATGCTGCCTGGGAGACGGGCCAGCATCAGTCTGGGTTCCAGAAGCCTGAAGCCACACCGTTGGGGTAATCAGGAAGTTAAAATCCAGGGGTTCCATTAGAGCTCCCAACCCTCTCCCAAATAGGCCCTGGGGACCTGTAGAGAGGGAGGGGACCTGTAGAGAGGGAGCAAGGCCAGACTGTTATAGGGCTGCTGCTTCTGCCCCAACTTCTCTGTCTAGCGCCATCTCTTTCCCCTGAATGTCCCCCCTTTTCCAGTGCGCTGTTTTGAGTGTACCCTCCCTGGTGGGGGGCTTCTGTGTGCCACTGCCTTTCTTTGAGGAAAGGTCCTTAGTTGGGCCAAGGGCAAGACAGAGCTCAAGAGGGGTGGAGTGAGAGGGGCTTGTGTGCAGGGGATGCTACTTCCCTGCCTCTGCCTTGGCAGACTGCTTTGGCTTCTCTTTTTATGTGGGTATTTATTACAAGTGGCCTTGTGTAAGACACATTCAGTTATACACACGTGCACACTTGGCTTCCCTCCTGGACACACTCATGGATGGCCTTTCAGTGTGGGGGTTGGAAGCTAGTGTCCCTAGGTGTGAAGTTTGCACTGACAGGCTGGTGGGTGGGGTGAGCATGGGGGCCCAGGACCTTCTGGAGTAGCCCCTAGCAAGGTCCTAAGTGGATTTAGATGCCTAAGAACTAACTCCCTTTCAGTTCCTTCCTGGTCCAGGAGACCTCCCAGGGCACTGTTCTTATTTGTCTCTTCTGGAGGTGGGGAAAAACAAGGCCTATCGATGCCTTAGAGGCCTCCAGGAGGGAGCCCCACACTACCCCACAAAGTGCTCCCACCTCACAAGCTTGCTGCCTTCCTGTGCCTGCAGCCACCACCACCCTGGTTCTCCAGGGAGCCAGTTTCACTCTTCCTAGTGTGATTACAATGGAAAGAACAGAGGTAGATGGGCAGGCCAGGCGCTTAGGGAACAGCAGCATTGGTGAGACCTGCCTGTTGTCAGCTCTGTTCACCTCCCTGTGTCCTGAGGCCAGTCCAGAGTTGAAACTTGTGAAGGCCTGCAGATACCTCATCCGCACGCGCCCCTTCCTGCCCCTAGCAGTGAGGGCCTCTGAATCTAGTGCCGAATGACTATGTCCAGATTGGTGATGATGGGTGTTGTAGCTGTTGTTTTTGTTAGTGAATGCTGTGACGCTGTGTGCCCTAGAGGGCAGCCACCACCCAGCCCTTCCTTGGGTCTCTCCCTTCTGAGAATTGTCAGGACCACATTTGTCCTTGCCCTATGGGACCGCCTGCCCCTCCCCTCCCTAGCCCTTCCAGCCTGGGGGACGTGTGTGTGCACGTGCACGCACACACACACACACATCTTACCTCTCATGCGTGTTTTACTTTTTGATGTTAAGAGTGGCTCACTGGCTGGGAGTCTTTACCTCGGGGAGAGGGGGAGGTTGGTTCCTTGGGGGTGAGGGCAAAGAAGGGCAGGGAATGCCTGGAGAACTAGGGGTCACCATAACCCCTGCTCTCTCTAGAACAGTTTCTTCTCCCCCATCCCAGGGTCCCACCCCCATCCCCCCAAGAGGTGGCCCTTGTTTACAGTGAGGACTCGGTCACTGTGTCTCCGTTTCTTGAAATATAAATTGTAGTGACCCCAGACTGTAGAGATTTTTATGTGTTTGGATACATCTGCTGTGTGGGAAAACAAAACAAAAAAAAACCCTAATTTTGTACATATTGTATTTTTACTATTGAACTGTATTCTAGTGGCTGTTCATGCTCCAAGACTTTAGGTATTGAGACATGAATACTATCCATGTAATAAGCACTTGCCTGTAATAAAATATAAAGTTGAAATAAACCTGCACTGAAACCTGAGGTGGAGCTGCCAGCCTGCAGCATCTGGGTCCTTTTGTTACAAAAAAGAGAACTTTAAGACCTCTAGCAGGAAGCAAGAGTCCTTTTCCTGTTGATGTTTTGGGGGTACAGTCCTCAAGCAGCTTCCAAAGCTGGTCAATTTTAGAAAAAGATTAGGGACCTCCCGGTTGTGATCCCAGTGCTGAATCCTTAACAAGCTCTGAGAACTGCCGTTCTGGTCTTAGGCATTTGCAATACTTTATACTTCCTCAAATCATTTTTACAAACACTATCTTATTTCATCTTGTAACAGAACAGTGAAGTAAATAAGCCAAGAACTAGCCCCATTCTGGCAGAAAAGGAAACAAGTTTTGAGGGGGGTGAAATGATTTGTTACAGTCACACAGCTAGCCTGGGACCTTGTGGCACTGCAGTCAGATCTCTCAAATCAGCAGAGTTCCCTAGCAAGTGCCATCCTGCCCTGGGGCCTATTACAGAGCTGGGGATTTTGAACTCAACGAAGTTCCAAAGGGAAAGGTCGGGGACCTGTGCACAGAAGGCAAGAGGCCTCAGAGAAGAGATGTGTTTATAGGTTAGAGGTTAGGACAGGTCATATGGAGAGTCCATAAGGCTGTCCTTTCAGGAAAAGGAACAAGAGGAAGCGGTCAAAGAGCCATGTTCTAAGTTAGGCCTGAAAGACCTTTGTCCCTATAACTACATCTCTTCCCAGTTTAGGGAAAACTAGCCCTTTGGCAGGCTGTCTCAGGAGTAAGTGGGGAGATGAAGGGGCAATTAGCTGGGCCTAGCTCTAAACCAGGCAGGCCGCCTCATCCTGCCTTTTCTAACTCCCTGATACTTGCTGCACTCAGCCCCAGCCAGGGGAACTGATTCAGCTTCTCTTCCTGGGGTGGGTCTGGGGATGTGGGGGGTCATTGTTAAGGAAGGGAGTAGTGGCCATGAATGTCTTTGGGGTTCCATTCTCTGAAGAAAAGCCAGCCTCAAAAGACTGTGTCCATTGCCATCACAATTGTCAGATCTTCACTTGCAAGACGCTGGCTCCCTCTGCTGGTAGTTCCAGGAAGAGATGCGTAGGAAACGCCCATTAGGCTTAGTATTTCCTGAGCTCCCACTCAATGTCAGACACTGTTCCCAGCACTGGGAACAAAGATGAAGACTCTGCCTCTGACAGTGATGACCCATTATCACTTGAGAGATACCACTGTATCTCAAAGGTAGGCGGAAACTCACCTTCTTGCACTCAAAGAATAGTCCCTCCAGCTCAGCTGGAGCCTGCAAAAGAGGGGCCTGTGGTAATAGAAAACAAAAATCTCAAATAGAAACCCAGGAGCTTCCATTTATCACCTTTGCTCTGTGAGAAAGGAAGACATTTCCAGAGCTGGAGGGTTCCCTGAGATAACATTTATAGCAGCATCCTCGCAGTTCCGGCTCCTCCTATCCATACACACATTACCCTTAGCAGACCCATCATTTTGGCTTGGGATTCCCTCTGGTCCTAGAAGTCCAGTTAGGGGACCGGGGAGTGTCAACACTTATGGGTGGGAGTATGTGAAGGAACCAGGCCACTTCTAGGCTATTTTATAAGGGGCCTTTTGTGAACTTTCAGGTGGAGTCAGCAGAGGGAATTGATTACTCCAGGAAACATGATCAGCTTGGGGGCTTATCAAGGTTCCCTTGAGGAGCTTATAAGGTTCCCTGGCCCTGGAGCTCCCAGTGTCAGCTGGTTTCCTTGCCTGGGCAGCTCAGAGTGAATTGACAATAGGTCCTAATGCTCAGAAAGCCAGTGTCCTCTAGATCAGTGGTCCCCAACCTTTTTGGCACCACAGACCGGTGCTCTTGTGAGAATCTAATGCCTGATAAGCTGAGGTGGAGCTGAGGCAGTGATATAGTGCTGGAGATCGGCTGGAAATATAGATGCTTTGCTCACTCACCCACTGCTCACTTCCTGCTGTGCAGCTCAGTTCCTAACAGGCCTGGTACCGGTCCGTGACCCTGGGGGTTGGGGACCCCTGCTCTAGACCAGACCATATGCTGGTAATAGGAGCTCTCTACCTGGGACTATGGATGATGGGGCAGAAGCCCTATGGGGGAAGGTAGGTGGGAACCTACTATTATAGTCGAGTAGGCTTGACCCTCTCAATACTCCCCCTCCCACCCCTTGTGCCCCATTCTGAGGCAGGCATGTCAGAGGTAGTGCTCAATGGGCAAGAGCCAAGGCTAGAGGGGCAAGGTCCTTTCCCACTGGCCGGAGCGGCTAGGAGGCTTCTGCAGATTCCCAGTCAGGCTCCAACTCATCACTATAACTGTTCAGGAATGGAGGCAGGCTGGGGAAGGGGTGAGACAGGGACCTACACTAATCCAGAGGCTGCAGAGGCCATTGGTCAGTCTGAGATGGAAATGTTGGCTTTGAGTACTTAGAGTCTGGCTATCACTCTCACCTCAACCAGCCTATAGCCAAGATTCCTCTTCTCCTGGAAACTTTGGTTCTCTCTTTTTGCTGTCCTTGCCTTGTGGGGTTGGCCCCTCTTTACAGTTAAATTGTGGAGCTTATAAAATTCCCCAATACACAATCACTTGCTGTCCAGTGCCAGCCTTATAAGCAGCCCTCAGAGCCTCAAACATTGCCAAATTCTGTGTTTATTGGTCTGTTACACTGAAGAGTATAGTTTCTGAGCCAAAAAAACATACACACTCTGCTCTTCACAATACCACTGAGTCACTAAGGCAGGCACACAGTGGCCACCGTACTTGGTGGAAGCCAAGGACTCAGAGACAAGGGTGGGCAATGGGGCAGGCTGGCCCCCCAAACAGGCCGTGCAGTGCCTGGGGCAGGAGTGGGCTTGGGAGGTTGTGCTGGATGCAAAAGGGCTGCTGTAACCCTTTTTCATGTTTCTCAAATGCAGGAAGTCTTCAGACCTTAGTGACCGCTGGGCAGGCCCCAGACCCTGTGGCAGTGGCGTCCTAGCCCCCGGAGCGAGGCCTAGCCTGCATGTATTGGGGCATGGGGGTAGGGATGACAGAACAAGCAGCATGCCCAGACCTGGGGTCAGGAACTAGGCCCTTCCTAGTACCCCCCATGAGTGAGGCTCTTCCAAGGGGGTTTCTGAGTCCCTAGGAACTCCTGACATCCTGAGAAGCATGTGGAAGCCAGAGCTAGCCTTGCTTCTCACCAGAGACAAACAAGAGACTCAGGTGGCACCCCTGCTCCTACCCTCAGGGACTCAGCAAGTGTCTGGGATAGAAGATGGGCTGCCCCCAAGCTCCAGGGCCACCTTTGAGAGGAGGCCGTGACAGGATCACCTCTTGAAAGAATCACCCTAGGATTCCTCTTGAGAGGAAGTGCTCCCACTACATTCCAGATCCTCCAGCTGGCAAAGTGGCATTTAGACATAGTTTTCAGGGATACATCTAATGCATAAAGCAAGAGCAGGGTGGCAGAGTGAGATTCTACAGATATACATAGGTGCACAGTATGGGCTAGAAGAATGCATGTGGTCACCTCAGGTGGCCAAAGGCAGTGGCAGTGCTGCTGAGGTGGGCTACTCCCCACCAGGGCCCAATTTTCTGACTGCCCCACAGCCTCAGAGGAAGGCCCAGAAGGTAGCCCAGGTCTCCTGTGCACAGGAAACCCACCCAAACTGGCAGCTGTTCTGGCTGCCCCAACTGGGGTTGGTACTCACTCAACTTATTCGTTGAGCCTGCAAAGGAACTCTCAGAAGAAATACAGCGCAGAGTCCTCTTGTCCCATATGACCCTCACCAGATGTGGTCCAGGCAACTACAGGCCTGATAACTCCACAGGGTCCCAGGCTGAGCTGAGAGAGGGCATGGGGAGCAGTCCAAGCTGAGGCCACAGGTGGCAACAGGGCTATTAACAGGTGTTTGAGAGGGAAGCAGAGTAGGTAGTCTTCCAGGCAGCTGCTCCCTGAAGCCAGCCCTTCACATCCCAGCCCTGACCTGAGGGCACCCTGGCCCTTGACTTGCCCCGCAGGGCCAGCACTGCCCAGAGTCAGATCCCAGGCTCACAAGCACTTTGTTAGGAACACAGTTGGGCAGACAAGGTCAGCTAGGGGTTGGGGCAGTCTCTACTGCACCGCCCCTGCACCTCTCCCTGCGGGGGCCCGGGGATCCAGAACCCAGGCTCTGGCTGGCTGCTGCCTCCTGGCCACAGTCCTCACTTGTTCTCTATAAGCATCTGCACCTTGTGAACGAGGTCCCGGGCAATCCGCAGGATCTCCTGGGCATCATGACGCTCAGCCCGTTCTGGGGGAAACATGGGTAACTGTGGGGATGCTGTAGAGAGAGCAGTAGTCTGGGAGGAGCCCTGTAGTTGCCCACCCTGCTCCATTTCCACCTGTTGGACTCCTGACACCTGCTTACAAGGAAGGGGACCTGGTATTTCCGAGCCCAACCAACCCTAACCAGGCCAGAAGTGGAGGTCCCTGTGCTCCCGCTGGGGGAGCCAGGGTGGCTGGACCAGCTCCTACCATTGAAGAACTTGATGATGTCAGTGAAGTCCATGTTGTTGTCACGGATAATCTCACGGTAGGCCTCCACCAGGGCCAGGGCAATGAACAGGACAAAGTGCTCTGATGAGATGTGCCGGGCTGCCCAGATCACCTCCCACACAGCAAACACATCCTCATACAGCAGCTCTGGGGACAGCAAGGAGCTAAGGCTAAGCCTGGCTACCCATGGGCCTCCAATGGAGCTACATGTGGAGACAGAGCTCCAGGAGTTCTCTTCATTACACACAGCCCAGTCCAAGAGATGAGTTCCATGCCCCAGGCCAAGACCCTGTTCTCCTTGGTAATTCCTGCACACTAGGCTCCTTCAGACTCCATACTGCACTCTCATTAGCTAGAATAGCCCTACTTTTACAGATCACCCTACTGGAGTGGGGAGAGATTTGATTTGAAAACAGTTCTGAAAACCATTACCTGAGGGTTATTTTCCACCCTGGATGTGCTTCGGATTCACCTAAGGAGATTTTAAAATCTCAGTGCCCAGGCAGCCACACAAGTAAGTTTGGGCCGTAAGTTTGAGGCCCAGTGGGGCCCAGGGCACTGGTGTTTCTAAAAAGCTCCCCAGGTGTTCTGAAGTGCAGTTAGAGTTGAGAACCACTGACTTTGGGGAAGAAGGATCTCCCAGTGCCCCTGATCCCAGACCCACCATCCAACCTGCCTCTTACCTCTCTTAAAATCCAGCAGGAACCAGCGGTAACAGAAGTAGAAGTGGGTGTAGTCTCCATTCTGATGCATTAATTCAAACAGCTCTGAGTCCAGGATCTTGTATGAGTGGAGAAAGGGAGAAGGACTGAACAAACCTATGCTGCCTCTCCTGGCCACGCCCACCCTCCACTGGGCCCCTCTGCCGCCCTGAGCCTGGCACCTGGCAGCTGTGCTCCAGCCCTCACCCATCTCCCAGAAGCTGCACTTTGCTGCTCCACCTGTCGCTCTGGGTTGTACTCACCAGAACTTTCATGAGCATAGGCATTCACATATTGACATTCCTTCTCAATTTATAACATTGAAAACAATGTGTTTTTCAGAAACAAACTCATAAATTCAGAGAGCAAACTGATGGTTGCTAGATGGGAGGGGGTTGAGGGGCTGGGTGAAAAAGGTGAAGGAATTCAGAAGCACAAATTGGCAGTTACAAAATAGTCACGGGGATGTAAAGTACAGCATAAGAAATATAGTCAATAATATAATAACTGTGTGTGAGCCAAGTGGGTACTAGACTTATGGAGGAATCACCTTGTAAGTTATATAAATGTCTAACCACTGTGCTCTACCCCCTGAAACTAACATAATATTGAATGTCAACTGTAATTTAAAAATAAAAACAATGCATTTTTAAAATGAAAGAAATTAAGCTTATACATAAAGGACATTTTTGGAATGCTCCATGACCTCCCAGTGGACGATGGACAAGCCCGGCGGTGCCTGTCTAGTGCCCAAGGGCAGTTACGGACCTCACCTGGATGAGGGAGCGCATGTTAGCAAAGTGGGTATCCATGGCGCCCCCATTGGGGAAGTTCTGGCTCATCCTCTTCATGAGGTGGCTAAAACAGCTATAGGCCAGCTGATCTGAGGGGAGACAAGAATGAGGCCAAAGGGGCAGGAGACCCCAACACTTCATTCACCGGGGGTGTCATGTGGCTCAGAGGACAGGATTGGCTAACAATTCCACCCTTCTAGGTCTAAAGGCCTTCTTTTCCTTTCTCCAGCTCATGTCAGTCTAACACCGATACCATTTTGGGAACATGCCCCCTTCCCCGGCCCGGCCCTCACCATTGTCAAGGATGACCAGGAGAGGTGCCAGCAGGTCGCACATGCCCTGCACATAGCCCACATCCAGGTGTTCCCACACGTAGCTGAAATGCCAGAGATAGAGTCACTGTGGGTGTGTGTCATCCTCTCCTCCCCTTGGGAATCCCTAGGGAGACATCCCTAGAGTAGCCTGCTACCCAAAAATCAGCCTTCCTGTAACCCTAAAGCACTGGGAGTACAATGGTTAACTACCCATAGCCCCTGTCCTCAAGACACTCAGGGGCTCAGGGAAAGAGACAATGCTGGGGCAGAGGAAGTCCTGGGGTAAGAGAAATCAGACAAGGCTTCCTGAAAAATGGCCAAAGCTGAGATCTGAAAGACCTTTAAGAGTGAAGAGAGGTGGGGCAGGGGCCACTGCAGGGGAAAAGTGTTCCAGACACAAAGAGCCGAGTATGATTCAGGCGCAGGGTGCTTGCGGACCAAACCTGTCCCTGCCTCCCGCCCTGAGACCTGCCCTACAATGGCACCTGCACATGATGTCTCTGAGCCTCTCGAGGTTGGGGGGTGTGAAGTACCAGTAGTTGCGGTCACATCGCTGCACATCCTTGTCTATGCGGTGCAGATTTAAGGCCACAGTGTCCAGTAGCTCTATCTGAAAGAGTGGAGGGCCCTCAGGGGTGAGCTGGGGGCCCCAAGGTGACACCGACATAAAGTAATGCAGCAAAGGCAGGGAGCCAAGGAACTCAGAGAACTGAATCCTTTGGGAATGCTGAGACAGGCTCAGAGCCCCCTCCAGGACTGTCAGGGCACCCCACCTTCCACCCGCCAGCCTGTCCCCAGCTCTGGGGCCAGCTGACAACAATGCCTGGGGAACGTCCACATACAGTGTAGGCAGCAGCGCACACAGCCACAAGCTCTTCCCCTGCCTCCAGCTCTTTGGCCTGTGAGGCCTTCTCCTGGCTGGGATCTTGGGGCTCAGAGAAAGTGTGGACTGCAGGGACTGGCCCATCAGAGCCTTCCTCCCCACCGCCATCCTCTTCCTCGAAGCCCACGCTGGGCCCCTCATCTATGCTCGACTGGATGCCCGAGGTCACAGAGTAATTGCGAGATGAAGGCAGTCCTGAGTCTGGAGAGTCAAACTCCACAGACTGCTGCTGTTCCACCATGGCGGTGCCTGGAAGCCCTGCTCCTAGTTCCTGCTCGGGCTCCTGTCTGGAATCTTCAGTGCCGGGGGACCTTGGGGGCTCCAGGTCATCCACAGAAATAAACACCTGGTGGACGTGAACAGATGGCGGGGCTCACACCTGCATTCCAGCACCTTCCCTCAGCTCCCTGCCATCTCCTTCTTGGGGTCAGTTCCCACTGCATGGCCTCCAAATTGCCTCCCCTAGGTGCCAAGCCTCCACTTCTAACCCAGCTGACCAGGTGGAGAAATATTAGGCTCTGGGGAAACATGAAGACACCGGTCATCAGCCCTATCTAATCTCCCTCCTCCAGCTTCTTCCTGGGGCATGAGGAAAAGTGCGAAGCACTCTAGGCTTCCTGTGGCTGCCACAGGGAAAAGGGGGAACTAGAAGCCTGGCGAGTCAATGGCACTCAATGGCCAGTGTAAGCTGTGCCTGCTGTTCTACAAACACCTGAAGTCATGAGGCTGCCTCAGGTCAGGAGAACTTCCTTGGTGTCTTGGTGTAGCTGCTGGGACAGCCTGTGGGGATGGCGGGCTGGAGGCATTAGGAAAAAAAAATTCTTCCTTATTTTCAGTACTGAATGTTCAGCAGAACAAGGCAAGAAACTTCTCCAGGAAGTACCTAGTCAGTTATATTAGCTTCAGACAAGCCGAGGGGAGGTAAGAAGTAAAAGGAAACTGCTGATTGCAAACTGTCCACCACCATGGACAAATCACAAGGAAAGTAAGAGAGATGTATGCAGACTGGTTTTTAATTTTTTTTTTTTTTTTTGGACTATGTAGGGAAAGGGGTGCTAAAAGGAATTTTCATTTTGGGCAAGAAGCATGAAGTGTTGTTGGGTTAGTATCAGGTAAGGTCATGATGCTGAGGCAATCCAGAACCTCACAGTGCCAGCGAGGAAGCTACTGCTGTCCGTGAGCTAAGCAGCTGGAACCCTGGTGCACTTAGGATTTTAAGAAATCCAAAGCCAAAGAGAATATGTTCATAAATAGGGGATTAAGAACAAAGCATATGGAAAGGAGAGTGTACTTTGGTAGTTATATTTCTTTAAGTCTTGCTTCAGCTTGAGTTTTGTGTTAATATTAGTAAGGATTTAGTAAAGTAGCAAAAATATACAATATCTAAACAGGTGATTAAGAAAAAAAAAACATTACGTTAGTAAGAGTGCCTTTGAAACTGAGACTTATCACTTCTTGTTGGGCCCAGTAGCCATAGTTTGAGACTTGTTCTCCTAACGTAGGAGTAATGCCACAAGAACTAGGTAGGATCTGAACTGGCTTTGCATAGTCAAGTCTATAAGATGATGAAAAATACCATGGTGGTTAGGAGATCTTTCCAGTAGACACCAATGGGACCACTCTAAGTTCTCTCTTGATCTCTGGCTAACAGCTCTCAGTGAAGCCTCTACAATCAAAGGATAGTAGAGCTGAGAGGGGATACTGAGGCCCAAAAATGGGAAGACAAGTCACTCATCTTATCAGGAGTAGGCCTGGAACTAGAACTCAGGGCTGCCTATTCCTAGCCTGAGGTCTCTCTATAGGAGGAAGGACTTCCCTAAATCCCCCAAAATTCATCTTTCCCTGCTAATCTATTAAAACAGAACACAATGCATTATCTCACTTTATTCCTGCAACACCCAGAAAAGTGGGCAGCAGGGGGATAGTCATCCCGTTTTTCAGTGGAAGAAAATGAGACACAGACATATAAAGCCATTCTCCCAGGGCTGCACTGCCAGCGAGTACTAGAGGTCAGGCCGGTGCTCAGGACTCCTACGTGTAAACCCCTGGTGGCCCCGCCCCCAGGCCCCGGGTCCTGCGCAGCTCACGTCATTGCTCATGGTGGAATCCCGGTGCACGAGGCGCTGCACGTGGCTGTCGATGCTGCTGCCCGAGGAGAACTTGGCGAGTGCGGCTGGGTGAGCCTCCTGCTCCCGCTGCCTCACCACCGACTCGCAGGCCTTCCACTCTGTCAACACTCGCTGGTACCTCGCTGCCACCACTGCATCCACCTGTTCTTAGACCACACCATGACCTTGGGGGAGGGGTACACCAAGCCCTCCTCTGCAGGGGCTGGGACAGCTGGAGACTAGGCTTGGGCCTAGGGGTGAGGACAGTGGGGTTGCCCTGCTAACATCTTCCTCTGCCATGTTTCTCTCTGGCTAGAAAGGGACTGAGCCTTCCGAGGCCCCCTCCCTGGGGTCCCTTGGCCCAGCTCCCCAGCTTCCTGTCACCATGGGAATGGGCTCCCTTACCTGCTCCATCTCCTTCTTGCTCATGCCAAACTTGTAGTGGCCAAGCAGAAAAGGCCAGACATCCTTGCGAATCTCGTGCGCCACGCCTCCATAGTAAACTTGTCGCAGCAGCTCCAGCTCCTTATAGTTCTGAGGGACCCAGGCAGTAAAGATTATGCAGCCTCCACAGTCACATTGGCCCTAATGAGTGACCTCATCCCATGGAGACCTGGGACTGGGGACAGTATTTCAATGACTGCTGAAACCAAAGCACACCCTGCTTTGGGGTTGTCACATTCTCCCTGGCCCAGGTTAGAGCTGGACAAGATCTACTCCTTCCAGAGCAGAAACAGAACCCAGAGAGATGCAGAGATTTGCTCAAGGTTGCGGAGTAACACAGAAACAGAACAGATTCCCCATCCAGTCCCCTTCCCATGGAAACCCACAGACCCACCGTGAGATTCTACCATGACCCAGGCAACTTCAAGGCCATCAGTCCTGGCCTGTCAATCCCAACCTCCACTATGTTTTATGTAAATGCCCATTTGGTCTGTGAAAGCTGCTCCCAGAGCAGACTGCTCTGCAGTCACTGTTGCCCCACCCCCAGCCCCTTGACCTGGCCTCTGGGCCCAGTACCCCAGAACGTGCACCTTTTCGTCCTTCTGATACTTGCTCCACACATCCTTGGTGAGACCCCCTGAGGCCCCTGGGGGCTGCCCGGGCGGGATGATGTTGTGATGCACCAGCGCTGACAGGTGGGTCCGCACAGTGGCCAGGTGGCGGCAGTATGCCAGCCCTGGAGGAGGGGGGAGCCAGGAGGCCCTGACTACGGTGCCTCCCCCACCCCCGCCCCCCGTGGCCCCACCTCACCCCACACTCACAGCCGTAAAAGGCCCGGGACACGATCTGCCTCTTCATGCTCTCACACAGTAGCCTGAGGGGCAACCTGTGGAATCAACCTGGCTCAGAGGGCTGTGGCTCCTCTGGTGGGAGGAGAATAAGCAGGAGGGACGTTCTGTGTGTGGCAGCGGCAGGTAAGGCACTCAGGGTGGTGCAGGGAGCAGTGTTCATAGCAGCATGTCATTGGGCTCCCTGTTGCTGCCAGCCACCTTGGGTAGAGCTGCTGAGGGCCCAGCCTGACCTCCAACCACCCAGGGGACCTTGGCAACTAACTTCACTTCACGTTAGTGAATTTTGGTTTCCTCAAGTGAAAAATAGAGAGGACCATCTCAGGGTCATCAGGAGTAACAGGTAAAAAATGAAGTAACAGGTAAAAGTGAACAGAGGCAAAACCATTCCCAAGCCATTGCTGGCACATGGCAGATGCCCAGAATTTGTTGCATGTCCTCAGACACAGCCTGATGGGAGGATCTATGTCCGCACTGGGAAGGGGAGCTCATAAGTAATGAGCCCCTACAACATGAGCACCCTAGCTCTGGGTACTCGGGTTATGTGCCTTAGTCCTCACAAGAACCTTAGGAAGCAGGTGGTATGATTCCCATTTTACAGATGAGGAAACTAAGGCTCAGAAACATAGAGGCTCATAGAGACTCAGTAACTTGCCAAAATCTCATGGGTAGCAAAAGTGAAATTCAAACCCAGGTCTGTCTAATTGAATGTCGCCCTGTCAGGAAAGTGACACAGGAGAGACTGACACACGCATATGGATGGACACACTCACTGGGAGCTGGTGTTCTGGGCCCTGCCCACTCACCTGTCAGGGACACAGTTGCAATGGCTGGGAGTTGCATATGGGGAGCTGCTGGTGGAGCAGGAGAGGCAGGAGGAGCCCTGGCTACACAGGGGCTCCAGGTGCCAGGCTGGCAGGCCAGGCCCAAAGCCCTGCATCTCAATCATGTCGCCAGCATCTGAGGGCAGGAAGATGGCCATGGTCAAGGCCTGGCAGGCCTCCTCCCCCAGGCACCCTGCAGCATGCCCACCTCTGTGCCCAGAGCTGCAGCATAAAGTCACCCATGGGTGGAGAACCACAAGGATGGTGCCTGCCTGATCCAGAACCCAGAGATGGCAGAGGTGGAGAGGGAGGGTGACTGACACTTCCCAGCCTCCATTTAGTTTTTCTGCATGTGATAAAATACTTTGACTGAATCGTGGATGATTGTGTCTGTTTTCTCCATCTTGCTATTAGCAATGGAATAAACACTTGTTCTAAAGGAAGGAGAAAGAAAGACAAGGAACAATAAAAGCCTGATCTCCCTAAAATGCCACCAGCTAGCTTGGCCTTCAAGGATTCAGCCTGGTCCTCTCAGGCAAAAGCTGAGTTGTACAGAAGGTACTTGGACCTAGAATGCTGCAAACTTTGAATCTTCCCATACCAGGAGTCTCCCCTGATCAAAGTCCCTGAGGACCATTGAGGGTTCTAGACTTGATGACCAGTGGCTAAGGAGGCGCCCACATCAGGTGCCCCTGCTGCCAGCTCTCATGGGTCCTTTCTGAGTTTTCCATCCTTGCCTAGCCTGACTGCTCTCAGCATGGTGGCCTCCTACAATACACAGGTGAGCTAGCAGAATGGGCAAAATTTCCAGGGCTGCCAGGCTACTACAGGAATGAGGGTGGTGGCCTGGCACATACAGTTCCATCATCTAGAAGAATGTCCCCAGGTGCAGCCTCAGAAAACAGCTCCTTGGGCATATCTACACCACCAGCAGACAGCACCTCCTCAGACAGCCTCGCTGGTTTGAATCCAAAGAATCAGAACTCAAGACCCTTGAGAGCTTCTTGGGCCCAAGTGGGGCGGGGCACTGCTCATAGGGGACTCTGGCAGGTCCAGTGAGCCACGAAGATGAAGCAAATTGAGGGCAGGAAGTGAAAGGACTAGGAGATGACTCTAGGAGGAGGGAAAGCACAGAGAAGAGTGAAGAACAGGAAAAGAGAGCTCTATTTGTGATGAAGACTTCTTTCAAGTAGGATTTCTTCCTGTGAATTGTCACCTGAGCTCTGTCTGGCCTGCTGAGTCTGGGACAAACCTAGGCCTGGTTTCTGTGAATAGCAGACTCCAGCTCTGGGTGTGCCTTGGTGGGAAGGGTAGAGCTGAGCCCCCTCCAGTCCCCTTAGGAGCTGCCCTGTCTTGGCCCGGGGCTCTCTTCCCAGACTGATGGCTGGGAATTTTGTAGAGATCTGGCCCTTCAGCTCCACCAGGAGGCAAATTAAGGGAACAAACATACTTGGTGTGGAGGGGCTGCAGCTCAGGGAGTGAGGGGTTGCAAGCCATGCCCAGGACTCTGGGAAGAAAAGCGGGGGACAAATGCAGGTGGTGTGGGGCAGGTGAGCCCTGCTCATGCCCCTATAGCAGGCAGGAGGGAGGCCAGTCGTGGGAGGAGCAGGGGCGGGAGCAGGCCCAGCCAGGCAGGCAGCAGGCAGCAGGCGGGCAGGCAGGGTGGGTAACAGGTGCAGAGGGTAAAAGGTAGGCACACAGGGAAATGAGCTCATGCCCAGAAAGCAAGGCTCAGCCAAGGCAAGTCTCCTGGGTCAATGCTCTTCACCTTAATTCTCCAGGAAGGAGCTGAACCAGCCAGCATTGAAAACTGCATCTCTGAATTAACACAGTGCAGAGAGCTGGAGCTCTGGAGTGACTGGGCAAGGGGCAGCAGGTTGGATGGGGGCTCTGCTGGGCCAGCTTTGACTCTGACTCTCTCCTCTGAGCTTGAGGAAAGTTTGAAGCAAAACAATCAGGGTGGTTGAACCCCACAGCCCCTAAGACTCCGAGTGAAAGGTGCCTGGCCTGGAGCAGAATTAGAGTGAATAGCATCTCTGCTCTATGGAGGAGGAAGCAGGAAGAGGGGGAGGGGAGGGAGAGGAGAATCTGGACACCCGCCACTTGATTCACATGCACAAGTCAAGCATGTTGCAGGCCTGAAAAGCAAGAGCTAGCAGGATGGACTCAACAGTGTTGTCATTATGGCCTGGAGTGGAGGCTGGAGCTCCCGTACCATCTCTCCCCAACCACCTGCTGATTCTGCTCTCACGTCTCCTCCCCTTTTGTAAGTACTGGAATCCCAGGTGCTGCATACTGGTATACTGGGTTGGTCTGGTCCCCCAAGTTCCCCAAGAGGATATCCAGACAAGCCCTGAGGCTTCTGGAACCTGCAGGCCCTGGAGGTTTCTCTGACTCTGGTGGGCTCAGCATTAAGACTAGTTAGCGATAGGCTTCTGATCACCAAGTCTGCCAAGACGGGGGCTCTTCTGGGACTCCCCTCACCCTGCCTGCAGCCTGACTACTGGTTCATTGGGACAAAAAGAGTCAGCCCTAACCCTCCTGACTCAGCCTTCTCACACTGCTCAAAGTCAGTTAACCTGTAAATAAGCATCCTAAGCCCAGGCTTGCAAGGAACCAGATGGCAGGCTGTGTATAGGCAATAAACATCAGAAGTGAGGCTCTACCATATTCCCACCCAGGCTGGACTGAAGGTCCTACTGGAATGGCTGGGAGGGAGGGTAGACAGGAAGGCAGGCATGTGTGAGTAAGGGGACAGCTGGCAGGGTTGTGCTGAGGGTGTGCTAGGTGTGTTCTAGGCCAAAGACTTGGTTGCCCAGGGATGGAGAGACACATTACTGGGTTGGTGGCTGGGCTAAGAAACTGGGTAGAACTCTGGAAATTTAAGGAGAGTGTCACATATTCTTAGACACCCTCTGTAAGGGCAAGGAAAGGGAGAAAAAATTAATTCTGTGGCATAGGAATGGATGGGGATGGGGAAGTTCCTCTAAACTCTGAGAAAGCTGATCCTCTTCATAACCAATTTTCCCTTAAGCAGCCCAGCTTAGTTAGTCCTCACAGGTTCCCTGGCTGATCGCTTTCCAAAAAGAGAGTGGTGTTCCTTCTCCACCAGCCTAGCTCTGTGCTAAGATGAGAAATGGACAAAGCGGCTGCGGGCACTGTGCTATTTTGTCTGCAATGAAGGGACCTCTGCAACCATGTATTCTAAGGTCCACTTGACTTATATCCCTGGCAGATATTTCTAGATTTCACATTAAAGTGCCAGGCAGTGCCTGCTGAACAAGGCCTGCTGGGTAAAGTGAGCCCTGCTGGGTAAAGTGGCCACCTTCCATGGTGGCCCCAACCCCTCACCTGACCCACAAGTGACTCCTGTCTGCATGAGCTGTCCAGCCCCTACCCCTGCCTGAGAGGGGCCTGGTACTTCTGTCCTGTTTCCACTGAGTCAGGAGTCAGAGGCACAGGGCCGAGGCCAGTCTGCCCAGCCAGCAGGACAGAAATAAAGAGACACTCTCTTGGGTTTACTCATATGACCCCCAGGAGTGGAACAGTGCTCAGCCATTCAGGGTTCTCAAAGGGCAACCAGATCATCAGGCCTTTCTGCCAGTGGGTTTCTTCCCTTTCCTTACAGAAATGGGTCCAGAGCCAACTACCTTTTGTATCGTGCCCTGTTCTTGGCAGTACTTTCTTCTGCCCTCCCTGATCTGCTCCTGATGTGAGGGAACCACCCTGGGTGCAAGTCCCATAATACCAACACTGCCATTTGAGCTCCTGCGGTAGGTGGCAGGTGGGCCCAGGAGGGGTGGGGCAGGGTGACAGGGGAGGTCAGGGAGGGGGGAGGGATAAAAACCTTTCATCGGATTGGGAGCTGTGAGGTTCCGCGAGCAGATCATTGAGAGCATCGCGTGCAGTTTATCTTCCTCTTCCTCATCATCGTCCACCGAGGCCGCGCGGCTGGCCGCTAAGTGGTGGTAGTTAATAGTGACTGCTCAAAGAGAACAGCGAGAGAGGCAGAGCATGAGGACCCTAGTTCTAGGGCAGGAGGGCCCGGACTGTCCTCATGGGGAGTAGAATGAAGTCTGGGTTACCTTGAGCCTGTAGGACATGGAAGAGGGGAAGGGGGGACCTGAGTCTTTTGATGATTTACTGGGAAGAGTATGGAAGAAAGTGGGGGACAGAGGCAGCTACAGAGCTCCACTCTTTGGAGGAGGCCCTCTCTAGAAAGAACAGAAAAGAGAGAACTGATGGGGGGAGCCAGGGCAGTGAAAGACGGGGGACAGTTGGGACATGCTGGCAGCTCCTAGCCCTGGCCAAGGCTGGGCACAACTATTGGCAGATGGATTCTCATCATTCTTCAGCTCGTATCACGGTCAGGCTGGGTCAAATCTGAAGATTACCCCAAATTTCCCTCTTCAGACTATAAATCCAACCTTCTCCTCCAAGGGTTTCCCAGAGCTGCTCTCGAGGAGCTTGAGTCACCCCACTGGGTTTCAGCTCCTTGGTGCCCCGGCTTGCCCTCCAGGGAAGTGGTCCTTGAAGTGAAGTGACCAGAAATGGAAAATGCCAAGGCTTAAAGAGAGGAAGTGCAGACTAAATAATCTAAGCTGAGCAACAGCTCAAGATTAAATACCAGGTTTGCAAACACGTTCTGGAAGATATGTTTCCTAGTCAGGAACATCAAAGAGGGAAGTGGGGTACCCATATCTTATGCCCTCCAAGCCTGTTAGGACTACTTGTGCTGTGGCTATGTGTTTGCAGTTTGGGTAATCTGTCTAATACAGAGACAACTTGTTCACAATTTATTGGCACAAGTTAAGAAATTTAGGGAGCAGGTGGTCTGGCTGGCAGTAAATGCTCTGGGCTGGCAAATTCCCTGCCCTTCTCCCTAAGATCAGTGAGTCTGGCCCAGAGAAACCTGTGGGGAGCAGAGCACTCTGACCAAAAAGGGAACTCTGGTGTTGGCGGATACCTATAGACAGGCTCCCTTGGGCTCAGAGGTGTACGTCCAGGCAGGGCAGGACTTCTAGGGCCAAGCCACCTTTTAGCCCCCCACCAGCTTTAAGCCTCGCCCTCCTCAGATGTACCCTCTATTCCAGACACAGCTCCTCTCAGCAGTAGCTGGTTTGAGGAGGGTCCTGGCTCTAGCCAAATCAGTGAGCAATTTGCACCATCCAAAAAGAAGCACTGATCCTGCACCTAGGCCACCTTGCGGAGGTCAGGTGGTGGGCTGAGGAGAAATGGAAAGTTCTCCACCTTCTATTTCTAATCTTGCCATATTTTTTTTTCTCCTGAGGCAGGGTATGAAAGGACGACTAAGAGAATTCTGTACAGAGATGCTTGGAACAGCTAAGCCAAGAGTATTAGGGTGATGAGGTAGGGGCTCTTAGGGGGATGGTTTGCAGGGAAAAGGTCCAGTGAGAGGTTAAGTACTGAACCACTGGTCTTCACCTGACCTGCTGCCTCTCCTGGGTGATGTTGTGCTCCCCTACCTCCCTCAGCATCTTTCTCTCCTTCACAGAAGTGTAGGACACTCACTGTGCTCATGCCTGTGCCCAGGGTAAATGATCCGGAACACGTAGTCTGTGGCCCACCCTGTGCCCATCTCTTCCATGTCCACAGACCGCATGCTGCTGCGTTTCCGTAGCTTGGGGAACACCTTCCCCTAGGGAGGAAGAGGTAGGTGGTCAGCCTCTCCAAGGCAGAGTCCCATCCAAGGCTGCTCCTAAGACCTCTCTGTAGGGGAAGGAAGGGAGGTGGGCAGAGAACCCATCTCACACATCCCTTCACCCAAAGCCTCCCAAGCCTTGAGGTACCTTTCCCTGTTGGGTCCACAGCGGGGGCTCTAGCTGTCCTCGAGGCAAAAGCCCATTCTCCAGGCAGGACAGAAAGGACAGCAGGTGTCCTCCCTGCGGGAAGTGCAGCGGTGGCCTCTGGATGCCATCTTGGTTCACCAGCACAAGTGTGCCACCACTCTCTGGGGGGTGAATGTGGGTGAGTGAGGCTGGGCCTTTCTAAGACCTCCCAGTTATCACTGCAGCCCAGTTGGCCAGGCCCCAGCCTGGGCAGGACAGTGGGGCTAGAGTGTGGGGATGACAAAAGAAAGACAAGATATCTGATGGGCCATGCATAGTGCGTAGCTAGGAGAAGACAGTCTCTTCCCTCACCCTGGTGCCCAGGACAAGGGAGGCTCACTTTGCTGGTGGCAGTGGATGCAGACGATCTGACTGAAGGGCACAACCAGGGCATAGTCCCAGTAAACACTAAAAAGAAACCAGATTGGTGTCACTGTGTCCCAAGACTAGCCATCCTGTGTTCTTCATCTTCTGGCCCCAATGTCTCTGAAACTACTCTGAAGACTGTGTGACCATAGCCAAGACAGGATGACCTCAGCCAGCCAAGTCCCTCTGAGCCCCATGCTGACCTCATGGCACAGAGCCTGGCAGTCTCAGCTGCTGAGAGCTTGGCTTAGGGAAACCACTTTATGCCCAGGTTTGGCTGGATCTTAGAGAGCTTGGGAATCTCTCCAGGCAGCTTCTCTCTGCAATTCTTGGCATGGGATAAGGTGTGAGGCCTGCCTCCTGGAGCAGGCTGGGTCTCCCCATCCCCTTGCCTGGAGGCAAGCCCTCACTCCCTTCCCTGGCTCTTGGGAGTAAGTCCCAAAGATCCCACCTCTTTTCCAGCTCTGAGTCCCCGAGAGTCCCATTCATGAGCTGGTTTGGTGTCCACTTCAGAGTTAGGCTCTCTGCAGACTGGTGCAGGGAGAGGTAGCCAGGGACAGCCTCCATGTCCTCCTTCTACAGGGAGGAGACACACCAGAAGATAGACACAATGAGGGGCTGATAGGATCCCAGGAAAGGCCTATGAAAAACGAGCTCCAGGTGGGAGTGGGAAGGCCAAGCTAGTCTAGTCACAAGGCCCTTAGGCCACACCCAGATGTGCACATTGTCTTTTCCTGGATGGCCAGGTGTCACTAGCTTTGCCATCAGCCTACTAGATGCCAGCTGTACCCTGGGCTGGCCATACCCACGCCGGGCATTCACCCTGCCTACTGGCTGCCATTTCTATCCACGATGGCCTGATTCTCAGCTAGCCAGAGCAGATGCCATTCCTGGCTCCTGCCAGCTCAAGGCTGTGCATGAGGAATATGAAACAGTGAAGTGGGGGTGGGGCCCTTCTCTCCTTTCTCTCTGGTCAAGCCCCTTAGGGAAGCGACAAATGTGACTCAAAGGTTCCAGTCCGGGGGCCCTCAGAGGAGGGAGATGAGGAGTGGGCACTAAGCTTTCCTACCGGCTGCACCAGCACGTTGTTCTTCCCATAGAGTAGCCGCGTCCTTGAGTTCTGATGCAGGGACTCCACGTACTCACGGGCGCAGGCAGCTAGTCTGTCTTCTGATGTGCTGCCACTGGAGTGCCGCTTCCGGATCTGCACGGAAAGTCCTAGCTCAGCCCCAGCCCTAAGAAAACCTTGGAAGTTGAGAACCCAGGCTGCCATGCAGACCCTCTCTAGCTGGCCCTGTGGGTCCTTCCTGCCCCCAGTTTACTCTCAGCCACCCTCTGCTCTCCAGCCATGGATCAGTGGTGTGCTCCTGGCATTTATTAAGTACTAGTGTTGGGAAAAGGCTCTTCTGAGGTGGCCACTACCTTGAGGCATCTCCAAGGCTCAGCCTGTGTCTGCAAGAAGCAGAGAGGCCAGCTGCCCCTCCCTACAGGCCCATAAGTACAACCTGGATGAGCAGAAGGGGTGGGGAGAGGTTTGCCTACTCCTAGAGCTGGGCGCTTTGCAGGGGAGTCCTGGCGATTAGGGGGACCCCGGATGCGGTGCCTCTGGACCAACTCATCAGCAGAGGGGTCGGTCCAGTAGTGATCAGCTGTCTTGAGCTTGGTATACTCCAAGGCACAGGGTCCCACTGTGGAGACAGGGACAGCCGGCTCAGATGGTGCCCCCTCTGCACCTGCCCTTCAGCTCCCACTTGCCCAGAAAAGGCCTCTCTGCTCTCAGGCTCACCTAGAAGAGAGGCCAAGATGGGGCCAAACACAGGGTCTGCCAGTAACGCCTCCTTCTCGTAGTACTTGCTGCCAGGGGGAGAGAGAGATGAGGACTGCTGGCACTCTTAGACTCATTCCAGGGCAGTCAAGTTCACCAAGTAGGGACATCCCCACAAAGACCAAATTGAAGCCAGTTACCAAGAAGAAATAAACTCACAAGGACTAAACTTTATGGGGTACCTGATGTGGTCTATGCTTTTGATGTGCTATGGGGAGATGGGTATGCATATAGACTGTTGTGGATAGCCAAGCATGCTGAGGGGTAGGGCTGAAGGGACTATTCAGGAGGTGGGCCCCAGGGAGGGGCAGTCACCTGCAGTTCTCCACCAAGTACTGCACGACCCTGTCCAGCACCTTCTCAATGAGAGCTGTGCGTACCCATATGTGTTTCAAGGCCTGTGGGCTGAGGGCTGGGGCCTTCCCACTGGCAGAGCCCTGTCTTCGCAGGGCCTCCTGGTTGCCTGCCGAGGGTTTCCTGCAAAGAGGGGATAGACTTTAGGAGTGAAGGGCCTGGGGGTAAGCCCTGAATTGGTGGCACTGGGAGTCAAGTTTTGCGCCATAAGATGACAACCCGGGGGACTAACCAGGAAACAGGAGGGTGTCGGGGGGTTGAAGGTGGAGGAATAGGGCCTTGTGCCCGAAAGGGGTCAACCCCTACCCTTAGGCTGGTTCAGAAAGGCCCTGCAGAAATGGGGCCAGGAAGCCAACCTGGGAAATAGCAAATGCCAAGGGGAAAGAGCAAAAGGGAGCAGTGGGAAGGGCTGTTTTAGAGCTCACCTGCCCTCTACTTGTTGCTGCAGCTCCTGTACTCTGTGGCAAATCTCCCCAGCCACTATGCACGTCTTCCCCACCTTGGTGAACAGGGCTGCCATCTTGTCACTGCGCAGGAAGCCAGCAGCACGGCGTCTCAGCTGATGCAGGAGGCAAGCCTCCACCGCGCCTGGCCACAAAGGGAATCAGCACCTGAGCCTGGGCAAAGTGGAAATGGTGAACACACCTCTTCCCCATACGTGAGGAGGGCAGAGGAGCAAGGGCAGGCCTGATCCAGGCTAGGACTAGGGAGTAGGCCAGGGAACGTCCTTCCCAAATTCCCCTCCCTGTCCATCTGCTCTTGCCCAGGGTGGACCTGCAGGGGCTTTGCCATGCCACGCCATTCCTCTCCCTCGCCTGGTGCATACATGCCTCTTGTGTGCAGCATTGTCCCTGGGGCTGTGAGGACCAAAGTTGCCAGTTCCAGTTGGCATGGGTGGCTCCACTGTGCCCTGTCCCAAGGGCAATCATGGACACCTCCAGGACTGGGGATGCAGGGAACACACAGTCCAGCAGCCCTCCTCGAGAGCACGGATGATATGGTTGCTAAGGAATGGGGCTCTGGAGAAGGAGCTGAAATATTGATGAAGCCATTGCAGTGATCAAACCCGACATCAGCCCGTGAATTATTGATGAGTCCAGTAGTCAAGAGTGAGAGATTTCTATTTCCTATGCAGGGAGGACTTCCCTTCATTCATTTGTGTTTTTAGGGGTTAGGCTTACTTTGTCTGGTTCTTGCTTACTGCAGACAGACCTCCACAGGAAGGAAAGAAGGGCTTGGTAGGAGAGAATGGGGAGTTACCTTGGCCATATATAGACTTGAAACATTAGTGTGTATGTGTGTGGGGAGGAGGAGCTTGGCCATTATTGAGGCCAAGCTGACAGTTTTACAAGTGAGGAGAGTAAAACCCAGGACGGGTAAGGGATTTAATCACAGAAATGTGGTGGCAGGCTTGGGACTAAGACCCGGGCTCCAAACCCTGGCCTGGGCTCCTCTCACCTCCTCCAGGTGTATCTGGAGGTTAAGAGGGCGCAGGTGGGTGGAAGTGTTCCCTCACCTCATAGGTGCTCTTTTCACACAGATTTAAAACAGTGCTATGCTATAGATGAGGAGTCAGACAACAGAGTCTGAAGCTTGATGCTGCCACTCAAACTATCTCTGAGAAACTTTATAAATGACTTAACACTCTGAGCCTAAGTTTTATCATCTGTGAAATAGGGAATACTTCTTAGAATTGGTATGAAATGTTACATGAGATGAAGTGCATAAAATCCTTTACACAGGGTCTGGTACTTGGGGAGCACCTGATCCCTGTCCGTTCCTGACTCTTCACCCCTTTTTGTCCAGATCTTGTTTTACAGCTAACCTATAAGGGCTGGGATTTTGCAAGACTTCTCCCTGGCATGGAGAGAAGAGGATGCATTGTAGACAGGATCATAGGCTGTCCCAGAGGTGGGGAGAGATGCTGTTCTCTTAGAAACAGGAGAATCGAGGCCCATCATTTATTGTGACTAGTGTTAGAAGATGAAATCTGGAACTTAGGAAATAATCACTGAAAACAGCGGTTCTCACCTTTTTGTTTTACCTTCATTTTTAGTAATTGACAGGCAATCAATGCTGTTCTAGAAAGAGTTTTGTTTGGCCCTCTCTTGTACTGAAGTCAAGAAGTTGGGTAGTCCCTGGGGCCAACCTGGAGGCTGGCCAGCTCAGTGAGAGCATTCCAGGGAGGGGAAACAAGGCAGGACTTCTCCCTCTCCTGAGTGCTTCCTGCAAGAGCTCTTCCGGGCTCAGGCCTCAGAGGACTTATTTTACCAGGGGCAGCCTTTCTTTCACACGTGTTCATACATCTATGTGCACACGCAGATAGATGTATCTACATGTTTGATGTGTGTATAGGGCATGTGGGGGAATCTTTGCTTCAATGTCCACATATTCCTTTCCATGGCTAGTTCCCTTGGTCCCTGGAGGTCTTGTGTGGCTGTGGGGTGGACAGATGAGTGACCCTTTCATCCCCCTCTCTTGGTCCTTGGGGCTGCTGCAGTTATAAGTCCACACCTATAGGAAAGTGGTGACCGTTTCCTGGGGTTTCACTCCCCATCCAGAGCAGGAGAGAAGCCGAGAAGCCACATGGAACAGGCCGGAGTAGCAGCAGGTAGCATCCATCCCACAGGGAATCACATGCCTCAGTGACGTGACTAATGGCTGGGATAATGAGTCATTAGCCTTCCACCTTCCCCAGGCAATTGAATGCAGCAAGGCAGGGGAGCCTGGGAATGGCAGGCAGTGGCACTCTCATCTCACTTGGCCTCACCCTTCCCAGGCAGCCTCTGAGCACAGGCATCAGGGTTCTCTGGGGTGAACAGAGGCATTCCTCAGCAATTACTGCAAGTAGGGAATGAGAGAAGATCACTCCCCACTGCTCACCCCAGGGCCCATAAGTTTCTTCTGTGAAACTGAAGGAAGGTACCCAGGCAATGTCTGGAGAAGGAAAAATCACTCTCACCCCTCTACTTTTCAAGCAAAGTAAATGACCCTCTCTGCCAGGTATTACTAACCAATTCCATGGACTTCTTGGTCAGTGATTGCTCAAAATACCCTTGTCCTTCTCCATTTCCAGAGTTGTCCCCACAGAGAATTGGCTCATGCAATGAAAAATGTTACTGTGTGCAGCATGTATGCAAAATAGTAATAATAGTAATAATAATAATAATAATAATAATAACAATGCTAATAATAGGTGAGAACTACTATCCTGAGCAGGTTTGAGGATGGTCTCCTGGGCTCTAAGAACCCTCTGAAATTACATGCAAAACTGTTGATGTGCTTCAGTATGCTTAAAGTGAGTGTTTTTTTTTTCTGGATAGAGGACCCACGGCTTTTAGCTTCTAGAAGGGGTACCTGGCTCCAAAAGGTTTAAGAACCCCTGCTCTAAGATTTTTGGATTAAGCAGACACACAGACATTCCCACCAATTAGACTTCAGAGATGCTAATATAAAGACTCTCTCACTCCCTCCTTCTAATATATAGTAAACACCACACTCAGAGCTGTAGTTCCATAGCCACCAGCAACAATGTCCAGCTCTCCTGCTGTCTACATAGTGGCCCATGCTGCTTCTCTCCTCCTGACTAAAGGCCCAGAATACCAAGTGGAACTCTCCTTACTCTTCTTTCTGCCCCAGACTGCCACTGTGAGAGCCATGGCAGGAGACACCCATCACAGCTAAAGCATCAAGTCAGTTGAATCCATTCCCCTTCTAACTGAGCTGTCTAGGCCCTGTAAACGTTTCAGGAATCCCTGGTCCCAGTTCATCCAGGCACCACCTAGAGCCACTCTGGATATACCAGAACTGGGGTGAGACAGCCCTGATATCATTCAGCTCATTTCATCTGGGAAAAATGCATACCAATTTTTAAAAATTTTTAAAATATTTTTTAATTTTTAAATAAGTTGTTAATCTATACTGTTTTGGGTCATTGTGTGGGATGGAAAGGTTTAGATGAATGAATCAAAATAGAGAAAGAGGAATGACTCATATATGATCTTCCCATTCTGGTCTTCTGGTGGCCTTCAGAGTAATGGTACCAGATGAGCTTATCTGTCATCCCACCCCACTTACAGGAAGGCTCAGGGAACTGCGACTCTGGGCAGAAGTGAAATTAATTTTAACTCTAGCACCTTGCTGTGGACATCTCCCTTACCATCCCCGTAAAGGTCTGGTACCATCTTCCCAGGGAAAGGCTGGGAACTACAGGCCCAGACTAGCCCTGCGATTCTTCCGCACCAGCCCCTGACATGCTACTAAAGTCTGTTAAGTTATACATAGGGCTTAACAAGTGTTAAATGGGTGGAAACCACAAGTGCTAATGGAATCCAATAGGGCCCTCTCCCACAAACCCCTTATACACCAATTTAACCATTCCAGAGAGTCCAATTTAGAATGAAGGAGACATTGGTAGAGATGGAGGAGACATTGGTAGAGATGGAAGGGACTTGGGAAGTTACTGAACCTTCTCATACCTTGCTGGAGGGAAGGCTGATTCATACCACTCCTATGGAGGCAATGTGGCTCTATCCATCAACATTGCAATTAACCTCTGACTCAGTTACCCGTCTTCTGAGAATCTAGTCTATAGATATAACTGCAAGGTTACTTAGTTATAACAGCAAGACTGGAAACCATCCATATGTCCATCAATGGGGTACAGGTTAAGTAAATATGGTACATCCACACAGTAGAATATTATGCAGCTCTGAAAAAGAATGAGGATGTGCTGTAGGAACTAATAATGGAAAGGGTCTCCAAAAGCAAGATACAGAGCGGTATGTATGATCGCATGATACTTAGATTACAAAAATGATGGGGTATACAAGAAATACAGTTATTAAAATTAGTGTAAAAAATTCTGGAAGGATGCATAAGAAGACAAAAATGGTAGTGGTTACCTGTGTGGGGACTGGTGAGTGGAGGAGAAGTGGGTGAATGGGGCCAGGGAAAGGAATGAGACTTTTCACTGTATACCTTTTGTACAGTTTTGATTTTTGAACTAGGTAAAAATATTACCAATTCAAAATAATAATAATCAAGTAGCTGGTGGCCATCTAATAATTAAATGGCAGTCCAGATACCAGTATTACATAAGATGAAGCCAGAGATTCTCTCCAATCTGGAGGTGAATCAAAACTCACAAAACCCAAATAGGCTGGGTCTGTACATAAGCACCCATTCCTTCACCAGCTCTCTCAGCAAATAGGGTCTCCCAATTAGCTTGGTTTCCCATCCCACAGGAGCATATGAGCTCTGCTTAGGGCAGCCACAGGTAATCTGGGCAGTGACCAGAGAAACAATTCAGTGGGCTGGGACAAGCTTAGGTGTCTCAGGAGCCCACAAGAATGGATAATAGCTATCGTTGCCCAGGAAATGCAGCAGTGGTTGAGAAGGGTCCTCAATAAGCCCAGTGGGGCTCAGAAACAACCCTCGCTTTCATGGGCATATCTGTGTTTAAAGCTATGCTCAGTGGTGGAGGGGTCTGGACAAGCCCAGAGTGGTAATATGGGGATCCTCTGAATAGACTTCAGAGAACTAGGCCAGTCGACTGAGGTATAGGGACACAGTACCCAAGACAAGAAGGCTGGGCCCAAGGCTCTGAGACAGGAGGGGTTGGTAATGAGAAGAGTAGGTGTGGCAAGTGCTCCCTGTTGCCTCAGCTCTACCAGCTGCTTCCTGTGCAGTGGAGGAGTTCGGTTGTAGTTGTCATAGAGAACCTACGCGAGGAAAGCAGTGGGTGGAACAGCCAGCCACAGTGGCTGGTTTTGGTCCTGGAGTTTTAGGAGGCTACTCAGAGCAGAATTTTCAAAAGCTGAACACCTTGGGTGGCAGAACCAAAACTGCTAGGAAAGAATCAGCTTCCCTGGCGAGAGAAATGAAAGGGTGGGATGAGTGGCCTCTTTTTAAGTCAGGAACTTCCTCTAACTGCTAATGGAGGAAGGAAGTCAATGTTTTTCTGCAGCAATGAAGTGGGAGAAGCAAAGAGGCTAGGCCAGGCATCATCTGTCTTTCTCTTCCCCACTTTTCTAGCAGGTACTTCCACCCAGGGATTTGTAACTGTTGCCTCCACTTGGAATGACACTTTCTATGGTAACTAGGGTACATTTTCTCTCATCCTACACTGGCTGTGGTTTTTTTTTTGTTTGTTTTTTGTTTTGTTTTGTTTTTTTGAGGTGGGCAGCATTCGGCCTTGTTCAATGCCCTAAAACGAGAAAGCACTAACCTGATATTCTAGAACCAAGTAGGTGAGGGAAATGAAATTCATAGCCCACATGCCCATCTTCTTCATCCCAATGGGGATGCAGGGTAGGGTCTGCATGCACAGTGCTCAGAGTGGCCTTTCCAAAGAACCAGGCCAGTGCTGGCTTCGCCCAGCTTGGCAAGGGACCCACTGTCTCCCAGAGTATCTCTGGACACCATGAGTCCACTGTCTGGTTACCCAAACTATGTCTCCACAAAGGCCAATTCCTCAATGCCCCCCACCTCCAGGCTCCACTCCTAGGCAGACCTCACGGGCAGATGCATTCCTGGGCAGCACATGGGCAGCACAGGCTTTGGAGCAAAAGAGATGTGGGTTTGAAAGCTTTCCTTACTAGCCTTTTGACTTTGCGCAAATCACTGAATCTCTGAGCTTCAGAGGCAATTAGAAATAAGAACAAGACCAAACTCAATGGGTGTAGAGTGACCAAAAGCAGCAGCATATGCAAAGGTGAAAAAGACTCCTTGATCACTGCCAAGCACACCGAAGGTGATCATGAACATTGGTGCTTTTCCTCATGCCCACCCATTGCCTTCCCTCTTGTGCCTGCAGATGGCTGGCTGTGCTCTTCTCGAAGGCTACCCCTTCTACCTGCGTACTGAATTCCAGCCCCTTCATCTGTCAAAGCATCATTCCAGCAAATGTTCCTTCTCTTTGCTGTACCCTTAATGTTTCCTTATAAGATATTTTCCATTTGTATGCAAACATTCTGAAATTTTTCCAACTTAAAAAAACACCACTACCACCATTACCTACCTAGGCCCTACATCCACATTCAGGTATTGAACCATTTAGCTGCTCCCATTTATGTAAAATTTCTAAGGAAAGTTGTCTATATGAACTCTTTCTCCTCCTTCTCCCATTCTCTTCTCCTTATTATCCCCCTTAAAAAACACAAAAAACAAAAAATATTTCATTAAGGAAATTTCAAACATATAAAAAAGCAAAGAGGACAATATGACAACCCTATGTACCCACCACCCAACTTAAGCAATATCAAGTCATAACTAATCTTATTTCAGCTATACCAACTCCAACCACTTTTTCACTCTTCCTCAGGTTATTTTGAAGCAGAGTTTAGACATTATATACTTTTATCTATGTTTCAGTATGTATCTCTAAAAGATGACTCTTTAAAAACATGTGCATAATACCTTTATTGCACCCACAAAATCAACTTAAATTTCTTAATATTATTAAATTTCCTCATTGTGTCCTGGGAATTCAAATTTCTCTGACTGTCCAGATGCTCCAAACTCCCAGAAACATATATTCCCAGAAGAAATCTTAGAGAATGTCCTAGGAGACTTTATGGGGAAGGTTTTAAGATGCTTTCAAGAACAAAGTAGAATGTCATTGGTGGTCATGAAAGCAACATCACTGAGCACCTACTGCATACCTGGCTCCATGCTGTGTGCTCTACCTGCATAGCACTCCTTTAATCCTCACATCAACCTTCTAGGGTAGGTTTAGAGTTGCTGAAAAACTGGCACACACACTTAGTGACCTGGTCAGGATGTAAATCCAGGTCTGTGGGACTCCAAAGTCTCAGCTACAGACCACTACCAAATGCCCTCAGCCATGCACCAAAATAGGGTCATGGGAGCCAGTTCTCCAGAGGGCCTTCCTACTTGTTTATTTCCAGATGAAAGGAAAAGCAGATATCCTGAGAATGAGCTGTTCATTCAGTGAGGGTGGGAAGAAAAGAGAAGGAATCCCTTTCATTGAAAAGAGATAGACTAAAAACCGCCTGGAGTCTGAATCTCAGTACGTGCTGAAATAGCTCTGGCTGCAATATCCCAGGTGGGATGCAATCCTTCTGTAGCACCTACTTTCCCCCAGCTCATTAGCATTTCCTTGCTGTTCTGGGAGCTCACAGCTGCCGACCTTCTTAGCTAATGACAGCTGCTTAGCAACAGGGAGCTGGTTAATAAGGCCCTGATGTTGTTTCTAGCTCCACAGACTCCACCCCTGTCTCCCATTACAGCTCATCCTCAGCTTGAAGCAACCCTCAGGTTGATTGACCTTCCCAGGGAGAGCGGGGAACCTGGTGACTGAGAGGCAGGGCTGATAGGGTTGGCCTGGGTCCCACCGGCAAAGCTTCCTAGGGAGAGGAGACAACTATGAGTCTGAGAACCTACTGTGCCAGACCAGGAACATCTCCGTGGACTTCCTAAACCTGCTCTACCACTGAAGGTTAAAATCCTACCTCAGAGCCCAATCAGAATAGAGCAAACAGAAATACAGGCACACTTCAGCTTTGCTTTATTGTGCTTCACAGATGTTGCATTTTTTTTTTTTTTTTTACAAGCGGAAGGTAAGCCCCTCCACCAGCAAAGATTATGACTTGCTTTATAGCAAATAGTCTGGAACTGAACCCACAATACCACTGAAGTGCACTAGTATTGTGGGAGCAGATACTCCCAGAACTACCAGAGGGGAGGGCAGGTTCAGAAAAAACCAGTGCTCATGTTGGGCTAACGCCTAAACTGAGTACACCCTCTTTAAGCACATACATCATTATAATGAATGCAGAGTTCAAAGGTGAAACTTGGGACAATTTGCTGTTTAACCCCGATAATGATGAACTGGAACTTTAAGCAAACATAATCAGTTGGGAGGGTATATGGGAGCAGCTAGGGCTTATGGAAGTTCTCGGGCTCTGTGTAATAGCAAGAACACTGCAGGAAGAACTCTATGTTTATAATAAAGCTCTATGGTTCTAACTTCCCCTTCTATTAACTTTTTCCCCTTATATGAATACCCCTCTATCTGGGCACACAGGCTATAGTGTGTACGTGGCTTGCTATGTCTGTATGCTCTGGGCTGCAACCTTTTCTTTTTCCTGAATAAATCCTTTTGGTGACAAAACACCTAATGGATATTATTTTTCAGTTGACAACTCTGACCCTGAGTTGCCCACAGCAAAAGTTAAAAGCACCTTGTTCTCTGGGGGAGGATATGGCAGGAGATACCAGCCTACACCTGAGAGTTCAAGAAGCAACAGGGAAAACAAGCATCAATTCGATTCAACAGTTAAGTCTTAACTTTAGTGTAAAAGTTTCAAACACCATATTTGAAACCAAATGCAAACCTGACATGACTTGACAAATCATACAGGGGTAAATTTGGGCCTACTATCCAAGCCTCAGACTCTACCAGTGGAAGAGGGTAGTCACATGGGTCCTGATCTCTAGCGTGGAAGTTCAGAGTGGGCTGCCTCAGAGCACCACTGCAGCCATGCTCTGTGGCTGGAGAATACACAGACAATCCCTCCCTGCCAGCCACGGTTTGCCAGCAAAGCTTCCTCATAAGGTTTCTACCTGCAGAGGCCTGACCAGTTTCTGGGGGCCCAGGGCCCAAGTGGTCCCCAAAGCTCTAGGGAATGTGGTCACTCTAGTCTCCACAGCCTTCACTCTGCTCCCGATCTCTCAGCACCTTCTCTGCACACCCATTTCTCCCAGAACGAAGCTGAATTCTGGATGTGGCTAGGAAAACAGCAAGATCTAGCATAAGACTGAATCAGCTTCAGGCTAAAAATGCATTTCTGAGCATTTTTTTCAGAGGTTGAAGGGACTGGTATATCAGAATCTCCAAAAAGCCAGAGGGGTAGAGTTTTTCCTCAATATGTATCTATTCTTCCCTCTGCCTCCCCACAAGAATCTCTGATTATAATTCCACTATGTGATGCATGTAAATGGCTTGCAGGCAGGAAAAAAGATTGATAATCACTGCTTCAAACCAACCATATTTTGAGCCCCAATTTAAAGTTACCTACCTCTGAATACCAATTTTGACAAAGTGTAAGAATTCTTTTTCCAGGCATTTAGATGCCCCAGCTTGACCTAGCTTTATACTGTTGATAGCTCCTCCTGCTAATGTTTCCCTCGGTGACTGTGCACTGAGCCAAAGGCAGAGACAGCAAACTGGCAGAGAGGCTTGCAGATGCCTTTTGTTTGGCCCACACATTCTTTTAAAAATGGGAATTAGTTATCAGCATTTAAAAATCGAGAAATTTCACATAAACACCCAGAATTCTGGCTTCTCTTAAAATAAAACAAAGGTCACGACAAGCCTAGACTGGTATTCTTGCAGGAGCTAAGTGGTGGCTGCCCTCTTCAAATGGGGCAAGTGCAGCTAGCTCAGCTCACCCCCTATCATTGCCCATTCTCATACCCAGCCTCAGAGTGGACCTTTCTTACCTGACCCTGTAGGCATTTAAGTCTGCACTCCTGAACCCAAGGCATCTCCTGAGATCCAGCAGAACAGGGCTCCTCTTGCTCCTGGGCTGACTTTAGAACCCTGGAGATTTGGGTCAATTTTATAAACCTTTTTTCTGTTTCAGCAACTGAAACTGGCTGAAAGTAGAAGAATCATTCCTTCTGACGGTGAGACCCTGCCTGCTGGAAATAGCCCTGGGGTTCCAGGCAGAAGAAAAAAGCAAAAGCCCCACTGCTTCCTGGGGCCCCTGGACTTGAGAGGAGAGCTGACAGTTTCTTCCCACCCTAACTGGCCTAATGTAGGATGCCCACAGCTTTTCTCTGCCTCTCTTTCCCCATTCTCCTATGACCACCCACGTGTGGCGCCCATACACAAGCTGTTTCTGCTAAATTATTCTGTTTTGTGTTTGCTGTGGGTGCTCTGGATGAAGCCTAGCACCAGGCCATGCAAAAATGGGCCACTAGCAGAGCTCTTCTGGTGAAAATAACAGACAGTGGCTGACATCAAGGGAACCCAGCATTAAGTAGAAAGGAGTAGAGTCCTAATACTCATCAAAGCTACTTATTGCAAAACTAGAATACTTTTTGCCCTAGCATAGGATCTGCCCAAGAAAAGTTGAGATCAAATTGCTCCTTGTAAACCTGGGAATCATTACATCATCCCAAAGAACCAGAGAAACTCACCCAAAAGAGAGATGGTGGGAACTCAAATCCTACAAATCTAGCTTCAGTATCAACATACAAAGGAGAAGGGAAGATGCATTTTCTGAACTGTTATGATGCTAGAATATTCACATGCATTACCTCAGTCCCAACAAAAATTCCTTAAGGTGGGACACATCTCCTTGTTTTTAGAGGAGCAAACTGAGGGTGACAGATATTAAGAAACTTGTCCAAGATGACTTAAGAAGTAAGCAGAGCATCAGGATTTGTCTGAATCCTCAGTCAGTCACTCAGGCTCTGCTCACAGACAACTTCTCCCCAGTCATCTTTCTGCACTTCTCTGCTTTTTCTTCATAGATATTGTCATACCTGTTATTGCATGATATATTCATGTGTGCATTTGTTTTCTGTCTGTCTCCCCTATTCAGCGAACAGCATCTGGTACTGGGTGAACCTTCAGTGTCTGTTGCTGGACTGATGGGAAGGACAGCTCTATCTGCCTTATCACACTATTGTCATCTGCTTTTTTTCACTCCTTCTCCTCAGAAATGCACAAATTCCCTTCCACAAACCCTAAACACTAATCTCAGAGGCCAAGTAAAACAACCCAAAGATGGCAACTGGCTCTGTGTCCCTTCAGAAAGGGAGTTGAAAAGATCAAATTCCCGAAAAATCCAAGAAAACTCTGCTGTATGTATGTATGTATGTAGAGATAGGCTTGCTCCTACGAAGGCAAAAGTGTTCCCATTGAGGAGGAAGTGATGGTTTATTACAGACCTTCTTTCTTCTAAGGCAGAAAGGCTTTGACTATCCCTCCTATCCTACATTCATGTTGTTTTGCATCCAATCAAGTGCTTGGAAATTTGGGATGCTAAAGCAACACAGGTGGGGTTAATTAGACAGTAGCTCTGGCACCAAAAACATCCAAAAAGTACAAACCCTTCCTCAAAGTTAAAGATAAATCAGAGTAGTGGTTCCCAAACCTGAATTATCTAAGACAATGGTTCTTAAAGTGTGGCCCCTGGACTAGAAGCATCAGTATCACCTTTGAATTTGTTAGAAATGCACATTCTCAGGCTCATCTCAACTTACTAGAATCAGAAACTCCAATGTTGAGACCCAGGAATCTGTTTTAATAAGCTTTTCAGGTGACTCTGATGTACGATAAAATTTGAACAGTACTGTTTAAGGGACTAAACACGTAAAGATTCGTGGATCCTGGGTATTTTGATTCAATAGGTCTAGGAGGGGGCCCAAGAAGATTTTAATAGCTTCTAAGTTGATTCAGACTTGTAGCCAGATTTAAGTACTACTAAACCTGAGGACTCACTTTTCCCTGGCCCCAGGACAGTGTATTCAGTTTTAAACCCATCTCCTACTATCCCCCAGTCACTCACCACACAGAGCAATGATGTGGCTGCTATCTTCATGCACAAACTTCCTGGTGACAGCCTCCTCCATGATTTGCTTCACCTGTGGACAAATGGGCAGTAATGTCATTTATTTTTCTGATCAAAGTCCTGTGGGCAAGTAAATAGCTTGGCTCTGCTCTCCTCTCTCAGTTGACACTTGCAGAGCAGATAATAGGGATGGGAGGGGTGGGGAAGCAGTTTCTTCAGCATAGACAGATCCAAGCATCTTGTAAAGGCAACCAGGAAAAGAGATATTAAAACCCACCAACCAATCAGCTGACCAACCAAGCAGAGACTTCAGCCTAGAAGAGTCCTGCTATGGAGAACAGGGATAGGATGCTGTTTGCTCATCTATACTTAGCTGGAGAAGGGCTTTTGGGCAGATACACTGTCCTTTAGGACAAACTGTCTCAGTACAGGCTGCAGATAAACAATCTCCTTTTCTCCCCCTTCTCTGAGGTTAGGGGTAAGTCCATCCAGGCCTCAGAACACTCTGTACATGCTCGAAAGCCCAGCCTTCTTTCTGTCCAGATAAAACCCTGATGTTTGGGTTCCTACCTGGATGTAAAGCTCCCAAATACCTTGTAAGGTAAGCAGTCACATCTTTAAGAAAACACTTAAAAAAAAACACATACTTCTTTTTTTATTGATGTACAGTAAACACATAGAAAAGGGAATATATCTTAATTATACAGCTTGATCAATTTTCACAAACTGAACACACCTGTGAAACCAGTATCCAGATCAAGAAACAGAATGTGTGACCTGTACCCCAAAGCAACCCCCCATTCTGCTAAGTTTCCTTCTATTCACTACTCCCCTCAAGGGTACCCACCATCCTGACTTCTAACATCACAGTTTGAGGCGTTTTGTACTTTTACTAGATGGAATTACTCAATGCTCAGTGTTTTGTGACTGCGTTTCTCTTACTCCCTGGTGTGATTGTGAGATTTGTTGTGTGTAGTTGTGGACTGTTCATTGTGCATTGTGTGAACACACTGCAATTGACTGGTATTTGGGTAGTTTCTAATTTGGGGCTGTTATGAATAGTGCTGCTATGAACATTCTGTACATGTCTTTGGGTGAACATAAGTGCTCATTCCTCTGGATTTATATTTTTAGGCAAGGAATTTCTGATGCATATTTTCTGCTTTACTAGATTTTGCCAAATTGTTTCCAAAGTTGTTGTACCAATTTACACTCCCGTAAGCAGTATATGAGGTTTTAGTTACTTCTAACACTTAAGCCAAGCACTTTTGATGTCCTAGGGGAACCTGCCAGGGGACAGATACTAATCCTGGAAATTAGAGGAATGGATTACCTCAAGACAAGTATAAAACCTTCCAGATAAAATAAACTCTAGCCAAAGCTGGACTTTGCCATTCCTTAGACAAGGCACGCAGTGTCCTGATGCTGTCCTTGCTCCCAAGTCCCTCACCTAGGGCTGTACAGTTTGGACGGTGATAGTGCTTCTAAAGCCTGGGAAGTAGGAAGGAAGGGGATGGAGGCTCCTTCCTGCTGGAAACTGCTCACAGTTAGTGGTTAGGTAAAGGGGATTCAGATTAATCCTACATTCTAAACTCTTAAATAAATCTTCTTAGATTACTTCCCTAAGAGTGTTTGCATTAAATAGAGCATAAAGTCACAGCTCAAAGACATGCAGGCATCTGAAGTGGGTAGGAGGACAGATTTTTAGGTTAGGAGGACCTACAGATGCCCCTAAAATCATACCAGAGGTCTTTTGTGAAAGACCAGCCTTGCCTACAATTATCCCCATTGTCTCTACTTGTAGGAGAAGAACGGATATTTTCTCTTGAAATCAAGCACTCAAAGGGGTAAGGAAACCAAGAGTTCAGAACAGGCCAACCTTTGTTAGGTAATATATATAGCTATGGCATATTCTGGACATTTCTCGCATTTGTTTAAGGATTATTCTTGTAGTATAGATGGCTTTCTAAGTACTGAAAAAATCATTGTCTTCTCAAAAATCTCTCCCATCATCCCTGACCAACCCCAAATTTGGATCACACCAACAGTCGTAGCATTTCTGTTCATAGTCTGGATATGGCTATTTTTTGTTCTTGTTTATACTGTTCATATAAGTCTCTCACTAGACTGCTTGTTTCCTGAGGATAGTCACTGAGATTTGAGATTTCTCTTTTCCTTGGGGAGACTACAATTGGGCTTAAATACTGATTTGATATACTCCTGGCCTAAAAAACTCTTTCTTGGCTACTTCACAGCAAAGTCACAAAGGAGCTTCCCACACACAGCTAGAAGGGTGATGGCTTCAATCACTTCTCTACCAATGGCAGGGAAAAGAACAAGTGTTAGGGCACAATAACCAGGCTATAGTTAATGCAGGAGAACCACCTAGAGCGTTCCAGAATTTTATGAGAACCCAGAGTCTCCTCCAATCCTGAAACTCTAGGAGGGGGTACAGGAACCGATATGGTAAATTTATATATGAGGTAGATATAAGTATCCCTATTTTAGAGATGAAAAAATTGAGACTCAGGTTGAGTAACTTATTCAAGATCATACAGAGCTAGGTCCAGACTATTCTCAAATTTAAGCATTCCCATCAGACTTTGCAGTCTCCAAGATCAAAAGATTTAGTTACCAAATAAATATTCATTGAGTGCCTACTGCGTGCTATGCACTGGATACAGAGTAGCGGACAAAACCAACGGTTCTTCTGCCCTCATGAAGTGTATACATCTGGCAGGCACAGAGGTAGGTGAGAGTTGTTCATGGCTCCAGAGGCCTAATCTATTCTAATCCATCTGCGGAGTTGAGCTCTCCAGCTCTCATGTGGGGGTGAGTCATTCATAAGGGCACCCTCCCTCCCCACGAAATCAAAATGGGCTTTAGGGCAGGTCAAGTTAAAGGACGTTAGTAGAGAGGGCTCTTTCCTCTTTCTGACACGGAGGGCGGGGTGCCTCCTCAAAAGGGGGAAAAAAAATCTGAGTGTTAAAAACCATTATCAGCTCCCCCTACACCCCTCTTTGGGTAAGGAGGTGGGCGTGGAGTGAGAAGCAGTGAGGTGTGCTGCGAACTCTCCCGCAGCCGCCACTCAGCTCCCAGAGGGCTATGAGAGTGCGGTCTAAGGCAAAACCGATCTAAGCCTCCAAATCACCTGTTCAGCCGCTCTAGGAGACCAGAGCGGGGCCCCGCCCCCTCCCCAGGTGGTGCGGGCAATGAATGGGCAGCTCCCGCTCTCCAGAAATCGCCAATCCCCCCTCCCCCGACCTCGGTCTCCCAGTACTGCGGCCGTCACAGGGCGGGGAGCTGTGGGATCGCAAAGCAAACAAGCTCCGGAGCACAAGCCTAGCCTCAGGAGCCGAGGGGTGCCCCTAGATCCGGGAGAGGGGCGGGAGCCACAGCCAGTCAAGGACCCCGCCCCCGCCAGGCCCAGGCCAGGGCCAAGGAGCGATAGCATTCGATGGCGGGCGCGGACCTTTAAGCCCTCTGAGCTGCACCGGCAGCGAAGCAAAACCCCCGGGGGGTTCTTGCCGCGACTTTACCTCCTTTTTCACGTTCCACAGCAGTTTCTCTTTGACTGCGTCCTCCGCGCTGCCCATGGTGCAGCGGGTGGCCGGGAGGCTGTGCCAAGCGGTCCCCCAAATCTCTCGCGCGCCCTCACTGCCTCCTTGCCTCTCAGCTCAGCGCCCCACGCGCAAGGGGGAGCACCTGCCCGCCGCGCTCCCCGCCTGCCGCCGCTGCCGCCGCAGCCACTGCCCGGTGCTCGGCTGGCTCCGCAGCCATCTTCCGAGCCCCGCACAGACGTCAGGCGGCTGGCCCGGCCCCTTCCCACTGCCAGGGGCGGGCGGGGGGGTGCACTCAGAGACAAGGGGGATCGGCGCGGGGGGAGGCTGTGCGCGCCTGGGGGCGGCCAGCCCAGGCGCGCTCCACGCCGGCCGCTGTCATGGCAACGTGCCGGCTCCAGTCCCGAGGGGGTGAACCCGCATTGTGAGCGCCTGCAGCCGGGTCCCTACAGAGACCAGCGGGGAGGCGGGGCGGGACCTCGACCCCGCAGTTGAGAGAAAAAGTCGCTCTCGCTGGAGTTGGCTTCCATCCAGCTAGATGCCCCCTGATTTCTGCCCGCTCGTTTTCCCGACGGGAAGGGCCGGGAGCTGCTTCTAGTCTGACCACCAAGGAAGGCAGCAGTAGTCTCCTGGCTGAGTTTTAAAAGCCCGAGCTCCATAGTTGCTCTAAACCCCCTGCCAGCCAGTCGCCCTCGTTGCAAAGCTTGTGGCAAAAGGAGTGGGAGCGCGGCCCCCCAGAGCCTAAAGAGGCTCAACCAACCCTTCCTCCTTCGTAGGAGTTGTCCTGTATGTGGGAGGTTGGAGCACCGGTTGGGGTAACGGGGACCCGCGGGAGCTTGTACCGAGCCTGTCAAGGTGAAAGAAACACCTCCCACACGATTTGTCTTGTAGATTTCAGCAGCCCCACAGGAAATCGAGGGAGAAAATGTTGCTCAAAGTTATAAAGAATACCTGCTGCTGCAAAGTGAACAGCGGCGTGCAAAAAACTAGGTGAGAGGGGCTGAGCCCTCTTCCGCACGAATGGAGAATCTTCCATTTAACATCTTCCCAAGTGATGCAACTTGATAGCGCAAAAAACAACAAAAAAGAAAACACAGGGGAGCAAAACAGCCTTCTGAGACTGAGAGCCCGAACCTCGAGTCTACAATCGGAATTTTAAAGCCCCCAACCACAGACCACCGCGTGGGAAAACTTTACTAGGCAGTTTTGTGGAGCCCCGGGAGCCACAGAAAAGACCTAGTGGGTAGGACCCTCGCGAGAATTGAAGGGGTGCCCTGCCCCGCCCCACCACGGGGAGGCCACGCCCCAAGGAGGGGACCGGAAGCACTCTCACAGGCCCGGAAGTAGTGCTGACTGGGTACACGTGAGTGGCAGCATGGCGGCTCATCGCTCTGGCCCACTCAAGCAGCAGAATAAAGCTCATAAAGGAGGGCGGCATCGGGGTCGGGGATCCGCGCAGCGGGACTGCAAGGGTGAGAAGATAGGGTTGGAGGAAGAAGAGCTGTTTAGTCGATTTTAACTGCTTTTCTCCATGTTCAGACTCAGATCCTACCTCCGGCCTGGATCCCGTGTAAAGGCTCTTAAATTGGGCGGAAAGGGGTCCCCATTCTTGACCTTTTTCTGGGACCGTGCACAAGAGCCATATCTGATCTCCTTCCAGGCCGTCTAGCACCGAAAACCTTAAGCAAGAAGGTGAGGAAGGAACTCAGCAGAGTAGACCAGAGGCATCGCGCCGGCCAGCTCCGAAGGCAAAAGAAGGAGGCGGTGAGAGATGAGCAGGGAATTGGGAATGGTGTGGCTTCACAATCATTCTGGGCTGATAATACCTAGAACTAGAAAATGTGACCCTGGGAAAGGGCCGGAGGTGGAGAATAACTCTAGAGCACGTTTCAGGCGTGCAGGTCTAGATTCATACTAGAGCATTTTTTTTGCTTTGGTCCGAACTCCTGTCCACCACCCTCACCTTCGCTATACTTGCTGCTTTTTACGAGAGATGCTGGGGGTGGGGCATCCATACTGTTGGAATTGCAATACTGGAACGAAGTATTGAAACAATGAGATGTTCTCTGATCCTTTCTATTTTCAGGTTCTAGCAGAGAAGAGACAGCTGGGCAGCAAGGATGGCCCTCCTCATCAGGTACTGGTGGTGCCCCTGCACGACAGGATTTCCCTGCCAGAGGCCTTTCAGCTGCTTCAGGATAGGGATACTGGAACAGTACACTTGAATGATTGGGGAAGCACCCACAGCTTTATGCTGTTATGCCCCTACTTGAAACATCGGTGGTTTTTCACATCTGCAAGCCCAGGTTAGAGCATACAACAATATTTTCCATCATGTTTTGAGTAGTGATAATATTTTTTTAGTATAATGTGCTGATGTCAACCACTTCCTCCTACTTTGTCTTTTGTCTCTAGGGGATTTGCACACTGTGTTAGATTTGGCTAAAGTGACCGATACCATCCTGTTCCTCCTTGATCCACTAGAAGGCTGGGACAGCACTGGGGATTATTGCCTTTCCTGCCTCTTTGCTCAGGGCCTTCCCACCTATAGTAAGTGTGTTGGGAATATTGGAGGCCATGTGGAAGTGAATTAGTATTTATTGTGCACCTGTAATTTGCCAGGCACTGTGCTTGACACTTGATACAGGAATACAACTGGTTGTATACAGCTGATGGTGGGTTGTACATGTATGGCCTAAACTTGGTCCATTATTTATAAATTACTTATCAAGGTTCTTTTTTTTTTTTTTTTTCCTGGATTGCCCTTTGCCTAGAGATAGAAGAATATAGAATTTGGTTTTACTGTGAAATTTCTTTAGGATGAGTGAGTGTTGAGTTTCCCAGTGATCTCTGGGCTCACAACTGTTAGCTTTTTTGTGAACGTGCAGCAAGGGAGATTTCCATGTGTTGAAGCAACAGGTCATGAAGCCCTTTCTTTTTCACTCACAGCATTAGCTATCCATGGGATTTCTGGCCTCCCACCGAAGAAGCAAATAGATGCCAGAAAGAAGCTAAGTAAGGTAGTGGAGAAGCGCTTTCCGGATGACAAACTCCTCCTGTTAGACACTCAGCAGGAGGCAGGGATGCTGCTCAGGCATTTGGCTAACCAAAAGCAACAGCATCTTGCCTTTCGAGATCGGCGGGCCTACCTCTTTGCTCATGCTGCTGACTTTGTACCTAATGAAGAGAATAACTTGGTGGGGACCTTGAAAATCTCAGGCTACGTTCGTGGGCAGACTCTCAATGTAAATAACTTGCTGCACATCATTGGACATGGTGATTTCCAGATGAAACAGATAGATGCCCCTATGGACCCTTTCCCTTTAAATTCTAGAGTGATCAAATCCCGGAAGGACCCAGGGGCAGCAATGGAGGTAAGATTGATGTTCTTAAACACTGTATTGTAGATTTACATATAAGCTGGTTTAGGATGGGAACTAATTTAAGAGAAGGTAGTTTGCACGCCTAGATGACTACACTAGTCCCTGGAGGTGACTGCTAGTTTGAATTAAGGAATACAAATATGTTGCTATATTACATATTTATCCAGTACTTTGCAGTTGCCTTCCACAGCAATTGGCTCTGAATTTATAGAAGACGTAAGGTGCAGTCCCTTTCCTTACATATGCGAGTTAGGAAAAAAAAGAAAAGCAAACACTCATGAAGTAAAGGTTGAGAAAGTGTTGAGGTACAGACCTGCTGTGGAAGTTGAGAAATTTGACTACCAAGCTTCACAGAAGAGATCAGACTTGAGGCAGGTGTTGGGAAGGATGAATGTGATATATAAATTGAAGAGAGATGAAAGAATATCCTAGAAGACAGAGACAACAAGAACCTAGCACAATAATGGACCAGAGGGTTTCTCTGAACTCTGAAGAAATCAGCTTGATGGAAGTAAGGTATGTAATAAATGGTTAGGAGTTGGGTCAGATTAGAAAGGCTTCAAGACCCAAGCAGAGGTATAGACTTAAAATGCTAGGAAATAGAACCATTTGAAAAAACTTGACAAGTTTTGACTTTCTGTTTCATTCTATTTCATTCATATACTTGAGGACTGTTATTTCTGGATCTCTCTGGTTAGATTAGTAGATTTTTGGTTAATGTTTGATCATCACTTTTGGTTTTTAGATTTGTGCTATGGATGCTGTAGCTCATATGGAAGAAGATCTTAAGGTCCTAATGAAGGCAGACCCTGATAGACAAGAATCTTTGCAAACAGAGGTTATCCCAGATCCAATGGACAGGGAACAAACCTGGCCCACTGAGGAGGAGCTGACTGAGGCAAATGGTCAGTAATGGCAAAGTTGTTTGTAATTCATCTGGCCTGGACTTGTGGATTTTGTATAGCTGCTCACAGTCAGGACCCTGTAGAATGTGATGAGGATATATTTTGGAGGTCTGTCTCCTCTTACCCCCAAATGCTGTATGTTTGCATTAAGCAAACATTAACACAGCTCTATTCCACTTCTCATAATTACTTTTTTCTAATGAACAGATAAACAACTTCAGATTCGTTGCAAGGTGTATTTAGTTGTGTAAGTATTGCTAGTTTTGAGACAGCTGAATTAAATTTGGAAGTATGTTTTGCTCGTAGTGTCTGCTAGTTTCTGGTGTTGGCAGCAATGCCTAGTGTCTTACCTAGGTGAGAATACTTAAAGTAGTTAGGGAAAGGAGGTATATAATTTACTTATTTGGACTTTTACAGACTTCCTGAAGGAAAGTTCTAAGGTGGTAAAGAAGGTTCCCAAAGGAACATCCAGTTACCAAGCTGAATGGATTTTGGATGAGGATGGCGATAGTGGTGGAGAAGGAGATGAATATGATGATATAGAACATGGAGATTTTATGGAAGAAGAATCACAGGTAAGGAAGTAGACCCTTAGACCACTTCTATGTACAGCCCCAAGTGTAAAACAAAGTGCAGTTCTGACCTTGAGGGGTGTGTGGTCACTTTCTTAGGAATGACTGTAGTTTCTGGGACTGGGACTGTCTTATAACTAAGTCTCTTAGAATTGATACTGGTTTGGACTAGGTGTCTACTAAAGTTATTTTATTCTTTGCTAAATGGCTTTTAGTGTAGATATAAGTGTGGGTTTTCTCTGAATCTATGATGCTTTATTCTGCAGGATGAGAGTAGTGAAGAGGAAGAAGAGGAATGTGAAACTATGACTATAGGAGAGTCCGTGCGTGATGATCTGTATGATGAGAAAGTGGATGAAGAGGCTGAAGAAAAAATGTTGGAGAAATACAAACAAGAAAGACTGGAAGAGATGTTTCCAGATGAAGTAGATACCCCCCGTGATGTGGCTGCTAGAATTCGGTTAGTCAACGAGTCTAAAATCAGTGTTTTTATTTACACCTCATGTGACTCAAAACTCTATCGTTGTGATGCAGAAAAAGAAAAATGCATTGTCTCTGCTCCTGAAGAGCTAACATTCTATATAGGAAGACATACATACAGGTAGCAGTAATATTTTATCAAGTTCTAGACTATGTGGTATAGACTGTTACAGTACTTGATGAGAAATATTAAGGTTAATTAACAAATGATTTCCTATGTGAACTAATACTCAGTTGAAATATATAATGTTTAGCAAGTTGGGGGAGTTTGGGTGGACCACAAGAATTAAAACATGAAGGTGTAGATGACCATTTCTGCCCTAGAGGTGAGTCTGACTACACCTAGAGAGTTTATGTTTGATATTAGCGTTAGGGCTTTTATCAAGGACCATGTTTGTCACGTAGACACTCCCTGATAGGTACCAGGGGGCCACTGTAAATACCTGTCCTTTGTCAGTGAGAAGCTTAGGTTTGGTTCTGAAATGTTTGTTAAAAGCTGTTTTGAACTGTGGTCTTGGCTTAGGCTGTTAGGTTATTTTGAGAGATAGTGATAAGAGATCTTTAAGTTAGAGCCTTAGCCATATTATTGACTTGAGTGAAAGGGTAAGTCGCAGCATGTAAGTTTAGTATTTCTTTAAAATTTATATTCTAGATTTCAGAAATACAGAGGCCTTAAGAGCTTCCGGACTTCTCCATGGGATCCTAAGGAAAACCTTCCTCAAGATTATGCACGGATCTTTCAGTTTCAGAACTTTACTAATACTAGGAAATGCATCTTTAAAGAGATTGAGGAAAAAGAGGTCGAGGGAGCTGAGGTATATGCCTTCCTTTTTATCCATCCCTACAATTTGCTTTCATTTGCCAAGGTGCCCTTCCTTTACTCCTTCTCGAATTGGCAGAAGTACCTTGTTTAGTTTTGTGCTGCCCACAGCTTAATTAGTGGAGCCACTGAGTCATTGTTAAGTGTGATATTGGGAACAAAGAGGCATCAGAGATGTTAACTGGAAAAAGTTTAATCTGGGTAGTTGAGGCATCTGTGAAAGGCAATTTTGAAGGGCGAGAGTTGGTGTTAGGGAAGTAGGAGACTTTTAACATACTTGAACATATGCATCATCATTATTGAGGCCTTAAGGGTAATTATGTGTTTTCTGATTTCTTCTGGCAGGTTGGCTGGTATGTCACACTTCATGTCTCTGAAGTACCTTTCTCTGTGGTTGAGTACTTCAAGCGAGGAGCACCCTTGATTGCAATTTCTTTACTACCTCACGAACAGAAGGTGAATTAGTATCTGTGGGAAATGGGAGTTATGACACTTTCCAAGTAGTTTTGTCAGTCTAAAATTTTATTTTTGACTGACATTTTGTTCATTGAGATGCGACAAATCTGCTTTTAGGATTAGGAATCAGAACAGAGAAGTCAATGATGGTTTTATCCAACATGTCTGAACCTGTCTGAAGCTTCTCAGTGATGCAATCCGTGTGGTTCTGAGACTTCTCTAAGTATGTTTGTCAGATCAGATTTTAACCAAGGGTTGTCAGCCTTAAAAAGTAAGAGCATTTATGCGAAGGTGTAGATCTCTTTTCTCTTGACCAGCAGTCATGTAGATTGGGGAGAATGTGAGAACTTTGGCCTTTAGTCAATGTAAGGTTTGAGAAAGAAGGGTCTTGAATGAGTGTTTTTGAGTTGTGTGGTGAGTGAGTGGCTTGAAGGCACTGACCATGTGGCAGATGTTGAGCTAGCTTTTGCATGTTAGACACAGGAATGTTGACTAATAGAAGGACATGAAAACTTTGAAAACCAGACTATGTTTGGCTCAAATGCCAGTTGTTGGTGGAAGTAAAAGACAAATCTGTGTCTCATCATTTGTACTCTACTATAAATTAGCATTGTCAATCCTTAGAGTGAATCTGAATACGTTAGTTTGGTTTGCCACCTTTCAGGTTAAGCTGTTCTCTGCCTAGACATGAAGTTGTTTTTCTTACCTGGTCCCCAGATGTCAGTACTAAATATGGTGGTGAGCCGGCACCCTGGCAACACTGAACCTGTGAAAGCTAAAGAGGAACTGATCTTCCACTGTGGGTTCAGGCGCTTTCGAGCCTCACCTTTATTCTCTCAGCACACTGCAGGTAAGCAGTGGGAAACCGTCTAGATTATTGTCCGTCTTGTCTTTTGCAGGACTATGACTTTTCGAACCAAGTCTCTGATTAGAGGCATTTTCAGTACTCTGGTGTAGAAGTCAATGATGTATTTATTCAAAATGTCTGAACCTGTCTGAAGCATCCCAGTGATGCAGCCTCTGTGTGGTGCTGAGGCTTCTCTGCCACGAGTATTTGTTCCAGAGTAGGTTTTGAATCAGAGTTGGCAGCTTTAGAAAAATGGTGTGTCAAAGTGGCATACCATTTGATATGTCAGTGGCAGTGCTGTTGACAGCTAGGGATGGTCCACAGCTGGGTAAAACAGAGATTGTAGCTTCTGAGATGTTGAAACTGGATGAGAGTTTAGAAGTGGTGACCAGGGACACTTCTGTAGTAAAAATTATTGTACTCCTACACATTAGGAGTGGAAGGTGTTTTGTACTAACTTGGGCTTCTGAACATTCCCTACATTCAGCTCTCAGCAGTGGCGGAAGGAAAATGATGAAGGCAGTATTAATGGGTGCTCTGGATAATTTCTGTTCTCACCAGCCATGGCTGTCTGAATGAGGGATTAACTTTTCTTTCCTTTAAAATATTTTATTTCCCTATAACTTCAGTATTTAAAAAGGAGGGTTTCACTGAAGGTAAAAACAAAAACCCCAAGATCAGAGGTCAGCAAAATATGGCCATTGGGCCAAATCTGTCCCACTGTTAAAGTTTTGTTGGAACACAGTTGTTGTTTTTTTTTTTTTAACGTATTGTCTGTGGTTGTTTTTGTGCTACAATGACAGAGTTGAGTAATTGGCAGACCCTATATGACCCCAAAGCCTAAACTATTTCCTATCTGGCCCTTTATAGAAAATGTTTGCCAATCCTTGCTCAAAATGAAAAGCTGTTGATTTACTGGACATATATTCTCTATAAAACACTGATTCTCAAATGAGGTAGGGGTGGTGGGTATCAGAATCACCTAGAGAACTTTTTCAAACTGAAAATACAATCTAGGCTCTAAGATTCTGCCTCCAGTTGAAAAATCATTCTAAGAGGATTGGGTTGTATCTTTTAATTATTTTGAGACAGGAATATATTTTGAGAACTAGTGGGGTAAAGGAACACTAGTCGTCTTGAGTTTAAGAGGTGCAGTTATGTAGCTTTTCACAGTCTTCTGGATTAGTTTTAGTTTCTCAAAATGACTGGTTTTTATTTTTTAACCCTTATTATGACAGCGGATAAACATAAATTTCAGAGATTCCTGACTGCTGACATGGCCCTGGTGGTGACAGTATATGCCCCAATCACTTTTCCTCCTGCATCTGTGCTGCTTTTCAAACAGAATAGCAATGGTGAGTTCACAGAGGTAAACAGACTTGCAGGTCCCTCATAGATTTAACACAGTTTTCTGTATTTAGATTTGGAAGCCAAATGGTATGAAGAAGGTAATGATGCTTTTCAGAATATTCCATCTCAGCCTCATAGTGGGTCTAAGCAGGGATGACAAATGGGATTTGATCTTACTTGTAAACTTTAGCAACTTGGTAGAGGCTGCTCAGAGTGCTATATTTAGACTAGATTCTGGGGACAGGCTCAGCAGGAATATCACTTAGTAATCTTTACTGTGGGTGGATCTAGGAGGGCAGCACAGTACATCCCTACTTTAAAGTTTCTCTAAGATCTTGTATAGGTCTTTAAAAATGGATTGGAGCAATAAATGAAGGCTCTGGCCTATAGACTCCTGCTGCTCTGTTTTTGTCTTTTAGGAATGCACAGCCTTATTGCCACAGGCCATCTATTGTCAGTGGATCCAGACAGAATGGTCATCAAGAGGGTTGTTCTGAGTGGTCATCCTTTCAAAATTTTTACTAAGATAGCAGTAGTGCGTTACATGTTCTTCAGTAGAGGTAGGTGTGAAGGATGGAATCTGATTGCCTTTGTTAGGTGAAGGTTGGGGTTACATTTTGTGGGTAAATGTTTCATCTTTCATCTTGGTCTTCTGTGTGTATCATTCTAAGAGGATGTGCTGTGGTTTAAACCAGTGGAACTGAGAACAAAGTGGGGCCGCAGAGGACACATCAAGGAGCCTTTAGGTAAGAAAGCATGGTGTTAGATTTCCACAATGTTACTAAATGACTATTAGGGTAGAAGACCACTGCTAAAATTTTGTTTTAATTTGACCAACTTGCTTTTTTCTTTCTAGGTACTCATGGCCATATGAAGTGCAGTTTTGATGGGAAGCTAAAATCTCAGGACACAGTACTGATGAATCTCTACAAACGAGTTTTCCCCAAATGGACTTATGATCCACATGTACCAGAACCAGTACCTTGGGTGAAAAGTGAGACTTCTTCTATGGGGCCTGAGGTGGACATGGAATAATGGATTCAATGGGATTCTGTCTCATTGCTGGGAACCTACAGGTTGTGATGGGGCTAAGTTTGTGTTGTCAACTTTAGCCTAGAGGTCTGCTGCCCCTTTTTGCAAAAGGTTTTTCTTGGCCTTGACAAGGTATCTCAGTTAAGCATGGATGTGTGTCTACTGCTGCTTAGTCCAAAAAACTATTAAATCTTACTCAAATATCCACTCTCCATTAGGATTTTGAAAGCTGTTTAAGAGAGTAAGATGGGAAGTTGATAGTGACTAGAAAACAAAATTTCCAAATGTTTAGAGACATGGAATCCCATTTCTTCCTTACGGATAAATTAAACAGAAAGAGATTGATAAGGAGATGGCCTTTCAGCCTGCTTCACCCAGGTTACGGAGGTTAAGTCTACATTTCCACCACTGAGCACAATACAAATGTTCTTTACTTCTGGGGAAACTGTTTGAAAATGCTGAGACAGCACAGCAGCCACTCCAACACCAGCTGTAGGTTCAATAAGCAGTTTCATCCTCTCCCACACCAGCTGGGTTGCATACTGTTGGTATAGAAGGGAGTAAGAATTAGTGAAATGGAGAAGGGGGAAAAAAGCCTACTTGGTTGGCCTTTACAATTAAAGGTCAAGTGAGACACACACATGACTTTTTTTCATCCTAACTGCTTCTACTGTTGAGAGGGTTGTCCTAATATCTAGGTCCCCTGTCACATGTCATGAAGTCACCTACTCAAGTCCTCAGTGGATGAGTTGCTACTTAAAAGAGAAGTTTCTTTTGCCAAAGAAGTTGCTCTGTTCTCGTTATTTTCTTTCCTGTTGGAGGCTCACCTTAATTTCATCCTCTGTGACAATGAAGACATCATCCACAAGGTCCCTTATAATAGGCCAGGTGTTTAAGCCAATGCTGGATTTGACACCATCTGCTATGGTTTCTGGAGGACAGGGATTGGGGGTCAGTTCCCCTTTCAGCTTGGACTGGTAGCAGTCATCTGCATTCAAGGGTTCGGCAGCATAGACCTTCACACTAGGTCTCAGAGCCTGGAAAGAGGAATATTAGACATCTTACCACTAGCCACAGCATTTTGCCTGCATGCCTGCAGTAAAATAGGCAGTACATGTAACATTTCTGCCCAAGTAAGAGCCTTATCTATGACAGATTTAATGAAAATATGACCTTAAAGCACTTTAAATTGTATACCTAATACTGGTTGTCAGTTGCCTAGATCACATCTAGTTCTACTGGTAACTTGGAAAAAGAGTAGCCCCTGACCTGGGTAGCAGGTTGGTGAGATAGAGTTCAGGGACAGGACTGTGAGGGTGCCCCTCATGGTAACTGCTTTTGTGTTGTAAAGTTGATTTAAAAAAGGGTAGTGAGATTTAAAAAAAAATGAAAAGGATCACGAGGCGGAGACGGGACTTCCATTTCAAGTGTCAGAATAATGGCAAGGAACAGCAATTTGAAGGAAATGTTGAACAAATAACACAATGTATTATAATGTAAAATAAAATCCTCTGCTGAAGTGGGGAGTCCTCCAGAAGTTTTCTCACCTTAACTGTAATTGCTATTCCAGCAACCATTCCTCCTCCTCCTACAGGTACCACCAGTGCATCTACCAAGGGAACCTTTAGTGAAGATATAAATAGCTCTATTTAATAACCAGCTTTATATGCACATATATAATAGTTGACTATACAGTCAAACATCAGATCTACTAGTAGCTCAGTGAGAAGAACTAAGATTTTACCTGGTTTAGCACTTCCATGGCAATTGTCCCTTGCCCAGCTATCACTGCAGGTTCCTGGTTAGGATGTACGATGATCCCTTCTGTTTCTTCCATAATTCTTTTTGTAACATTTTCTCTGGACTGAAAGAGTACATTAATTTAGTTTACTTGGTTTGTATTTAATAGAGTTTCTAATAAGTTCAACTCAGTCATTTAAGACTTTATTGGCCATCTGTGCTCAAGTCTAATGGTGGGGGAGGGGTAGAATATAAATAATATATGTATAAGTGCTATGGAGAAAAGTTCATTTGTATAGGGTACTTAGGAAGGGCCTCCGGTAAAGTGACATTTGAAGAGATTTGAGTCAGTCCTGCAGATCTTCAGAATATTCTAGGGAAAGAGTAATTCTAAGTGCAAAGGAGTGCTTGGCCTTTCTGAGCAACTGCTAAGTTAGTGTGGTGTGGAGTGTTTGGGGGAGAATAATGGGAGATGAGGTCAGAAAGATAGGAATGGGCTGGTTCATTGAGGCTTTATATGATTGGAAGAACTTTGGTTCCCACTGTATATGACATGGGAAACCACTGGAGGATTTTGAGCTGACAACAGACAAGTTGTAACTAAGTAGATAGCTCTGGTTGCTCTTTGAAAACAGACAAGTTGGGCAAAGGTGGAAGCAGAAATTGGTTAGGAGGCTACTGAATCTATGTGAGAACTGATGTTGGTTTAAATAGTAGAGGCTGTTATAAGTAAGTTGGATTATGTAAGTATTTTGAAAGTAGGACTAAGATTTGGATGTTGGGTGCAGAAGAGTTACCAAGATGACTCCAACATTTGAGCAATTAGAAAGATAAAAGTTGCCATTTATGGAGATGGAGAAGACTGGAAGAGGAGCAGTATGGGTGCGGGGAATAATCAGGAGTTTGGTTTTAGACATAGTAAGTTTGAGATGCCTGTTAAGACATCCAAACAGGAAGCCGTTGGATAATCAAATCTGGGTTAAGGGGCAAAGGTCAGGGTTAGTGTTAAGTGTATAGGTGGAGATTTAAACTAAGACTAATATCATCTGAATGAGTGTAGATAGAGAAAAGGTTGGGTATGACAACATTTAGAGATGGAGAGAAAACAGGAGACTAGAAGGAGCACCCAATAAGGTAGCAAAAGAAGTTTCACTTGACAGTGAAAGCTATTAAGGTGGTACTGAACATTGCTCCCTTCCTTACCTCATCACTTGGTTCACTGTACACAATAGAGGCTCCATAGGCTTGTATTGCCAGTTTTTTACAGTTGGGAGCTGTTTGGGGCACCACAATATAAGCAGGAATCCCTGAGATTGAGAGACATATTTAGTACAAATTGGGAGAATTTAATATACAAATTTCTGTCCAGTTGCTTGTAATCAGGAACTCAGAAGTTTACTTCCCACAGCTATCACCAACTCACTGAAAGTAAGTATACTTTTTCACTCCTGTCTGATGATCCTACCCAGTACCTTGAGAAATTAGTCAAGTACCTTCCAATTTAGCAGCATAGGCTAGAGCCTGGCCATGGTTTCCACTACTGTGAGTAACAACAGCTTTGGGTTTCTCTTCCAAAGTGGTAGGAATCAAACCTCTGATTGCATTGAGGGCACCACGAATCTGGAAAAGAGGGATGGTGAGTTCATGTAATTGATTTAAGTTTCTTTTCAAAAAACCAAGCAGCTTTTCTAGATTTTTCTCTTCCTAACACCATATATCCAGTTTATCACTGAGTCTTAACTGATTTTATCTCCTAAATATCTTGTGTCTTTGCCACTACCTTGGTGAGGCCTCATTTCTCAACTTGTGTGTTATCAAACCTCAACTGTTCTGCCTCAAGGATCATTCTCATCTAATATTTCCACTAGTTTATGAAAGTGATATTTTAAAAACAAATGTTATCTTTGCCTTTTTTTGTAAGAAAAGTACAAATTTCTTACAAGTTGCTGCCTTTGTTTCTGTTTATTTCTGGGTTGCTGCCTTTCAAAAACACATCTACTGCCTTTATTACTGTTGCAGCCATCCTAAATGGTTTCTAATTTCCCTCTTGTACCGCTGAGCATGCTCATAACCTCAACCTGTAATTCTTTTCCTCCACTCCCTGATCCAGCTAAAAGTACTCATCCTGTAAAACTTGGATCAAAAGTCATCTGACTCCACTTTCTTGATCTCCCAGGCAAAATTAGTCACTTCATTCTCTATTCTTCTATGGCACTCTGTATGTATCTCTCTTAAGACGCTTCTCGTAAACCTATTTGTCGCCCAGCCTGTCTTCCCCTGCAAATAAGGACATAGGGGAAGACCTACTGTACATATGCCTAGTACAGATAGTGAAAATAAATGTGTGAGGAATGAAGAATAAACCGTGGCAGAAGCAAAGAGCAAAAGAATGGAGAGTTTCTGTTTTACTATAAAAGCTCTCAGTTAGTGGGTAGGGAAAAAAGTAGATTCTTGAAATCTTAAAAGCTACTCCTTAATGGGTAATACCTGTCAGGCACAATACCAAAAGCATCTTTCAGATTTTTACTTGAAAGGATCTTAAAGCTCAACCCAATGCTCAAAAAATTTTGGTAATGAATCAACATACAAAAGTCTATCTTTTTTGCATAGGAAAGGCACATGTTTCGTAGAAAAAGATTTCGTTATTTGAGGGTTTAGCTAGGTTTAGGCCTTCTGTATTCACAATAAGGTATAAACAGCATGTTGACACAAAGTGAAAGCTTAAACTTGGTTATACTAGGTGATCACACTTGCCCATTTTACCTTGCAACAGTGCAGGGTGATGCCTATTGTCTCTTTCATTCTCAAACATGACCTAGTTTGGATAGTAATTATATCATCACCCTAATTAAGGAATTTTGAGGTTGTGTAAACGTGGCTCAAAGTAACCAGGACCAGGAAAATTTCTACAACCCTTCAGCTCTAAAAAGATATTCATTCAGTAAGGAGATCAGATAAATTTATATGTGAAAGGGGTGTGAAAAGATATGACACTATCAAAAGGATTGTTACCTTAAAAGATCCAGTTTTCTGGAAGAGTTCACATTTGAAGAAAAGATTGCGCCCTGTTACTTGATTCAAAATGGAGCTTGTTAACACTGGTGTAAGGTGGATAAAATCTTGGATGTTGATATGAGCTTTTTCAACATCATCAAAGGAGATGCAGTACTGTGCACACATGGTTCTGAAACCCAGGAATAAGAAAGAGGTCAAAATAAAGTGAGAACTGTCTATTACTGGGGCTCTAGAATCTTTGTATATAAAGGAATTTGTCTTGAAGCTGTTTCTTAGTAAAGATTTTTTTTTCTGGTGAAGTTTTATTGGAAGTAACTGGTGATGATTACCGAAGGCTTACAGCTCACCCCTCACCCATACCATCCATCTCTTGACTGCCATTGGTCTATACATTTTCATCATTGTAATTAACTGGGTTCAAAATCTTTTATAAATCTTTATTTTAAAAATAATTTGACAATAGGGAAAACTGCCTACAATCCTAACATCTTAGTAAATTACATTCATTTTCTACATTTCCTTTTGTTTTCCATATACATACATTACATGACAGTTAAAATCAAATATAATATTTTGTTTACTCCTCCATTTGGCTCAGTTTCTTCAAAATTTTCATAATTATAATTTTAAATAACTGCATTATGCTTCCATTTTCACTTTTTATTGTAGCATTTAAACATATTCTTTATTTTTCCTTATTAATAAACGGAAGCAATGCATGTTTCATAGAAAAACAGAATTTAATCTGCTTTCTCACCGAAGACAATTGCTATTTAAGCTCTGGTATTTGTTTTTCCAGGCCCACCTATATATGCAGACAAAAACTTTTTGACAGGTTTGGTAACTTGCTTTTTTCAGATAATTTTATGAATATTTATGAATCTTTGCTTATCGATAGGCACATTTATGCAACCTTTTAAATGACTTAATAGTACTTTTTTTTTGCAACAGTACTGTAGATTTACATAACTTTATTGTTGAACATTTAGAGTTTTCTCTATAATAAATGATGATGTAATGAACAGCCTCATTCCAAGATCTTTGTGTAGTTCCATACATGCATTGGGTAGATTCCACCAAATGGTATTTTGCATCAAAAGGCACGCACACTTCTAAGACAGTAATACTCACTGCCAAAATGATTTCCAGAAGAGTTGTAGATTACTCCAATTTACACTCCCAACAGCAGTTTCTAAGAAATGTCCAATTTCCTTCACCTTTGCTGTATCATTTTTACCTGTCAATTTAATGAAATGTCTAGTAGTTTGAATTTATATTTCTTTATTTTTTCTTTATACTTATTGGCCACTTATTATATAATGAATCTTTAACATGCTGTGTACTTACCAAATTGTCTTTTTCCTCTGGAATGCCATATGTATCAATTAAATTTCTATTAATGCTAGGGGGTTTTCTGGACTTCACATTTTGTTCCATTGATCAGACTGCTAATTCCTTTTTTAGTTGTTCATTGTATTAATGTTCTTCCCTGATTTTCTAAAATTTATTGGCTTTCTCACACATAAATTCTTCCAAAGATCTAATAGTTTTATTGTTCATTCTCCAAACATTCACACTATCTGCAAATAAAGATAATTTGTCTTTACCTTATAAATATCCCTCTGGTAACTTTTTCAATGATTTCACAGTTATTGGTTTTATGTGGATTTGCCACCTCAATTTCAGTAACTATTTTTGCAAAATCATTTAACTTAAAATTTCAAACTTATTAGTATAAAGTTGTACATATTAATATTTCTAAGTATTCATATCTGGGACATTTGTTCATTCATTTATTCAATCATGAAATACTGAGCACCTTCTATGTGTCAGATACTGTTTGGGCTGGGGATATAGTGTTAGTAAAATAGATCTGTCCTTGCTCTCATACAGCTCACAATTGAGTGGAGAGATGTGTAATAAGTAATCCAAAAACAAGTATGCATTTACAAATAGTGATAGGTGATATCAGGGAAGTGCATTATGATAGGATACTATAACCTTATTTAGATCAGGGAAGGCGGTTAAGGAAGGCCCTCTATGGAGAAGTGAAATTAAGTTATGACCCATAAGATGAATGGGCAGAGTAGGGGGGAAAGTTTCGGGTAGAGAGAATAATATGTATAAAGCCTTTATGGAGGAAAAGAGGTTGGCATATTCCAGGAACTAAAGGAAGGCCAATGTATCTGAAAATAGTGATCAAAGGGGAGTGTGCTAAGAAATGAATGAATGTGAGGTTGGCAGGGTCTAGATCATAACGGATCATGACCCATGGATTTTTTTCTTAAGAGCAATGGAATACCATTAGATAATTTTGAGCAAATAAGTGACATTTTAAATTTTATATTTTCAGAAAATTACTCTGGAATGAAAAGAAAAGAGATAAGAGTGGAATCTGGAAATTTGGTTAAGAAGTATATTATAGTTCTCCACATGAAAGATAACAGGGGCTTGGATGGTGAAAGTGGAGGCAGAAAAAAAAATGATTCATTCAAGATACATTTTGGAAAAACAGACCTAATTAAAACATGGGTGAAGGACTTGAATAGACATTTCGCTAAAGATATATACAAATGGCCAAACAAGCACATGAAAAGATACTCAACATCACCAATCATTAGGGAAATGCAAATCAAAACCACAATGAGATACCACCTTATACCTATTAGAATGACTAATATTAAAAGCCCCCCCATAACAGAAAATAAGTTGGCAGGAATGTAGAGAAACTGGAGCCCCTATGCACTGTTGGCGGAAATGTAAAATGATGCAGTTCGTATGGAAATCAGTATGGTAGTTCCTCAAGAAATTAAACAGAATTACTATGTGATCTAGCAATTCCACTTCTAGATATATACCCAAAAGAATTCAGAGAGAGTCTCAAAGCCATTTCTACATCTATGTTCATAGCAGTATTATTCACAATACTCAAAAGGTAGAAGCAACCCAAGTATCTATTGACAGAGGGATAATAAAATCTGGTATATATATATATATATATATATATATACACACACACACACACACACACACACACACACACACACACACACACACAATGGATTATTATTCACCTTTATAAAGGGACATTCCAATACATTACAACATGGATGAACCTTGGGGATATTATGCTAAGTGAAATAAGCTAGTCACAAAAAGACAAATACTTACGATTACACTTATGGGAGGAACCTAAAGTAGTCAACTTCATAGAAAGTAGAATGGGGATTGCCAGAGGTTGGGGGAAGGGAACACACGTTGTTTAATGGGTGTAGTTTCAGTTATGCAAAATGAAAAGAGTTCTGGAGATTGGTTGTACAACAATGTAAATATACTTAACACTACTGAACTATACACTTAAAAATGGTTATGATAGTATATTTCATGTGTATTTTAGTATAATTTAAAACACACACACAAAGAGGTCCATTTTGGAAATTATAATTAGTTAAGCCTTTTGTTTGCAAGTGATAGAACCCCAATTTTTGAACTGCCTTAGGCACAGGAAGAAGGTAATGAGATTTACTGGCTCTTGGAATCAAAGGAAGAATTGAACCATGGGGAGGGCAGGAAAATGGAGCTTCAGGAACAACTGAAACCAGGGACTTGAGATTTTCCAAGACTCATTGTTTCTCACCTCTACGGCTTTCTGCATGTCAGCTTCATTCTCTTTCTTTGCAGACCAGCTGGATCCACATGGTAGGATGCATGACTGCTGACAGCTCCTGTGTTTTACATTTATGGCTTCCACACTGGAGAAATTTTCTTTTTTTCTTAGTTTCAGTTCAAAAAGTTCTGGGTAAGGACTTTGATTGGCCCATCTTGGCCCAGGACCAGTGCCCCAGGGTATGAGGTCCTTTAAGACCATACTATGCAATGGTCAAAAATATTTATAGAAACATGAAAAAGAAACAATGATTTCTACAACACAATATCAATTATGTACATTTAAAACATACACACACAAAACACTACATATTATTCAAAGATGTATATCCAAGGACGTATTTCAAACATATTAGAGTGGCGACCTAAGCATGGAAGGTAGGAACATGAGTGGGTACTGGAATGAAGGGAAAAAGATAAAATGAGAAAGGTCTTGTTGATGACAATGTGAACCAAATAGTATAAGTCACTCAAATCTCTGCACCTGAGGGCAAAATAGGTGCAATGAAGGGCGTCAGAAAGCAAAGAAAGAAAAAGAGAAAAACTAAAAGAAAAAGTACTCCTGAGTGAGTGAGGGGCAGTTTTAAATAGAGAAAAGGAAGGGGAGAATGTTGAGGTGATGACTTCTATAGAAGTCCACTAGAGATAGAAGAGACATACCCTGATATTGGATTGAATATGGGGAGTGAGGGAGATGGAGGTATCATATACAACTCCTGGGTTTTGAATAGTGGTATAATTTATTGAGATATAAGACTGGCAAAGAAACGAGTATTTTAAAGGAAAATAAGAGATTTGATGAGCTAAATTCAAATTAATTATAAGACAGCCAAGAGGATGTCCTTTAGGCTTCTTTTTTCTTTTTGCCAGAAATGTATCTATTTTAGTCTATTTCATTTATGAAGAATGAGCTCTTCAATTTATCAAGTACTGTTCTTTTTCCCTTGTTAATTTCTAATTTTATCTTTTCTTTTTCTACCCTTGTTGAATACTTAGCTTACTAATTTTCATTCTTTTTAAATTAATAAAAACATTTAAGGCTACAAATTTTTCTCTGAGTACAGCTTTAATAATATACCATAGATTTTGTGTGCAATATTTTCATTACTCTTAATGTCTAAAGAATCTATGATATTGTTTACTTTTTTGACCCATGAGTTATTTAAAATTGGCATTTAAAAAAAAATTCCAAGTGATTAGAATTTTTTAATCTGTGGTTATTCATTTCTAGTTTTATTACTTCTATTCAGAAATTGAATTTCTCCCTCTTCCATTATCCAAATTTGCTTTGTTTTTGGATTACTCATAGGTGACCAAATCCATACTGTAAAAATGTAAAACATTACAAGCTCTACCATTAAATCCACTCTCTTCCACAAAGATAACCACTTTAAAGTTTGATATGTATTCTTTCACTTTTTCTGCTGTATTTACATAGAAATTTACATATGCAATAAATGGTTTTGTTGCACACATATAGAACCATACTCTATATATTGTCTTGCAATTGGCTTAAAAAAATTTAACATCTTGAAGACTGTTTCATGTCAACACATATTTTAATTCTTTAAACTCAGAAGCTTTCATTGTGAGACAGGTCTGAATATGGTTGTCTTTTAATTTATTTTTACCTGGTATTTCATGAGCCCTTTAAATCTCATGGTTAAATTTAAATCCTAAATTCAATTTTTTCCATCAACTTAGCAAATTTTCTTCTATTATTTAATTGCTCTTCCTCAGTCAGCTCTGTTATGACCTTCTGGAACTAGTTATTTGATTATTAGTTTTCTGGATACATTCTCCATGTCTTCTGTCCTTATCTCTTACAGTTTTAATCTATATTTTCCTTCTGAATTCTGGTAAAGTTTAACTTTTGTGCAGTTCCACTGACACTTTTGCATTAATTTGGCAATCATGTTTTTCCTGTTTAAGTTTCCATTTTATTTTCCATCTTAAAAAAACAAAACTTATGCAATGTCCTCTCCAATTTCAATGTAAAAACAAATGAGTATTTAACATTTCTTTCTACTTCTTTCATATCTGCCTTAAAGACTGCCGTTTGCTCTGACCCCTCAAATTACTCCCTTTCTTCGGAATCACTGAATTTTTTCACGTATTGCCTTTCTCCATCTGCTTCACTTTCTGGTGGCAAAGTGTCTGACACATAATAGAACTGAATGAGTTGTGTCATAGTGTTCAAATATTTCAGGCCCGGTCTAAGGAATAACTTGTAACTATTCTTTGATAGTATAGAGTTTCAAAAGACTAAGTGGGATTGGGAAGGAGCTAGGGCTGAAGGGAAACAGCCTTGGGGGAGGGAGTTTCACCACAGTTTTGAAAAGTGTTCCTGAACAAGAAGTTAAAATACCAGTCTTCTGATCCAGTTACATTTTAAAGATGGGGGGAAAAAAAATCAACCTGAAATTTAGGGAAGTCAAGTAATTTTTCCAAGAATTCACAGTGATAAATTCCAAAATCGATTAAAACTTCCCGATTTACTTCTACACAATTCTTTCCTCAGCAAGAGTCAATTACACTGTATCTTTTAAAGAATAAGTCGGGAGGCTTGGAAATATACTTTTCCATAAAGGAAGACTTTGATACTCTTGTATTTATCGACCATGTCAATCTGGGTAATGACCTCAATTCTCTGGGATTTGGTTTCCTCATCTTTAAAAAGAAGAGGGGGGAGGGGGGATAATTATTCTTACAAGATCAGTAAGGTTCCCAAGTAAAAGCCTGAGGCACTAGTGCAGCCCTGTGTCGGGACACCCTGGCTTAAGATGAGTGGAGGAGGCCAGATTGAGGGGTGCCTCCGTCAACCCAAGTCCCAGACCAGCACCAGTGTCCTCGATGGCCACCAAAGCAGCATCAGCTACCGCCGCCAACGCCCGCCGGGCCTAGCTTGGCCAGGCCTCGCCTCGCCTCACCTCACCTCACAGGTGCCGCGCCTCCAACACCAGCCTCGGCTCACCGTCCTCCGACCACACCTCTGCGCACGCAAGGCGCACGCGCGGCGTCCACCTCCCCCGCTCAGGATCGCGCTCCGGCATTTGCCTTCTGTGTCGGCCGAACGCGCGTTCAGCGCTTTTCCTCCCAGTGCGGCCACCGTCGTTTGGGGAGGAGGACGGGAGGGGGCGGGGAAAAGGGTGGGAGGTGGATGAGCGCGCGCGCCGCCAGTCCGTCGTGGTTTCCTGGCTGCGCGCGGCAGTGGCAGAGTAGCTGCAGCTGTAGCAGCAGCCGCGAAGATGGCGGAGGGGTTGGAGCGCGTCCGGATCTCCGCGTCGGAACTGCGAGGAATCCTGGCCACTCTGGCTCCGCAGGCCGGGAGCAGAGGTGAGTCGCGCCGCCCAGCTCCTGGGCCGGGTTTGCCCGCCCCGCCTCCCTCTCCTCCTCTGCCTCCTCCCAGCTCGGTCCGCGGCGCTCCGGAGCCCCCGCCCCTTCCCCCAACAGTGGGGGCGGGGGCCGAGGGCGGTCCCCTGGCGGACTTACCAGCTCCAGGGCCTGTGTGGGGTCCGGGTCAGCTAGTTCTTCTGGCCCTCTTCGGGAGAACCCAACCCGAGTTTCTGCCTCCGCCCCCTTTCTCACTGCGAAGGTGACTGTTCCCCACTGCCCCAGCCATCTCAGACCAGCCCATGGATTTTCAGTCGTCAGCAGACGCGAAAAGGAGTGGGCGCTGGGGTTTGGTGGAGGCCCCGGGGTGTGTCGTTCCCAGAAGAATCATCTGCAGGCCTGCTCGATCATCTCTTTAGCTTTGGAGAGAAGGAACTAGGGAACGGAGGAGGAAGGTTTAACAGCTTTGGACTTCCGTGCTGAACTTTTTTCCCCAAGGCAGGCTTCTGAAGGCTGCGCCATTGGAGAGATCCAGTACCTCAGAGAGTTGACTCTACTCTTGTTTGGCCTTGGTATGCGTGGGAGCAGTTTTTATCAGAGACAATGCTCAACTTGCAAGTTAAAGTCTCCAGCCACACCAGGAAAGCTCCAAAGAAGATTCTAGTGTTTAATCTCTTCTTTGTTAGACATTGGAGTTGTGTAGAATGGTAGCTATGTTTCTGTAGACCTGTGGCCAAAGTCTGTGAAGTTGGTTTTCGTTGATCAACTGAATTGGATTTTTCAGGTTGTTTTCTCTCTCTGCTCTGGAAAGTAGTAGTAGTAGCTCTTCTACCTTCCTCCCTCTCTCCACTTTACCTAAGTTATAAAGGCTGCTGAAGATGAACTATTCTGTAGTTAAACTGCTTTACCTTTATTCATACTTGATGAAGCAGTCTTTTAGACTTCTGAAAATACTGAAGCAATGTTTCAAACTTCAGAGTTTGTTTTTGTTTTCTGTTTTGTTATACCCATGGGTGTAAATGCTGGAGCATATGATCCCTGTTATGGGTTTGTTTACACTGGTGTTTACAGAACAATACTAGGACTTTATGTAGCATCCCATTTTGTATACTCTGTGATCTCATTCATTCCTGTCACTTTCACACTGAGATGTTTAGTGCCTATTTGTAGTAGTCTCTCGCCTTAACAGACAAAGGTAACTGAAACAAAAAATACTTGCTTATCTGTCATTCAGTAAGTTCATGAATCCTGGAGAGTGGTTTCTGAAGCCCTGTGCTCTTACTCTTGAGTGCCCCAGTCCTTGGTATTTTAAGTGCATGTCACAATACTTCTATCATCTTCCTGGGAAAAGCTCCCTTATGGAACTTTTTCCTTCTCATATTCCATCATCATAGTAGCAGTTAGTCTCAGTATTCTAATGATGATAGTCTGAGCAGTATTTCCTTGGAATGACTCTGTTGGCTTCTGTTAGAGAGTTGGTGAGCATGAGTGGAGTTGAAAAATGTGAAAGGAGCTGCTTCCTTTTTGCTTAGTGGGAGGTATATGATTGGGTAATTGGTATCCTAAAGAAGAGGATTTTCCTGGCCAAGTCCAGAGACTGGAGTTGCAATTTTTTTTCTGCAGAGATGTTTAGAACCATGGGTTATTGTGCATGCCCTTCTTTGTATGTTAAAAGGACTTAACCACCCTGGAAAAAGAAAAAACTAAGATGTATTTGAGGGTTCTATAGTAGATATAGTAGAACAGTCTAATGCTGAAATGATTAAAGATCTTTTATTCTGATGGTAATAGGGTAGTTTAGGGTTTTGGAGATCCAAATATGACTTAGGTAACACATGATTTTTTTTCTGTTTCTCTAGCCCAGGTGGAGATAGCTTCAACACACTTAAGTCCTTAGCCTTGCCACTTCCTGAATAAATATTGTAAACTTAGTAGAATTGCTGCTTTTGCAAAAATTTCCTTCTTTGTCCAGTAGTAATAGCATTTCGATATTTGCTTGACTTTTCTGTTACATTACCAGAATGACATTTTTTCCCCTTCCCTCCTTTATTTTTTTTTCTTCTATGCTTTCCTCCCCAATGCTCTCTCCAACGTCACAGAAAACATGAAGGAGCCCAGGCAGCGGAAAGATAACAGGCGCCCAGATCTGGAAATCTATAAGCCTGGTCTTTCTCGACTAAGGAACAAATCTAAAATAAAGGAACCCTCTGGGAGTGACGAATTTAAAGATGAAATTGTTAATGATAGAGATTCTTCTGCTGTTGGAAATGGGGTGCAGCTCATTAAAGATATCTGCAAGGACCTGGACAACCAACAGCAAAATGGTCCTGTAGACCCAGAAAATATTCAGGCACAGGAGTCCTTTCCTAGGACTGCTGGGCAAGAAGATCCAAGCCTAAGAATTATCAAGAGAACAAAGAAACCTGACATGCAGATCTATCAGCCTGGAAGGCGTTTGCATACTGTTATCAAAGAATCGACTAGCCGAGTGGATGAAGAAGAAATCCTCAACCAGGTAGAACAGCTGAAAGTAGAGGAAGATGAGTATAGGGGACATATAAAAGAGGAGGCTGTGAATAAACCAGACAAAAATGAGGCAGAAAAGAGCCTAAATGATGACAGAGTAAGGGTCACAAAGGGAGAAAAAGGAAAGAGGATTGAAAAAGGGGAGGTGATGAAGAAAGTGAACGATGACCCATCACAGGGGAAGCTGGGTTCTGCAAAGCGCTATTCCCGCTCAGACAAACGAAGGAACCGCTACCGCACTTGCAGCACCAGCTCAGCTGGTAGCAATAACAGTGCTGAGGGGACTGGCCTGACTGATAATGGATGTCGCCGCCGCCGACAGGATAGGACCAAGGACAGGCCACGACTGAAAAAGCAAGTATCTATGTCCTCAACTGATTCCTTAGAAGACGACAGAATTGAAGAGCCTGATGGGCCCAGGAGGAGCTCAGAAAGGAAGAAACATTTAGAAAGAAGTTGGTCTGGGCGTGGAGAAGGAGAGCAGAAAAGCAATGGTAAAGAAAATCGAGGCACTCTTCGTGTTACTTTTGATGCAGAAACCATAAACAAAGATTCCCCTATGGTGAGATTAGCTAGGGAGAATGTGGATAGGATAAAGCCTGACAAAGGCTTGAGCAGTGGAGGCAAATGCTCTGAGAAGCAGGAGTCCAAAAACCTGAAACAAGAACTTCGGGGTCGTGGTCGTGGCATTCTGATTCTGCCTGCCCATACCACCCTCTCTGTCAATTCAGCTGGTTCTTCAGAGTCTGCACCTTTGGGACCGCGGCTTTTATTTGGATCTGGTAATAAGGGATCTCGGAGTTGGGGCCGAGGAGGCACCACTCGACGATTGTGGGACCCAAACAATCCTGATCAGAAACCTGCTTTAAAGAGTCAGACACCACAGCTACATTTTTTGGACACTGATGACGAAGTTAGCCCTACGTCTTGGGGTGACTCACGCCAAGCCCAAGCATCTTACTATAAGTTTCAAAACTCTGACAACCCCTATTACTACCCTCGTACACCAGGCCCTGCTTCCCAGTATCCTTATACAGGCTACAGCCCTCTGCAGTATCCAGTGGGCCCTACGAATGGTGTGTACCCAGGGCCTTACTACCCAGGCTACCCGGCTCCATCAGGACAGTATGTTTGTAGCCCTCTCCCTACCAGCACCATGAGTCCTGAGGAGATAGAGCAGCACATGAGGAACATGCAGCAACAGGAACTACATAGGCTTCTCCGGGTGGCTGACAACCAGGAACTGCAGCTCAGCAACCTGCTCTCTAGGGACCGCATCAGTCCTGAGGGCCTGGAAAAGATGGCTCAACTCAGGTATGATATGTTCCACCCTGGCTAGAGGGAAGTGGGAATAAGCAGGAGGTGTATAGGCTCCTATGGCTGAGGAGAGTAGAAACCTTTTAGGTAAGCCACTGGGTGTTATCTCTCTTTCATATTTTTGTTAGGGGGGGCAGTTGGAAAAAACAAAATTTTACGTCGTCTTAGAAATGATTATACTTCCCACTTTTTCTTTAAAAAAAATTATCTTTAAGAGAACATGGAATCTGGAAATGGAAATGGAAAAGGAAAAGACTTTCCAGAATGCCAAGAAATGAACAACGTATAACTTGTGGTGAAGATCTTATTTCAGCTGTTAAATTTAGGTGGAAGCATATACGGGAAAAACTACTTTCCTAGACATAACTGTCTTTAGAATGACCTGCTGTGCAGGATGGAAACTAGAATGAGTATTACACCTGGTGGCATTTTGGATTTCCACGAAGGAAGATGTTTAATTTACAGGAAGCCCAAATCTTGGGTCTGGCATTTTCTGTGGTATATTTGGAGCTAACAGTTGCATGTATTTTATTCCAGAGCTGAACTGCTGCAGCTTTATGAGCGCTGTATTCTATTAGATATTGAGTTCTCTGATAATCAGAATGTGGATCAGATCCTGTGGAAGAATGCTTTCTATCAGGTGATTGAGAAGTTCAGGCAGCTTCTCAAGGATCCGAATGTTGAGAACCCAGAACAGATTCGGAACAGACTTTTGGAGCTCTTGGATGAGGTAAACTATCATCTTGTTCTCAAGATAAAGACTTTAGCATCTTATAGTTGTGATGGGTTTTTACACCTGAAATACTGTTGTATAACAGAACATTGACAAAAAAACTGTACGCACTTTCTTGGGTTTAGGCCTACCCTGCCCCTGTTGCTTCCTTGAGACCATAACTTAAAATTAGAGTTAGTTCTGAGCTTGGAAGCTTTCTGAATGTCTTAGCTGTGAGTAGTGAGTTTGGGGAGTGGGAGTGGGGAGAAGAGTGTGTACATGTGTTTATATCGTTAAAATCACAAAGAGTCTGATGCTATAAATTTTTCTTGGTGGCCACTATATACTGTATATGTCTCTCTCTACATCAAATGGCTGAGCACTAGCGGAACTGTGAAACTTGCCCAGTTTCTGGTGGGTAGATTGGATTAGAACAGACTGATTCAGCTGTTTCTTATTTTTTCTCTTTATAGGGTAGTGACTTCTTTGATAGTTTGCTTCAGAAGCTGCAGGTTACTTACAAATTCAAACTGGAGGACTACATGGACGGTCTTGCCATTCGTAGCAAGCCATTACGCAAGACAGTAAGCCAGTTTCTTTATCTTAAATTTATTCATTCATTTAGTAGGCATTTATCTAGTGTTAGGTGCTAGGCACTGAGCTGAGTGTTGAGGATACAAGGACGAAAGATACAGTCCATTGGGGAAAGACCCATTAAACCAACAATTATAATGTAATGTCATAAATACTATGATAATGGTATGTATAGAGTGTTGAAGGGGCATAGAGGGAAGTAGATCTGATATAGATCAATGGGTCAAGGAAGGCTTCTCAGAAACAATGTGAAGTTGAATTTTGAAACATGGCTAGGAGCAGAAGGGGCAGTTTGAATGCAGGGCACAGTGAGAGAGAACCAGGCCTTGTAGGAAAAGCACAAGAAGTTTAGTATGTTGGTGTCTGTAATGTGGAATTGGGCTGTATAGGAGGTGAAGCTAATGAAGTAGGAAGGGATAGATCAAAAACTCTTGTATGCCACATTGAAGAGTTTGGACTTTATTCTGAAAGCAGTTAGGAGCCATTGATTGATTTCCAACAAATGGATATCATTGATTTGTTCTTAACAACAAATTACTCTGGTAAATGGGCAGGAGTGAAGGTAAGAGAGTCAGGGTATGGGCCTGAAATAAAGTAGCAGTAGTGGAGGTAAAAAAGAGGAGATAGATTGGAAAGATACAATGGAAATAGAATTGTATTGCTGGCTGATTTTTTGTGAATGATGAGATTGGAGGTATGAGGAGTCTAGATCATCTCATAATTTGTGGCCTAGGAGAGTGGCTGGAAAGGAAGAGGTTAGTTCAGTTTTGTATATGATTAGGTGGAGGAGTTTGAAAATGAACAAGTGACTATTTTGGTTTGTCTGGAGCTCAGAAGAAAGAGCTGGGCTGGTAATTGAGAGTCAAGGGATAGTTACAGCAGGAGTTGGGATACTGAGAAAACTGAACGGAGCAAGGCGATCAAATTTTAAGTTATTGGTGGGTGAAATTGTCAAGTACTACAGAATCATAAAATGCTAAAATTACTAAAAAGTGTCCATTGGATAGGATGGCCTTAAAACTAGTTATTTTAACTGGAGAGAATGGAAGCCAGATTTTAGTGAATGAGAAGTGGGGCAGTAGATACAATGGGAAATATAGATTTTTTTTTAAAGAATCTTGGCTATGAAGACAAGGAGGAGAGAGAGTAGTTAAAAGAGAACATATTGTGAAGAGAAGTTTGTTCTTAAGCTGAGAGATACTTGAACACATTTATGTGTTGAGAGAAAAGGGCTAGAAGAAAGGAAGAGGTTAAAGATTCATTGGAGAAAGGAGTGTGATTTGTGGAGCAGAGGCTTCGTCTTACCTTTCTGTTCTTGATGATTTGCTATGCACAAGTTCTATTACTAATCAACAAGTATTATTGAGTGTCCTACATGCCAGGTGCCATTCTAGGCACACACAATTTAGCGTGGAACAAGAAAACCATGAATTCTCAGAGTTTAAAGTTTGTTTAGGGGTGAGTATAGATGCTGAATTAGTAACTGTAGATACAGTGACTCTGCAAAGGATGATGTGGAGGTATAAACTGTAAAGGAGCTTAGAGGAAATATGGAAGGGTCATTATCTACTTCCTGAGGAGTCATTATGGAGGGGGTCATATCTACTTCTTGAAACTTTGTTCTTTATTCAGTGACATGGTAATTTCTTGTGTGGGGGTGGAGTGGAATTAAATGTTAGGAAGTGATGTTCCTCAGGGAAGTTTTTAGGTTGGCCACATGTCTTGGGATTGCTAAGGGTTTACTCTGTTGTTTTCTCATTGAGAGATGGCAAGCCCATCAGTGAGAAAACATGTAGATCTGTCTGTCTGTCTCTGTGCGCGCGCGCGCACGCGCACACACACGTATCTGTGTGTGTATAAAACTACACAGTCCTGGCATGTTGTAGGTGTTTGGTGTAGAGTAACTTACTGTTTTAGGGAATTACTGTTTTGCAAAGGGAATGTAAGGCAGTAACACAAGGCAGTGATATTAACAGTTTGAGGAGAGAAAGACTAATGATGGTAAAAAAAAGAACAGAATAAACAATTGTCTTAATATTTATATATCACTTTATAATTTGTAAAGTATTTTTATCCTTAACCCCTTCAGTTATCCTATGGAATAGATATTTTTACATTCTGATGAAGAAACTGAGTCCCAGAGAGTCCCAGAGACCTACTTGAATCACACAGCTATTATATATAGAGTCAGGTCTCCTGACTCTTAGTTTCAGAATGATTTCTTCCATTTGCCTGGGACTCAAAATAAGAATGACCCCTCTCCCTTTAGCCACTTTTTCTCAGTAAGTTTTTTATCACATTGTTGGTTTTTTTGTTTGCTAGTCAAAGTTAGACTGAAAGTTTTTACTTTGTTAAGGATTGTTAGTGCCTTATTAATGCAACTCTGTTGTTTTGACCCTATCCCTGTCCTTTGGGGTTGAATTTAGAGTTTCTTAGGTATGGTACTGACTGATTGTTTTTCCCAAAGGTAAAATATGCCTTGATCAGTGCTCAGCGATGTATGATTTGTCAAGGAGATATTGCTAGGTATCGAGAGCAAGCCAATGACACAACAAACTATGGAAAAGCGCGCAGGTACTTTCGCCTTTTGTTCATTGCTCCTCTTTCCTCTGTGGTTTTAAGCTAAGCCTTATGAGTAATGGGCCACCTGAGCTGCCTCCTATATGTGTATTCTACAGGTGTCCCTCTTGGTTTCTGTAGTCACACTTTACTACTTCAGGGTTATAGCTAACACTCCAGCTTATGTCTTAAGTAGTGAGGACAATCAGGTGATGAATTGGGGAAGAGTTGATATAGAACTAGCTTTTTTCTTCTTCTTCTTCTTCTTTTTTTTTTTTTAACTGTTTTTCTATTCCAGTTGGTACCTGAAGGCCCAGCACATTGCTCCCAAGAATGGGCGCCCCTATAACCAGTTGGCTCTGCTGGCAGTGTATACGGTAAGAAATCTGTGGACAAGAGAAGAACTTTGCAAGCAGTACCTTAGAAATATGGATTTTGATAACATCAGCTCCTGGAACTAGATTTCATCTGAATACTATAACCCATAATATGTCCTCTTCTGTCTCCCATCCTCAAACTCTTTTTGTTACTGTTACTTTTTGAAATAAATTGTCAGGGATCCCTCACTTGAGTTGAATCTGAACTTCCACTTTCACTGCCCTTAAGTTCCTATGCTCATGCTTTAGTCAGACACCACTGTTTTTACGACCAAAGCTGCTGCTCTGAATCTTGTCTTGCTTCCCTTTGCTATCTCATTGAACTAGATTACTTATTTCTAGAAGGAAAATGAGGCTCCCTTTACCTCTCCCCTCATAAAGTCCTCAACTAGCTCTTGGTGCTCAGGTCCTTGTTTCCTTTCTCCAGGTCATCCCCTTATTCCTCTTAGCTTTTCACCAAAGGAGTATCCTCAGCAGAAGCAATGTTAATGCTTCTTTTTGAGTAATATTCCATTGTATGAGTGTACCACAGGTTGTTAGGCATTACTCTAATTGAAGGACATCTTGATTGCTTCTGAGTTTTGGCAGTTACTAAAAAAGTGCTGTAAACATTTGTGTGCAGGTTTTTGTGTGGACGTGAGTTTTCAACTCATTTTTGTGAATACCCAGAAGTTTGATTGCTGGGTTGTATGGTAAGAGTATACCTATGTAGTTTTGGAAGAAACTGCCAAACTGTTTTCCAAAGTGGCTGTATCATTTTGCATTTCTACCACTAGTGGATGAGAGTTCCTGTTTCTCTGCAGCTTTGCCAGCATTTGGTGTTAGTGTCCTGGATTTTGGTCATTATAGTAGCTGTATAGTGGTATCTTGTTTTAATTTGTGTTTCCCTAATGACATAGGATGTAGAACATCTTTTCACATGCTTATTTGCTATCTGTGTCTTTTTTGGTGAGGTGTCTATTCAGATCTTTTGCCTACTTTTAAATTTTGTTGTTGAGTTTTAAGAGTTTAGTGTATATTTTGGATACCAGTTCTTTATCAGATATGTGTTTTACAAATATATTCTGTTCGTGGCTTATCTTTTTATTTTCTTAGCAATGTCTTTCATAGAGCAGTTTTTAATTTTAATGAAATCCAACTTTTCAACCTTTTCTTTTATGGATTGTGCTTTTTGTGTCATTGCCAAATTCAAGGTTACCTAGATTTTCTCCTATGTTATCTTTTAGGAGTTGTATAGTTTTTTTGCATTTTATATTTAGGTCTGTGATCCATTTTTAGTTAGTGTTTATGACAGGTGTAAGGTCTGTGTATAGATTAATCATTTTGCATGTGAATGTCCAGTTGTTCCAACACCATTTGTTGAAGACTATCCTTTCTCCACTGAATTGCCTTTGCTCCTTTGTCAAAAATCAGCTATTTCTGGGGACCTCTATTCTGTTCCATTGATCTGTTGGTTTATTTTTAGGCCATTACCATACCGTAGCTTTATTGTAAGTCTTGAAGTCAAGTAGTGTCATTTTTCCAAGTTTGTTCTTCAGTACTGTATAGGCTGTTTTGAGTCTTTTGCCTTTCCATATAAACTTAAGAATCAGTTTCTTGATACCTACAAATCTAGTGAGTGTGAACTGGTATCTCATTGTGGTTTTGATTTGCATTTCACAATGACTAATGATGTTGAGCATCTTTTCACATACTTATTGGCCATTTGGAAAAATGTTTATTCAAATCTTTTGCCCATTTTAAAAAAAAATTAAAAAGTTTAATTGTAAAATATACATAAAATGAAATTTATAGTCTTACCCATTTTCATTAGTGTTAAGTATGCTTACATTGGTATACAACCAATCTCTAGAACTCTCCTCTTAAAAAACTGAAACTCTGTACTTATGAAACAACAACTCCCCATTCTCCCCTCCTTCCAACCACTGACAACCGCCCTTCTATTTTCTCTATGAATTTGTCTACTCTAGGTACCTAAATTAAGTGGAATCATACAGTAGTTGTCTTTTCATGACTGGCTTATTTCACTTAACGTTATGTTGTCAAAGTTCATTCATGTTACAGCTTGTATTAGAAATTCCTCCTTAAGGCCTAATATTCAGTTGTATGTGTGTGCTACATTCTGTTTATCCATTCATCTCTCATTGGGCACTTCCACCTTTTGGCCATTATGCTGCTATGAACATGAGTGTAATAATATCTCTTCAAGATCTTGCTTTTAATTCTTTTGGGTATATACCCAGATGTGGAATTTCTGGGTCATATGGTAATTCTATTTTCAATTTTTGTGAGGAGAGCTTCCATTTCCTCATCTTTAAAGTGGAAATAATAACAACTATGGCGCAGTGTCCTTAGATTTAGAGATAATATCTACAAAGTGGTGATCACTTGCTTCATACTTAGTTATGATTAATCAGTGATGTTGCCATTGTTTTTTATGATTTTAAAAAATAATTAGGCGAGTTGAACATTCTTTTCCCTCTAAAAACAAAACATAACTGGCTTTTATATTTTATGAAGCTCTTTATTCTTTTTCCCTGTTATGAGTATTTGGCTCTTGAGTACCTCTGCCTATAAGGTATAGTACTGTGCAAGAAGAGATCTCTGATGTAATTGCCGTGGCTCCTTCCATGGATAGCATTCTGATTTTCTTACTGATTTCTTCACAGCTTGGGGCACAGGTTGGAAGAGATAGGGTTTTTTGGGTCAGCTGACTTAGCCTGGAATCAGAAAGAGAATCAGTTGATTCAGTGTCTCTGGCCTCTTTCCACAGAGGAGGAAGCTTGATGCTGTGTATTACTATATGCGCAGTTTAGCTGCCAGCAACCCTATCCTGACTGCCAAGGAGAGTCTCATGAGCTTATTTGAAGAGACCAAACGAAAGGTGAGTGGGAATGCTGGCAGAATCATTCCTTCCCAGGAGAACGTGTTTCTCTTAGTGCTTCTCTGTCCTTAAGGGAATGTCTAATAATGTCCTCGAGGAGTCCCATCAGACTGTTCTGATGGAAGTTAGTTGGTCCTTGTGCAGAACCAAACTCATCCTTGGGAGAGCTCTCTGGAGCCCTGGAGTGTACATGTTCCACAGCATCTAGTTTACAAAATTGACTTTTATGAGATAAAGCAGATGATACTCTGCTACTTTGGAACTATGGCAAAGTCTACTTTTTATAGTCCTTGGGCAACAAACTCAGGTGAGGCGAGCGCTTCTCTTTATTAGTTGAATCCCATGAGAGACTGAGCTTGAATGTTTTTGTGTGTTGTGCAGGCAGAACAGATGGAAAAGAAGCAACACGAGGAATTGGAACTGAGCCCTGACCAATGGCGGAAAGGAAAGAAGTCTACTTTCCGCCATGTTGGAGATGACACAACTCGCCTGGAGATTTGGATTCATCCATCCCATCCCCGGTCCTCTCAGGGCACAGAGTCTGGGAAGGATTCTGAACAGGAGAATGGGCTGGGCAGCCTGAGCCCCAGTGATGTAAGTTCCTGAGGGTGATGTAATGCATAAGACTAGCTATATAAGTGTAGGTACCCTCATACACGTGACTGTGAGGTACTGTGGAGTTGTTTCCCAGGAATCACGGGGAAGGGGAACCACTTAAGGCTCCCTGGTGTTCTCATCTATCTCTTCAACCTACACTTCCTTTATCTTTACTATGCACTTCCCTTTCCCACCGCTGTGTGGCAGTGTAGAATTTAGTAAAGGTAATCTTTCTAAATGAAGATTTACTTAGTGTAGAATAATAATTTTTTTGCCACTTTGGGTTTGGAGTCACCAATATGATGCTTAAGGATTCTGTGTGGGATTTTGTAAGCTAGGGAGAGAGCATAGTAGTTGAAAAACTGCGAATGGCTGGTTCATTGTACCTTAATAACATTCATAGTGGAGTGGATGGTGGGATAATCTGGTACTGAATCTTGAAGGATCATGCAGTAAATCATTTGACCTTTATCCTGAAGGTAGTATGGAGCTATTGAATGCTTAAAGTAGGGAAATGTAGCACCTGGGTTTCTGGCTTAGAAACCGGGTGGATAATTGTCCATTTGCTGAGATTGGGAATAAAGTTGGTTGGTTTCAGTGAATTTGGATTTGGGAGAAAGAGGATGAATTTAGTTTTGGACATGTTGGAATTTCTATAGGACATTCAAGTGGAGAGTTTTAGAGGCTGACATCATCTGAAGCTGAGGAGAGTGGTCTAGGTTAGAGATGAAGATATTTGAAGACATCCTCTTATAGATATTAATGGAGCCATCCATGAAAGATGATTCAGTTTTTCGAGGCGAAAACGTAGGATGATAAGTAGTAGGTTGAAGATCTAAGAAAGAAAGGAAATAGATGGCAGGGAGAGATCCTTGCAGAGGGTGGGAGGGGAGTAGGATCCAGAGCACAAGTGAAGGGATTAGCCTAAAAGAGGGTGCATGATCCCTCTTTCTTGTACTTGAGGGAAAGGAGGAATAGGTAATTGTGGATGCAGATTAGTTTGTGAGTATTGTAGGAGGAAGATGAGGGAGGGCCTTTTTGATGTTTTCTGTTTTCTCTTTGAAGTTGGAGGCATGGTTGTCTGCTAAGAATGAGTCAATGGTGGGATAGGAAGACTTGTTCTTTGTGGTTTAATTTATAATTTCTATATATCTTCCTATATTTTTCTTAGTCTTTAGCTGTTTTCTGAATGACTTGGAAAGCAGTCATTGCTTATAAATGAAACTGTCAACTTCTATGTGCCATTGTGTGCATGAGGCCTCAATATGTTAAGGTGCTTCTCAGGAGTTGCTGCTGTGGTAGAATCCCTCACCATTGCGCTCTTCTAGCCACTGGAAACTTATTTGAATAAGAGATAAATTGTTCTGCATTAGCTCCACTGTTGATGGCAATCTTTAAAATGAAGCAACAATGACAATATGAGAAAGCACTTTATGGTTTTGACCTTGGCCTAAGGTTGGGGAGTATCCGTTATAAAGGTTATAGCTAATCCTATATAGATTTCTCTCTTCCATCAAGTATTTTACTTTTTAAATAATGTGTTAATAAGTTTGTGTTTTTATTCTTATGTGCATCTCAAAAGGCATTTCAGGATGTGAGCTGTCACTGGATTCATTATAACTTTATTAATTATTTTATTTTAAATTATACAAATCACATAAATATATTTTTAGTAAAAATTTCAAATAATTACAGGTATATGTAGAGTAAAATGTGGTAATTTGTTTTCTAAACTGTTTGTGAAGCAGTTTATTTCTTTTCAGACTACACGTCATCTTTGGGTAATTATGTCCCTTAATTTCTTTTAAATTTACATCTGTGAGTTTGGTCTTTAGTTCTAGACTACCAGAACTTGAGGAAGAAGACTGCAGTTTCATAGCTCTTAGTTTATCCAGTCAGGAAACCACACTGCCTTTTTTACCTGCTTTCTCAGGCCCTAGTTAGCTTCCCATATTTTTTTCTTTCTTATAACAGGCACCCAGAACTCAGCTTGAATTCTCTGTTCCTTGGAACATACAGTTGATGAGAGTGGGGATTTATTCACATATGTTTCAGTGATTAGACATTGGGGATATAGAGATTAAAACAACAAAAAATGGTCTTTAACCACAGGGACCACTCAGCTATGTGGGGAAGAAAGAAACATAAATGATACGATTATAATGGAGTGTGCTGCATGCTAGGATAAAGGTAAACACGAGGGGCTGCAGGAGCACACAGTTATAGCAGCTAATCAGGGCATGGTTAGAGATGGCTGGAATGAGGAGCCATTTTGTAGCTGAAGGATGAAGTAAGGGCATTTCCACTCAGGCCTAAAAGCTTGAAAGAGGTTCAGAGGCTTAGGGAACTGTAGGTAGTTCAGTATGGCTGGATGCTAAGGATATGAGAACTGCTCTTACTAGAGACTTGAGTCATCTTTTATCCCTTCTTTTCCTGTACCCCCACATCTAGTCAATATCAAGAGCTGTTGAATCTAACTCCTACACATAATTCGAATCATCTACTTTTCTGTGTTTCCACTACCACCATCCTAGTCCATGTTATCATTTCAGTAATCCACAGACTATTGAAAGAAGTTTCTAATGACCTTTCCACATTTATTCGTGGTCCTCATTAGGCCTTTCTTTTTAGGTAGTAACCCAGATAAGCTTCCAAATACACATTTCTGATCGCGTTACTTCCCTACTTGAAAATCTTTACTTGTTTCTATTTGCTCTTAGAATTAGGTCCAAAATCATTAACATAGTCTGTGGGCCCCATATGATTTGGCCTCTCTGCTACTTCTAACCTTATCTTATACCGCTCTTCCCCTCTTTGTTGTTGTTCTCTGCCCTTACTGGCTTCTTCCTTTAAAGGCTCAAGCTTTTTTTCTGGCCCTATGGCTGTAGTGCGTTCTCTATGCCCGCAGTGCTCTCCTCTCTTTTTCAGTCCCATTCTTATTTCATGCTTAAATTCTCAGCCTAAATATCACTTCCCTTTTTCAAGGGAAGTTTTTCCTGATCTCTGAGCCTGGCTGGTTTCTCTTTGTAATAACACATTTCTTAAGTAATTTTAGGTGCAATTTTGTTGTTGGTTAAGGTCTCTCTCTTGCTATATTCAAAGCTCTGTGAAAATAAAGTTCATATATAGTTCACTGCTTTATCCCCAGTGCCTGCACATAGAAGATTCTAAATAAATCTTAGCTGAAAACATAAATAAGGGGAGGAACAGTGAGGGATGAGGCTGGAGAAGATTGGAGGGGCCAAATCCTTCATAAGTATTGAGAAGTTTGCATTCAGGTATTGATGATCTTAAGCAGGGGGTTGACACAATCAGATTGTGTAATGATCACTGCAATATTTCTACTATTGGAAAGATTTTTAATTTTTTAAAGGGAATTTTTAAAATTGCAAAAGTAACCCCAATTCACTGTATCTAAATCAAACAAAAATATTCTTGCTTTCAGAGATATCACTATTAACTATTTGGTGGAGGTTCTTTCAGACCTTTTTGTAAGCATTTATAAGTGCGCACATATGCAACACATTACCTACATATGTGAAATATGTGTATATATTTTTCCCAGCTTTATTGAAATATAATAGTTGCTCATGTTTACATTGTATACTCAGTGAGTTTTTTCAATTACAGTTGGCATACAATAATATATTCGTTTCAATTGTACATCATCGTGATTAGAGATCTCTGTAAGTCATAAAGTGATCACTAAATCACCTCTTTTTCTTACATGTTTATTACATTATTAACTATTTTTCTTATGTTGCCCTTTATATCTCCATGTCTGTTTTGTAACTACCTATTTGTACTTCCTAATCCCTTTGCCTTTTTTCGCAGTCCCCTCCAACCCCCTCATCTAGTAGCCCTCAAAATATTTTCTGTACCTATGAGTTTATTTCCATTTTTGTTGTTTATTTTCTTCTTTAGATTCCACATATACAAGAAATTGTACGATATTTGTCTTTCCCTATCTGCCTTATTTCATTCAGTGCAATACCCACTAGGTCCATCAAGGCAATATCTCTTTCTATCTCTTTCCTCTTATTATTTATTTATTTATTTATCTATTATTTTTTATTATTATTTATGCCTATAGCACCTGGTCTTCCTAGGTGGTCTCCAATCCAAGTACTAACCATTAACCAGGTCCGACCCTGCTTAGCTTCCAAGATCAGACATTGGGCTTGTTCGGGGTGGCATGGCTGTAGACCATGGACCGTGGCTCCACTGGGGCATGAACCCAGGACCTTCTGTGTGTAAAGCAGACATGCTAACTGCTACACTATGGAACCACATCCTATCCCTTTCCTTTTAGTCTCTTGTGTGTCTTTTAATCTATGAAATATATATATCTTTTAACAAAAGTGAAATTATGCTATATATGCCAATCTGCAGTTTTGCTTTTTTAAATGATCAGTTGAACGTACAGTCTGTTCTGCTGTAGTATAACACCTACATTTCTAAAAATCACTGTGCTATGCAAAATCACACAATAAAACCACAGAGCTTATGAGGAAAATTGGGTTAGGGGAATAACACTCAAAAACTTCCTCAGTGTCATATTTAAAAAAAGATGTAAACCTGATAAAACAGTTGTACAATTTTGTAGATTTTTATTAGTTAAGAAATAATATAAATACTCTCTTGAAAAAGACAAATTTGCCTATAGAAGTGGGCTTCAGAAGGATTGTAGCTTGTGGGTTATTGTGAAGTGGTGGAAGGAGGGTTATTTGATATTGGATGGGCAGCTGTGGATAGGTGTGCCTCATAGCACGCGTTCACTTGGTGAACTGCAGTAGCTGGTAGATGTATGTTTTGTGTATTCCTGTGTAGCTCCGTTCAGTTGGGTGCAGTTTTCTGTGTTCACCTGGTATTTCTTGTGAACAAAATCACGTATAAGCAAATGTAAAATTTGTGTTATGCTCTTATTATTTCCTAATATGTTGATCATAATGGAACAAATTTATATTTTCAGAAGAAGCATTGTTGCAGAACTGATTGTTTTTCCACTAAGAATATATTTTCTTAGCATGTTCTTAATATAGCTGCATGCATGATATAACATTTAAAGATGTATGTCATTAACTTGTATAAAATTTAAATTTGCTGTACATTTCTTGTTCATTTTAGTTGTCCTTTTTGGGTGATTAATCTTAATAGGAATTGCTCCCTTGACAGCTCCTAGAGAGTTTCTAGCACAGATTACTAAAATTCAGATCCATGAATAAGAAACAGAATGTTTGGCTTCAGATGGTTGTTAGTATTGATAGTAAATTCCCAACTGTTTTTTTCTCCCTCTGCTAAGCATGAGCTTTGGATCTCTCTCTCTGAGAAAGGCTGCAGGTTATCTTGCGGGTTGTTGGTTTTAAGCCTTGAGATGTGGTTAGGATTGAACATGCAACCTGGGGAGGGACTGCCAACCTCAACGGTAAGGGGCATCCTCTTAAAATAGTGAGAGTCCCATTTAGATTCTACGCCTGTTGGCTAGGTCACTCACATTCAATGTCACCAGAGTTCTAAGCATTTTTTAGTGACTGTCCCTTCCGCTATGCCTTAGCTCCCTTTGGAAATCAGAAAAGGTTACTGCTTAGCAAATAAGTTGTTGCTGATGTTGAGTTAATTAAGCATATTAAATTACAGCATTAGTAAAAATGTTCACACTGAAAGGCAAGAGTTGTTAATGGAACTGCTGAGGATTTTCTCAGACCCGATTGCTTTATTAGCATCTTGAATAGAATGTAGCATGTGTCTGTGTACTGGGGAAAATGAGCAAATGAGATTGGAACTGTCGATAGATATTTGTCTCTCAAACTTAGTTCTCATGCTCTGGCATAGTTTGGCTTATCATTCCTGACAATTTCCCCAACCAGCTATGACTGTTGTACCTACAAACATGCTTGGTATTGTGTGTGGAAATAGGTCTTTAGACAAGGAAATGTCACTGTACATTTGGTGAGCTCTTGCCAAATCTTCCTTCTTTTTGGCCCCTCTGAATGTGTTTTGGGATTCGTACTGGTTTGTACCTCAGTAGTTCTTAATACCTATTATTTGGCCTTTCTTTATTTTAATTTCTCGTATCTTATTTCACCCACCAAATGATTTATTGCTTTGTTCTTTTCCTTTTGTCTCTTGTCCTTCTGTCACATTCTGTTAGTTATTTTATTTCTTTGCATAGTATCTCATTTCAGGACCTGTTCAGGTCCGGAATTAATGCAGTTACCCCTGAGTTTTAGGAGTAGAAGTGTGCTGGGTCCAGTGTTTGACCAGATTAAAGTTTAGTTTATCTGTCCTATTGTGCTAGCTTTGTGCTGAGATTGTAAAGGTGAATATGACATTGGTATTTCCTCTAAGAGTTTAGAGTCTAGGGGATGGGTCAGCAAGCCTTTTCAAACTATATTTGGCCTGTGGATCTAGTTTGCCAGCTTTTGGTTTAGTGGAAGGAATGACTATATAAACAGAATGTTTCAGTATCAAGTTGATTATTGTTATTTGTAGCAGTTATGTTCTCTAAAGTCACCATGGATGCTGAATTAGTGAATACTGAATCATTGTTCCTAAGGAATATACAGTTAGGTTCCTATGAGCTTTTGGTTATAAGAATTTCATTGACTGATCATTACGTAAACTTGTTTTATGTATGTTTTGCTTTATTTTTTTTTCTAAGATTTTTTTTTTAATGCCTACAGCACCTAATAATATTCCTAGATGATCTGCCAGCCAAATATTAACCAGGCCTGACTCTGCTTAGCTTCCAAGATCAGATGAGATCGGGCCCATTCATGGTGGCATGGCTGTAGACATGTTTTGCTTTAAAGATACCCTATTTAATATTATTGTTGATTAATTAACACTGAACTCATAGCCAACAGCACTCTTAAGTTATGCCAAAACAAAACTTGACTAACACTTATTTTCTCCATAAGACACATCATAGGCTTTAGTGCTTAGGAACACTAGGCAGCACTTCAGCACTATAGTTGGGGACCATTTTAGTCAGCAAAATCACCGATAAATACAAAAATGTGAAAAACGCAGCACTAAATAGACTACTAAAGATACTTCTTTACAGTATGAGACCTCAAGTAAGAAGTTAGAGAGTCACCCATGAAGTCAGAGAGTGGCTTCAGTTGGGAACAGGTGTATTAGGCAATTCGAATATTTTTACCACTCTGTACATGTCCACAAATGATTGCAAAAGCACCAGGAGTATTGATTTTGGTGTTCCTAGTAAGTTTTAGTGAGGAGGTAAACTCACAGATGCGAAATCCGCAAATTATGAAGGCTGACTGTATTGTGCTAAATCTCATGAGGGAGATATACATTGGGTACTGTGGAAGCACAGAGAAGGGGCGTGGTCCAATCCTGGCAGAGGCAAGGGTTGTAAAGAAAAGGAGAGCAACTGCAGAAGACTTCCTGGAAAATTTAGGCATAGTGAGAAGAGAGTGTTTAAAGTAGAAGGAATAGTGTGAGCAAAGACGGAGGAGGCGAGACACAGCACGGGGTTTTCAGGATACCTAAATCTGTGGTCATTTGGAGGATAATGTGAGAAAGTTGGAGTGGTAGAGAGACTAAGCCTTCCACTGGAACCACTTTCTTTTTGGTTCTTGGTTTACATGGGTGGTGATCAGCGGGCTTGTCCCATATAATACACTTGTAGATTCTGGATATAATTTGTTTCTGGAATTTCTTATTGTTTATTGTCATGTCTGTATTGTTAATTCAGCAAAAGAAGTACTACATTCATTAAATTTGGTAGGGTGGACGTTGACTGAATTTTTTTGCTCCATGGTTTGCTGATTAAAATTTGCGGGCTACTCTTAGTGCTTTAGGCATTCTCAAACATGGTGTATATAGCAGCCACCAAAAAAAATTTATAGCATCAGACTCTCTTGGTTATTAGAGAAATTGCCAATGGCTTTAAGTAGGGCAAAGTTTTTTCTTTTCATTTTGATATTATTGCTTTTAAAAATTTACAAAGCCAACACTTATTGCAAAAAATTTGAAAATGCAGATAATATATTTTTACCACCTAAAGATAATCACTATTTACATCTTGGGGTATGCGCTTCCTGCATGTTTATATAGGGCACAGCATTTAAATTGGAAATGTCTAATGCCCATTAACCTGGGAAATCAGAAGAGAAAAATTCATGCCTAAGTGTTAACCCGGAATCTTGTTGGAAAAGTGATATTCTAATTTCTTAGGTCAACACAGTTATCTATATCTTGCTGTTTATCAAAGTAGCACAATTAGAGTGACACCATAATGTCCTCCCTCTCATGCATAAAAGGAAACTTCTCAAGCCACATGCATAAGGAAGAATGAGTTCAAGAAAGGTTAGACGTCAAATAGGACTGATTATTGTTTTGAAAGATTTGCATCTGAAGGGGTCCATTTCATGAGGAAGTATCTTGGACTAGTGAGAAATTAAAGCATGAGTGATTAATTTGAGGCCCCTTGGGCATAGAAAGTTTGTAACTTTGGAAAGCTGGGTTTTAGTTAGGGAAGTTTTTAGGCAGCAATGTTGACATTGGCTTCTAGGTCAGTGGGACTAGATGTTGAAAGATCTAGTAAAAGGGTGATTGCGTGTTTTAAATATTTTAATTAAATAGTATTTTTGACTAATGTAAATATATAATAATATTAATGGGACATTATAATTAATGTATGTGATTGTCTCTTTTTTCTTACAGTATTAATGGTATATCATATATATTGTTATTCACCTTTGCTTTTTTTTTCCCTCCTCATATTACTATTAGACTTGAGAGATCCTTCCATGAGCGATTATCTGCAAGTTCGTTGTATCTCTTTAGAAATTAGCAGCTGGATGGCTTTCATTAATTTTGTCCTGCAATCTATTATGTCAGAGGCAAGATAGTACAGAGGTTAACAGCTTGGGCTTTGGGAAGTCCTAGTTTAAGTCCTAGTTTTATCAGTTATCAGCTGTGAGATTTTGGGCATTTTTCTTAACCTGGTAGAACTTTAGTTTCTTCATCTGTAAGATGGTGATAATTATAGACTAAATGAGATAATATATGTAAAGAAGAATGAGTGGCATGTGGTCACTTCTTATATATTGGCGGTGGTAGTTATTTACATACTTATATTTTTGTTGTAATGATTTTTTAAGATATTGGGTTTATTTTGCAATTTTCACTGTCACCCATGTGACCAAAGTGAACAGTTAAAATGAACAATGTGAATGGTACTTCACAAACTGATAGCGCACTGTCTAAATGCAGACCTGTTTTGTTTGAGTTTTGTTTAATAATGAAAAATTTTAAACACTCAAGGAAATCATATAGTGAACTTCCATATACTTGTCACTCATATCAACAGTTATGAAGATTTTTCCACATTTATTTCATCTTTTCCTACCCCCTGCCCCCACTAAGGTATTTTAAAGCAAACCTTATATATCACATCACTGCACCCCTAAATATTTCACTTCCACACAAACCTTTTAAAATAGAAGGAACATTTTTTTATGTACCATAATGCCATTGCCATGCCTATCTTTGGCATCATTCATGATCTGATCCATAACTTTATTTCCCAGATTATCTACCAGATGTCTTTAGACAGTTGGTTTATTCAAATCAAGGTTTGCCTGTTATGTTTGATTGTTTTGTCTAAGTCTCTTTTAACCTATTTTCCTGTAGAATTCCCACATTCAGGATTTGTCTGTTTCCTTGTGATGTCATTTAACCTGCCTCTCTATCCTCTGTATTCCAGTGAGAGTTAACTCTAGAAATTAGGTTAGATTCAGGTTCAGCCTTTTTGGCAAGAGTATTTCATAGATGGTACTGTGTGCCTCATTTTGCACTGCGTTAGGTGATGTCTGATTATCTCACTTTGAGTGATACTAAGACTAATCAGATGGTTCACATGGTACAAATAGTGGGTTTTTGTTTGCTTTGTTGTAAATTTTCATTCATTTGCCAACTTATTCTCTCTCTCTCTCTCTCTCTCTCTCTCTCTCTCACACACACACACACACACACACACACACTCTCTCTCTCTCTCTCTCTCTCTCTCTCTCTCTCTCTCTCTCTCACACACACACACACACACACACACACACACATCAAGATCTGGCAGCAATTTGCAAGAGCCAAGTAGCAGCTACCCCCTTTTAAAGGGGTTTGTGATCTTTAGTTTGCCACTAGCCTCCACAACTCTCCTGTACTTATACATTGCTCACTTATATCACCTTTGTGGACATTTGATTTTGTGATTTGTCCTTTTAAAGTGCCACCAAAGTAGGTTATTGCAGTCGAGGTTTTTAAGAGGTATTTGAGTTGTTTCGCAGAGATTCTGTTTAAGATTGGCAAGTCCCCTCAAACAGGCCTGGCTTTGGGCACAGAAAAGTGTCTTAATCATTGGGCCATAGATGTTTTGCTAGGATTCATGAGACATTGTCATTAGTGTTGACGCAGAAACTAGTTAGCAATATGTCCTGCTACCAGGCTCACTCTGTCTGCTGTCCAGTAGTAAGCCTAAGGAATCTGAAGGTATCATTTTGGTTTCCTAACAGAAGTTGTACCTCTGGGAATTGAGGGCTATGTACAGAGCTCTGGGATAGATTCTTTCCTCAACATCCTGTTGCAACCAGACTTGGTAAGAAGTGAGAAGTTATACTGCTAAGTATGCGAACTGAAAAACTTCAGGCTATGTTCTGGTAAATTCTGAATTTCACCCACCAAACCAGTTGGTTAGAAATAAACTTTTCTTGTGTCATGTAGTTTTCCCTATCCCCAGGCTTTTAGTAGTTACCTGAAATCTTTGGCAGAGTGAGAACTTTGTTTCTTTGGATTTGGGAATCATAGTTTCTGCCTGAAATTTTGCATGCTGCCCGTACTTGAATCTCTTGTGTTCATGTTTCCATGTTTTTTCCTCCCCGCCCCTTCAAGGCTCTGCTATAAGTTGAGAATGATGATTTTCTTTCTGACTCTGAATACATGGCTCTATGAGGCTGGATAGTATATAAGTATTTTTTTTCTTGCATTTAATCAAAAGTCCAGCAAAGTAAAATAAACATTGACCAACAAAGGAGCACAGCTTCACTGTGGGAAACCCAAGTCAGATGGCCTATAGCATAGAGCTTTCACGTGCTCAACTTGTTATATTTGCTTGAAGGCTTTTTGTATGTGTGATGCATGTGGTATTTTCTTCAGACTCATCATTTGCCTTGCTTTTCAGTGCCCCTTGCATAGTTTGTGCACCTGATATGCTGCTGCCGCCACCACCACTGTACCGAAAAGAAAGCTGTGATGTGTAGGTGGTACACATCTAATGCCTCCACCTTTCCCTCACTTCTCCCCACATTCTCTATGAACACAACTATAGGTCAGAGCATGGTTTTACAAGGCCCGCTTCCTTAGGCAAGATGACTTGCCTTGTATTGGAGTGAGTTCCAATTCCTAGAGTTGTATCATGAAACTTTAGGTTGGCAATTCCAGAATTAGTGCCATTATGAAGCTCAAAAAAGCTTTTGGCCTGATTTTCTCTGGATAACATAAGCATTGATTTAATCCACAGTGATAGAGAAGAATTGAGTCTTGATACTAGTAGGTAAATGTTTTATCTGTGATAATTCCATCCTTTTATTGCCCCATAATTGTATAATCATAGAGAAAGTTAGTAAATATTTTTGACCTCATAAATATAAAAAGTCCGTATCTATAAGGTAAGCACCATGCAGTTTTTCAGGGTTGTTGTGGAGATTATATTAACTTCATGTCGTTTATATAGCCTTTTACTTTTATAAAGTAGTTTGCAGTATGTACCTCATGTCATACTCTTCCACCCTGGAAGCTGTTTGAAAGTATTCTGTGAACTGAGACTTGGCAACATGTGATGACAGGCGTTCACAAAAGACTCTTTCTATAGGAAGAGGCTACAGATTGCCTTTCCTTTTCTTAGGCCATAAGAAACAGCTTGGTGAGATTACTCTCAAAGTCCAGACCAGCACTGAGTTTTTTGGCTATTGATAATGTGAAGTGTGCTGTGAGGAGGAGACCCCTAAACAAGCAAATAGTGGGGCTTCCTTGTCTTGATCATTGCTGGACTCTTGGGCTGGTGCCTTTCTTTGTCTCTTTGTGGTTGGCAGTAAGTGGAAGTTCTCAAAGTACATTGGCCCTACCTACAAACCCTAACGCCCCACATGACCTCGGTCACCAAACCACTTCAGGGCTTTATTTTTATCCTTGCCGTTTTGTTTCAAGATGCGAGGTCGGTTTCTTTCCTCTAACAGAGCAAAGTTCTCTGAGGGAAGAAACAGTGCCAGGGTGCAGTTGAGGCTGGTTAAACATCAAAACCACACTCTTCGTGTTTCTGGGCTTAAGACGTGACATAAGCCATGCTGCAAACACCAGCTTCCACGCTGTGAAAAAAACCTCATCAGATACTCATTTATTTTTTTGTGTTTGTTTTGTTTGTGTTTTTAGACAAGTAAAATGTGGAGGAAGAAATGTGCTTGCCCATTCTTCTTTAGCTAGAAATCTAATTCCAAGAATGGATACTTTCTTAAAATCCAGTATTTCCCAGCTTCAGGTTTTTCATCTTCCCCAAGGGTGTTGATGAGAACTCTCACAACTCACCAGGTCTCAGGAAACCAGATTACCAACATATCCTGTTCGCGTGCATGTGTATATTCTGTGTTACCCGCAGGCCACTTTCCACCCCACGTGACCTTTAGTTACCATCCGGAAAGTCAGGACCCAGATACCAGTCAGAATTTCCAGGCTTTGGTTTGGTTTAGACATTTTAGAAAATGTTAACAGTAGTAATTTCAAAGAGACTTTGTGAGTGGCACGCATGGTGAATAGGAAGTAATATATCCTAAAGGGAGAGGGAAAGACAGTGCCTGTGTTTTTTCCAGTAACATGTTTGAAAATTAACATTGAGAAGAAAACTTGTGACTGAAATGCACTGAGGAGGAGTGGAGATGAGAGAGATTTTTAATTAATCAAAAGTCAAATACGTGTCCCAAATCTTAGGTTTTAAGGCTAAATTCTGAAGCTCTTATTTATTTTATTATTATTTTTATTTTATTTTTTAATTTTTTAAATTAAGTTTATTGGGGTAACATTGGTTAATACAATTATATAATTTTCAGGTGTACATTATCATGTGACATCTGTATATTCTATTGTGTGTTTACCACCCAAAGTCCAGTTTCTAAAGCTCTTATTTTGTTAACTTAAAATTATAGTATACATTTTTGGAGTTGTTTATAATATGCTCCATCACATTTAATTTTAATCAGCATCTCAATATAAACAGACTGTTAAGAGTCAGGTAATGCTCTAGGACGGGTGTAGATGAAGTCTGCCAGTGGCCTGCAAGCTAAGAATGGTTTATTACATTCTTATGTAAGGTGTTGTTTAAAAAGAAGAACATGTGACAGATATAGATGGCCCATAAAGCCAACACTATTTACTGTCTGACCCTTTACAGAAAGAGTTTACCCACTACTGCTCTAGAAGCTCTGAAGGGTGAAGGCAGTTAATGTGGAAGTCCTTCACTTAGGACATTATTTGTCAGTGGAGGTGTTACTGCCTTCTGAGGGGACAAGTTCTTCATTTTGTGGACCTGTCACCTCAGGATGTTCAGCATTCCTGGCCCCACCCACTAGATGCCAGTAGTGGCCCACACACATATATTTCCAAGCACTTCCTGGGAGGGGCGATACTATGCTGGCTGAGATGAGGAGCTTGATGAGATCAAAAAAACCTTGTTAAGTTTTCCTTCTTCATTTCTTCTCAGAGAAACAGACTTGGGATTTGGCTCTTCATGGCATAGGGATCAACCATAGTGAGAGAATTCAAGTAGCTAGTGGAATAGAGAGAGTTTTCAGTGGGGTAGAATATAAAGGTTGTAAGGAGGCCAGTAAATCAATGTGTTTGTTGCTTGTTCCTCAATTTCAAGAATTGTTGAGATTGATGGAGAGTTTGTTTTGATATTGCCTGTGATTTGAAAAGCGCATTCCTCTTTATGAGCGAGGAAGAGTGGACATTTTTGGCCTTAATGTCCTGATGATTTTGAGATCTGTGGGAATCCGTATGGTGTACTTGAGAGACTTGTTCAAAGCCAATATAAAGATGTAGTTTTGGCATCTCGTGAATAACCTGATCTTTAGAATTAAGCCAGAACTCGGGGGCTAGAGAATTTTCCAGCCTGGGAGAGTTGACTGAGAAAAGTCCTCCTTTGGCTTTTTACCAAGTTAGACAAGGGAGCAATCAGCTGCTGAGTTTCAGCCAACTGGAATGTATGTGAGGGTGTACTGTAAATCGTCCCTTAGGATACAGTTCCTAGTCTGTGAAGAACCTTCCAAATAAGAATGAGACCCTTACACTGGATCCTTATTCAGTCTGCAGCTGCAGATGGAGTAGAGTAGTGAGGTGATGTTACTGTGGGAGCAGCTCACTTTGTATAGTAACATATTGCCTGCTGTGTGGCGTAGGAGACTGTACCAAACTTTTTGTTTTCCCCATGTTGCCTTTCTCACCAATTTCCTATATTGGTTTTTGTTTCTGACTATACTCTTGTGGGAGATGAATTCATAATTCTATCATTCTGAAATCTCTCTCTACTCTTAAAGGTTCTACAATTTTATCTGTCTACTCTGAGATAAAGAATATGAAATAATTATATTTTTGGCTTGTGATCTTCCCCCAGTCGGCAGACTGTTTGTTTGTCTCCAGGGGGAAACTTTGGGTTTTTCCCCTCTTGGAAGCCTTTCAGTTTACTCACAAATATTTAATATTGAAGTTACTGCTTAGTTTTATTTTCCCAAGTATTAGTATATAGACTCTCCAGACCAGAAGGAGCTTAAAATACTATTGCGACTCCTGATTCTTGAGTGTCTATGAAGTATTTACTACACATTTTTATTTTTAAGAGCTTCAGTGATTTTTCCAGTTGTTTGTCTTCTATTTATATATGGATCCAAAAATTTATTGAGCATTTACCATACACTAGGCATCTCTCTTACCATGTCATTATACCTAGAACCATCAGAGAGCTCTGTACCTTGGTCGTTAGGAGTATTGCTTTCACTGAATTGTATTGAATAATAATAAAGAGGCCTAGGGAATTATTGCTATTTGCATTATGTGGTATCTTCTTGGTGGAAACTCACGAGGAAAATTTCTGCTTTTAGTATCAGATAGTCGTGCTGTGTGGTGTTGTTTTTTTTAGCCTCGTGCACATTTATGAATTTGTTATTCAGAATAACGATTTTAATTGTTCCAGAGGTGAGACCTGAACTTGTAACTTCCTTTAATAAGTTGTGAAGGCATACATTTTGTGTTGGGTCCTTACTAGTAGTGACCTCTAATCTTTTTCTCTTTGGCTCTTGTTTCTTGTTTTTAATTTATTTTGCAATACAGCATTTACCTTTGTATTTTGCTTTAACTAAGTGGCTTCACAGTTTTATATGGGCATCTTCCTCTTTTTCTTGTTTATTCAGTTGTAAAACTCTTTCTCAGGTTAGCTAGACATCTCTGAAGGGATCATACTTTTCCCTGTCCCCATTCAGGTTGTTTCCGTAAATGTTTAGTGAGTACTTTTATATGTTAATCATTATTCTTGGCACTGCACATAGAAAAGTAAATGATATTGGTTCTTCCCTCAATGATACAGTTCAAAGTCTAGTAGGAAAAATGGATATGTAAATAAATACTTGCAATAAAGTATTCCAAGTATAATAATAGAAATAATGTACACTGTACAGAGGTAATACCGACAAGGAAGATATTAGGATGAACAGGGAAAGCTACCTTGAAAGGTGGTCTGTCCATAATCTTGAAGGATGAAAGAAGTTTTTTAGCTAAATTTGGGTAGCAAACTTTCTGGCTGAAGGAACAACATGGATAAAAACATAGTGTGGTTAGAAACTCTTGAGTAGTTGCTTCTGAGAGTCCTAGCCAAGAGTCTATCATTAGAATTTCTTAGGCCATGGTACAGATGTCCACATTGACGCTGTCTAATCAGTCTTCTGGAACTGAAGATTTATCACAAAGTAGATATTTCTGGGCTTTTGATTTGGCCTAAGCTTAAAAATGGATCCTTCATATACTCCTTCTCTGCTTCATTTTATGCATTAGTAAAGGTTGAGTCATCCTAAAGTCATGCCTTCCATCATTCTGGGAAGCTCTCTGAGCCAAGCCCAGCTTGGCTTAGGAATAAGTTATGTTTTCTGTCGTAACCATTGGCAATAAGTCCTATTCTTGCCTTTCACATGCACAGTAGGACTACAGCTGCTGAAGCATATGGGAGAGAGGAGTTGGGATCATACCCTCTGGATTTGCATTTTTCTGGATTGTTCCTTTCTTGGTGAAAATGTAAAACCTTAGTCTAATAAGATTTTGAGCTCTGACTTGTGCTACAAATCTTTGAAATGCTAGGTCCTAATTTTAAAGCAAACTGTGTGTAAGTCATTTGACATTCTCTCTAAGGAATTTCTTTGGCAGATAGACCTTTAGGCTTCTGGACAGATCTGTAAAACACTATGGCTTTTAAAGTACTTTGAAGTGACATATCAAAAGGTTGAATAAAGCACTAATAGATGCCATTTACTGCTGAGAAGCTGTCCCTTCTGGCTAATATAGACTAGGAGTCACATATTCTGGATTATATTCCTACTTTTTTTTTTTTATTTCCATGAACACATTTTTTAATTTCTTTCTGTGGTTTACATCTGTAAAATAGATATTTAGTCTAAACTTTTAGCATAGTCACTTTCATTTTTACCACCTCAGAGTTAGAATATTGGTGAAGGTTAGGGCATGTGTGGCAAAGGGTAATGTCTATAGAATAAATTTTTTTGTGGAACAGCAGAAAAAGTTGTGGTAATTACAATATAAAATATACATACAGAAAAATACACATACCAAAGCCATACAGGTTAACAAATTGTCATAAACTAAGCATACTTTGTAACCAGCAGAATGATTGGTTTTTGACTTGTGTCACTTTCTTCTCTTTTTAACTCTAAACTCAGATTTTTCCTATACATTTAATAGTAACAGTGACAGGGGTAGAGCACCCTAAATAAGTTAGGAAGAAGTTAATGCTAATGATTTTCCTGCCTTCTGGTATGCCTGAGATTGATTTTCATTGTTGAGAGAGGATAAGAAGAATGAAGAGGAGAATTGGATCAAAGAGATTTAAGGGTGTTTTCTGTCTTTTGAACTAGGTATGTTGGGTCTGGGAGCCAACACAGAAAAGATATGACTGACAAAAGACTAGATGGAAGCAGGTCTTGCCTCCAGTCACAGTGAAACTGAGTCTCTCACCAAAAGTGCTGTGGTTTTTGGCCTTAATGTTGAACTCTTTAGCTGTTGAGGGGAAAGTGACATCATGGCCTGCCTGCTCCCGGAGATGCTTGGGTCCAGCTAGGGTGTGAAGTCTCACCAGATCTACATTGCCGTATTTATAGCCTTGTCTTTGGTGTCCAGTTGAATGCCAGGCTCTACCAGGTCATGTTGTCCATGTGTATTCTAACAGTTTTCTTTTTCTGCTGCTAGCTGCCAGTGAGGTAGAGGTGCCTCTGTTGATAAAGAACAGATACAGAAGTTCACATCCAAACCTGAATAACCATTTTTAACTTGAAACACTTTTCCTAGGAGTTGATGCACCAGAATCCTTCCCTTATTTGGTGCCTTGCTTAAATCTGAAGCTTGTATAAGGTTGCCAGAGCTCCCTGTATGCTGGTTGTTTGCTTTTTGGTGCCCACAGCAGAGTGGTTTGTGAAACCTTCTTTGTGACCACATCTTTCTTAAACTGAAGCTTTGTTCTCCTTTGGGTTCTTAGATTAGTTCTTATTCCTCCCTTTGCTGAGAAATTGAGGGGTTTTCCTGTATTATAGTAGGTGGGAAGGTATGTTTTCAGATATATTTTTGTGGACTATGCACAGTCCTTTAATGATAGTGTGTGAATACACATATATTCTTTGACTCTTGAACTATTTCCTTATTAATCAGGCAGACTGTGAATTTATCAAGAAAAATGTCAAGGATTTTATTAGTTTTATTGCTACTGTTTTACTGTTAGGGAAAATAAGCTTTTGTTCACTTTTCTCTTTATTCTCTTATGTCTGGCATTATTCTGGGGTGCATTGTTAAGTGCTTCCACTAACTTGCATGATAGGATCTGAATTGGAAGTATCTGTTTCCCTTAATTTGCAAGACTTCTCAGTTGGTTTGGCCTAGTGGTCTCAGTGAGTGATAGCTGGGACCATTGGTGGGTTTTTGCTTGGACTTGCTTTAGCTTTTGGCCTTTATAAATGTGTTCAGTGTCTTTCTTGGTTCTGCTGAAAAGGTTGCCTTTTTTAAAAGTGAAAGATTAAGAGCTCAGACTCTGGTGCCAGACTGCCTGGGTTGACCTTAAGGCAAATCACTTAACCTCTCTGTGTTCAGCTTCCTCATCTGTAACATAGAAATAATCGTAGTACTTACTTCACAAGATCGTTAGAGGGTTAAAAGAATTAATAAACATAATACAATTAGAATAGTGCCTTACACATGGAAGGTGGTATAGAAGTTTTGACTATTATCATAAGTTTTGACTATTATTATGACACACTTATTTTGTTCAGCTGGAAAAACTGAACAGAGCCCTTAATGTCTGAATTGTATCTGATTAGCTTGGAGTACTTTTAACTCCTAAAGCACAGACCCAGCCCTGTAAATTTAACCTGTCCTTAGTTGGGGGCTGCCCCCAAGCTTTTGAAAAGTGCAGTCCAATAGTTAAAATCAGGTGTTAGACCACAGTGCCGACACTGTGGATTATATAGCTGAGCACAAGAGTAGAATACTAGATAGGTTTTTTCCAATCCTTTGCTCCTGTTGGCTGAACCTTATTTGTGCTTCAGAGTGTATCTTTTGCTCCTACCATATGGCAAGACAGAAATTGTAAAAGTATGCGTATTATAATCTTTGGAGCCAACTCTCACATTAATCTCTCTCTTCATCCACTCATCCATTACTTATTGATAATTCCTATGTCCTGGGATATCAAAATGAATCATTCACTAAAGGATCACAGTTTAGAGCTGTGCTGACTGATATGGTAGCCACTAGTTATATGTAGCTATTTAAATTAATTAAAATGAAATAAAATGAAAAATTCAGTTTCTCAGTCACACTAATCACCTTTCAGATACTCATTACCCACATGTGGTTAGTAACTACTGTATTGGTCATTGAAGGTAATGAACATTTCTAATATAGAAAAGTTTTATGGACAGAGCTGGTCCAAAGACAGACATGTATGTATATAATTAAGGTGTACTGTCATGCCCACTATCACAGAGGTATATGAAATATTCTCTGAGCCTTGAGGATAAAGTGTGTGGCTCAGTCTGGAGGTTAAGGGTTAGAAGAGGTTTAAGCAAGGAAAGTATGATTTTATTAGATATAGAAAGTAAATGAGAAGGCAGTGGAAAGAACATGGTAAATTTAGGGCACCACAAATAATTTTTTGTTACTGGAGGGTAGGCTGTATCAGCAAGGAGGCAAGAGACTAGACTAGAAAGGCTATTTTTTCACCAAATATTTATTGTTTGCCTTCTATGGGCCTACTCTGGTGACCAAAATACACAAAGTCCTTGCTTTCATGGTATGTGCGCACGTATGTGAGTATATAAATTGACGGTAAGTGCTATAAACGTAGGATAAACTAGAGCAGTGATTCTCAACGTTTGCTTCACAGTACTATCACTGGGAACTTTTAAAAATCCAGATGCCCAGGTCTCACCTCCATGTCCAGTTAAATGGAAACCAGGCATATGTTTTTTTTCTTTTTTTAACTCTGTCACTTTTTCTTTAAAAACATCATGGACATCCTTCCGTATCAAAACATATAGAGTTAATTCATTTTTAAAATTAAATTTATTGGGGTGACATTGGTTAATAAAATTATATAGGTTTCAAGTGTACAATTCAATAATATATTATCTGTATATTGCATTGTGTAGTTACCACCCAAAGTCAGATCTCCTTCTTTCACCATTTATTGGGAGCCCCTGTACCATAAGTATTTTTAAAAGATTTGCAGGCATATCCAATATGCTATAAAGTTTGGGGATTACTGAGCTAAAGAATAAATACACTGGCTCCTGTGTGGGAGCATGCTTGGCACATTCAAGCAACAGGAGGCAACAGGAGTGGAGGATGGTTATTATTACATCAACCTTTTGCAGGCCGTGGTAAGGACTTTGGCTTTTATTCTGATGTTAACTGTGGAGTCTTCTTATCCAGTCTCTTGGGCTGGAATGTAGTAGATGGAACTGCTGTTACTCAAGATCTGAATCCTTAAGTCCTGATAGAACTCTGTTTTTATTTGAATACCTTTGTCTGGGTTTTGCCAAATTCCCCTGTAAAAAGAGAAAGATTTAAATTCTTATAATTAGTGATAAGTATGTTATGTCCCTATAGCATTAACATTAGTACTACCCTATTTTTTTGTGTGTTTTGTGTGTGTATTGCCTAGGTCATATATTTAATCACAATCGAATCTATAGTTTTAATAGGTTCTTCAACAGTAACTTACTGAATATGTACTAAATACCAAACACCGTGCTGAGACATTTAAAAATATTATTGAAAGAAAATAAGACCAAATTACCTCTAAAAATGAAATCAGTGTTTCATTTAGTTTGAGTCTTTATCTAAAAACATACCAGGTTCTGGGCTACTGCTGGGCCACTGCTGGTCAGTTACCTAAAACCACTGGTACTTAGGAACAGGGATCATAATTGTCTCAGTGTGGAATAATTCCATTATCTTCCCTTTTCTCTGTCTCTATTGCCATTGGATGATTGCATCAGCTTCTGGCCTCCACGCATATGAGCCCCCCACCAAAAAAAAAATTTTTATTTCCAAATTGTAGCTAGAATGTCCTTTTAAAATGGAAGTTTGCTCATGTCACTGCCCTGCTCTAAACCTTCAATGGCTTTCATTGAGATCAAATTCTAACAAGGACTTCTTCAACTTGGCCCAGTCTGTTTCTCTAGCCTCCCTCTTGCAAAAATCACTACTTACCTGGCCATGCCATTCACTAATGTACTACCCTTGGGACCATAACACATGCTTGCTGTTCCCTTTGCTTCTGACACTCAGGAATGACTTCTGCCGCCTCTAAAACCAATTGATTATTTACCTTCAGGTTTCAACTCAAGGATCTCTTGCTCTGGAGATCTCTGATGCTCCTATTATGGAAATACACAGCATCCTATACTTCACTAGTCGTGGTATTTTATGATTGTGTCACCCACAGAGCAGGGATTATCTCTGCCTTGTTCATAGTTCGTGCACAGTATTGTACATAGAGGGCAATGAGTAAGTTTCTGTTGATTGAGTAAATGAATGATGGAAAGAGTGTGAGAAGGACCACACCATCCTCACACTCTGTCAACCCATTCATTTATAAGATGGGTTTGAGCTTGTCTATGTGTCTTTGGAGAACTATTTTCTGGTTGCCCACCTGATCACTGAGTGGGAGGTTTAGCCATTTCTCTTCTCTCTCGTTGTGCAGTATAGACACAGGGTATACCAGTTCCCCTACTTTTGGGGTGGATGGGCATGAGAGTTCCCAGGCACTGAGAGAGATGAGTCAGAAAGAAGAGTCATTCAGAAAGTAACCCAGTCAGAGCAACAGTGTTGCCCTTTGGCTGAACTTTCTCTCTCTGTATACCTTGAGATGCTAAACTAGTGGCACTTTTGAGCTGGTTGCTATAGATTGTCAGACCACAGCACAGGGAGTCATAAACCTTAATCTGTACTTTTCCTTGATTAGAGTTGTTTGAGGGAAATGTCCAGGGGCCCTCAGGCCTAAGTGAAATCTTTATTGGTCTGCTTGTGCTCCATTTCCACCTGTGGTCACTTAACCCCATAACGGTTTCCAGGGTAAAAACCTAGAGTGCCCCATTTATATTTCCATGTAGTCTTTGGGGTGTTTGAGTTCAACAGCTGTGAGAGCAGCAGTCTTGGCATTTGTTTTTTGTTTTTTGTTTTTTTTTTCTGATACTGTCATAGAATATGCTCAGAAGCTGGCAAGAAGGGTTAGGTTTAGTTAGAATTATACATTTGTGGCCTTTTAGACTTAGAAGAAACCCTGTAGATTGGTGAGATGGTAAGAAGGAGGGAGGTATCAGAATATCCATAGAGATGGGGGTTCAGTCGAACCAGTGGTCTGCAACCTTTTTGGCACCAGGGACTGGTGCTCCTATGAGAATCTAATGCCTGATGATCTGCGGTGGAGCTGAGGCCATGATGCTAGTGCAGGGGAGTGGCTGCAAATACAGATGAAACTTCACTAGTTGGTCCACCGCTCACCTCCTGGTGTGCAGCCCCATTCCTAACAGGCCATGGACCAGTACTGGTCTGTGACCCAGGGCCTGGGGGCCCTGGTATTAAACCACACTTCTGTTCACTACTGCTCTTTACCTCTCAGCCCATGAGAATCGTGAGAATCATTGCTGTTTATAGCAAATGTGTGTGGTAGACCTCAAGTGTTGTGCAGGTAGAAACATTTTTGAGCATTGTTATTATAGATGAGCCTAGGTATCAAACTTTTTCTGTAAAGGGCCAGATAGTAAATATTTTAGGCTTTTGTGCCATACACTCTCCGCTGCAGTTACTCAGCTCTGCCTTTACAAGGGGGAAAAATAGCACGGACATAATGTAAACAAGCAAGTGTGTCTGTGTTTCAATAGAACTTTATTCATAGACACTGAAATTTAAATTGCATGTATCATGAAATAGTCTTTTGAATTTTTGAACCATTAACAAATATAAAATTCATTCGTAGCTCATGGGCCATACAGAAAACCAGTGGCAGGCTAGATTTGACTGTTGGGCTGTAGTTTGCTGACCCACGATCTAGCCCTGCTGACCTAAGTCTGGCTGTCTTTCAGAATTACCTGGAGACCTTTTAAAAATGCCGATTACCAGTCTCATTCCACTCCACCCCCCGACTCGAGGATTCTGATTCTGTAGGACTGGGGAATCTGTATTTTTTACAACAGCTCTTGTGATGCACACTCAGAGTTATGGAATCACTGACACTGATCTCACTCAACTTTCTCATTTTATAGATTATGTGACTTGCCAATAGTTATATAGCAAATAAATGGCAAAACCAAAATTTGAACCCAGGACTTCAACTCTAAGATGGGGGTCTTTGTTGTACTAGTCTGTTCTACTCTTTCCCCCAATAAATAAATGAGCAATAAATACAGAACAGTCACAAAATTGTGGTTCCTTCCTTTCTCTATACCTAATGCCATTTTCCCTCCTGAGGTACTCTAAGCTCGGCTGTCCCTCTGCTTGCTGGCTGGGTTTTCTGGAGCTGACTGCTAATTTGACATTTAGTCCAGTTTCCCTCCAGTTTGCTGGCTTGAAGTAGGAGAGATAATGAAATAATAGCCAGTAAATTGCTTTAATGTAAGACTTTGTTGAGGCAGCACTACGCTGCAGTGTGAGAGTAAAAGCTGTTGTTTCAAGGGGTGGAAGAGGTGGTTTTAAGAGGTATGTTTTACACTTGAATTCACATGGCTCAGATCCAGCCATTTAAGTAGGACGTTGCTACATAGAACTTGTGCTTAATTAGAGCTAATTGAGCTGTCATCCTGCCCAGAACAAGTCAGGGGTAGAGAAAGTAAAGGTGAGGAGTAATCACTATTCCTGTTCTACCTTAGCCCCGGTGTGGCTCTTTATATCCTAGAAAGAAGAGTACTGAAAGTCCTAGTGAATAATTTTTATTTTTGCTAAATGATTATTGCATTACCAATAGGATTCCACATTTTGTGTGCCATCCCCCATGCCCCTCTTTATTGTCTCCTTAGATCTCACTTCCCACAAAGACTTCCTGGCTGAAGGATAATGACAGTAAGGAAAACACGGTGACCCTTGGCACCTTTATAGCCCTCAGGCCTCTTAGGTTTTGGATCATAAATGGAAAGTTGACAAGTTGGTTTGTTTTTTGTTTATCTTGTTCTTGGACTACAAGTTCTTTGGCATTGAGAACCATGTCCTGCTGGTTTGCTTTTGACTGAGCCTGGCATAGGAGCACAGGGATGAAGGCGAACTGCATCACCTTTGTGCTCATATTCTCCTCCACCCTATGATCTCAGTGCTTTAGGGAGATGATAGGGCTTTGAGTGCATGCTCTGGAAGTCCTGGACATTTACTAACAGGTATCATTAAAATTTAGTCTCTACCTATGTTGTCTCATATCTAAGAGGATAAAGCCCCCTTTTTAAAACACAGCAAGTTTTTTTTTTTTTTAATACTTGGTATAGAAAAGTACTAACATTCCAGATGGTTAAATTAGAGGATGATAATTTATGCTTCCCGAACACTTGAAAAATGCACATTGGAATTCCTTTTGAGTGCTGTTACTATCTTTAAAATTTACATTTTAGAAATTCAGTTTTCCACACAACTATTTAGAAGCAGGAGCAACTATTACGAATTGAAATTGGGCATATTTCAGAATCTCCTCTTGTGTTGTATTTCTGCCTCTGAGCAGCTTCTTTCTCCTTCCTTGCTCCATAGCTCACAAAGCACTTAGGCAGCTCCAAGTGATAATTACCAGGGCTTGCATAAAACATTTCCTCAAATGCTTTAATTTTTATTATTTATTTTTGTCCTTTCAAACTCTTCAGAATGCTTTTAATTTTTATTATTTATTTTTGTCCTTTCAGCTCTGAGTTAGGTAATGTCGATGTTGGAAATTACATTTTACAGTTGAGAAATAACCCAAACCATTTTACTCATAATCCCATAGTTAATGGCAGGACAGACTTTATTGTGAGTGTCCAGAGACTTAGCCATCCATTAGTGTGTCTTTGGGTCATTGCTTTTAGATGATACAAATGGCTCAGGAGTCCATAGTGAATAGGTTTTGGACTTGAGATAAAGAACCAGGAGCCCTTTAATAATTCTGGCACTGTCTCTCAGGGCTATACCCAAGAAGCATTTTTAGTTTCTGGTGAACAGTATGTAAATGTGCAAGAAAGATCTGGAGGCAGATAGTCTCACCATTGGAGAAGTAGCATTTTCTTTACCCGAGTGAGATCATTTGAGTCTATTGTTAAAAAACAAGAGTTGCAAAAATGAAAGCCATTCCATCCATGGTAATCTGTTGGAAAGGGTGGAAGCTCAAACTAAGACTTTCCTTACTGTGGACTTGGTATCTGTTAGGTTTTCCAAAAGTTCTGTCTCAGTACTAGCAGACTTCATATTGTTACATGCAGTGTTGCTTAGGCCCATATTGATCAACGTGTAACAAACCTACTTCCTCAGTTAACAGGCCTTACCTCTCTAAAATGTATCTACATGGAGTGTTGTTGGTGGCAGTAAAGAGAAATTACAGTTAACCCTTAAACAATGTGGCGGTTAGGGGCAGCGACCTCTTGTACAGTCGAAAATCCATGTATGACTTCTGACTCCTCCAAAATTTAACTACTAATAGCCTGCTGTTAACTGGAAGCCTTACTGATAACATAGTTGATTAATACATGTTTTGTATGCTATATGTATTATATTCTGTATTTTTATAATAAAGTAAGCTAGAGAAAAATGGTATTAAGAAAACGTAAGGATGAGAAAATACATTCATAGAATTTATTGAAAAACTCTGCATATAAAATAGACTCATGCAGTTCAAACCCATGTTGTTCAAGGGTCAACTATGTGTTTAGGGTGACAGAAACTTTCAGACTAAAAATAAAGCAGTGGTTCTCATTAACCAAGGTCAGGGGGGCTGTGTGTATAGTTTGGAAAAGTTCCCAAAGATTCCTTCATTCTCACTAATAGAAGCACAATGTATTGAAATCCACTGTCTCGTATATGCAGTAAAATAAGATAATAGCAAGTGCAAATTTGGGTGATTAAGTGGGCTTCATCTCCTACCCTAAGGAAAGGATCTTCAGGAAGTATAAATAGAACCACAGTATTCAGAAACCTCTTGTTCTCACTTTTTACTCCAGAAGGCTTTGTGGGTCACACAGTATGAGTTTCCTACCTAATCAGTAAGGAAAACGGAACCTCTTTTTAGTTGCTCTTATTCCATCAGCCTTCATAAATAAGGCTCACTAGTTCTCTTTCTGAGATGCAGTATAAGGGAAGTAAAACTGGAATCAGACTACCGGGATTCAAATTCTAACTCTGCCATTTACTGGTTTAAGTTGCTTAAATGTCTGAGCTGCCCTCGGGCTTGGGGGATGATAATTGGCTTGAATGAGATGGGTTACTGATATTCTGTTCCTACCAAAATTTGCTGTATATATAAATATAAATAGCTATAAAGGATTTTTCCTGGTAAAGGGACGAGTTAACCAGTTTATGATTGACAGCTGTGGGAAAAAAGATAATTGAGTCAAAACAGATTATATATTTTACTTTTTATTTTGAAATGATTCTATACCTGTAGAAAAGTTGTAAGAATAATACAAAGAACTCCCATATAGCCTTCACCTGGATTCTCCAGTTAACATTTTACTACTTGCTTTATCATTCATTGGGAGAGAATGTTCAGCTAACAGTTAAGTGTTTACATGTCAGGCATGCTTTTACTTGCCTTATCTCTTGTACCAGTCTTTTAAAATATAGGTACTTTTTCTTTCTATGCATAGAAAGAAAACTTAGGGAGGTTAGATGAGTTGCCTGATATCCCATAGCAGGTAAGCGGCAAAGGTTTGACAGGAAAATTCATGTTTTTCACCACCTTCTTCTACTAGTAGACCTAGAGACTTGCATTCTAGCCCAGGTTTTGCCACTAACAGTGACGTAAGCATTGGCAGTTTATTTTGCAGCGGTTCCTCATCTTTCCCTTCTGTTTGTGGAACCCAGTATCCTTGGCACTGACTCACCTCAGTGTACAGACAGATTACCTTCAGTGAAATATTCTGAGCTTGTTAACTACATAAATCAATGTGTGAGCTAGTATTGCCGATTAAATATAGTTTAAGCAAAAATAGAGTCTGAGTCTACGGCCATGCCATCCTGAACATGCCTGATCTCGTCTGATCTCGGAAGCTAAGCAGGGTCGGGCCTGGGTAGTACTTGGATAGGAGCCCACCTAGCAGTACCAGGTGCTGTAGGCATAATGAATGAATGAATGAATGAATGAATGAATAAAAATAGAAACTGAAGCTTATGTGCAGAGTTTGCTCTTGAAGTCATTGGTGGGGTGAGAATGCACTCTTTTTCCCACACCTAGCTGTGGTATAAAGGAGATAGAATGCCCATAATTTGGTGTTCTGTTTTGCTAGGGGATAAACCAGAAAAGTTTTTCATGCTGGGAAAAGCATCCAAGGGTGCTGGACTATTCATGTGCTGACCATCCCCTCAGATCAAGATTCTTGACTCTTGTCTGGCTACAGGATTCTGAGCACACTGCTTGCTTCTAAGACACCAGGGAAGAGGACAGTGAAGTTTGGTCTTTTATCATCGCCACTTTCCTTGGAGTTGAATTTTTTCCCCGCCCTTGTTTTGCTCAGAAAAATCTCTTCCTTCAGTTTTAATAGAAGTAGGTTTTCTAGAACATTGAATTGCGATTGTAAACTTGTTAACTCAAGGGCCAGATGTGGCTGGTAAATTTATGTTTTTGGCTTGCCTAATGTTTAAATTTTTTCATCAGTAGCCAACCATTAAAAGCCAGAGGATTTCACATAAAAACGCAGCTTTCAGCTCTTCTTTAAAAGAAAAAAAAAAGGGAAGAAATGATAAAATTGAATCTACAAAGAGCAGAAACTAGAGTGGACCAGCCATAGATTGCTATTGTCCCCACCTGCCTGTTTCAAACCTGGCCCCTTATGGACACTTGAATTTTCAGCTCCAGACCTTAAACTTTAGTCTTAGAAGATGGAGAAGTGTAATTTGATGTGGTAGTTAGTGGTCGGTTACCTTACCCTTATTTACCAAAGAAGAGTCCTCTTTCTTGGGTAGATAGAAAAACAGCTCATAAGTAAGATTAGGGGCTTATCTAAAGTAAGTATTATTCCTGTTCTTATCAGTGTTTCGTTTCCATCACTATGGGGCCAGTATGGCTCTTAGATCTCACAGAACTGCAGGCATCTTCCTTTCTGACCCAGCTTCATTGGGATTCAACACATATTCCCTGCACATAGGCACCATTGCCAGCAGAGGATGCTGTTCACTCACTAAGCTTGCTGTCACTTTGGCGCAGCTGAGCTGCAGCTGTTGGGCATGTGCCCTGGGTCTGTGTGAGAGTTTGGGCATGTCCATTTGGTTCCCATCTCTAGTGCCCACCCCTTAGACCCTGGCCAGGTTATTGTGTCACTAGGGACTCTGCTTAGTAACAGGAAACGGGAAAGTTTAATTGTTTTCTCCTCTCTTTTTCCCATGCAGCTGAACAAAAGGTTCATCCTCAGTTTTCTCCATGCCCATGGGAAGCTGTTTACCCGGATTGGGTAAGTGTGCAGGATGTTTATTTTATTTTCCTACATTACAAGTCATTTTGGAATTTAATATTGTTAGCAACTAGACTGTGTTTGTAACTGAGGGCACAGGGTGTGAATTCTTAGAGGCCTCCACCTTCTCTTCTCTTCAGTCACTCTCCTGTGCTCATGAAGTTTGGGAAATATGACTCTTCATCCCTCTGTCTCTTCTTTCTCTGTCTTCACTAAAGCCCCCTTTTAAACACAGTTGTATCTCAACGCTCCCCCCCCCACACACACACACACTCCTAATCCCTCTGGTTTCTCTTTCCTCTGCCTTCCAGCTCAGCCCCTAGTGAGCTCCTCAAGGAAGTCATACTCAGTTCTTGGGTGCAGCTGGCAGGGGTCCTCCTTGTGGAGAATACTGCCCACTCATTTTCCCTTAAAGAGAAGAATAACATATTCTTTCCTCAGCATTTTCTCTTCATCATGAACCATACTCCTTCCTCTGAGGCTGAGGTTCTTGCACTATATTGCTGATCTCAGTAAATGCTAAGACTTTTCTCTGGTTTCACCATGTACCATGGATTTACATATCAATCTCAGGGAAGGTGGTGTGAGCAAAACCCTCTTACTTCACCCATTAAATCCCTGGAAAGAGATCAAGCTTTGAGTGTTTGTTGGATCAGAGTTTCTCCTCAATGTGTAAAACTAGTGATCCTAAAGCCTGACTAATGCCTGCACATCAGAGTGGATGTGTGCTGAGTGCCTCTTCAGGTTAGGGGAGGAGTAGGTGGCAGTGCTCTCAAGACAGGTGGTCTTCTACTGCATTTTAATATTTTCTGAGTTGGAGTTTTATTGTGAGCTACCCTTTGAGGTGATGTTTTGGACTGTAGATCCCTTGGTTATTGTCAGTGTTCCCCTTTCACTTTCTCTCATAACCTCGTAAGTTTATCTGTAATGCTGTAGAAAGTTTCCTTAGTGGGAGAGGTTGAAAAGCTGTGTCCAGCTTGAAGAAACTGTTACGTGGAAGGCAAACTAGAAAGTGTGCTTATTATATTTTCATTTGTCATCAATATGGGCAAGAGTGACAGTGATGGCCATCGAAAGGGTAGTCTTGATTTTTAAATGGCTTGGGAGACTTGGGGTAGTGCCAATAGATGCATCTCTATTGGTAGAAATAAGTGTAAAGTAATTTACTTAGGAAAAGTAAACTAGGTGCATTAGTAACTCCCCTTTCACCACCTGCCTCACCCCCATGTAATCTCTGCTCTGGCAGGATTTTTTGCCTAACAGTGTTGTATCCCTAGTGCCTGGCGTGTAGTAGGTGCTCAGTAAATATTTGTATGAGTGAGTGAATTATTAAAGAAATGGATAGACTCTAAAAGACTGGAGAGAAGGATATAGTATTCTAGTAGGTTATATATAGTAGGCCCAGGCCAATCATTAGTAATGTAAAGCTGCAGTTTACAAGATAGGCAAGATGATAAGATAACAGTATCACTTTATAAAATAACACATCATAGCAGGAAATACTGTTGTGCTGCACTTGAAATAGCTATCATTCTTTTATCTCTTTATCATCTTTTTTAGTTCTCATTTTAAAAATCTTTTTTCCCTTTCTACCTTTCCACTCAGTTTTTCTCTCCTTTTTTCCTCTTCCTGTGTTTGTTCTTTAAATTTTCATGTACCATGTTGCTCTAAGTCAGGATTTCTCAACCTCTATATTATTGATATTTTGATCCTTGTAATTCTTTGTTGTAGGGAGCTGTCCTATGCATCGTAGGATGTTTAACAGCATCCCAGGCTTATATCCACCACATACATGTCAGTAGCATTCCTTCCCCTCCACCGAGCCATTACAATTAAAAATGTCTCTAGACATTGTCAAATATTCCCTGGGGGGTAAAATTGTTCCTGGTTAAGAACCACTGCTCTTGGTATTTGTTAGGTCTGTTGGAGACTTTTGGGACTAAAGAAGCTCTAAATCTTGGTCCAGAATGTAGAAATATTTAGGATATATTTTTATCAAGTTAAGTATTAGTTAGAACCTTATTTTTTCCCCTTTTAAAATTCTCATATTTTGATACATATACTTTGGAGGAGGTTTGGGAAAGAACTACAATACTGATTAAAAAGCTAGAAAATGATTTCTAAGGAGAAATTAACCTTAAAAAAATTAAAGTAAAAGGTTTATTTAAAGACAGCTGCAGGTTTCCCCGTGTTTAAATATAAAAGAGTCATAACCAGATCGTTTTGATTTTTTGTGGGACGACAGCAAGAGAAAATAGGCTTATGTTGCAGCTGGAGAAATTTGGGTTAGGTATAAGTAAATTTCACAGAGGGAAGATGTTCAGGAATTTTCTTCTCTGGAAGCCTTTAAAAAAGAATAGATTATCTCATTTGTCAGAGGTGGTTTGCTGTGGTCCAGATTATTTTTCAATATCTCTTTTATTTCTGCATATAACATGTTCTGTTGGCAAAAAGATAAGGCCAGTCTAGTTTCACCTTCATAAAAAATGAGTTATAGTGGTGTTCACATGAGGAAAACGTATGTAAATTCTAGGCAGTCCAGCCCCTCGACGAGTATTCATTCCTCTTAGCTCTCCTGGAGGTAAAAGAGAATTGAGCCCCATATTTATTTGAGAAGACAGAAACAGCAATAACTTTTCTATTGGAAAAAAAAAGTATAGAAGTCTGCAAGACTAGAAAAGCCACACACAACAACATGGACTGTTGCCTAATTACCAAGAAGATGTGAAATGTGGGCGGTGTTGAAAACAATTTAAGAATGAGGAGATTGTAATGGGGAGCAGCTGAAGCCACATCCACTGTCCCGCATGCCTTTTGAGAAAAGCCCCGATGTTGCTCTCACAGTTTTTGTATTAGGGTCCAGTGTTCCAAACTGTATCAGTATATTCTTGAATGCCTACTGTGTGCAACAGTCTCCTTACTCTCAGCATCCAGTGAAGAGGAGGCTCAGACAGTGTTAGATGGGAATCAAATACCAAAAAGAATTTTTAACTACTAAGTAGTTATAAGACACTGAGATCTACTCCAGTTCTTATGTTTTGTAGCACTATAATTTTTTCCCTCTCATTTCTACCCTTGTCACACAGCTTAGTTGTTTTTTTTTTTTTTTTTTTTTTTTTTTTTTTTTTTTTTTTTGCTACTGGGTTCTTTTGTCTTGTTCAGTTTTTAAAAATTACAAAGTTGAGAAGAGTTAGAAAGCTTGATCCTTTTTTGAAGAGAATGTCGTCTAGTTCAGCTGTATTCCTCAGCACCTGAAAGGTTGGGTCCTACTCCGTTAGTCACTGTCTGAGTCACTTCCGGGTTTAGGTCCCAGTGTTGTATGAAAGATTGGTTTCTTGAAACTGCCATTCAAATGAGACAAGGTGTCTCTAGAGATCACTTTAGAAAGCAGTCACTTAAGTCAGTGAAACCCATATCCTGAGAATGATTCTGTCTTCTGCAGTTTTAAAGGATAGGAACAGACTCTTCTTAGGCTCAGGAAGAGGAATCAGTCAGGGGTACCAAATGGCTCCTGACAGACACTTGCTTTCCTGGTGAGAGGAAGGCAGATCAGACCTGCTCTTGGACTCCAGTAAGAGAGGTTGGGAAGCCGGCAGCCTGTAGAATTTTGATTTATGATAAGTAGGATAATTTTACTTCTCATTATTGCCCTGGTTAAAGTTACTAGTTTAGTTTTTACCTGCTTGCCTAGCAATGCTATTTGCACAGCTTCAAGGTCTCTTGGAATTCAAAACATATTTATTTTGGACTTTGAATTGTTAAAAATATAATGTTTGTATCTTGATTTATTTTTAAAATTATAATGTTCTATATAAAAGCCAGAAATATTCATTGTAAGGGAAATCTTTTTGTATACAGTGTTTATTGTAAATATTTAGAAAACTCAGCAAAAATAAAAACTTATTCTCACTATCTAGAGGTAAATACTGTTCATGCTTGATGTGTATTTTTATCTTTTTTTCCTGTACATTACACACATTTATTTTTTACAAATCTATATATAAAAGGATCACATTAATCTACTTTAAAACCATTTTCATTTGACATATGTTAAACTTTACCCATATGATTTAAAAAATCTAATACAACTTTTAAAAAATATAATTCAGTTGTATGGATGTGCCATCTTAATTACCTGTTATTGGGATTTTATAGGCTGCTTCCAGTTTCTTGCTGTTATAAATTACTATGTTTTCTCTCCTCCTCCTCCTCTGTTGCTACTGCTGCTTCTTGGCTGAAAATTTTATAATTATTACATAAATAATATACAAGTCTTCTTATAAAAATGTAATATTATTGCTAAAGCTAAAATATCTTTCAGCTCTTCCTCAACCCCTGTGCCCTCCAAAGAGATAACCCTAGACATAGGTTATGTAATCTTCCAAACATCCAAACATTTTAAGTTGTATGTATCCATAAAAACCACGATTTTATTTAGTGGATTTTTTCCTAAATATAAATTGCATGTTGTCATTATCTTAATTTAGTATAATTTTTGTTCTATAATATGAGGTGGAGCAAGAGAAAGATATAAAACTACTTAGAGGTAATTTGAGGCCAAAATCAGACAGCATTTTAGTTCAAAAATTGGGAACCAGAAACCCTATTATTGAGCTCTGAAGAAGAGTTTATTATCCATACGTCCTTCAGTTATTGCCTGATAAAGCTGATTTTGTCTGAATAGATCCATCTTCTCTCATATGTCAGAATTGAAGTTACTAACTTATTATGCATTTCATTTTTTCCTTTTAATCACGTCGAATTAGTTGAAAGGCAAAGGGAGGATTTAAAAAAAACCAAAAACTTAAAAAAAGATGTGGACATTTGGCCTTGCTTCAGACCTCAGTCTGACTTAGGGAGTGTTAGTGGATCTCTTTCAGTTCCCATCCCAGGGAAGAGGCTTCCTCAGACACAGCTTCGAAGTAAGACTGTCCCACGTGACACTCTGTCATGTCATTCTATGCTGGCTCTCTACCACCTTTCAACACGGAGACACATGGCTCTGAAACTTGCCCACTGTGGCTGCTTTTCAAGCAGAGTGAACTCTGCTATTCTCGTAATGAGAAGTGCTAGTCCCCCTCCCCACCTCCAACCAGAGAGAGTGCTGCACAGTGTCAGGATTTAAAATGAAACCTTTGTAATAGCCCATGGGGAAAATGGATCCAATCCAGCCCCAAACATATCACTCTGCTATTCCAAACCTACCAAGAGTTTTAATAGTTCTGAAACATTTTAGAGAGGAAAAAAAGAAAAAAGAGAGTTGGTTTTTTTGTTTTTCTTTTCTTTTTTTGGTGGGGTATGTGTGTTGTATTTTTGTGGGGTGGGGGCAAGCGTCACTTGAAATGGCACAAGGGGGGAAAGCAAATGCATGACATGTTTTGTGCCAATGAAAATGAGGACAGCTCAGCAGAGAAAGGAACTGGAATATAAACTATAATTGACCCATTGCTATGGCATGACTTCTGGGTACCAGAAAGTTAGTAATAGGATTTGCCATCCAAGGGCAAGGAATGAAGATTGCCAAAATGCCAGAAAGCTCTGGAATTTTCCAACCTGGGGAGGGTACTACTCAGTGGGGAAAGGACCATGGTTTGGGTGAAACTAGAAGCACCTTTCTCTAGGACTTGAGAAGGATTCCCTTTCCTGTGGCTTTCCGTAAGATATTTATTAATCCAGCCTGAAGTTCTTCCTCACCCTTCCTCCCAGCACACCACAAGCAGTTTGTTTGTTTGGGGGTTGGGATTGAGGATGGATAAAAGATACTTTGTTGACCACGAATTGTTGAGCATGGCCCTAAGGCCCAGTGTGCCTGGTTTTTCTCTCTAACACCAAGTTTGAATTTGCTTTTTATTTCTGAGGACTTCAGCTGTGGTTTGTCCCTATTGCCAAAGGAGCACCAGGCATGCACCACTGTTTGGGATCCAGTGTCCACATTTGGCAAGCAGTGGTTGAATGACCTCTCTTTAGGAGCCCTAGGTCACTGGCTGGATTTCTACCTCCCTACATTACAGGCTCTTCCTGTATTGGGAGTGGCAGTTGGCCAGGGCATTATATTTCCACTGGCCTGAAAACATAGAGACCCTGATGAGCAGAATCTTGTGAGAGGGAGAACAGCAACACAGGAAAGGCTGAAACAGATCACTGGGGCCCTAGGTCTAAGGATTCTTCAAGGGGAAATTTGGAATCCTTAGGTAGAACAATTAGTGTGATAGTACCTAAGAAGACAGCAGCAGAACTATTCCTGGTTTCCTGAAGTAAAGCCTTGAGTAAAGAATCTTTAGATTCATAAACCTTTTTTGGAATATAGTTTTCATACCAGAATTCGGGGAACATGTAGCTTTTAGAGCTTTTTAAAAAAATTGTTTGCTATTTAGAAAAACTGATTGTTTCAGAGAGAAACTTTGATTTCAGCATGAATCCGGTTATTGCCAGGGGTTAGGAAATAGCATACCAAAGTATAATAACTCATAGTGATTTATCCAAAATTGAGTTTTTTCCTGTCTCCGAACCCTGAATACTTCTTTCTTTTAAATTTGTTCACAACCTTAGGATATCATGAAGATTTGTGAAAGTAGCAAAGAAATGTCCTAGGCATTAGTTTTCTGCTTTCTGAGAGAGAGAGACAGAGAGAGACACACAGACAGACAGACTGGCTGACTGACTGACTGACAGATAGACACAGAGAGAGAGTGTGTGTGTACTAAGTGCTCTTGGAGATGTGCCTTACTAATGAGCTGGCTGTATTTATAGGATGGAGACATTCCCTGCAGTGGCTGAGAAGGTCCTCAAGGAGTTCCAGGTGTTGCTGCAGCATAGTCCCTCTCCTATTGGAAGTACCCGCATGTTGCAGCTGATGACTATCAACATGTTTGCTGTGCACAACTCCCAGTTGAAAGGTAAGGCATGTTTAGTTTCTTTATCTAGAAATATAAAAATTAATCTAGCTTCTTTCCTATGCTACTATACCACCCCCCACCCCCACCCCCCTGCCGCAACACATACACACCCTTCCCCACCATTGCCTCTCAGATCTTGAGTTTACTCTCTGAAATCTGTATGACTCTCTGGTGCTTGGGTAGGAGTGGAAGGAGGGAATCATGGGTAAAAAGCTTAATTTACAAACCCAGAGATGCTGTTGCACATCTGGCATGCTAAAGGCAGCAGCAAGGCCTCTTGGAGTCGGCAGACCCAGAGCCTCTCCCAGGGGAGAGGCATTGCTGAAATGTTTCATTGCAGAGACCATACGCTTGGCAGGGATTGGGAATAGCTGTTTCTGGACTCATGTACCCTGTTTGTTCAATATGGAAAAGTCTAGTTCCCTGTGGGATATCCCTTGTGGGAGCCTGCCAGGGAGTAAGAACAGAGAATTGATGAGCTTTGGTGACTCAAATCTGGAAGCACAAAAATCACCAGGCCCAGATTTTGGCTAACATGCTGGTGTACATTCTGAAATGTTTTTCTAAACACTGGAGGTTTTTGAGGGGTGGGGGAGATTGGAGGTGCTGATTGGCAGGATTATTAAATATTTTATTAACCAGGTCATAGTCAAAGGATGTTACCAAGATCCCTTCCCTTCACCCCACTTCTTAGGTAAGGATGATGTGGTTAAACTTGATAGAAATATAACACAAGAGTGACATTTTGTGTTTGTTTGCAAGGGAGATTTGGTCCATGCTGCCAAAGAATCATTTCATAGCATTGACAGAGTAAAGTTTGGTCTTGGGGCTGAAAGGTTATTATCTGAAATGCCAAGAAATGGGAATTGCCCCACGGAGACTCTGTCACAGAACAGACTTGGCATTTCTAGAGAGAATGTCGCTAGTTCTCTTATTGCATCTTTCCTTGTGCTTTCTCTCATTCTAAAGTTGGCTTATTTCCCTTTCCATTTGTATTTGGGAGTTACATATCAGCTTGCTGCAGGGTTGGGGGGATTTCTCCCCTGGTGAGTAAGTATGCCGTAGTTTTCCTTGAAACTTGGCTCTTCCTGGGACTCTGCAGGATGCTGTGCTAGTCCACCTGGGTCTTCAATCACTTTTAAATTATAGAGGATTTTCTCCTCTTATGCTGCCCACTGCAGTGTTTAGAATTTCCAGTAGAAGGCAAGATGCAGAGGTTTAGGTGCCATTTTGAACTTGGCTAATTATTCCTAAGAACAGCTCTGAGGAGGCATGCAGTCCTGAGGAGCAGTGGTAGTTTCCAGGAAGAAGGAAGTAAAGTTTTTAAAGTGCTGTCCTGGTGAGGCTGTGAAGTCCAAAGGGGCAGGAGATTGATTTTTTCCTTCATTACTGTGCTGAATCTGCTACCAAGTGGAAAGCTCACTGGACTCAGGAAATGGGCCTCCCAAGGTGCCCTCCTATTCATTTTCCTGCCTCCCTCTAACAACAACCCATAGAGTTCAGTGAGCTGCTTTTCACAGAGCTGCAGCCTCTGCCAAGGTATTGTTCCAGCATCAAGTGACTTGTCTTGGGAGGTGTGAATGTAAAGGACCTGCAGCTCTCATCTGTAAAGTATCTGTTGTCAGAAGCTTCTGCTCCATGAAAAGGAATACCTTGGCCTTTTCATAGGCCACCGGTGAGTCCTTTTCTTGGAGTTATGTTGAGTAAAGATTAAGAAAATATTGGTGAAAGACAGGTGAGATGGTGAGAACAGAGAAAGAAGGAAATAGGCGGTTCCTCCATTTGAGGCCAAGGTACTTTTTCTAAGACTCTTCTCCATGGTTGGTTATGATGAGGACCTACTAGCCAGGAAGGACATGTCAAAGCCGGTGCTTGAGACCCTACTAATTTCTGGCCCTATCCTGATGCTCACCTCCATGAGGCAACTAGGGCCAAGAGGAGTATGAACTGAGGTGGTCAGAAGCTCCAAGGGTGTTTCAGGGAAAAACAGCCTGGGCCACAGGATATAACACTTAACTAGGACAGAGAGCTCTGTGGACATGTTGCCAAGTACCCGGTGTGCAGCTGAGGCGGCTGTCCTGACCCCACTGTGTGGGCTGCCATTGGGAGAGGGGTGAGCAGAGCACTCAGCGGGGCTGGTTGGTGGGAAGATGCACTTTTCCATTTCCCAGCACATGAGTCATCTTCTCTGGGCCCCTGTGCTGTACTTGCATGGACAGTGGCAAGAAGGGGGTGTTGTGGCTGAGTAGCAGCATCTGTGCTGGGGGTGGAGAGGGAAGGGGGTTGGGGAAAGGATAAAGATTTAAATCCTTCACTAATCAGCAGCAGTTTGAATCACATTTTTATGAGTAAGGAAGTGATAAATCAGCCCCAAGTGTTCAGCCCCCAAGTCCCATCAGCCGATGCCCTTCTAAAGGCTTCTCTCCAGGCCAGTCTGCTTGCTGTCAGAGTCACCACTTAGCCGCGGGACCCTGGCTGTCTGAAACCAGGAAGCAAGGACCTGATGCTGCCTGGCCCTCCCAGGTGCTTGGGGTCTGTGGTGATTTGGCAGTCACTACAAGTTACAGAACATCTGGACCATCATTTTTCTTTTCATTCCTTCTTGGATGTGTCCTTCTGGGTGGTGTTTGTATATGTCAGTTCCTGGACTCTGTGGAGAAGGAACGTTTCAGCCTGAAGCAGAGGTGATCAGTGGCCCACAAGGCAGTCAAGATCCTCTTAATCTGTGCCTGGGCCGTCCCTGTCGACGTGGACCTAAGGAGTATGATTTGGAGAGCAATAGGGACATCCTTTCTTAAAAGTATGTCTTTTATGATGCCTCTAATTCATTTTTTGGTGTGTGTGTATTCAGTGCTGCCTCTTGTGTAACTCCTCTTTTCAGAATACACATAATTCAGGGATGGAAATGATAACTGTTACTTAACACTTTAGTATAATTATTTTTGAAATGTGTTTTCATCGTGGCCAAGACAGATATAAAACTATTTAAAAGCTTTGGACACCTCACAAGACAAAATGGAGGGAAAAAACTTAGATGGGGGTGAAAGAAAAGTATCTTTTCCCTTTTCCCAAGTTATAGTTTTTCCTGGAGTTTAGTGAGGCAGAGGTGAGGGGTCAGATTTTCCCCCCTGCCCACAGGGGAAAGTAAGTTGAGTTATGCCACATCATTTAATCAACTAAACTTTCCAGTCTCAGCAATGATCTTAAAATTCATGGGTTTAGGGCTTTTGGTGGGGAGACCTTTTTCTCCTCCCTCTCATGTACCCAATGCAAAAATCCTATATCAGTGGGAGTACAGCGAGTCTAGAATCCTAATACTCTGTGCTGAAGTGGTTGAGGACAGATAAATTTGAGGGATATTTTGGGGGCTCTTACTATAGTGCCTGGAATTTATGAGGCATTTAGTAATTATTTATTGAATACATAGATGAAGAAGGCAAGCAAGCTGTCATTGAACAGTGTGTTTCTTACCTGGCCTGTGTCCAAAATTGTCCTTTGGTGAGTGATGGGTGGTAGTGGTAGGTGGTTTCCAGAGTGATGTCACAATTGCTAATCTCTTTATGGCATTCCCAGGCCTGAAGGGAGAAATGGGGTCTTCTCCACGTGCCTCAGCATTTAACACTTCAGTAGCCGTCTGATTGGCTGATGTGATGCGGGAGGGTGAACTGTTGATGTAAACCACAAGCACTCTAAGAATTTTAATTTTTTAAAAATTCTGTAATTTAAGGAAATAAAACTCTAGTTTCTTCAAGAGGAGTAATTGAAGCAACATTTGTGGTAGAGCATCACTGAAATCCCATTGCATCCCCCATCTGTGCCCAATTTGCTCCAATCTGGCATTTTTTTCTCCTCCTTTTTTCTCTCTCCCTCTTGCTTGCTTTCTTTTTTAAAAATATGTTTTATAATTCCTGGAATCAAAACCATCTCAGGCACACACTGTTTTATTTTACTGTATTATTGGATTATACTTTCTATAAATCATTGGATGTTATTCATTGGCCACCACTGGAATAACTTCCCTTTTCTGTGCCTTGGCCCCCTCTTTTCTTCCTCTACCAGCACATAGAGTAGGCCTCCATTTCAGCTTTACAGAAAAGCCCTGGTGGCAGCAAGAGGGCACCCAAGAGATACTTCTTGTATGTGCCATTGGTGCTTTCTGTCCTTAGGGAACATTTAGGGCTGGGATTGAGGCAGGGCTAGACTGGCATTTCTTTCATTGCCATTTATGTTTGGTTTTATGATTTGTTAGTAATCCTAAAATTACAGGAGGTAGAGAGAGTGCCACATGTTCACCTCCAGAGGAATAGAGAATCATAGCTGTCTATGTGAATGATAGAGCTTAACTCAGATGTGTGGGATACTTGAGATGGGAACCTTATACCTTTATGCCATTTTTGTGTATGCAGGTTGACTCTGTTCGTTTCATAACCAGAAGTTTTTTGTCTTCCAGCATACAACCACCTTAGAGACCTTGAGTAAAGCAGTTTGCTCCTCTGTGGCAATTTACTTCTGTCTAAGTCTCTCACTCAAGCAGAATGTATGAAGTGCCTAATCCTCTGCTTGTCGGAACAGTTGTACAGGAAATCCACCTTTCATAGGGGGTTAGGCTTGAGTTTAGCTGAATAAACTGTCCCTCTCATTTCTCCTTCTCTATCTCTGGTAGTAGAAGCCCCTGGGATTTTTTTCCTCAAGGATCCATGGGTAGATTTCTGCAGGTAATTAGCACTGCCTGACTTTCATTTTCAGGACTGCTCAGTTTAGAGTAAATTAACAAAGAGGTAGCTTAGTCAACAAATTTTGTGAGAAATAAATTCTAAGGTTAGAAGAGGCTAGCTAGGCTTTAGAAGGCAGGCCAGAGTAGGATGCATCCTTCAGCTATGCCCTCTATCCCTCTGAGAAAGATATTATATCAACAGGCTGCTTAGCATGGACTTCTTCCCTCATAATTCCCTGGAAAAGAAGAAAAAGTTAAAGTTAGTTATCAAGGGACCTTCCTATCTTCTTGACTCTGAATTCCAGGGTCCTTGTTTTCGGAATGAATCTGTTACTTTAGGCTGGAAGAGAAGAAGCAGTTATGAAAAGCTAAAGAAATGAGAAAATTCAGTTATATCAATAAAATTAAGCTTCTTATATCAGTTGAAGAAAAGTCTGTTTTCTTTTTTTCCCCCAGGGTAACAGTGTAGTTTGGTGTGGCTGCTTTGGTGTGGAATGCAGAAGTGCAGTATCCCATAGTTGCCCAGTAGTTAATGTGGGCTACATACGTCATCTCCGTTGCCATTTTATAGCTTCTCAATTTGATTTTTTTGCTCTAGTATGGATTTATTCTGAAAAAGAGACATTACTGGGCAGAATGTTGGCAGTAGGACACTCAGCTGCCTTTTCTGAGTTTTCTATAAGCTTTCCCTGAAGAGTAGAATTCTAAATGTGTAGTTTACAGGGCAGATAGGTACTGTACTGTTTGTTGAATACACAGGGAAAGCAGGTGTGTCTAGGGATGGAGATAGGGGGAGTTGAACTTTGGACCCCAACCAACTGAATGTTGGTCTGGGGAAGAATTGTAGCTTTCAGAGGTAGTGGCCAATAATGACAATGGAACTACACTATGATAATACCTGATGACATTTTATAGTTGCTACATATGCATTCTCATTTTATTTTTCCTATCAGCCCTCTGAGAGAGGTGGGACAGATACATTGTATACTGTTTTATAGATGATAAGAAACATATCAAAAAGGTTAAGTAATTTAAGCAATGTTGCACAGCTGGTAAATAACACTGAAGTCTCAAGTGTCCAGCCTTCTATATCAGAAGATAAAAAAACTTTTTTGGACTTAATTGAGACAGCTAAACAAGGCAAGCAATGCACCCTTCCCCCAACCCCATATCTGACCAGCTGCTGTTCTTTGATAAAGAAAGTGATCCTTGAATCTGATCTGAGACTAGAGGAGGAACTGAGGTAGAGATGAGGGAGTTGGGGTAGTCAAAATTCTCCCAAGTTTCTTGAAGTTCAAGTGGGGCCGCAGGTAATAAGCTGACAGAATCAAAGGTTGTCTGAGGTCCATGTGGAAGGGGGAATCTCCCTCTCTCAATGGAAAACATTTGTTCATGACCAGTTAGTAAAAGAAGTGTTTGGTCTTTTTCTTTGGGATATGTAATATCTCTTAAAAAGGAGAGGGGGGATTTTTAAGGACATTATTTATCTTCACCATCTTTTCTAGTATCCTTCCTGCTTTTTAGAAAGAGACTTTCACATGCCAGTCTTACACAAGACCGGGGGAAGGTGGATATTCATCCATACAGAAAAGAGTATGAGATTATCAAACATTTGAAAGAATGTTAAAGTAAGTACACGTGTAACTACTGCCCGAGTTAAGAAACAGAATATTGTCAGCACCTTAGAAGCTCCCTGTATGTATTTCATCCCCATTTTAGCTCCCCCTCACTCTTACAGATAATCATTATTCTGACCTGTGGAATTCATTCCCTTGCTCTTCTTTATAGTATTGCCATCTAAGTATATACCCCTAAGCAAAAGTTTGGTTTTGCTCACATATTAATGTAACTTTGCTAATTATATTATTTATAGTCTCTTCTCTCTGGCTTATTTTGTTCCATGTAATGTTTGTGAGTTTTGTCCATGTTGATATGTGTACTGTTTTCATTGCTACAATGTTACATTTTATTCATTTATTACAGTTTAACAGTTTTTTTATTTGTAGACATTTGTTATTTTCTCTGTGGGGCTGTGATGAGCTTTGAGTCCATTGACAATTATTGTAATTATTGGTATATTTGGATTATATACTATACCATCCTTTTAAAAAAAATCAATTGCAGTAAAGTTTATATATAATAAAATGCACCCATTTTAAGTGTGTATTTCAATGAGCTTGACCAGTTTACATACCTAAGTAACTAATCATCATCATAATCAAGTTACAGAACATTTCCTTTATTCCATAAAGTTCTCTTTGTGTCCATTGCAGTCATCTCCATCCCCACCCTTGTCCCCAGGAAACCACTGATCTGCTTTCTGTCGCTATACATTGGATGTGTCTTTTCCAGTTTTATATAAATGGAATCATACAGTGTGTACTCTTTTGTGTCTGGCTCTGCTCAGTGGTAATGTTTCTGAGATTTATTCATGTTGCATGTTATAAATATTTCTTTTGTATTACCATATAGTATTCTGTTGTACAGATATACTACAGTTTTATTTATCCAGTTACCTGTTAATGAACATTTAGACTGTTTCTAGTTTGAGGCTGTTATGAATAAAAGTGCCATGAACATTTGTATGAAAGTGTTTTTGTGAATATGTTTTCATCTCTGTGGGTAAATACCTAGAAGTGGATTTCCTGGGTCATACAGTAAATATTTAACTTTATAAGAAACTGCTAAGCAGTTTTCCACAGTGTTTGAACCATTTCGCATTCCCTCCAGCAGTGTGTGAGAGTTTCATTTTCTTTGCATCCTTGCCAACATTTGATATTGTTCGTCTCTTCTACTTTAGCTAGCTATTGTAGTGGATGTGCACTGCAATTTCATTTTGGTTTAAATTTGTGTTTCCTAAATGACTAAGAAAGATGAGTGACTTTTCATGTGCGAATTTGCCATTCATGTATCTTCTTTGGCAAGTGTCTGTTCAACTAGTTTGACCATTTTAAAAATCAAATTGTTTGTCGTTGTTAAGCTTTGAGTTCTTCAGGTAATTTGTAGATAAACCCGTTTTCAGATAAGTATTTTACAAATATTTTCTCCAGTGTTTTCCTATTCTTCTACCTATTTCCTTTTTTTCTCCTTTCTCTCGGATTTTTTCCCGCATTCTTCATCCCCTTCCTCCTTTTTCCACTAGTATTTTTTTTTTCTGATTACCCTGGGAATTAAAACATGCATACTACCTTGCCAAAAGTCAAAAGTTATTCACCATTTTTACTCTTCTCCAAAATAATACAGAGTTTATTGTTCCAGTTTATATGCCTCTCATATATTTTAATTCTTCATTTCTTTTTAAACCCTACAATGCAAATTATTGTTTTTATTTTTGTTTCATTTGTTTTCATTATTATTATTATTATTATTATTTTGATTGTGTTTGTACTTACCAAGATGCTCCTTTCTTTTCATTCTTTTTTTCATTTCAGACCTTCCACCTGGAATCGTTTTCTTTCTGCCTTGAGTATATTCTTTAGAATTTATTTAGTGAAGTTCTTTTGATGACAAACCTTTTCATTTTTTTTTCTTGTCTAAAAAAGGCTTTATTTTCCCTGTTCCCAAAAGATCTTTTATTGGTATATACTGAGAATAGAACTCTAGGTTAACAGTTATTGTCTGTCAGCCCGTTTAAGATACTATCTCTGGGTTTTCACTGTTGCTGATTAAAAATCAGTTATCAGTCTAATTGTTTCTGTCTTAAAAGTAATCTTTCTTTTCTCTCTGGGTGCTTTTTAGGACTTTTTAAAAGTTTGATGTTCTGCAGTTTTAATGATTTGTCTAGGTTTGTATTTATTTATTTTTTCTGCTAGGGATTTGTTGGGCTTTGTGTATCTGTGAGTTGGTTTAAGCAATTTTAGAAAATTTCTTAGCACCTACATCTTTTTTTTTTTTTCAAATAGTATACCTGCCCTTGCTTTTTCTTTTCTGTTGATTAGACAGACATACATTAGACCTTACTCAGTCTTTAATGTCCCTTAAACTTCTTTCATTTTTCTGACTCTTTTTTTTGTGCTCCATTCCAGATAATTTCCTTAACTGTGTCTTTCAGTTCATTGACTCTTTCCTTGGCTATATCAAATCTGCTAAATATGCCCCACTGAGCCTTGTATTTTAATTATTTTTTATTTTGAGATTTTTTTTTTTCCCTTCAAATATGCTCTTCAATTATAGTTTCTTATTCTCTGAACATATTTGTGAGCTTGTCTTTTATTTCTTTAAAATATATTAAACATTGTTATTTTAGAGATTATGATTAAGAGGTCCTTTTAGGTGAGTTTCTGATAATCTCTTGTTTCTGCTGGTTGTTGCTTATGTGCCTTTAAATTTTTTCCTGTGTAATTTTAATTTTTTCCTGTAATCAGCATATTTTCTGTGGGGTTTCATTTGTGAGAATTTTTGGAGACCTGAGGTAAAAATGAGAAAAGGATTTGAGTTCGCTTTTGTCCACAGCCTGATGTGGCAGTCTAAAATAATTAATCTGAATTAAAATATCTGCTTGAGGGTTTTCAAACCACTGAGATAATATGAATTCAGACTGCACATCCTTGTGAGGGCTAGTGTACAGTCCATATTTTCAGTGTAGTATCTTTCTCTTTTCTAGTTAGCCTGCAGGGTTTGATGTAGTCAGTTTTCCAGCTGTCTTCTCAAGGGGCTGAGGGTTATTTCTGATTCACTATACTTTGGATGAAGCTCTGTGAGATCCCAGCTTTATGGCAGAAATCTTGGGCGTCCTTTTAGCTTGTTTAGTACCCACAAAGCTTTGGAAACCAAAGCTTAAGTTCATCAGATAGCAAATGTTCCTAGGGTAAAGGCTGGCTACATTTCACACTTAAATCTCTAGTTTCTCATTTTTATTCAGTCCCTGACCATAAGATTCCTTTTAAATTTACTGACTCATCAGTGCTTTCTAAAATGATTTTTAAAATACTTTTTCTAAGGTACTTTGCTGTTTTATTGGGAGAATAGATCTAGGCACCTAGTCTGCCTGCCGTATTACTATAGGAAAAGTTGTGATTCCTTTTTTCTTTTTACCATCAGATTCAAGCATTCTTTTGGCTTTGCCTGTCAACAGTGTAACTAGGTACCTGTATCTAGGGTGGCAAGAGCCATGTAGGCTGCTCTTTCAAAGATTATCTCTTTTTTCAGTTCCTACAGTCTGGTTTTATGGCAGATGGTGTTATTGGGCTTACATTTTTAAATTTTTCCAAGAGGTGTTCGAGGTATAGACCAGGGGTCCCCATCCTTTTTTTGGCACCAGGGACTGGTGCTCCTGTGAGAATCTAATGCCTTGATGATCTGAGGTAGAGCAGAGGTGGTGACGCTAGTGCTGGGGCTGCAAATACAGATGAAGCTTTGCTCCCTTGCCAGCTGCTCACCTCCTGCAGTGTGGCCGGTTCCTAACAGGCCATGGACTGGTAACAGTTTGGAGGTTGGGGACCCCTGGTATAAACTACTTAGAGGACTGATTGGGTGGAGAAGAAAGGCAAAAGGGTAGGCGGAGGGAGGTTTGCAGCTGAAATGATAGAAGCTATTTCTTACTAAAAGGGTATTAGCTGGAGATCTGAAAAATAGTGCTCTCTAGATTCAATCACATTACATTACATATCTGGTGAACCCTATTGGCCCATAAAGTCCTTTCCATTAGTCAGGATGCTCTGTGCTTTTGTTCTTGACTACTTCTGTTCTTAGAGCTATTTGGTTTGCTTGTGTGTCTCAGTTTCCTTTTTAGAAGGCAGGTTATCATAATTTAGGAATTTACTTACTATAATTGGGGTTTTTTGGCTTCTTTAGTCCCCACTTCAGACATCAGACTCCTATCTTGAAGCTTATTCCAGAAAATGCCCATGTGATCCCTTGCCCCAAGTGCCAACAACAGATGCAGCAATTGACACGCTGCAGGGAATTTCCAACTGCTGGGCAGGATTCTGAAATCCAGACACGTGCTGTTCACACTTTGGCTTCTGAAGCAAGGATCAGCGGTTTAAAGAGGGGGAGGGGCTGGCAGGGGGCTGGAGAGAAAAAGGTCTTATAATGCCTGCCCAGGGCGTAAGGCTGTGTCAGCTTTCTTCTTCCCTTCTCCAGCTGGCGTTGGCAGGGTAGAGTAAATCACTGTATAGTGGTTATGAGCTGAACTCACTGGGGGCTTCTTTGAGGCACACACCTGTGACGTCATCCTGTTATCATTGCTTATTCTGCATAACCTCCTTTTCACCTCTCCCCTGAGAGAGGGTGATGCCCAGAATTCATGTCACAGTGATGAACAGAGAGAAAGAGATGTTTGGTAATCATTATTTTGAGATGCCTATGAAGGACACACTGCAGGCCATTGACCCATTCTTTTTTAAGATTCCATATTGAAAGAGAAAACCCTCTTTGCAAACATAGCCTGCAATATCCCTTGTGGAGAAAACTTTTTAAACATGAAGAGAAAGACAATCCACAAAGACTTTAAATTCCTAAGTAATCTCTTTGTTACCTCTGCCTCCCCCCACCCCCAACACACTTCTCTCTCTCCCTTTCCCTACTTCCTTCTCTCCTTCCCTCTCTCCAGCAGTGAGTCTTTTAAAAGTATTGGATCATGTCATTCTGTTCAGAATCCTCCACTGGCTTCTCATTTTACTCAGAATAAAAGCCATAGTTTTTACAAGGCTTTCCAGTATAGAACTCCCCCTTCTCCCCACCTCCCACATTGCCTCTCTCTGACCTCATTCACTACTGTTCTTCTAGCTTACCTTTTTGCAGGTCCTCTGATAAACCAGGGATTCTCCCACCTTTGGGCTTTGCATTAGCAATCTTCTCTACTTAGAATGCTCTGCCTCCAGCTATCTGCATGGCAGGTACCTCACCTCCTATAAGTCTTTGGTTAAACATTGCCTCCATGAGTCCTACCCCGATGATCCTATTAATACTGCTGCACTCTCACCGTATACACCTGATCTCCCCTATCCTGCTCTGCTTTCTTTTTCCATAACATTTATTTTCTAAATATTAGATAACTTATTTTGTGCATATGTTTATTAATTATCCTCCCCTGCTACTGCTTTGTAAGAATGTAAGCTCCCTGCAGATAGGGATCCTTGACTTATTTTAATCACTGATGTATTGTAAGCATCTAGAACAGTGCCTAATGTGCTCTAAGTTCTCAATAAATATGTTTTTAATTGAGCTCAAGTCAAGAATAAAGTTTGTCAGCAAGTCTGTCTGGGCAATGAAGATTGAATGGCAAGGCCAAGGATATCTGTTATCTGGGTCATAGCTCATACTCTTACTGCCTTTCCTTGTTTTTTGTTAAGGTGATGTTTCTGAAAATATAATTTTCAAATGCATGTTTTATATCCTGGTATTAAATTAAAATATGTTAAGCATGCTTTAGTATTTTGCATTAATCCTGGAGTCAGTGTCTTTGGGGCTCTGGAAAGCAAAATTTCTTTGAGAACAACATAAGTTCTATTTTTTTCTGGTCTCCTAAATCTTTCATCATTTATTCTCTGTCCTTTCTTCCTGTCTATAAATATTATTTATTTCTCTTTCTCTATTCATTTACCATATATTTATTTTCACCATACTGGAGTAACTGACCTTTTTATGAAAACGAAATAATTTTTTTTAAAGATTTAACATTTTGGGTTTTGTTGAGTACTAAAAAAAGTAAGAAAAAAGGTGGAAACCACCTGTAAGCCAACTTCCCAGCAGTGCTATTCCTTCCTTCCTTCCTGTATGTATGTGTGTATGTATGTATTCAAGGTTTTTTTACACAGTTAAAAGGAAACTGAATGAATATAAAATGTTTGATTCTACTGTTTTCACTTATTATAAGTGTTGAGTTATGAAATTCTTTGTAAGCTTTGCACAAGCAGCAATATCGTACCCAATGAGGTTTATCCAAGGCATGATTATTGCTAATTGAAAATTCTTTGTAAACATGTTTAATGGCTGAATAATGTTCTCATGAATATTTTAACATTCATTTAATCATCACCCTGTTTTTGGACATTTTTTCTCACTTTTCTAAAGTTGTAAATAATGATGTAATTAAGATCTTTGTACATAAAAACTTTGTATTTCCTAGTTTTATTAGAATATATTTTTAGAAGCTCAGTTTTGGGGTTAAAAGGTTTGAAGTCTTAACACTTTTTTTTAATTAAGTTTATTGGGGTAACATTGGTGAAGTCTTATTAACACTTTTGATATGTGATGCTGGATTACTTAAGAAATCGTGCCAGCTTACACCTTTAGGAACAGTGTTTGAGAATGCCCAACTACCACCTCTTTCTAGCATTATTTTTAATGTTTTATCATCCTTGGCACGATGTAGTTATTCATATATTGTATAAATGATAGCAGAAAATCTCTTTTTAATGGACTTTATTTTTTAGAGAAGTTTTAGGTTCATAGAAAAATTTTTTTAATGAATATTTATTAGAATGACAAGGAAGATTGGATACAAACACATTCATTTACTAATGCAGTTCTCCCACTTGTTACTTAAGGCTAGGCCATCAAAAGGACAAACATAATCAAGAGGCAGTCAGTTCTGAGTCTCCAGCTGTGATACCGAGTGGTTAGGGTCACCACGTGGGTGATCTAGTTAATTGTGTGGCACCTTGCTACTTCAAGTTCTCCTTACAACATAAATTACTGAAACATGTTGAACATAAGTCAATATAAAGAAATCATTTTTAAACAGACTAGTAGATTTGTGTCATAAACACATTTGCACATGGATATTAGGGAACATTATTTAAATGTCTATCTCTGAAACTCATTATTTTAGGAATTAAAACTTTTGATAATTAATGTTGTTGGCCTCCAGAATTCATCTTGATAAAAGATTTTAATTAGTCATGTAATATGAATTATAAAATTTTAGCAAATTTTTAAAATCTCATTTAGTAATTTCAGGGTTATGCCAGTTCTAATTTCCTGCAGGTAGTGACATTGTAAAATATTTATCAAGGTCAGTATTGGTTTCTTTAGATTTAAAAAAATGCTAAATTTGTCAGTGAGTTAAACTTATTTTTATTCTTCAAAAAAGGAATAATAGGACATAGCTATATAAACAAAGTTTATTTTTAATAAACACTGAAACTCGAGCATCCAAATAAGTTTTAACTATTAAAGTTGCCCTTTTGAAAAAGCATTACTTATTTGATATTGCCATCATTAAAGATGCCTTTGAGAGTCCTTCTTGTAATAGCCTTCAGAGCCATCATACAGCATGAAAAAAATTGTGTTCCTTTGCCTAGCTTGCTACCATCCTTTGTTTTGAAACTTATTCCAAGCAGATTTTGACTATTTCCAAAGCATATATGTCAGTTTTCAAAAGGTGACAACTTTCCATGGTTATTCATGTTATCAATATGCAGGTTCGTAGCAAATTGGAAAGTACAGCGATCCCGTTTATCTCTTGCCCCTTAAACATGTACAATCTCCCCCACTATCAATATCCTGAACTAGAGTGGTACATTTGTTACAATTGATTAACCTATATTGACACATCATTATCACCTAAAGTCCATAGTTTACATTGAGGCTCACTTTTGATGTAAATTCTGTGGGTTTTGACAAATATGTAGTGACATGTACCCACTATTATAGTATCATACAGAAGAGTTTCTCATTGCCCTAAAAATCCTCTGTGCTCTGCGTGTTTATTTCTCTCTCCCCCTAATCTCTGGCAACTACTGATCTTTTAACTGTCTCTATAGTTTTGCCTTTTCCAAAATGTCATATAGTTGGAATCATACAATATGTAGCATTTTCAGATTGGCTTCTTTTACTTAGTAACATGCATTCCTCCATGTCATTTCATGGCTTGATAGCTCATTTCTTTTTAGTACTGAATAATATTTCATGTTTGAATATATCACAGTTTATCTGTTAACCTACTGAAGGATATCTTGGTTGCTTCTAATTTTTGGCCATTATGAATAAAGGTGCTGTAAATATCTGTGTACAGGTTTTTTTGTGTGGACATAAGTTTTCATCTCGTTTAGATAAATACCAAAGAGTGCAATTGCTAGATCATATGGTAAGGCAATGTTTAGTTTTATAAGAAACTATCAAACTGTCTTCCAACCTATCTTGTTTTAAATTGCATTTCTTTGATTATTGGTGAGAATGAACACTTTTTTCCTGGTTTATTAATCATTTATTTTTCTTGATAGTCTTGTCCTCTGCTCATTTTTCTATTCCAGCCTAGTATCTTGTGTATCAATCTATTTAAGCTTTATAGATATTGTATATAAAGCAAGACCTTTCTATATTCACTGGTAATTTTTTAATTTATATTTGGTTTTTAATTATTTTTTTTAATATATAAAGGTTTTTAAATTTTATATAATTAAAAGTGTCACTTTTTCTCCTTTGTGATTTATTCCATTACTCTTAAGCTTAAAGCCTTTCCACTGGAAAAATTTTTAACTAGTTCTACAGTAATTTTCATTTCCATCAGCTGTAGGGAATTCCAGCACCATTTGTTAGGTAGGAGAAGTGAGGAATTTTACATAAATAATGTGACATATTGTGAGAGTAGGAACTTTAAATAGTATGACACATCGTGAGAGTAGATCAGCCCATTTTTATACATTACTTTGAGTGGGATAAGGTTGGAGTCATCATGGACTACATTGTCAGGGTCAGACCTTTCACCTCATCTCACCTTAGGTGACAACTTGCCAACTGGTAATAATAGCTCATGCTTGGAGAATAGCATGGATATGTAGGTGAGTGGTCATGTTGTCTTGCCATTTCATGGAGGAAAGAGCCTGGTTGCTTTTTGTGGCTATTCTACTTTTCACTAATGAATGAATTGTTTGTATAGAATGTTATTAAGGAAGTATGTCTTTATATTGAAGTAACAGCTCTTGGAATAAACCATCTATTGAGCTGAACAGCAGAGGAGTAAGGCAGTGCCAGTGTGGGGCCCACAAGCCACCATCTCATGGGACCGTACTCCACCACAGACATTTGGATACAGATATTTCTCATAATCTCTGGTAGCCCTTCTCATTGTTAGTCTTGGCTTTGGAAGCACTCTAGAAGGTGTATTAAGGGCAGCATTACTGCTGAGTAAGTCAGTACACCTGACTATCTTGGACTCGGACGTTCAAGAGGTAGAGTATAGATATCTTTGATATTTGCTTTAAGGAACTCAGAGATACAGGGATAGAACAGATGTGTGCTGCCCAGTATGGAGGGTAAGGTCATGATGTTTCTGTTTTCTGGGTGATTGACTCTTGGGGTGGGGTCAGCTACCAAAAACATGATCTCTCCTTTCTCTGCAGGCCATGTGGTACCATGATTATGAACATTGCAATTGATCACATTTTTATAAAATAATATTATATGTACATTCATAAAAAGACCGATGGCTCTTGATCAGAACTTAATCATGATCCTCTAGGATTGTGGAATTATGGACATTTTTAATTTTCTTCTTTTGTTTTCTCTCTGTTTTTGTAGTTTTCTGTAATGATCACAGTTTTTTTATAATAAGGAATGTATTTTTAGAAATGTAATGATAAAAAATTATTTGAAGTTAGGTAAAGGTAGGTCCTAATTCTGGTTGTGTTATTTGCTATATCATGCAAGTTACTTAACCTCTTCTAAATCTGTTTCTACATCTAGTACCTTATACATAAAAGACATTTAAGAAATATTTGTTGAATTAAACCTTCTCACCATAGTATGTTTACCACTGATTGCTGATATTTCTCTCCTTTCCTTAAGAGAAGATTTTGTTTCCTCACTTGACCTTGAATTTAAAACAAAGCAACTTTGGTTTTGAGGGTTTACTAACTGCTTTGTTTTCTGTTGACATTACTGATTCTTCTCTCTTTTTTCATTCCAGAAGAACCAACAACCTGATAGACCAACTTGAGAATATTCAGCTATTCTAAAAAATGCTATTATTTTAGCTTCATAAAATGTACAGATTCCTTAACTAGATTATGTACTCCATGAGAACAATAGACTGATATTTTATTAAATCTCTAACAGTGTTTAAGGCTTACTTCAAGATTAGGTGCTTAATGATTGATTGCTTAACATATCATGGTCTGGGATTGTATAGAAGGGGTTTATAAGCATATAAAAAATTAACAAACTTCATTTCTTTAAAAATTAATATCTTTTTTGCAGCTAAGTAATTTAGCTCAGTAAAATATTAGTGTTTTTTAAAAAAATTCTTTTAAGACTGCCTTATGCGAACTCCATGATGATAAAGCCATCAGAACACACTGATGATAATGCTACCGTAGATTGCTTTGAGAAACCAAGATTAAAATTCGACACATTCCCCCCCTTTTTTTTCTTAGCCCCAAACTATGGGGGCCCTCTTTCTCCTTTGAAGACAATAGGAAGCCAAATTTATAAGAAATTCCTATTAATTAACTAATGCTTTTTAGCCCAAGGATGCTTCTTTTTGAGGGAGACTGGAGCAGCTCATTCAGCCATTGCTGTACCTGCTTTCAGAGTTTTTGCCCTTGCTTTGAGGCCCTTAAAGGCAAAGAATATCCTATTGGGTGGTGGTGGAAAGGCCTCCACATGTGTGTGCTATTTCTTTAAAAGAAAGTGTAGCGGAAGTGATGCTGTAGGGAACATCTGCACTTAAGGCTGAGTGGAGAGCGCGAGATGCGCTGCAGCTGGTGTAAGGCCCTGGCAGGCTGAGGCGCTGCTGTCTATTGGGGTTTACTTCTGTCTACATTGAAACATGGCTTGGGAGGGGGTTGGTGGCCTGCTGCCAGCCTCAGTTAGCCTGCCCTTCTCTTTCCTCTTTCCTCCTCATCCCCTTATCCCCACCCCAACTCCCCTCCCTCATGCTTTAAAGTCACATTTCCAGGCCAGACGTAGAATTAATCTCTGGGCACTTCACATTGCTGGCAGCTGAAAGCAGGATGTGGGATTTTTTTTTTTTTCTTTCTTTCTCTCTCTCTGCGTCTTGGCTGACTTTTTTACCTCTCGAAGAATTTGGAAGGCCGTGAGATCCCCCCCCCCCCAGGACTGTGGAGTTTTTCAGCACGCTGATCACCCTGCTGCGGCTTCACCCTAATAGACTTCATATGTTGATGCAGTTGACATCAGTATCAAACTATTTTACATGTGATCTGGTGTATTTCCTGAGGAAATCTGCAAGATATTTATTAAGAACTAATAAAATAAACCTCTCCATGAGTTTTTAGGTAGTTTTCAATTTTTCATGTCTCTCTCGTTTCCTCTTATCAATGAGTTGCTATTTTCTCTCTCTACTCTGACCATTGCAAAAGGAAACAAAAATAAATGTTTTAAACTGTTCCTGAAGGGACAGAGAGAGAATAGTTCTGCCATGATGTATCAGCCAGGGCTGTATTTTTAGTGCAGCAATGTAGAAACTAAAAATATCCTGTTATAGTGGATCCTTTTTATAGGTCTGTGTGTGTGTATGTGTGTGTTTATAATGTTGTACGCACAAGTGCCTTTGTGCATCAGCAGCCGCTCTTCCCATTACAGCTGGACTCCATTAGTCCTTGAAAATTAATGTAATCCCAGTTAAGAAAAAAATTAATTACTCTACCAGAGCTGCATTTTATCCAAAGCTAGTGTTAGCTCCCTAGCTGGCAGCTTAGTTTGAGAGACTCCAGGGGCCCATGGAATTGTGGCTTTGGTATCATAGCATTTGCTGCTGTGTTTTTCCTGTCGAGAGCATTCCTCAGTTCTTTAGGGTTAAACATGTGGCATGCAGAGAGTAACTGCAGACCTCTCTGCTTTAGTGAAATACCATGTTCCAGTCTGGTCATCCCCAAAAGGGATGTATGCCACAGGTTTAACTCACCTGCTATAGCAGGGTTTCTTATCAGGATTCTTTAAAAAAGAGATTGTTTGGCAATAATGTTCTCTGGAGCAGAAATACTGCTTATCAACGTCTGCAAAATGCATAAGATTTGCTAGGAGAATTCTTTGTGGACAATTAAGAATGACAGTCAATATTTTCTCCTTACTTTTTATCTAAGGTTGGACTAGTTTGTTTAATACACACCTTTTATTATAAATGAGTGTGTCAGAGTTGACTGCTGGTTCCTAGTCAGACTTCTCAGCACCAGCCCTGGATGAGGGACCGACTGGCTCAGTGTGTGAGTAATGTTTCCAGCTTTGTAATCAGTGTTCTGGGATGAGGTGCAGGGCACAGCCCAGAAGTTGTTGGAGTCAGCCTCGCCGTCATGATAAAGCTCTTGTGCAATTGCCTGCATTTGTTGTTTTGTTTGTTTTTCCTCTTTGAGGTCTGGATTGGGGTGGAAGGATAGAGTGTAATAGGTGGGAAGGATGGCTGTTTCCTTACTGGTCAGCCTCCACCAGGCTATGTGCTGGGAGTCCGCAGCCTGGATTCATCAGTCTTGGATTGCAGTACTCTTTTACTGCTGAGCTGGGCGTGGGCAGCATAGGCCTGTGTAACTCGTGACAGGCCTCCCCAAATGGCTTGAAGGCATGGATCCTCACAGCACTATTTAGAACAAAAACAGGGTTAATGCCCTTCAGTTTCTTTTTGAGTATGAGCTCTGAGACTCCTCTTGGACCTCATGTTCTCTCCTGCTGGTAACTTTTGGACCTCTCCCGATCCCCTCCCCATCATCCCCTAGCTGACAACTGTTTGAGCCCTCGGCTTCCTGTACTTGATCCCCAGGCAGTGTAGTTCAGTAAAAGTAGTAATTAGGTCTTTTACAAATTTATTTTATTAGCAAAGAGAGTTGGTAGGTAATGGCCCATAATTCTAACACAGCCAGTTTGGAGATTAATAAAAAATTTAAAAAGAGCAGTTTTTACCAGAGGCAGTGGGCCTGTTATTTCGAGTTCTCAGCTGAGCCGAAATCAGAGCAGCGTGGGACCCATGTTGGACTGTGCTGCTGGGAGGATGCAGAGCCACGTTCCTTGTTGTTACAGTCTGTGCAGTGCCCGTCCTTGAGGGTGTTTTACGCTGGCATTGGAAAAAAGGAAACCTTGTTTTCCAAGAACTCTGCTCTCTCTCAGCTTGATAAGCATTTAAAAATAAAAGCTGCACAATTGAAATTGGCAGTGCATCCTCATTCTTTTGTCTCTCTGTTTATTTTTTTCCCTCATCCCTCAACATGTGTGCTACAGCCCATGGTTATTACACCCTCAAGAATGATGGCCTGGAACTCAGCAAACTTGCACCAAGGTCTGCCCACCCTCCCCTATTTGAAGCTGGCTAAGGCATCAGGGCCGAGCACTGAGAGGCTTGGCAGATCAGCCTCAACAGCTCCATCTGTGGCACAGTTTCCTTTTCTCCTGAAGCTGCTGCCTGGAATTTTTAACCTCCAGAATTCTGATTGTCAGCTCAGTCTGCCTTGTTAGTTTTTGCAGTTAGCTTAATTGATTTGTTTACCTCTCCATTGGAGGAACTCACAAAGAAAGTGCTTTGGCACTAATCAGGAGCAGTCCTGGCTTTTTAAAAAGATTCTTCGGAGCTAAATTTTTATAACATTGACCCATGGAGAAGAAAAGCTACTATGGCTTAGGCTAGGGTGAAGGTAAGTCCTGATTTGTTCAGGAACAGACCCTATTTATGAGTTATTAATAGCACATCCTTTTACTCTCACAAGTAAGTATTCCAGTTTAGGAGATCAATTTTAGCATCACCCTAGCTTAGATGAATTTAGCAAAAAAACAAAAACCAAAACCAAACCTCACTTACTACAACTTGTTAATTCTTTGTCTGGAAATGTAATTACTTTGTAGGTCAGCGCCAAACCCTGCTCTAAGCATTGCATGCAGATTCCACCAGAGTCATGCACATGTGACCTGAGAAAGAATTGCTTTATCTCTGGCTCTGTAAGTAAGGACTGGCCTTCCTGCTTGAGTAGATCCTGGTAAAGCCAAATTTGAAACCCATGCCACTTGTTTTAGCATTTCTAGTTATCATTGCCTAATTGGTTGAGTCAGAACCTGGAGTTAGTTTTTGGTGGGGTGTGGTTTCAGGTTTGTAGATTTCCCGGTTGATGGCTGTGAAGGGTTGGTGCCTGATGTAACTGAATAGGGTGTTACTTCAGGTTAGTAGTCCTTGTTTTTGCTTGGCTGGTTGGGCTGAACCTGGTATTACTGTTTCCCAAAGAATATTTTTGGTTTGAAAACTAAAGGTCAGCAGTTCGCAAGTGCCGAACTTAAAGCCAACTCTGTGGTTTGTCTTGTGCCACTGGGCCAGCAGCACTGCAGCCCTGATCGATTGATCTGCAACAATATGAGACCACGAACAGCAACTGCCAGACAAAACTCTGTCTCACCCCATTTCCCTGTCCAACCTGTCTCTCTGCCCAGATCCCCTTTCTTTTCCTTGTATGTCTGTCTCACTCTTGGTTATATATTTCACTTTTTTGGGTCTATCTTTTTCCATCTCCCTGTCTCTTTCCATAACAGTTTTTAATAATGTTTTAGTTAGTTCCAGCCTTTACCCTGAATGGATCCCATTGGAAAATGCATTTGAAAGGAAACAGTTATACACTTCCCTTCCTTTGAAACTCTGTTGGCACCTTTTCCAGTGCAGTAAACCATACAACATGTTATTTTCAAAGTTTCCAAACACAGACACGCTGGCGTTAAATTTATGAAAAAATATTTTATTCAGCTGTATGGTAACTGTGACTTTCAGAGATGCTGATCATATTTGAAATTGGTGCTGACTTTTGGAACTCCAGCAGGTTTTCAGATCTCTGCAGGAAATATAGCCACATTAGGGAGTCTGAGATGTTTTGTGCCTTGGCCTTTAATTGTAGGTTGGGCAGGAGGAGTTAAAGCAAGAGAGGTAGGTATGGGGATCTCCCAGCCATACCCAAATGAAAACAGGGAAAGTCAGTGAGTCATTGAAGAATACTGTATAGCTGTGTTGGACACAGAAGTAGAAGGTAAATTCTTTTCTGTTTACTCCAGCCAAGGATTGGTTTTAGTTGTTTGTGTGGTATGTTACTTACTTTAGGGTGCTGTGGCTAAGAAGAATTTGTTTGTATTCAAAGCAGTTATGATGTTGCTAATGTCTATAAGTGATTACTCATGGCCTGATGAAAAAGAAGAGTATGTTAGAATTAGTTCTATGTATTTGAACATCATTAGGTTTGACTGAGGTTTGAATTGGCTCAATAAGGACAGTGGTCCTTCTCAAGGATCTCAGCTGTTTGTTCAAAAGATCCCTGGGAATTTTCTTGAAAGAAGTCTTTTAGAATGGAGTTTCTAACAAATTGCTCAAGCAGGCGACCTCTGTCTTGGCTCATTTAGGTTTACGTACTGTGCCATTTCAGCTTTTCTTTGCTGACCAGCCTAACTGTGGGTCTGTCTACTTCAGGGCAGATAGATTCTCCACCTTTCCTCTAGGACAGTAACTGATGAAGACAGCCCCACAAATACTGAGCATCCTGCAGACCATATGTCCCAATCAATTCAGTTAACAGGGCTTTGCTAAGCATTGAGTGTCTCATTCTTAGTTTTTTGGGTAGCACTTGCCTTTCTTGACTGCCAACATTCTAGAAATGCTTTCAGTGATCATGACTTTGTATTCTCTGTTTTCCCCTTCTCTTCTGCCTATTTCTTAGGTCTCCCCCCCCCCTTTTTTTTTAATCCAGCATCCTAAATAAATTACTTAGTACTTACTAAGTAATGTTACCTTGGCCTTCTTTCCTCTCTTCAGTCTTTCCCCATTTGTGTATTGTAAAATCTCATGGTTTTACCTGTCATCTCTCTATGGATGGCTCCCAAATCTCTTTCCTGCCCAGATCTTTTTCCTGAGCTTTAGCCCACATTTCTAACTTCTTGTTGGACATTTTCACCTGGGATCTCAAGCTTAATAAAAATTTACTTACTGTGTTTTTCACATATTGCAAATCAGGTGGAAGCAAACTTTTAAGATGGAGATTTGCACTTCCCCCCAGGAAGTTGCTCTCAGGGTGTGTGAAAGAAGCAGGATGGGGCAGAGAGAGAAGTTAAACTGCACTGCAGCTGTAACAAAGGCCTTAGCCAGTTCTGCATAGAGCTCTGGAGTAGGGCTAACCCTTCAGTGTAGTCCCAAATTGGGCCAAAGGGGTTGAATAATACCCCAACCCACCCTTCAGTCCACCAGTGAGTGCGAGTTACCCCTGGGGAGGGGGAGCGACATTGGGGAGATGCATTTCTTCAGCTGAGAGCAAGTCTGGGAGAGGGATCAGCTGAGATCTGCTGCTGCCAACACTCTGAATAGTTGGAAGCATGAGTGAGTGCTTTAGTCCCAGAGGTGATCTAGGCAGTGCACCAAATCATCTGCTGCCCCACCAGAACTGTTCCTCCTATGTACAATATTTCTGTTATTGGTACCAGTGTCTTCCATGTGTTTCAGCCTCACTGTTTCTGTTTTTTAAGTCAAAGTATAATTTACATAAAACAATAATGCCCAGATTTTAAATGTTCAGTTTGATGCATTTTGACAAATGCCAACCCCACCTTTTTTCTCCTTTACCCTGTGTGTAAGGAGTGTTTGAAAATAACAAGAACCATCTTGAAATATCTTAAACAAGAAGAGGAATTGTATTGCAAAGACCTTGAGGACAAGGATATAGCCAGGTCTGCAGAAGGGATTGGAACCAAGAAATCCTTTTCCTCTGCTTCTTTCAGCCCCTCTGCCCTCTCTCCATCTTGGCACTTAGTAAGGGTTCGATAAATAGTAGCTTTAATAAATATATCATTTTTGTTTATGTGTATTTTTACAAATAGAGTATCTCACTCTTCTTAATGGCCATCCATTCTACTGTATGCATGTCTCATGTTTTGTTTAAGTAGTCCTCTACTCATGGACATTTAGATTGTTTGCATTCTTTTCCTGTCCAAACTTTGTAGCAGTGAATTTCTTCATATCATTTCACACATTATCTTTACCTCTAAAGATCTTTTTCACTTTCTTCTTTCATTTATAGTAAACTACATGCATGAATTCTATTGGACTTCAACTCCTTGAGGGTTCAGTTCATATCTGATTTCATCTTTGAAAGCTAAATGCCTAGCACGGGGTATGTAGTAGCTGTTTAGTAAAGGCTGACTGTATGAATAAGGAAATGAATTGATCCGGCACTAAGGAGATACTACTCAGAACAGATCAGCTCTGGTGACCAGGCACATTGGTAAGTGGTTGGAATTTACTGAAGTCAGCACTGTAGACTCTGCTGTAGTGGGATTTCCAACCTAGTGGGAGAAACTTGATGGATTGTAAACCCTGTGCTGGGGCAGCTTTGAGCCACATGCCTGGTACATGTTATGGTTAGAAATGCTTCAAGTCCAGAGGAAGGAGGCCTATCAGGCAGCACAGTACAGACTTAATATATGGTGAGTCTTAAAGGAAGGACTTAGATAATGGAGAGGAAAGAGGTAGGCTTTGAAGAGTGGGTAAAGAAGAATGGCCATTCAGGGCCACAGAGGCAGGTTTGCTATTTGATTTCTTTTTAACTGTTGTTATTCACTATCTTGTGGTGTGGACTCTTTAAGAAGCAAGGCAGTGCTCTATAAATAAATCTCTTTGGTCTTTTGAACCAGGCAGAAGCAGGTCAATTCTGCCCTCCAAATGGAGGAAATCTTACCAAGAAAATGAAGTTGAACTGATACTTAAAAACTGTTTGGCAGGGGATGCTAATCTCAGAATTATAGGAGCTTTGTTCTCTATACCAGTGTTCGAATATAAATTTAGCCTTTAAATCTCTTTGCTTTATAGCATGCTGTTGTACTTTTTGTTTTAGAAATACCCTCAAAATGTTCATAAATTTTACAGTTTAGATCATTTCCCTTTTGTATCTATATGTCTTTATGTATGTGTATATTTAATAGTATATATGCTTTAATATCTCATTTGGCTTTTTTTAAACAAGAATCTTTTATAGCGTATGTCACTTTCTCATGTATTTAAGATTTTCTTTAAGATTTTAGAATACTTCAGTTTTTTGTCATTAACTGCATATAGATAGCACTTTTACTTGAGTTTTTCTGGCCCTTTGTCACATATTGAATGTTGGGTAAACAAATGACATTATACATCAGGGATCTCTCTGCTTAAACCCTTCACGGATTTTTTTGGAATAAGAATTATCATCTAATTTAAAATTATATAATTTAATATTATTTTAACTTAGTTTTAAAGATTTTCTTAAAGCACTGTATACCTATTAATATAGAAAATATTTCTGTATCTGTGTTTTTGGAAAAACATTCTTAGATTTTGATACATATGTCTCACCATACAGAGAACTTTAGGATATTATTTCTTGGGTATCTTTTAACAATATGTAGTACAAGGCCATGTGTTTTAAAGACCTTTTAAAGATCTTTGTTCATTTTTTTCATACAGTATCCCTTGCATAGAGTCCATGTTAAAAAAATTATTTTAGAACTCGCTGAGAAAAGATTTGTTTTTCCTGAGGAACTGATATATTTACTCCTTTCCAATAATGACAGCTATACAATTGTTGGTGTTTCCTTTTTTGCTTTGACTGCCAGGAAAATTAGAGGTAAATTTTAAGTTCATTCATGGCAGGTTGTTAGCCCATGTGATTGACATATTTGTATTTTCCTTTTTCTTGGTCCTGATTTTCTACATCTACTTTAATGTTATTTCATTGTACATGATTTTGTCTTAAGCTGTCAAAAATCTTTATGGAATACGTGTGAAAGAGTAAATGTAAATAAAAAAGTGTAAATCTAGTTTAAAACAATGAACATGGACTTCAGTAAGTATTGTTGACAACCGGCTAGTCAGCAGACTGAATATACATTTGGAAGGGCTATACTAACAGGGATGTCCTTTCTAAAGCTTGTAAATCTGGACTAACTAGAAACCCCTCAGTGGGTTTCTAGTCATCTTTGAGTGCTACCTTTCTTAATTTCTTCTTTGGCATAATTGCTTTATTTAGCTGTTATTCTCCTGGCCTCTTTTCTACTTTAAACTACATGTTACATGGTAGGTGGGGTTGGATGAAGTCAGTACTTACTCGCTCTAGTTTGGGCATTGATCCTGCATTATAAAGCTTTGAGGAACTTTTTAGGGTAAGTTGCTGGTGTAGAGCCAAGTGAATGTGCAGATCTGGATATTCACAGGGATTCCACTCAAGAATTATGACTTAATCATTGGCTCCATTTTTCAGGACTGTACTCCTGAAAATTTGCTTGATGGCTCTAATCTTTCTGGAAGCTCCTTGGGAGTCTAAGAGATCCTTCCTATCCTGGGTACCTCTCTGCCCTACCTGTTTCTGAATTTTTTTTTTTTTTTTTGCATTGTTTACAAATTCTGCCACACTTTAAAATTCTTTAAGAAGGCATGAAATGAAAAAAAAATTGGTTTAATCTGTTAATATGGAAGCTGAGTACTCTTGTGTCTCTCTGCCTCCCATATCAAAGGAGCTTTCTCTGAATCAGGATGTCTGCAGGCCATTATCTCTCCTTAACTTTTACTTTAAGCCCTACTTGCTCCTGAAACTTCATACTCGCAAAGGCAGGTTTCAAGCTGTTTGTCTGAATCAACTGCCAAATCTCTGCCTGCTCTATCAGAAGGGATGCAGCTATATTAATTCCTTCTCACTGTTGTAGCAAAAGCTTCCTTTTAGGTTGGCTAATGAGCATGCCTCTTAAGAAGCCGCCTCCACTTCTTCTGCACAACCTTAAGTAACTTCTGACATAAGAAGTTCTGATGGAATTTCATAGGGACTTACCTGCCTGATATAATTAAGAAACTGCCATTCTTGTTTATTCTTCCTTTGATTCCCCCAAATATTGGGAGGCAAGCTTACCAAAAACCTCTGGCAAGCAATGTGGAAGCAGAAACTGCCCTACACGATCTACTTGTAACTCTTCCAAATGAGATGCTGAATGGCAGGCCCTCTTCTGCTGGGCTCCATTCCTTAGGGGCTCAGCTGGTGCCATCATGGCATTTTGTTGACAGCAGCTCTGTGTGCCCAAGAGGGGACATGTTTTTGAATAACCCTGGAATGCGGTAGGAAATTCTGAGTAACAAAAATACCAATCCAAAGACACAATTAGGGTAGAAATGGACAGAGTGTATTTTGACTGGTGATTGATTGATTGATTGATTTCCCAGAACATCCCTAAGGGTATCATTTCTAAATTGCATGGGTATTTTCTAGAAAAAACTAAGCACTTCTTTGCTGTCTCTCTTGCCAAAATGTATTAACAGGGCCCTGGTGACATTTCTTAATCTCAGAGTGCCCTACAAAGGGGGAGGGAAAGCCAAACTGTTCTCTGGAGGCCTAGTACTTCTGTAGATCATTTTCTCACCTTTAGAAAGCAGCAGTTGTGTTGTAATGCTATAAATGCTATAACGCTTTGGAATCAACCAGGTCAAGGATCTGAATTCTCCACTCAGCTATTTATCATCTGTGTGACCTTGATGAAGAAAGTTAGCTTATCCTCTTTGAAGCTTGGTTTCCTTGTCTGTAAAGTAGGGAATGTCACTGCCAGTTTGCAGGGGTTTTCTAAGTGTCAGATTAGATAACATAAGCAAAACATCTTGACCAGGGCCTTGGTAGATAGTAGGCACTCAATAGATGTCCAGTTTTCTTTATCAAATTAGACTATAAGTTATGAACTCTTAAAATCTGAAATGAGTCAGACTATCCTTTAGAATATTATTTCTCTATTTTAAAAAATTACCGTTTTATTGAGATAAACTCATGTATTTTAGACTACACATATTTAAAGTGTACAATTTGGTGAATTTTGACATATGTATACATTCGTGAAACCATCAGCACCATCAAGATAGTGAACATATCTTTTATCACCAAAAGTTTCCTTGTGCCCCTTTGTAATCCATTCTTCTCTGACCCTCCCCTCCCAAACCCCACACTGAGCTGCTTTCTGTTATTGTACATTAGTTTGCATTTTCTAGGATTGTTCAGACCCCCCTGCCCATCTTCTGTACTACACATAACGATTTTGACATTCATCCATGTTGAATGATTCAGTAGTTTGTTCCTTTTTGTTGCTTATCTTCCATTGTATGGATATACTGTATTTGCTTATTCATTCCCTTGCTGATGGACATTAGGGTTTTTTCCAGTTTTGGGCTGTTATGAATAAAACCTCTATGAACATTCAAGTATAAGTCTTTGTGTGGACATACGCTATCATTTCTCTTGGGTAAGTCTGTAGGAGTGGTACAGCTGGGTCATTGGATAAATGTGTATTTTAACTTAAGAAACTTCACAACTGTTTTTCTAAAGTGGTTGTATCATTTTATATTCCAAATCAGTGTGTGGGTTCCAGTTACTTCACGTCCTCACCAGCGCTTATTATTCTATTTCTGTCTTTTTGATTATAGCCATCCTGTTGGGTGTGGAGTTGTATTTATTTATGGTTTTGATTTCCCTAATGATAAATAATGTTGAGCATCTTATCATAAGTGTATATGGAGGATGTACTTGTTTGCCATCCACATATCTTTGCTCATTTTTTAAAACTTATTATTAAGTTGAAAGAGATCTTTATATATTCTAGATTTGAGTCCTTTGTCATATGTTTTACAGCTATTTTTTCCCATTTAGAAAAATTTTCTTTGTGGCTTCTCTTTTCATTTTTGTCTTTTGAAGAACAAGTGTTTCTTTATTATTATTTTAATGAAGTCCATTTACTTTAGAGTTTGCTCTTTACAGATTCATTGGCAAAAGATCAGTGTAACATGGTATTGCAGCTTATCCTGCCCATTTTTAAAACTTAATATTTATCTGATTAATGGTCCAAAGCAGTGCAACACTGAAAATGTATAAGTAATTTCATTTATGAAGAAAACAATGCTAAGGCTCATGTTTTAAGCAACATTTTCCCCTGACTGCCCTTGTTTGAAAAATGCACATACCATGGGTTTGAGATTTATACCTTTACTTATTTTTTGAGCAGCAAAACATGTTTAAACAACTCACTTAGCTTCTGCAATTCGTTCTTCTTGTCATCTTCACTTTCTCATCACCTTCACTTTGTGCTGCTTGACGTGGATTTTACTGATCTGGTGAGTCATACAAAGTCTTGATAATATTCTCTTGCTTTACTCCTATTCTTTAGACAGGAGTTTTGTCTTCCCTAAACTTTCCCTTCTTTTTTCTTATTTTATTTTTGGTTGCCCCTGGCAGGTTTTTGCTCAGTTCAGATAAGGAGCCACACAGCTGAGCATCTCCAGCCACTCAGGTGAAAGCAGCACAAGATGAGAACAAGCGGCTGCAGCACCTGCATACAGTCATCAGCTAATTGAGAAAATGTCCCCAAAATGTCTATGTAGCCCTTTTCTTTGTAAAAGAGAAAAGTTTCTGGAATTCTATATTAGATCTTTGGGGGTTTTATTTGTTTACTTGTATTTATTTATGTATTTTAAACTTTATTTTGAAATAATTTTAGATTCACAGGAAGTTGTAAAAAAAAAGAAAGTACGCTTAGGTCCTGTGTACTTTAGCATCTTGCCTAACTTTAGTGCAATATCAACACCATGAAATTCACTTTGGTAAAATCCACAGACCTTATTCAGGTTTTACCAGTTATACCTGCACTTGCTTGTGTTTGCATGTGTAGTTCTATGCAGTTTTATCACATAGGTAGCTTCATGTGACTGCTACAGTCAAGATGCAGAACTGTTCCGTCACTACAAAGCTCCCTCATGCTACCCCTTAACAACCATACCTGCTCGATCCCATCCCCAGATCCTAACCCCTATTTTCCATCTCTGTAATTACATTATTTCAAGAATGTCATATAAATGGAATCATACAATATTTAACCTTTTGAAATTGGCTTTTTTCACTTAGTGTAATTCCCTGATGGTCTATCCCTGTTACTGCATATGTCAGTAGTTTTTTTCCTTTTTATGGCTGAGCAGTTTTCCATAGTAAGGCTATTTCTACAGTTTAACCATTTACCCATTGAAGGACATTTGAGTTGTTTCCAATTTTAGGCTATTAGGAATAAAGTTGCTATGAACATTTGTATACAGATTTTTTTTGCAAAAATAAGTTTTCATGTTTCTGGGATAAGCATCCAAGAGTATGATTGCTGGGCTGGTTCATATCATAAGCACATTTTTAGTTTTAAAGGAAATGGCTAAACTGTTTTCTAGAGTGGTTGTACCATTTTACATTTCCATCAGCAGTGTGTGTGTGATTCAGTTTCTCTACATCCTCACCAGCTTTTTTGTTACTATTTTTTGTTTTAGTCATTTTTTGTTTTAGTCATTCTAGTAGATGTTTAGTGAATCTCATTGTAGTTTTAATTTTCATTTTTGTAAAGGCTAGTGATAGTGAATATCTTTTCATGTGCTTATATTTCATCTGAATATCCTTTTTGGTGAAATGTCTGTTTAATATATTTTGCCCATTTTCTGATTGGGTTATTTGTTTTCTTACTGTTGAGTTTTGAGAATTCTTTATATAGTCCAGATACTAGTCCTTTGTAAGATGTATAATTTGTAAATATGTTTTCCCAGTCTGTAATTTTTCTTTTCATCCTCTTTGAGTCTTTTGCAGAGTAAAAGTTATTAATTTTTATAAGATTCAGCATATCAATTTTCCTTTTATAGATTTCACTTTTGGTATCAAGTATAAGAACTGTACTGTACTTAGCCTACATTCTGAAGATTTTCTTCTGTTATTTTTCCAAAAAGTTTTATGTCTTATGTTTTTCATCTAAGTCTTTGATCCATTTTCAGTTAAGGTGTGAGACTTAGGTCAAGGTTCGTTGTTTTTTTTTTTGTTTGTTTGTTTGTTTTACTTGTCGCGTCTTAATTGCTCCAGCGCCATTTATTGACAGAGCTATTCTTTTTACTTTGACTTAACCTTGTAAAGAATGATTATTCCCACTTTGTTCTTTTTCAAAATTATTTTAGCTTTCATATAAACTTTAGAGTAAGCTTGTCTTTGTCTACAGAAAACTTTGCTGAAATTCTGGTAGTCAGTGGGTTAAGTCTATAGATCTTTATGGGGAGAACTGAGATATCTACAATGTCTACAAAGAGTCTTCCAATCTATGAACATGGGAATTCTCTCCAGTTATTTAGGTCTTTGATTTCTTTCATCAGTATTTTGTAATTTTCAGCATGGGGATCCTGTACATACTTTGTTAAATTTATAACTATTTCAGTATTTTCGGCAGTATTATAAATGGTATTATGTTTTAAATTTTGATTGCCACATAGTTGGTATCTCAAAGTTTTTTGTGCAAAACTGTGGTTGGAGTAGTCTGAGGTTTTCATGTTTGTAGCAAAGAATAAAGAAGAAGTTGGAGTTTGAAGCTTGAATCACAGGCATTTGAAAGCCAGATATGGAAACTGTGGATACAAGAGCAGATAGACTTTAATTCAAATCCCAGCTCTGACACTTACTGGCTCTGTGACCTTGGGCAAGTCATTTAACTACTCTGGGTCTGCTTCCTCAACTGTCAGAAATGATTTCCTTTCCCTCTGATGACAGAATAATACTCCTTTGCAAATTTATTGTAAAGCTTTAAGATAATATAGAACTGTTTTGTGCCTAACACAGGTCTTGATATATCTTAGTTATTATTTCTGCCACAGTGGAATCATGTTGTTTATGGTTAGGATTCACAAATGAGAGAGGGAGGTATACCTACAGTTATAAACAACAAATGTTTCTTGAACCCTTCATTGTGCTAATTTTCAAGGACATGGAGTCTTGACATAGCTGTTTTCCTTAAGGGGCTTATAACTTTGTTGGGAAACATGTTACATGTATAAAAATTCCAAGACAAGGTATCACTTGTTAAGTTCCAAATGCATGGGGCAGACAGTGGGCATATCAGAGAATTTTCCTGGGTTTTGTTTGCCTTTCTGTACCCTGTTTAGTGCGGTGGCTTCTCGATGTTGTTGATGAGAGAATGAGAGGGTAGGAGGGAGTGTGTACAGATTGAGGGGAAGGGAGTCATGTGGGAATATGTAATTAATTTTTATACTTTCCCCAGTAAACCATCGACCCTTTTTATGATGTCATGAGGGATTCCTTAATTTTGCAGCTGCTTCCTGATTACGTCAGAGAGGAGCCTCTCACCCCACAGCCTGGAGCTGCACTCATAGAAGAATTGGAAACAAATGAAGTGCTGAATATCTAATGGCTTCCACAGGGAGAGCCAGTTCAGACTTCCCAGGCCTCCTTTTGCAAGGTCTTCCTCAAGTATTTCTGACCCCTCGAAGTGTCTTTGTTCTGGAAAGACAGGACTGGCCCAGAGCCAAGTGGGCAGGATCCTGGGGACTTCATACCTCGCTCTCTCCAGGTGTTCTGCAATCCCAAATTTCTGCCCCTTTCCTGGATCTCATTTGATGGGTGTTACCCTTTTTTTTTTTTTTTTTTAATTCCCTTCTTTAATTCCACTTCCTTCCACCTCTGACCTATGGATGTTGCTGTTTCCCCTTAAGAACTGGATCTCTGAAGGCAGGGTGTCTCCTCCTACATGCTTGCCTGAGTGCACTCAGGGCCTGGCACACCTGGGGGGCCAGGCACACCCTGGGAACCAGGCGCACTGGGGCCTGGCCCGTGGCTCTGCTTCGGGCGCGAACCCAGGGCTTTCTGCATGTAAAGCAGATGTGCTAACCACTACACTATGGAGCCACCACCGGGTATTATCCTTCTTGAGGTCTCAGGATCCTCTGCAGCAGGACGAGATTATCAGAGTTTTTGACCTGTTCCAGTTCATCCCTTTCCTCCCCCACATTATCTCCACCTTCTCTTGGTTTTCTTTCTTCAGCATTTCTGACACCCGGCACTCTTTTTTAATCCAAGTACTCTACACATAATTTCTCTTTTTTCAAACAAGGTCATGCCCTCATAGCTTCCCAACTGGTTTCTCTCCCTGTTATCTTTTTCTAGCTACCCTAATCTGCCCTAAATGCTTTTACTAGATTAATATTCATGAAATACTCACCTCTGCTTCATTTGGAAACCTTGAATGAGTGCCTTCCTTACTGCCTGCCATGTCAAATCTGTCTTCTTTGCTGTGGCATTGCAGGCCCTTTGTTTTGTGGTCCACATTACACAGCAGGCTGAGTATAGTGCCTGCCGTCCGGGAACATGCCTGGTGTGTCCCTGCCTACATGCTTCCTTAGTACACACAGTCCCTCCTTCATCCTGCCATTCCGTCTTTATCTTCTGCAGCCCTGCTCAGAGGTGCTCTCTTCCATGAAACCCTCTCTGATATACACTAGTTAAAAATAATTTCCATTTTCTCTGGTGACAGAAAGCATCTTCTGTTTTCCTTATTGCATGTAATGCATTGTCTTGAATTATAGTTTTTTGGGTATCTATTCTTTCTTATTAGATTATCATCTCATGGACAGAATCCTATTTTCCTTTATTATATCCTCCACAGTTGGGCACGCAAATAAATATTTTTGGAAATAATGGGAGAGGTCACTTTGTTAGAAGGTCAGGATTTCCCCTGCCCCGCATCTACTCACTAAAAGAAGCACATTTTACAATCCTAGAAAATCCAAAGGGAGTAGCAAGCATGACACTTGGGGCTCTTAGAGGGAAACATTATCTTCCACATTTTTTCTGTGTTGTTAGCTATACCCTGTTTGGGGATGTGTCATGGCTTGCCTTCTACTCAGTCAGCCTGTGTGCTGCCATTGTGCACAGATAATTTGCTTGGGTGTATTGGTGCTTGATTTTCTGACTCATTTATTCTGCTCCTCAGGGAATGAAATTATGCCCTGATGGCATGGACACCTCTGCTTTTGCTCTGGGATTTAGTCTGGTTCCTATACAATGACTGCTTCCTCCACACCTTCTCTTCAGCCAGCAACTGACACAGAACCATGTGGCTCAAACAGCAGCAGTCAAAAGATGCTCTCATTGTCCACTTCCTGTAGACAAGGAGGTTTTGGTGGGCTGCTCAGGAACTGTGCCAGCCCTGTGTCTGACTAGTGACTGACTCATGAGAAAAGCAGCCTTATGTCTGAAAGATAAGGGCCAGCAAATCGCCTCCAGGTGGTGGTAGTTTGGAGGTGACCATTTCCTCTCTTTGGGAGGAGCTGGTGGGGAGGGAATCAGTGAATAAGTGGTCTTGCCTGCATTTTTCTCCAGCTGTTAGTGAAGCAGCCAAGCAAATACTTGGTTCTCTCTGCTGGAATGGCTAGTGGACCTCAGTGCCCTCTGAATCCCTTCTGCTGCTCTCAGGGTATCAGACTTATGTATCATCCATCCTGTGTCTTCCCTTCATTACTCTTCTCTTGCCAAGAAGCTGGCTATGTGCACCAGGGGAACTCTGCTTGTTCCATTACTGCCAGATTGTTTATTGACCAGCCAAACCTCATCCCTTCTGATACTGGTTTACTCCAAACCTCACCCTGACTCAGGAGTTGATCAGAAGCAGTGATTCTGAACCACTGTCCCTTGGCTGGGCTTAAAGGGTCCAAGCAGGTGGGCCTGCCTCTCCTCCCCTCCTCTTCCCTCTCCACCCCTCCTACCTCATTCCCATTTCCTGCAGGAGGATGCTTTGCCATCCTGGAGCCGTCAAGCACAGCTTTGCTTTGGCAGCACCGTCGCACACACACACTGGTGGGAGAGGGGACGTGTTTATCACTTTTCCTGGAGATTATCTGTTTAAGCACTTCTCTGACAGTTACAATAACAAGGGCAGTGTGTTGTGTTTCCCAGCAGAAGGACACTTGCTGTTGAAAGATGTATAGCACTAATTAGAAATACATAACATCCGGCCACATGGCAGCCTTCTCCCGGCCGCTCCATTTCCTGATTTCATACAACTTTGACGACAGTTGGTTTATGTTTTCCATGAATATGTTCTCAGAAAAATGAGAAAGTCTCCCTGTTACATAGGAGTGAAAAGAATATTTCTGCCTGAGCAGGTATTTGGCCACAGGAATAGTGGGAACTGTGGTCATCTGCCCATCTGAGAACATGTGGGAATGGACAAAACCAAGTTCAGACCTCAGGTGACTTTCTTGGTAAGAAATATTTCCGTCTGACTTCTTAGCCAAAACCATCCCCCTAAACCCTTGAGCAAACCTGCTTTTAGAAAGAAGGGGAAAGGCTGTTTCACAATGTTAATGAGTTCCTCAGCTCATGTCAGGCTCCTACTACCTGACACAAAGCCAGAGGAACCCAGGCAAATACCAAGGCAAACAATGCTTTTTCCTTCCCCACCCACATCATTTGTTGGCCCAGCCCAGCCCTACTCTAGGGATACATATGGGCATTTGTCAGACTAGGGTCAGTTTCCCAGGTCTAGTCCCAAAGTGGGTGGACTCTGGAAATCTAAACACTATTTTCCTACCTACTTGTAAAAGAGTGAATACTTTTCAAGGAACAGAATCATCTGGCTTCTAACCCACAAAAGCACAGGTGAGGGTGAAGAGCATCTCCTGAAGTTACCACAGCACTTAATATATTTCTAACTGGAGGTATTGAGTTCAAGTTGCCATGGTTATTAGGACAAAGAACTACTTTTTTCACCTGATTGAAATGTTTTCCAATTACAGGGACCCTGTTTTATTTGTAGCTGTGTCCTCACATACCCAGTACTGCATCAGGCACATTGTAGATACACAGTATATGCTTGTGGTACCATTGAACCACGGAGAAGGGGAGACCTTCCAGAAAGAATACCATATGAAGTGGTCATTCAGAGAGCTGACTGAAACCTGGGCATTCTGACCCCCAGATAGCCATGATATTGCCAGCTGCTTGATCAGAGCAGTAAAGCTTAGTGGTTTGTACCTCCCCATCAGTCAGACCAGATACCCATCAAGGAGTGCTATCAGGCCTTTCCTGGGAAGGTGGGAGGTAGGGAAAAGGGTCAGGTGACATAACCATGGCCAAGAACAAAGCAGTCATGAAGCTGAACAGCTACTGCTCTGAGAAGTAGTTGAGCCTTTCCAGACCTACAGAAATGAGCCTCCAATTTTTGCCCGCCAGCCTGGTCCACAGACTTTATTGCAGGAGGCTTTAAAAAGGAGCCAACCTGGACTCCCCAGAGGCCACAGGTGTCATTGGTCTTAAGCAGTTCATTCTCCTTCTTGAACCCTAGATCCCAGCCCCCAGCCCCCACTTTGAATTCTAAGAAATAGTCTAGCCTGAGATTGCCATTTTTCATAAAGGTAGAAATGGACATGGTGAAAGTGATTTCCCCCTGCCTCATCTTATCCTTATCGAGGCAATGAGAGTATCTATCTTATTGTATGTAGCCTTGGGCTTTATGAAATATCAGTCCCTTGGAGCTAAGACCCTCCCCCCATTCTTTTTAAGGACCTTCTTTGTGCAGGTAGCTTCTGCCTGAAATATCAAATTGATGAAGGGACACTAATGTATACTCAGTGTGTCATCACCAAGATGTGGCCTCGACTTATCCTATCCTAGCTTCCTCTATTCTGGACTTATTCCTGCATTCCAGGCTTTGTTGCCAGTTAGAGGGAGGCTGCTAGCATTGCTTAGCAGGGGCCTGGGCTGAGCTGGGATGGTACAGACAGTGCTGCTGCCTGTTGAAGGGGTGAAGGGGAGATGCTGACAACTTTTCTTGGGATGACTTAACACATCTTCCCCTTTCCTACTTTCCATTCTCCTTCCTCTTTATTCTTAGATGCTTGTTATCTGTCTCTAACAGAGGTTTAGAGCCTTACTAGAAGAAGAATGAGAATGGTGATCTATTCTAATCACATGGATTGTTACCACTTCCATACTGCCTGCCACAGTTGAGTTGCAAACTTAGAGGGTGACATTTGGAACCAGTGGGCATACGAAAGGATGGCAGGAAAGCCACAATAGAAGAATTGCTTCACTGATGATATTCATATGGAGTAGCAGCCTGCTTCTCACTCTCATGGCTTTCAAAGTGGTTTGGGGCTAGCTTTGCATACTCTAATCATGTTTGCGAAGACAGGAATAACTGGCTGTATGGTATCTCCTAGAGTAAAGACTTCAGTTAGGCCCCATCGACAAGACTGTTGTCAATGAGGAGAGAGGGGAGAGGGCTCCCTCTTGGCTATGGAGGTTAAAATGCAGGCAGAGACAGAGATCAAACACGTGGCCAATTATCTTTTTAACACTTGGAGATTCTGAGAGTTCTCCTGAATTACAGAGGGAATTAGCAGGTTAACTGCTGCCAGAGCAAGTGAGTCTGGCTCCTGATTTCATCTGTGTGTATTGGTTATCTCCTCCTCTGAGGCTGCAGGTTGGACTGCTGCCTTCTATTTGTCACTGATTCCTCTCAAGTGTGGATAAGTGGCTATCAGGGAGGGGCACTGACAAGGAGTAGGTGCAGGCAGAGGTTTGGGCAAGTGTATGTAGCTTCTGCCAAATAATAGCTCTGACCACCACCAAGGTGGCTCCTTAACTGACCTGGAGCCAGAGGGAAGTTAGCCAGGCTGAGAAAGTGAGGAGGAAAGGGTGCTAGTTTTGGAAGCCAGATTCATTTTTAGCCCTAGGGAAAAGAATTTGTGAAAATAAACACTAACTTGGATTAAGTGCTTCTTGTGTGCCATGTACTGTCCTATATAAAAGTAACTCAGTGAAAATAGGTTGTGTCATGTGTGGTTTCTTAGGAAGAAGAACATAAAGGGGAAAAGGATGGAACCAAAGGTTGGTGATTCAGAAAGATAACTTTTAAATTCGTGTTTTTCTGATCTTAATTGGTATTTGTGCTCCTGCTGTCTATACATTAGAGAGACTAGTTAATTAAATATGAGTTCTTGTTACTATGGCTTTACATTATCAGTAACCAGCTAAGAGCAGAGCTGCAGCTCTAGCTCAGACTGCCCATCTTGGGGTAACTGGTGCTGAGGAAGTGATGTGATGCAGAATTTAACCAGTCGCTCCCTATAATAACTTTATTGAGTGTTTACCCAAACACCAGGCATCGTGGTAAGTGCTCTATGTACATTATTTTATTTAGCCCTACAACTACACTTTGAGAGAGAGAATTTTACTTCTCTCAGTCTTTGGTGAGGAAAAGGAGCTCAGTGAGATGACCAACGATGTGCACTTAGTAAGGAAGGGAAGAGTAGCCCTTGGCCCCCAGCATACTGATGGAATTTCATTTGCCTCTCCTCAGACTGCTTCTCAGAGGAGTGTCGCTCTGTGATCCAGGAGCAAGCTGCAGCCCTGGGCTTGGCCATGTTTTCTCTCCTGGTGCGGCGCTGTACTCACTTACTTAAGGAGTCTGCCAGAGGTAAGCAGATGAGGGGCCCCCTGACCGGTTGGCTTTCCAGCTGCCTGGGCCCTGTCCCAAGAAGCTTAGAATGCCACACTACTCTCCATTCTTCCACTTCCCAATGTACCCTCTTCCTTTTGTCTGCCTAACTAAGTTCCACCTCCTTAGGTATGTCTGATTACCTCTGTGGCCCTCTTCCCTCCATGTGAAACTATTCCCTCCCTCTCTTCTCCTTTGATAGTTAGCATTTTCACTGTACCTATGAGCTGCTGTGTGTTCTTGCCACTTTGAAAAGCCAGAAAAATTAGTTTCCCTTTTTGTTCATAATTGATGTTTTGGTTTTCCCCCTCTATACGTCCCTCTTTGTCTGGTGCCTGGTGGGTGCTCTGACTGCTGTCGACCAGCCATCTTGGGAGACTCACTGGACCAGAGCCAGGGCTATTTTTATCCCTTGGGTTGAGCAAGGGTCCTATATCCTTTAAGGCTGCCCTTAGAATTCAAAGCTGATTACTGAGCCATGTAAGGTAGGGCTGAGGGTCGTACTTTTCTTTCAGCTCCTGAATCAGTATTGGTGAATAATGAGACCCTCTGTCATCTTTCTGCCACGTCAGCTTTGTGAATGCCTCTGGCCTCTGTGGCTGTGGCTGTCTTTTTGGAGAGAGGGTGGGGGTAACTTTTAATTTTGGAACAATTTCAAATTTATAGAGAAGTTGCACAAATTATACAAAGAACTCTCACATACCCTTCACCCAGACTCCCCCATTGTTAACATTTGACCATATTTGCTTTAAGTTCTCTCTGTTTTCATACATACATATACTTACACTTATTTTTTTCTGAACCATTTGACTGTAAGTTGCAAATATAGTAGCCCTTTACTCCCAAATACTTGGCTGTGTATTTCCTAATAACAAGGATATTTTCTTACATTACAGTACAGTTATCAAATTCAGGAAACCAACATCGATATAGTACTATTATTCAGTCTACAGACCTTATTCAGTTTGTACCAGTTGTCTTAAAAAAAAAAAATGATTTTTTTCTGGTCTAGGATCACACTTTGCATTTAGATGTGATGTCTCTTTAGTCTTCTTCAAGCTGGAGTGGTTTCTCAGTCTTTTTTTGTGCTTTATGACCTTGACATTTTTAAGCCTACAGGCCATTTATTTTGTAAAATGTCCCACAATTTGAGTTTCTTTGACATTTCTTCATGATCAAATTCAGGCTTTGCTGTTTTGCCAGAAACTCTGGTGCCATCACAGTACTGTGCTGAAGGAAAGCTAAAAGCAGGGGTCAGAGGCCAGAGTAGCAACTTCACCCAGGCTACAGGTGGAGCAAAAACAGTTGTCTGCAGGGGCAGAAGCATTGCACTGGTTCTCTCTTTGTCCTGATTTTTAGAATCCTCTTAGGTGCTGGCACTTATCTTTAGCTTCTGGGCCCAGCTTTTCTATGGATTTGGTCTCCCTTCCCTAAGAGCTGCTGCCATCCCAGCGCCCCAGGCCTCACTCAGAGGCCACAGCAGACATAGGCCCAGTTCTTATCCTTTGCCTCTGCAGCTCAGCTGTCCTCTCCTGAGGATGGGGATGACCAAGATGACATCAAGGTGTCTTCCTTTGTCCTGGACCTGAAGGAACTGCTCCCTAGTGTGAAAGTCTGGTCAGACTGGATGCTCGGCTACCCAGACACCTGGAATCCTCCACCCACATCTCTGGATCTGCCCTCACAGTGAGTCAGCCTGCTTATTCCTTCAGCACTACTGGCCTTGGCCCCACCTGTGTTCCCACAGCTCCCCTCACAGTCCTCTTCATTTCCTCTCACCCACAGCCCCTTGTTTCTCTCTTTCTTCCTCTCTTGAACTTTGTTGTTTTCCTTCCTTGAATACCTTCCCTGTCCACTAATGTTTTTGTCTATCCTGTGGTCTGTTTGTCCTCCTCTCTCAACCTCTCTTTTTCTCCCACTCCATAGCTTGCTCTATTTTGTTCTTTTTCTTTGTTCTTCCTCTTTCATTCACTTCATATTTTTCATGTTCACTGTTTCTGCAGCTGCCTTTTTAGCCTGGGTGTGTATTAGTGTGTGTGAGAGAGACTTAGTCTATTTCTCTCCCCGCAAAACTCCTAAAAACTTTTAGTTTATCTCTACACATCTTTCAGGCTATCTCTCGCTATTTCTTGTGCTTTCTTAGGCACTTTGCCTCCTTGCTTTCCTCAGCATTGTAGTGGGGGTGGGGTGAGTACATGCACCTTTTTCTTCCATTCAGTTCTTTCTTTGTCTCATCAGCATACCCCACCCCCATCTCCCTTATCTGTGTTTCAATATAGTATCTGTCAGAGCATTTGTTGATGTGGCATGTGTTAGTGTGGGGAGTATGTGTGTATGCCTGGGTGTATCTATGTAGATCTGTTTGTGTGTTTATATGGCTTTTTTCTTTCTTTTTTAATTGTGGTAAAAAATATATGCAACAGTTTGCCAACTTACCCATTTTTAAGTATACAATTTAGTGGCATTTTATATTCACATTGTTGTGCAACTGCATATGGCTATTTCTTGTGTCTGTATCAGTGTGTGCATTGTATCTTTATGTGCCTGTTTGAGTCGGTTGTCTCTGTCTGAATGTCTCTATTTGAGTGCAAGAGTCTGTGTATTTCTGTCTCTGGGGATCTGTCTAAGGGTATTTCATTGTGCCTGTCTATGTCTTTGTATGTGTCCATGTACTATGTTCATATCTATGTGTCTGTCTCTGTCCTTGAGTGTGCGGATCTGTTTGTGGAGTTCATGTATACCCATGAGGGATCCGTTTCAATGTGTGTCTGCTTCTTCATGTCTCTGTGTCCATATCCATGTTTGCCTCTGATTCTGGGTTCATGTCAGTCCATGTCTGCTTTGGTCCTTTCCATGTCTCTGTGTGTGACTGTGTACTATGGGAGTGTATGTTTGTGTGTGTGCCTGAATGTCTCTATCCAAGAGCACCTATGTTCGTGTTTGTGTTTGTCCATGACTGGGTCCTTCTGTTGGAGCGGGGATTTCTGTATGTGGGTCTGCCTATAACACCTGCCTCTCTCTGCTTTTTCTGTGTTTCTTCACCTGCTTCACCTATTGCCTCCGCCTGTCCCCGCTGCCTGTCTCTGCCTGTTTTGACTTGTCTCTGCCTGCCTGCCTCTGTCTGTCTCTTTATCTTCCTCTGCTTTGTTTGTGTTGTCTATACCAGGGGTCAGCAAACTGGCCCGTGAGCTAAGAATGTTTTACATTTTTTTAATGATTGAAAAAAATAATATTACATGACTTGTGAAAATGATATGAAAGTCAGATTTTAATGTTCATAAAGTCGTATTGGAACAGAGCCATGCTCATTCGTTTGCACTTTGTCTATGGCTGCTTTCATACTGCACCAGCAGAGTTGAGTAGTAGTTGCGATAGAGACCTTATGGTCTGCAAAGCTTAAAATATTAACTATCTAACCTATTGCAGAAAAAGTTTGCCAACTCCTGATCTGTATCCATGTTTCCATGTGTCCCATTCACTGTCTGTGTTTGTCCAATAGTGTCTTAATGTATGTGCATGTAGGTGCCTGTCTCTGGTCAACTTTGTTGACTGTCCAACTCTCTCCCTCTCGCTTTCACTCTTTCTTCTTATCTCTGTCTTTCCCTCTTGGTTTCTCTCGTCTCTCTCTGTCTTTGTCTATTTCCATTTTCCATCTCCTTTTCTCCCTTCCCCTCTTTCATTCTCTGTATTGTGGTCTCTGGCAAGTGTAGTGCACTCAGAGCTCCTTTAGGCTCCATGTTGGATGTACATATGTGTTTTCGGTAACAAGCATCCATATTCAGCATGTCATCATTCTTCTCCAGTGCTCCTCCAAGAGGGGGGAAGTACTAGAAGATTCAGTATGGAGACTGAGGCTCCTACAGATGACACTTCTTGGGAGTTCAGAGGGGTGCTTCTATGGCTGGGGGCTGGTCATGTGAGTCTCTGGACTCATGGGTGACTTGCAGAGGGAATGTTGTAGTAGATATTTCTGGCCAGCAGTCATTAACCTTTCTGTGTGCACTATATAGTCTCTTTCCCCTCCTTTCCTTCCTCAAATTTCTTTCTTATTCCTCAACCCAAGATACTTCCTGGACTGTTTGGCCCTCTTTCCCAATGCCTCCCCCCAAGCTCTAACGCTGTAACCATGTGAAATGATGCTCACAGCATCAAACAGTTCTCTGCATCCTTCCTGTAAACCCTCTTAGGTTTCCAAAAATGCACTCAAGCTGAGGCCTCATGAGCCAGGGTTGAGCCCTGAGCTGGGCAGCTGGGGCCACACAAAGGAACTGACACATCTTCTGACTAGGGTTCAGCTGTTTTTCAGCCATGTTCCCCAAAGAGTTAACATGTACAGCCTAAAACTTTACAGGCTGTTCGTCTATAATGCCGACTAGGCAATTTGAAATTTTGGAAAGAAAATGGCAAAGGCTCAGCTTTCCAAATATCTGAAGCCACTGCTTCTGAGCATATGTAAGGGTCACAGAGTATTCCTCCTTTCTTTTTTTTTTTTTCAGTTGGCGGGGAGGCAGACTGACCCTGGAGCCTGGGCTTTCCCTGAGTAACCTCACTTCACTACCACAAGTCCCTTAGATATGGTCCATCAAGCCTGTTTATCGTATGCTGGGCCATCAGGTCTGTTAACTCTCTTCTGAAGTTGTCTCCCTTCATCCCTCCTCCCTCTCTTGCTCCCTTTGGCTTGTTTGGCTGAGGAAATGGAAAGCTCACACAGGAAGTGCTGGGCCTCATTTGCTTGAGGTGCTGAGTCTGTTTGCTTTTTGGATGCTGCAGCAAATGGCTCGTTGCCGGTTTATGCGAGCCGCTGCCCATCTTTGGGCAAGGGCTCATTCAACAGCTGGGCACGTGGTCCCAGGCTGCAGCCATCCCCAGCTGGGCTTCACCTCCTCAGCTACAAAGAGGCAGAGGAAGTTGGGACACTTGAGTCAAATTTGTATAGTCTTTTTAGATTTCTTCATGGCGAGAGGAGATCTGACTAAATAATATACTGAATCCTATTGCCCAGTAACAAGTTCCTGTAGCTGTGGGCACCACTTATTCTCTGATGAATCCAGTCTAGGCTAGAGAAGTCGGTATGGTAGAGAAAAGTCCCCTTCTGTGCTGTCTGTCTCTGCAATCAGATCAGCAACTGGTTGTTTCTAGAATGCAAGTTTAAGCATTAAGGAGGGGCTTTGCTGTCTTGGGACTTGACCACAAGTAATGGTAGTTTGACGGCTGGTGCCATTGTTGGACAGAGCAAACCTGACCTGACTACCACTTGAGGGTAGCCCTACCTGATAGCCTTCAGATCCAAGCACTGGAAAACTGGAATATGAATTAATATCTCTCCTTTTTAGTTTTTCACATAGCTACCTAACACTTACTGAGTAAATACTGTGGTTGAGAGATTGGTGAGGTATGGTGGTTTTGTGGGTTTCAAAGTTGTGTCTTATGCCTACTGATCTTTTCATATTGTGGCACCTTATCTTTAAGGCCATAGGGAATAACATACTCCATATAGTTCTGTGGATGTCAGAATAGTAATCCCCTCTGACACTCTTAAGATCTTTGTGTATGATCTTCATTTTGGAGAGTTTAGGAATGCTCTCAAGAGAGTAGGAAGGAAATGGCTTCCACTTAACACCTCTATTTTTTCATTATTATTTGTTATTTTTATTTTTATTTTTTAATTAAGTTTATTGGGGTAACATTGGTTAATACAGTTATATAATTTTCAGGTATACATTTTAATTTGACATCTATATATTCTATTATGTGATTACCACCCAAAAGTCCAGTTTCCTTCAGCTATCATATCTTTGATCCCCTTTACCCACTTCTACCTTCCTCTACCCCCTTATATTTGATCCTCTTTGCCCTATCTACCTCTCCCCCCCTCCCCCACCCCCTACCCTCTGGTACCTACTAGTCCTTTGACCATGTCCCTGAGTCTCTGTTTGTCCTGTTTATTTGTTGCTTTTAGGTTTATATCCACATGTAAGTGATATCATGTGATTCTCTACGTGTTCAGTCTGGCTTATTTTGATTAGCATGTTTATCTTGAGGTCCATCCATGTTGTCGCAAATGGCAGTATCTCATCTCTTCTTATAATTAACATTACATTGTATATATGTACCACAGCTTCTTTAGCCAGTCATCTATCATAGGACACTTCGGTTGCTTCCATGTCCTGGGCACTGTGAACACCTCTGTTTTGTATGCTTTCCTTGGTCTCTGCCTGTGTTCATTCTCTGTGAAGATAAATTCCTCACTGATCCTAAGATTAGGTGGCCAGATAGCCTACATTTCGGTTTGCTTCTCCTCCAGAAACCCCTATCCCTACATTGTCTCCCTGATACACCTGGACACTTATTTAATCTTGCTCCCTGTCTATTTTGTTAACATCTTTCCTTGTACACTTAGAATCATTTCAAAGCATCCCTCACTTTTCCTAGGGGAATTCCAGAGCTCATCATTAGCCTCCTTGGTTCTCTCCTCTTGCCTATATTCCTCTTCTTTCTGGCCAAATCTGCTTTTCCTAGGCAACAGCCACTTAGGCACATGTGGAAGGAACATTTAGGGTGATAATGACAGAACATCACTGACACTGTAGAGTGATAAGGGCAGGGTTTCAGGGCCATTCATGCCTTCCCACACAGTGGCACTTAGTATGTATGTGTGCTGCGTCAGCATGTAAGTAGGTTGACTTCCCATTTTTACCTGTTAGGAGTTACAATAAGATGGCTTTATATCCCAGGAGATTTTGGTACAGAGGATTGTAGCAGGGTGTGGAAAGTTGCCTTAGGCCACTATAAGAGACAGTGTCAAGTGCTTTGGTCTATTTAGAACAGACTACAGTGTTTGGAGGGGCCACCTAGTTGTAGGGGGTGGGGGTGGGGGGGCAGTGTCTGTGCCAGGCTTCCTGTTAGAAAGGAGAGGCACAGCTATTCTCCGCTTTACCAAGTGAGCATGAGTCAAGTCGTGAATGTCAGGTGATGGAGGGGAACAGAGCAATAGGCTTCCAAAAGCCTAAGCGTAGTGACCCTTGCATCCCAGGACCTTTGGCAAGGCTAGAGCAGTAGGACAGCCTACCTCATTTCATAGTCTCTGCTGAAGCCAAATCTTTCCTCATCTTGATCACTAGTTCTCAGTAAGTGAAAGAGTCAGGGGACTTTGAGAACATCCAAACCTAGCCCAGCTGTGGCAGTTGGTTTATTGCTTTCAGCTGGTACTTGAACCCAGGTCCTGGTCTTGGAGGCTTTCCCAGGTTTAATCCCCAGAGCTTTCTCTGCAGCTGTATGACACTGCGCTGACCCCGAATGAGGATAGGAAAATAGAACCAGTGCCAAGCCAGAGTCTCTTTTTCATTTGGAGTCTGGCTGTCTGCCCATGACCAGGGTTACATAATGGGAAACATAGCTGGGGCTCTGGAGAGCCCGCGTTTCACCAGGCTGCCCAGACCTTCGCATTCTGATGCTATATATCTTCCTAATTGTAGCTCGGATGCATTTATCACACTGTTGGATTGGAGTACCGTTAAAAAAAAAAAATCCTAGACTTGCTGCTTTTCCATGGCTTGGGCTTGTCTTGTATAGTCTACAGAGCGTGCTGGAAAAGGCTTGTAGAGAGCCCTCTGAGGTGCTGTCACATAGAGAGACATAGGGATGTGTAAGGAGTATGCAATAAACTAATTTTCTCAGGGAGCATACATGTGTCTACCCTATAGATGAGATAGAAATTCTTGAGTTTAAAAAAGCTAGTTCAGTCACTCTCATAGGGCAGCTTGGAAATAAGAACTGATCCCAAGTCTAATCGGCACCCCTTCAAGGACACTTAATACGTCTTCCCAAAAGGGCATTTTAGGAGGTCACTAAGTAATAGTCCATCAGCACTTCCCTGAAGGAAGTGGTGGTGACTGTGGGAAGCCCCTTTGCTACCCTGGCTCCGCACCCAGTCTCCCTGGCTCCGTGTTAGGGCGTCAGCACTACAGCCTGGCACCAGGGGGTTCCTTTTCCTCCAAATGTTGAGTGTGGGGCACACGTGATCTCTCCCACGGCAGGAGCCTCTGTCCCGTCCCCACTCCTCCCACAGGACTCCTTGTGAGAGGAAGGGGTGTTGGCCTAAGGCTCCAGTCTGACCCCAGCAGGGTACAGCAGCTGACCCTAGGGAGAGTACTTTCCAGCTCTGGGCTGAGGTTATTTGGGTCCAGTGTGTGCTAAACTAAGAAGACGTGTTGGAGTGGTTACAGCTAAAAGTTTAGAGAGGCAGGAACCGTGAGAATCCGCACCAGGGAGGCCACCGAGGGCTCTACTCATGCCGTGGAGATGTCAAGGTCCCCTGGGGGCTGCTGTTTCCCAAACACACAGTGCTGATGGGTTTAACACACCATAGTGATGCGACAGAGACTATACATGTGAATGTAGCTTGGGAGAAGTGAAATCAAATCAGGTGCTGACCTAGATAGAGGTTGAGGGAGGCACAGTTGAAGCACTTGAGAAATCCTTGAATGAGGTTACCAGGACCTGTTATTGGCCATGGGGCTCCAGGTGCATTACTTTAGAACATAGAGAAGTTTGTTCTTAGAGTAGTGTGAGGTGACTGAGCTTCAGAACTGTAATGCTGTATTGGGCAGAATTAATTTAAGTTGGACACTCCCCTAAGGGCCCCAGTTGATATGTTGGATTCAGGACCATTTCTGCTCTTAGCTGCTCACCTGCAATTTTCTTCAGTTGGGCAGAAAGTCCTCTAGGCCTACAATGGTTGTATGTTGGCCATTAAACCCTATGTGGAGAGTTGTGGGATAGAGTATAATGGTCCATAGGCAAACAAGTTTTTAAAAAAGGATATTGCCTATCTTAAGAACATTTCTCATGATCTGGCCTTTTGTATTTTCCCTTTATGTCCATGGGCTTTCTCTTTTTTCAGCTTTGTTGTGCCTAGTTTCCATGCCATCTTGGCTATATTTCCAGAGCTCCTCACCCCAGGAACCAAAAGATCCAACTTGTTTCCCATCTGTACTACTTCTCTGATCTTCCATAGCTCTGAAACACAATGCAAGGCTTCTTCTCACTCAACTCTTTCCGGGTTTGTTCTGCAGCTGTGGAGTTTGAATGTTAGTGTTTAAACAAGCTGGTATTACACAGGAAATGGCCACCTCCACAGGCCCCTGCAGGCTTGTAACATGGGGTCATTGTACTTGATATTAATCACCAGTCAGCCTATTCCCCAGTAAAAATATGAAGGGTTGTGTGAGGGCTCAGTCTTCCTTAGACTTGCCAGAAGGATGGCCTGAGCCTTGGTTGGGCTTTAATACTTCATTCTCTAAACTGTCTCCCTCCCTTGGTCCTGCCCTGGATGAAGCTTGCAAAAAAGTTTCTACCTGACCTCTTCCCTATAAAGCTGGTAGATCTGCCTTTTTTCCCCTGAGTTCTAGGGAAAAGATAGATTGTTGTGGTATAACTTGCCTCACATATCTCCCATCTTAATCTTTCAGAGCATATTGTAGTTGAGTAACATCTTATATGAGAAAACTCCAAAATTGTAGAAACACAGAAATCCACTGGTCCATCTTGAGACCAAGCTTCTCAGGTCCTTGGGCTGAAGCTGCTTTTCTAATACTGTTTGCAGAACTAACCTCAGTCTGAAGGGTTAATCTGATTCCCCAAGTCAATATCCCCCAAACAACCAGCCAAGAGTGTGTGTAGGTTCATTTCTGTGAAATGTGTTTCCCCAGTCACCTGGGCTGGCCTGGGCTGCATTGTATCGGCCAGCAGCTGCACTGCACTCAAACTGACAGCTACATTAAACCTTGGAATTCTGAGGCAATAAAAAGTAAATTAACTCTTATTTTTTTCCTTTCCTGGTGGAGTAAGTAAATGCACGTCTGTAGGGAAGTGAGTGAGCCTTGGTCCTGAGTGTGTACCTCTAACTAGCCACTGCTGGTCTGTCCCAAGCTAGGATCTGGTGTTCAGACTCCAGCCAGGGATCTGCTTTCCTGGTGTGTGGTGTGTTCTTTGGGGTTGGGCCACTGGGTCACCCTACAACTGCTGATCCCTGCACACTAATCACATCACAGCTGCTGAGAGGCTCCCTTGCCACCATTATGAGAGCCATAAACAGTATTCGGACACAGTTTCATATTCTCTGACTGCTTTGTATCTACTAGGTGAAGAATGCACCCTAATATTGTGGGCTCTTGGAGCTTCCCTAAAATATGAATTGGGATCAGAACAAGCTCAAGGGACTTGCCCAAACCCTTAGCACTATAGAGGGTCTGGTCCATTTAGAACCAAAAGTGGTTGGAGATTGTCTGAAAAACCTTTTGGGGAAGTCATTTCCCAGACATTTCTAAAATACTGAGAGCTATTTAAAGCTCCTCATAGTCACCAGAATTTGACTTTGGGATCCTAAGCCCAGACCAACCTTGAATCCTTAGAATCCAAAGGCTGCTTTAGGGTGAAGGTTGGAAGGCACTCCTAACTGGAATCAGGAACTAGAGCAGGAAAAAGCTAAGCTTTTTCCCTTCTACTCAGGAAACCCTGTGTTCACCCATGGAACTGACCTCTCAGCCCAGAGGCCTGATTGGGGTAAGCTGAGGTGATGTTGCCCAGGTTCCAGGAATTACCTCATCCTTTTGCAAATATCTTAACTTTTGAGTTCAGACATTTCACCTAGTTTTTCAGAGTACCTCTTCTTTTAGTGTTAGTTTCCTAACACTCCTCTCTTCCCCATTCTCTCTGGAGAGTCACCATGTGGCTCGTGGGTACCTGTTTAGTTGTATTCTTGTCTATGGTGCTGAGAGAGAAGATAACTGATGATGAAATGTGAAGTGATCTTAGGCAATCCAGAGATACCAAAAGAAAACAACTACTCACAATCACAGTTCAAACACAAAATCAGTCTGAATGGATCGGGGCAGAAATGACCTATCATTGAAGCATTTTGTGTATTCCCTTGGTTCTGCTTAGTGTAGCTTGGCCCTTGCTTGGGCCACTTTATATTTCTGAGTTGGGAACTCAGGACACATTCTATGTCTTTTGGCATCAGCTGCTGTCTTACAAATCAGCACTGGTATAGGAACTCTCATCCACTTCATTTTTGCAGTGAGTTTTCATGTTTTGGCACAAGGTGGGTGGTAATGGGCAAAAGGCAAATGTGGGCTGGGGTCCCTAGTGGTGGTCAGCAGTCTCTGGGAGGAGTCAGTTTTGGTTTATCTGAGCCTTAGGGGACAGGGGAACATGGTAATGAGAACCACATGGTACCACATATTTCTTCATCTTGGATCCAAGATGGTAGGGGTGGGAGGATGAGAGAGGGATGTGGGGCCTCCCACTGTGGGTGATTTTCTGCTGCCTCTCCCTGGCCGGGGATGCTGCTACCCACACCTCCCACCCCCAACTACATCCTGAAGCAGCCTTGACCTGCACAGCACCAACCAAGGCCCCCCAAGCCAAGAATTCAGCTGGAAGACTTTTCACCTTCTTCCTTCTCACTGTCGTCTTTCCTGTTTATTTTCCAAATTGCTGCTCTGTAGCCGAGCAATGCCTGTTGGCCAGAGCTCACCAGCGCTGTGGGATCAGACTCAGGCAGTGGGCTCAAGTGGCCAGCAGGGCACTGGGGGAGGAAGCAGGGAGCTGGAAGAGCCTCCCTGTGTGTCTCCCATGGGCAGCGCTAACCTCGGAGGCGGCCCTGAGCAGCCCTATCACATCCGGTGCTTGTCTCTGCAGCCGGGACCGGAGGATAAACTATCAGAGCTGTGGGGCAGTGCATCATTCCTCTTATTATTTTCTTCTCTGCAGATGGGGTCGTGGAAAGTTCAGTTCCTTTTAACCCTCGAAGTTCTGTTTATTCTACAGCTGGTAGCCTGAATGCCGCGTTTCCCATTACATCACAAAGGGGCTCAGGCAGATCTCTGCACAGAAACGTGTTGCAACTGTTTATTTTTTTCCATATTTAAACATTTCTGACAGCCAAACCCAGCTGAGCCAAAAGATGGAGCTTTGTGAATGAGTCTGGTTGTTGGTGTCTGTGCAGAGAGAGGCTTTAAAAAACTCTTTCCCCTCCGGTGATTCTTCCCAAGCATGTTCTTTTCCCTGGGCAAAGCCTGTGAGGCGAGTTACTTCTGCAGTACACGTGTGTTGATTATGTGCCGTTGTGTGATTAATGGAGTTGTGTTCTGCCTGGTTCCCAGGACCCTCTTGAAAACAAGATGTTTCATTTCATTGCCTTTTTCTAGTGCAGTGATCACAGTAAATAAACCAGTGCAGGCTCCTTCCACCTGGAGCCAGTCAGAGAGTTCCCACACCTCTACTCCACTTTCTCCTCCAACATCACCTTCAGTGGCATGTCCCTTGAATGCCCTCCTTTCTGCCATCTCCCAAAGTTTTCTAGTCTCCAGGAGAAACAAATTGCTTAGATCTGAAGCCCTTCCCTAGGAGATTTGGCTCATGCGCAGTAACTCGTCTGGGAAGATTCCAGGATGTCGCTCATTCTTATAGCTCTCTTTGCTTCTTGCCACTCCACATCTTAAACCTACTGGTAAAACTTTTCTTTGTAATTCTTTTATGGGTCTCACTACTTTTGGAGTACAACTTAGCATCCATAGGATACTGCCTTTTCCAGACTCCCTGGTTAGGTGGTCCTCTGGGAAAGAAAGCCAAGTCTGTAGACTTGTCATGCCCTAGATCTGACCACAGTTTGGCTATTTGAGCTATGTCTTGGGCTGGAAAAAAGAAAGCTGATCCTTAGCACCCATCAAAGCAGGGATCTGAACCGCAGAGTTTTGACAAATGATGGTGACAGAAAAATGAATCTTCTTTTTATAATTCTGCCCTGGAGTTTGAACTGGGGATAACCATACTTTGCATTTTCAAAGTTTCTTCTCAGGTTCAACCAGGACCTGATGATACACAATTAGGTTGACTAACAATCCCAGTTTGCCCAGGCCTAAGGTATTTCTGGGAACATGAGGTTTTCAGTACTAAAACTGGGACAGTACCAGGCAAACCAGAGCAGTTGGTTACTGTATATCTAACCTTCCACAAGTGAGGGGAAGGAGAAGGAATAAGATGGCAAAGACAACACTGATACTGGCTCATCTGTTGAAATGCATGGGAAGTTTGGCAGGTCAGGAATGAGGTTTTTGTTGGGTACGTGATTGTTTGTTTTCCTATTTATATATAGGAAGAGGTTTCTGAAGCATTGTGGGGGGCGTGGAAATCCACATGACTCTTTCCGTGGTGTGTCTGGCCCCTCTGGCTGTGCAAGAGGAGGGAAGATTGGCGCTCTGTTGCTGTCTGTGTGGCATATACTTGGCTGGACAGGAGTAGGGGAATTCTAGGAGCTGCCTCAGGCACTGGGTGTCTAGAGTGTTTGAGTGTCTCAGGCACACTGTCTGGAAAGGTGACAGGACCAGCATTAGGCAACTGATTCTCTAAATTCTTTTCCCTCTCTGGTTAGGATTAAAAACTCCCCCTAATCAATTTTAACTTTGCATAGATGGACACACATTCACCAGATTGTTGCCATGAGTACAATTTTATATCCTAGCTTTTTGGGTAAGATTTCCTGGCAGATGCCAATGGTAGATAACATTTGCCACAAGTACCTCCCTGCTCACAAGTGTATAGAATACTTTCACCAATCCCTCTTTAGAGCTACTCTTCTTTTCTTACCTTATTTCTCATAGGATTGCTGTGGATGTGTGGTCGATGCTGGCTGATTTCTGTAACGTATTGACCGCGGTGAATCAGTCTGAGGTGCCACTGTACAAGGACCCGGACGATGACCTCACCCTTCTTATACTGGAAGAGGATCGGCTTCTCTCGGGCTTTGTCCCCTTGCTGGCTGCCCCTCAGGACCCCTGCTACGTGGAGAAAACCTCGGATAAGGTCAGCCCCAGGCCAAACATCACTCCCCATTCACCCTTCCTCTTAATTCTCCAGACTTTTTTATTCTTGGGAAGTTTTCTGTGCAAACGGAACATGATTAAGTCATTGAGGAGGGTGTTAAGGGAAAATATCGACCTTTTAGCCGCTGACATCTAGCTCTGTGTCCTGAAAAAAAAGCACTCTCGACTTCCTTTGGTGTGTGTGTGTGTGCTTGCTGGCATGTTGTATATACGATCATTTCCTCACTTGTTTAAATAGTCCAGCTTGTGTTGGCAGTGCTCTCACTCAACTCCAAATGGTTTGCATCATGCTTAAAGCACCCTCCTTCCTCCCCCCTTTCCTTTTTCCCCCCAGCCACAAAACTCTGCACTAGGAAAACAGCCAGGGCTTTTTCCCTTCTCTAAGGAGGAGAATGATAAATAGGTGACTAGAGAGAAGCAGACACCATGTGTTAACGTACAAAAAAAGCTTTTAAGAATATGAAGCATTCCCCACTGCCTGGTTTCTATTTTTCTTCCTCTGAGGACTATGTTTTAACCTGAACTTTTTTCTTGTCTGTCTGTTTATAGAAAACAAAGTGCATTGCCTGTTGCCCTGGTGGGGACTATGGAACTCTTAGTCTCTGCTTAACAGTTGGGTCTTCGGCCAGGTACAGAGAGTAAGGCATTTTGTTCTGCTTCACGTTTCCGTGTAGTGGTTGTTAGGTTGGGAGAGTAGCACCCACAGACCCTGGGAGCAGAGTCTCCTGTGCTGAGCAGGGGAACCTTATAACTGGGCTCTTTGCAGAGTTGTTTGCATCATGTCCCCTGGGAGAGAGACCTTTGGGGAAGAATCCAAAAATGTCTTCTTATGAGGAAGCCTTTTGACCTAGATGAAGTATGTACAGAGATGTAAGTGATTTTTTTTTTAAGTAAGATAGTAAAAATTAAATTTTAAACAAACTGCAAATATGAGAGATTTTATATTGAATATACAGAATTTAAAACTTGTTCTCAGTAGAAAAGAGCATTAGGTTCTTTGTAGACAAGTAAAAAGAAGAAGATTTAGCTACAAACCCTCTACCCAGAGATAACATCACTATTATTTTTGTTGATCATATATAATCATATTTAACTTCTAGTATACACTTTTGAAACAAAACTGGGGGTCATATTATACATGCTATTTGTAATCAGCTGATTTTACTCAATATTTTTTAATGTTTCTTATATGGAGTTATTTTTGATGATCATTTAGTATTCTTTTATATGCCAGGTCTTTGCTTTATTGAACCAAGGGATTGTCCTCAATTTTTGCACTAGCAACAATGAAGTGATTCCTTATAGCAGAATTTTTGTATATATTCCCTTTCGTTAAATTTCTGTAAATACATAAAGATTCTAGACATTGACATATCAAAAACCTGTATTCTTTGGATGCATTTAATGACTAATGGATCTTGGGAATGTGAGAGCAAGAGGAATATTCTATTCATTTTATGCTTTTCCAATGCAAAATTGAAATGAAATCTTGCTCTTCCAGTTTTAGGAGATAAGAATGGGGAATTGTGGTATGTGAGACAGAGGACAGCTAACACAAAGTTTATACTTTGTAGATGTTCAGTTATAAGAATTAGAAGAGAAACTGGGTAACCATGGCTTGAGTCAGAGGATCCTAGTACCGTTCTTAAGTGATCACAAGGTGGTCCTGACTCCTGGAGGTGCTTTTGGGAGTTGGCTCTTGGGTTAGCTGTCTTTTAGTGCAGAACAAGGAAGGAGTCCTAACCAGCTTCAGACTTCCTAAGCTCCTGTGTTCTTAATCAGCTCTCCCAGTATATGTGTCAGTGTATGACACATATATGTGAGATAGTATATATATAATACATATAAATGATAGAATACAGTATGTGATAAGTATATGATCTGGCCAGAGAAGAACACAGAGCCAGCAGTCCATACCCTCACCCTGTGGTAATGATTCACAGGCTACCTGGGCCAGTTACAGCTCATTGAGACTAAGGTAGGTCTCCACTTCAAGGACTGTGGCATAGGTATGCCAAATACAACATCTCCAAATCCAAATTCCTGAATTTCTGTCCCCCAAACCTGGTCTTTTTTCAGTCTTCCCATCTTGGTAAATGGCAACTTTGACTTTTGGGTTGTTCATGTCAAAATTCTTGGGGTGGTTTTTGGTTCCTCTCTTTTTCTCACTCCTCCATAACTAATCCATCAGCAATTCATGTTTTATTTTCAAAATAAATGCAGATACAATTCTTTCTTACCACTGCACCCTAGTCTAATTTATCAAAATGACTTTCAACTGGTTTCTCTAGTTCCTCCCTCCCTTACTCCCCAGTCAATTTTCAGCATAGCAACTGGAATAATCTTTTTAAAACATCAGTAAGATCGTGTCACGCATGTCTCCGTTCAGAACCTTCCGACGGCTGTTCCTCTCACTAAGAGTAAAAGCCAAAGTTTTAACAATGGCCTACAGTGCCCTCAATTACTTGACGCCACTTCCCTCTTAACTCTCTGACCTCAGCTCCTACTGCTCTTTGGTACCCAGTATGCTCTAGTCACATGGCATCCTTGCTGTTCCTCAAACAAGGCAAGCTCTCATGCCTGAGGATCTTTGTACTTGCTTTCCTCTTAACTTGGAACATTCTGTCCCCAGATAGCTGTGTAGCTCTCACTCCCTTCTAAATGTCACCTTGTTAGAGAGTTCTTCCCTAGCTATCCTGTATAAGATGCTACCAGCCTTTCTTTTTCTTTTACTCTGCTTTATTCTCCAGGGGAAAATAACATCTCTTGAATATCTAGCTTGAATCAGCCGCTGGACTAGGTATTTCATTAAGTCTTCACAATAAGCCTACCAAGCAGGTATTAGTACCTTCATTTTTTCAAAGACATGACTGGGGCTCAGGAGAAGAGTGAGGAATGATGATAAACTCATTTCTCAATGACTGACCTTGAAGACTAATGTGAATATGTCAGAGGAGATCTTTAGGAACTCTTAACCTTTTAGAAATCTGAAAAAAATAGGCATTCTCTCCAGTTTCTAATGTTTACCCCTAAGAAATGTAAAATGTCTCAAGGACTTTACAGTAGCAGCAACCTGAGCAATTTCATTGCTGGTCAATATTAATCATATGTTTCATCCAGCCTTCATTCTCATTCATCAGAAAATTACTGAGCATGTCTACATTATACTGTCTTGTACACGCAGCATGAGAGATGCAGACATATAAAGCAAAGATCCTCCTTCTTTGGGAGGCAGTTTGTGACATACACAAACATGTGAGAAGCAACCTAAGTATAATTTGAACCCATAATTAAGGAGAACCTCTTGAAATTTTGTTGAGCTGATAGCATCCCTGTAAAGCAGTTGCTTAAGGAGCACTGATCTGGCATTATCATATCACTGTGTTTCCCAAGCACGGTCCATGGAACTCTAGTTTTATAGGTTCTTAATCGTTGGGTGAAAGAGTTTCATGATCATATAAGCTAGGGTAAAGCAGTTTTAAACAGGACTCATTACTGCAGGACTTCTTGTCATGTCAAAATCCTTGGACTTGTTTTTAATGTAGTATACATTGTGAGAAGAATAGCCTTTGCAGTCTTTCCCAAATTTGCTTCACCCTTGATATTTTTGATTGACTAGACATCTTGCAAGATTAGTAGTCTGCCTAAAATAAACCACAATAGAATACCCAGGTATAGGTTGAACAAGAGGTGAGAAAACAGGTTGCTGTTGGGATTATCCAGAAGTAAGGTAAGGAGTACTGATTAGGGTAAAAGCAAGAGTGGAGCTGGTTGCATTTTGAGAGAAACATCACAGATGTTGAAACCAGTTAGAACCAACCAGGGGAAAGAAAGTGATCTTAGATTCACCGAGTGACTGCTGGACACCTAAATCCAGAGGTTAAGTAGCACACCCAGGGTCATCTCACTAGTAAGGTAGTGTGTATGATTTCAAAACCTCATGTTGTGGTGAATGCTTTGATGTCTAGGATTTGCTTCAAATCATCTGGAGAGGGAAGTAGACTGGGATATAAATGAAAAAGGGCCAGATATTAATCATTATCAAATGTTGATCATTATTGATTATTGTTGATTAAATATTGATCATTATTAGTAAATCTGAATAATGGGTACATTTAGTATTTATTATAGTATTCTAGTTTTGTATATGTGTGATTTGTCCATAATAACAAGTTTTAAAAGGAGTAATAGCCATCCTGAAAGCAAACAGAACTGTGTCCTTCCTGCCATGTTATAGTGCATAAGTGATTGAAAAAATAATCAAACTATAATAATAATAAAGTTATCTTTCAATCACTAATCATGTAAAGAGTACTAAGCTCTTTACATGCATTTTCTCATTGAAACCCCAACAACCCTATAGGTCAGGGGTCCCTAACCTCCGGGCCATGGACGGTACTTGTCTGTGGCCTGTTAGGAACCAGGCCACCACAAAAGGAGGCAAGTGGTGGGTGAGTGCGCAAAGCTTCTGTATTTGCAGCTACTCCCCAGCACTAGCATCACTGCCTTAGGAGCACCCGTCTCTGGTATCAAAAAGGTTGGGGACCACTGCTCTGGGTAGACAGGAGAAATATTAAAAGGAAATTGTTTTAGGAGAAAGATACTGAGTTCATGTTGTGCCTTAGTTAATATCAAAAAAAGCGTAATTATCATCTTCAAAATATATGCATATGACTATATAGCTGTAGGTGGTACTAAATAAGGATCTATTTAGCAACAGGCCCTGTCTTTCCTTAGGTGCTAAAGCTTTAGTTATTTAGTGGATACCAAAGCATTTATTTCATAAGTAGGTATAAGCAATGCTCATTCTGTCATCCTCAGGTAGATTAATCTATGCGATGTTCTTTGTCTTCCTCTATATATTGTCTAAGAACTTAGTGTAGAACTTCTCAATGAGCTAATGTCAGGGCCACTCTTTGCCTTGATTAGGGAATAAATTATAAGTCACATTATGAGATCACATCATAAGTCTCACATCTCATTCATTTTTACAGTCATCTTTGCTTTTTGTCTGGATATTGGATCCCAAGAAACTTTGTCATTTAATAAAATACATAGTTGAGGTTAAAGATGAGGCTTAAACTTGTTCAACTTTAGGAACTTCTGGCTTTTCTGCTTGTTTATTTATTAAATGACTTTTGTTAAATGGCATATTGTTTGTTGTTCATATAATTACCAAAAAATGTTTTGAATAGGAAATGCAGAAGAGCACAAGAAAATAAAAATCACCTACAAACTACCAACTAAAATTAAGCAGTATTAATAGTTTAATATGTCCTTCTTATCTTTTTCCCACCATGCTTATATGTATGTATGTATGCTTTTCCTTTCATAAAATTGGGACCATACAATATATGCATTGTTTTGTAGGGGTTTTTTTTATACCCTTGTTTTATACATATAGTTTTGGGGGAAATGTTGTCTTTGTTGTTTAATGGTCTGGAAAATATTTATTGTAAGTGCTACCATTGACTGATTTTTTGAAAAACATATTTGATTTTCTATTTTCAAAATATCACCATCAAAAATGAAAAAAAAAAACAACTATTGACTATCCCATATTTAAGATGTGGAAATTAGGACTATTTACCATATATATTTTCTTTTTTAATTGCATTATGTTTCTAAATTTACGATAATTATTAAGAATTAATTTATAGTAAGTGTCTTTTTGTTCTATGGCTTTCCCATTTTTATGTTATTTTGATTCATCTATTATTTAAATACAACACTGGAATCTTTTTCAGCAAAAATATGGATGCTTTTTTAAAAATAAGATGACTTTTGTAAAATACAGTAGTAATACACATATGCAAAAGAATCAAACAATTGACAAAGATATATAAAGTCCAGAGCCACCCCCTGGTATAATTGCTGCTAACAATTTGATATTTGTCTTCTTAGGCCATTTCTGTGCCCATTGAAATGTATTTATGCACATATGTAAGTATATGATCAAAATGATAGTGTGGTATACATTCTCTTCCATTTATTTTTGTTAAATAAATATTAAGGACATTCTTCATGACTGGTTTTTGAACACTTGTATCTCAAAATTGTTCTTATTTCATCCCTGCACTCAAATAGCAACTTAGCTTATGTTAACAACACCACCACCCCCCAACTCTTAAAACTATAAATATTATTCCATTGCCTTAATGGTTAGAAAAAATGAGAGAAAAGTCCGATTTTACTTTTTTTTTTTTGGTCCATCGTGGGTAACATAATTTTTTCTAATCTTGAATTTCAAATTGTGTGAAGATTTGTTAAATGTTGGGTTCTGTAATTTTTCATGGTACCTAATGAGCTTTTTAAATATGCAGATTCAGTTCTATTTTTAGACCAGAAAAGTTTTCATCTCTTATGTCCTTGATTGTTAATGTTCTGTTTATTGTTTTTCTCTTCAGTAATTTCTGTTCTTCTAGTATATTGTATCTCCATTCTTTGTCCTCTACATCTTTTTTTATATCATTTTAATCGTTTTACTGCTTTACCTCTCCATTTCTCAGAGGTCTTCTCAAGTTTCTCCTATCTGTAATTGATTCAGATTTTTATAGCGCTGATTCTACTCTTTACTGCTTCTAATTCAGTTTTTAAGTCTGTTATTGTGTCATTTGTTCCTTTACATTGTTTCTCTCTTATCCTGTAACCTTATATTTTTTGCCTGCCTTTTATCCAGGTCCCTTTTATGTCTTTGTTTTCTCATTTGTCTTTTAGCATACTTCACAGGTTCTATGATTTTAAGAATTCAATTACAAGAATAAAACAGAGAATGTCTTTTTCATCTAACATTTTTCCCCAAAAAAATAGGCTTTGTTTCTCGGTCTTTTTGTGTACTGTGGTGTCCCATTTATATGTTGCAGACTCTTTTCATAGGTCCCAACTTAGATTTCTGCAGTCTGATTCTGGCGATTTTTATTTCTTCAAACAAAGATTTACTCAGGTCTGATATTTGCTCCAAAACAGGTTAGGTAGATTCTCACTGGATGCCTTTTATGTTTCCAGATATTATTGAGAATCTTCTCAAGTCTAAAGATGGCTGATAGACTTTTTTAATATTAAGTTACTACCCTGAAGGGGGTGAGGAGAAGACCGGGTGGTGTGCAGTCTCAATAAGTGGATTTATTTTCTACATTTTCTGTTCTGTATATAGTGGAGCTACTATACCAAAGCTGGTTTCCCATGTCCAGTCTTTGTTTTACATAAATGATATGGCACTCTGACCTCCTTCCTGGAGCTGTGGCCTACCATATCAAGAAGAAATTCCACCCTCTGGCCACTTCTGTTGGGCCTCTCTGAACTCCTGATTGTAAGTAGTACTGCTTTGTAGCAGTGAAAAAGCTTCCAAATACTGTTCTACATCTGTCCCATGTCCTCACGCTTTGTAGTAAGCAGACTTGTGGTAGGTAGACCAAAGGTGGCCCACGACGTAATCCCTGAAACCTGTTAAATATGTTACAAGGAAAAAGGGCTTTTGCAGATGTGGTTAACTTAAGGATCTTGAGATGGGAAGCTGATCCTGGGTTATCTGGGTAGGCTTGATGTAATACATGAGTCCTTATTTGGAGGCTGAAGTGTCAGAGTCAGAAATAAGAGATGTGATGATAGAACCAAAGGTTACAGGGAGTATGAGAGAGAGAGAGGAGAGGGAGGGATTGAGATTGATTGATCGATTGATTGATTGATTTGGGGATAGCGTGTTGCTGGCCTTTAAGATGGTTTTAGGAATTCTGACCTCCAGAACCATAAGATAACAAATTGTATTGTTCTAATCCATTGAATTTGTTGTGATTTGTTACAGCAGCAGTAGGAAACTAATACACCCTTCCAAACTGGAGAATTTTGCCAGGCTCTTCATTGTTTACTTCTCTTGCTGCTTTCTTTTTCTCTTTCTTTTTTAACCTTTTTAATTATGAAATATAAATAACAAAGACTCATCATAAAATGAGCAACTGTATAACCAGCAAGCAGGTCAAGAAATAGAATGAGACATGAGTGGTTAATTACCAGTTCTATTCAACTTTTGTTGGAGGTCCTAGCCAGTACAGTAAGATAAGAAAAAGAAATAAGGTTTTAAAAAGATGATTGGAAAGGAAAAAATATAGCTATATTTTTGCAAATAACATTATACATGCTTATAAATCCAAAAGAAAATAAGGATAAATTATTAGAATTAATAAGTGAATTTAATAAAGTTGATGGATATAAAAGTCAGTATACAAAAATCAATTCCATATTCACAAACTAACATCAAACAAAATGAAATTTCTTAAAAAGTTGCTTTCTTAGGAAGGGAAGCTATGAATTGGCTCTTAATGACCTGCTTCTAGCGGTCCTCTGTCCATCTGACAGTAATTCTTTATGGTTGCTGACAGGTGGATGGCGTTTTCCCATTTAACAGCTATTGACTCTACTGTGCATCAGGCACTGTTCTGGATAACACAGCCATAGCAGTGAGTACAGTAGACCAAGAATGGATCATGAAGCACGGCGGATATACTCTCTCTATTCTGTTTGGTCAATTCAGTTGGGATATTGGAAGTAGAGTTACTTAATTCAGAAATCTATGCTTTTTACTTTTTTTATTATAAAAATCTTTCTTTGTATTATAAAATAGTGTTCATTTTAGAAATACTAGAGAAATTAAGGTTAGCAATAAGGAAAATAAAAATTCCTTTATCCTAAACTGATTGGATATATGGATGGATGGATGGACAGATGGACAAATGTGAAGTTTTTTGCTTTTTAACAGAAATAGAATCAAACTGTATATACTGTTTTATAATTTACTTTGTTCACTTAGCAATAAATATACCCTAAATATAGTTCATGTTCACCTATAACATGGTTCAATGTCTGCATTTTATCAACTTATATGGGCATACCATAATATTTGTTTAGTCCTCAGTCATTAGACATTTTAGGAGGTTACTGATTTTTCAGTTTTATAAATGATGCCATCTAGGGTACCTTATATAGAAATATTTATGTAAATCTTTTATTAAGTTATAAGGTAAATTTTCAAAATGGAATTGCTAGGTCAAAGAGGATATGTACATTTTTACAACTTTTGATAGATAATGCCAAATAGCTCTCCAAAAAAGGGTATAGCCATTTAAACTATAGAATGTGAGAGTGTTTTCTACCATCCTCATCAATCCTGAATGGTTTAATTTTTTTGTAACTTTGCCAAAGATGGACAAAAGTGGCATCTCATTGTTTTGATTTTCATTCTTTGATCACCTTTTTACTAATTGTTTATAAATTTACAAAATTACTAATTCCTACTTCCATTTACTCCAATCCCTGATTGTATCAGTTATTGCCTAATTTCTAATAGGGTTCATTTTTTTTAAAAGTACCTTATTTATTGGTTATGAGTGTGTGTGCGAGTGTGTGCGTGTGTATACATAAATTATATTTATTATACATTGTCTTATGTTCTTTGCCCATTTTACCATTGGAATACTCATATATTTTTTTCTTAATGATTTGTGAAAGCTATTTGTGAATAACATTTGAACTTTATTTGGTTACTTTTTACAAGAGGTGTTTTATTTTTATACTGAATGAGATGAGAACTTTTGGAAAATTGGAAGGGGTTGTGTAGCTCTCTACTTTTAGGCAATGAAAACATGTATGTTCCTTTGTCAAGCCATGCTAGATAAGATCTTTGGTTTGTTGTCACCCTTTCATTTAGTTTCTCCCTCTTATACCTCCCTCTCTATCCGTCTGTAGAGATCTAAGGAAAAATCATTGCCAGCCAGATATTTAGAAATGAACTATGAACTGTATCTACTTCCCTTTCTCTTTTGCTTGTTTATTCAAAAGAGCCCTTAACGTGGGTATAAACTTAGTAAACATTATAACAGCATTGTGAAAAGGCCTCTAGTTTAGAAAATATCATAAATACAGACTTTTTTTTTCCTCTTCTCACTTTAGGTGCAATAAATACCTTGATGGGCCACTTTGATGATTCATTTCACCAGTGGCCCTTTGACACTGACCATTTGAATTGTGTATTTCTCTGTGCCTACCTCATTGTTGCCCTCCCTCCCCTTTTTTGTGCTCTCGCTCATTTCTTTACTAATTGTTTATAAATTTAAAAAATTACTAATTACCACTTACATTTGTTCCAATCCCTGGTTCTATCAGTTACTCCTAATTTATAGATCTAATTCCCCAAATGGGCCCTGTTGAACTCAGTTATCTTTATGCCCACGCTATAGATAGATCAATGACTAAGTAGGTGTTCTTTTTGTTCTAGGATAGTAATTTTCACACTTTAGCATTCACCAAAATCATCTGGAGAGCTTGTTAAACAACCAATTGCTGGGTCTCACCCCAAGAGTTTCTGATTAGTCAGAAGGAAGAGATACTAAAAAATTGCATTTCTAATAACTTTCCAGGTGATGCCAATGGTCTGGGTTCCACACCTTCAGAGCCACTGTTTTTAGGAATTTGGTGGCTACCAGGGTTACAGCCATCAGGCAGAGATTTTGGACCAGATCAAAGTAATAAAGATTTCTGGTATAAGTCTTCCTAATTCTATCTTAATTTTGGAATGTAGAGCATATTACTTGAGGGTTCATATATTTTCCCTCCATGTTGCCAAACAGCTTTCTGAGCTTTCAGAATGTTATAAATACATTTTTCCTAAATATGTATGAAAAGTACATGTCTGGATCTCTTTTCCTGAGAGGATCCTGAGTGAAACACCTGATTTTCAGTGAGTGTTTATCATCTGGTAGGCACTGTTTTAATGCTATACATTATCTCATTATATATCACAAAAGCCCTATGGGAATTTGAACTATAGGGAACAAGTTGCCTAGGATGACACAGCTAAGAAGGAATCAAATCTGAGCAGTCCATCTCTAGAGCACACACTCTTAGTTGAATATAAATATAGTAGTGGAGTGGTTGAACAAACATATTGCTTAGTGCTTCCAGTTCTCTGTCAGCTTTGACAGTTATTTTCACTGGAAGGTTGCTTTCTCACCAGGAGCTTGGGAGCTATTGACCTGGTTTAGGGAGATCATCTGATCTTCCATAATAGTTCTGAGGGTGAACAAAGAAGTAAAAGTTCATATGAGGTGAATAGATGCTCAGACTGAACTTACCTGCTTCTTTCTCTGGGTTAGATGCTCTTCAAATCTTAGAATACCCTGGGTCTAGATACCTGAGTCTAGAATATGAGTCTTTGGAGAGAGAACTTGATTTATTTTTAGCAAACCCATGAGAGGTTTGCTAAGGGGGCCTGAATATATGCTCAGGATAATCTACATTATTTTGGAAGTTTGTCTAAAAGCACAGTAGTGGTAGTCCAACTTCTAAGGACCAGAAGATCAGAATAATGCCCTGGACTCCAAACTTTACAGGCAGGATTTCTTACGGATGAACAGTGACTCTCTTAGAGTTGGCTAATGGGGATAACTGATGCATAAAAACTGGAAGGTCAGCACTGTAAGTGTGCCTGCCTGTCTACATGTATACAGTCTTTGGCTCAAGACTTAATAAATATGGGCTGTAATGAAAAATAAAATTGAAATTGCTAAGAAAAGGTACAGTTTTTAGAGAAAAGACTTAACTATTGATATAAAAACTTCTACCTCAGTACTTCCTGTCCCACTTTTTAAAATTTTCTTTACTAGTATAATCCCACATATGTGTAAAAGAATATATATTTTTACTTTTAACTTTATACATCTGAAAAATTAATCTTTGTTTATAGTTTATATCTATTAATCAACTTATTAATATATAATGTACATACAATAAAAAATTATACATTTGAATGTACTGATTTATGTATATACCTATGTAAAGACCACCCCAGTCAAGATGTAGAAAACTTCTATCTCCCTAGAACATTCTTCCTGAGTACTCCTTTGCAGTTAATCTCTCCAGTCCCATCTCCGTCCCAGGAAACCACTGATCTAATTTATTTCATTATAGATTAGTTTTTCCTGTCCTAGAATTTCATATAAATGGAATCATCCAGTATGTACATTTATGTCTTTGTTCTCTCCCTCAGCATAATGTCTGTGAGAGTCATCCATGTTGTGTTTTTCCAGTAGTTCATTCCCTTTTATTGATGAGTAGTATTCCTCATCTTTATGCATGAATATATATCAGTCTGTCTATTCACTTAATGATGGATGGGTATTTGGTTGTTTTTATTTTTTAGCTATTATGAACAAGGATGCTGTGTATATTAATGTACAAATCTTTTTGTGGATAAATGTTTTCATTTCTGTGGGGTCAATGGAATTACTCAGTCATATGATGAGTATATATCTAACTATAAAGAAACTACCAACTATTTCCAAAGTGATTGCACCATATTATACTTCCACTAGCAAAGTATGAGAGTTCTAGTTACCTCATGTCCTTACCAACAGTTGTTATTTCTAGTCTTTATAATTTTAGCCATTCTAGTAAGTGTGAAATGGTATGTCAGTTTTGATTTTTATTTCTCTAATTAATGTTGAGCATCCTTTCATGTGTTTATTAGCAATTCATATATCATTTCATGTGTCACATTTGCGAAGTATCTAAATCTGTTGCCTATTTTTTAAAAATTTGGATATCGATGTTTTCTTACTGAGTTGTAAAAGTTCTTTATATATTCTGGACACAAATCCTTGTCAAGTATATATCCTGTGAATACTTTCTCACAATATATAAAGAAGTCCAGTTTTTCAAAATTTTCCTTTATGATTAGTTCCTTTTCTATCTTTTTTTTTAAAATTAATTTTTATTATGGTGACATTGGTTAACAAAATCCAGTAAGTTTCAGATATAACCTTTTCTATCTTAAGAAATCTTTGCTTTTGTCTTCTTAACTGTACTCTTACAATTTTTTTTTTCTAGTGGTTTTTCTAGGGCTGACAATTTACGTACTTTTCAGAATTTATTTAGGGTCAGTATTGTATCTTATGCTTCCTATTTCCTTCTTCACACTGTACAAATGTAATAACCTTAAAGCATAATTCCATTTACCTATTCCCTCTTGTATTGTACAGTTGTCTTACTTTTTACTTCTTATATGTTATAAACCCTACTGAGCCATATTATTGTCTCTACTTAAACAGTTTAAACAACAAGAAAACACATACTTTTATATTTATTTATTTACCAGTGCTCTTCATTCTTTTCAGTAGGTCCAAGTTTCCATCTGGTATCATTTCTTTTAAACTTATAGGACATAATAAGCTAATTGGCTGGTGACATATTTCCATAGCCTTTGTTTATCTAAAAATGTCTGTATTTCTTTTTATCTTTGATTTTAAAGGATTTTTTCTTTACTAGATACAGAATTCTGGATTGAAGTTTTTTTCTTTCAACATCTTCAAGATGTGGTTCTAATTTTATCTGGAACTGTTTTCTCATGAGAAATCATTCTTATGTATCTCTAGATAATGTGTCATTTTGTTGGGCCTGCTCTGAATGTCTTCTTTATCTTTGGTTTTTCAAAAGTTTGATTGGAATATTCATAGGTGTAGTTCCTCTTACATTTATTTATCCTGCTTGTTGTTCACTGATCCTCTTGGATCTGTAAGTTGGTGTTTTTCATTAAATTTGGGGTATCTTTCAGACTTTATTTTTTTTCTGCCCCAGTTACCTTCTCTTCTTCTGGAATTTCAATTATGTGTACGTTAGACATTTTGATGTAGTCCCACAGATTTCTGAGGCTCCATTTGTCATGAGTTTTTTTCTCTCTGGTCTTCAGATTACTTAGTTTCTATTGATCTTTCTTCAAGTTTGCTGGCTCTTTTGCCATTTCCAATATACTTTTAAACATTTCTTTTTTTTGCCTTTCAGTTTGAGAATTTCTCCTTGGTTCTTTTTTATAATTTTCATTTCCTATTTGTTTTCTCATTCAGATCATATTTTCCTTTAATTCTTCAAACATCTTTCCCATTAATATTTTGGACATATTTATAATAGTTGCTTTAAAGTCTTTGCCTGCCAGTTCCAATATCTGGGCCATCTCATACTTGATTTCTACTAATATGGATTACATTTTCCTCTTTCTTTGTATCTACTGATTTTCGTTTAAAATCACTATACATCGTGGATAATTTGTTACAGAGATTATAGAGCTTTTTACCTTCTTTTAGAGAGTATTTTTTATTTTAACAGGCAATTAAATTACTGCTTGATCATCTTGAACTTGTGTAGGCTTGGTTTTTACACCTATTCATGTAGGTGTGTAGAATGCTTCCCAAGCCCCAGTAACTTGGTGATAGTTAACCTTCAAGCCCTGTCTCCCCTATAGATTTCGTTTTAGGCTAGGTTTTAGGATCTATTAGATCTATTTAGATTTGATCTAACTCTAGGGTGTGGCTTCTCTGAAAGCTCAGATTTTAACTCAGAGGTGTTAAAATCTTTTCATTGGCAGTGTGGGAACTTCACCACCCCCAGTCCTTAGGCAGCATTCTTCGCCCAGCACTGCTGGACCTCCTATGTCTCTATGTTCCACTCTCAACCCTATAGCCAATACTATCTGGTAAACCTGTGGTAGTCTTCACCCTCTTATTCACTGAGGATTCTCACATGTATTCATGCCTTTTCTTTGCAGAACTTCTTCTGTCTGTTTTCTTACTGGCAGATTTAAGCCCTTTCAGCTGCCTCACATTCTGTTCTCTGCATCCTTAGCTCAGCAAGACCACCATAATTTTCTTGGGATTCGGCTTTTTATGTCATGGTTGGAAGTTTATTCCCAGGCAGAGGACTGCATGATCACAGGCTTATTTCTTGAGTTTCTGTTCTGTCAGAGATCACAGTCTTGCACTACTTACTGTCCACTGCTTAAAATAGTTGCCTCATCTATTTTATAGCTGTTTATGGTGGGAGGATAGTCCAGTACCAGTTACTCCATAGTGGTCAGAAACAGAAGGTGGACTTTTTAATTACAAAAGTAATTCATGTGCTCAGCAATAATACTAAAATAATACAGAACTGTAGAAAATAAGGATACAAGTCCCTCCTTTCCAAAGACAATTGCTATTAACAGTTTGGTAACCTTCTGACAGACATACATACATAGAGTATTAATTTTTCTAATAAAATGCATGCTATATATACACATTACTTTTTTTTGTTTGGTATATCTTAGAGCTGTTTCTAAATCATTACATGTAAATCTACACCATTCTTTTTTCAAGTTACATCCTATTACATTATGTAGATATAATTTATCCATCTGTTAGGTGATGTTTAGTTATCTCCAATTTTTGTTATTACAGACAGTGCTGAAATGAATTTCCTTGTTCCTACAAGTACTTAAATCTTCGTATACTTACAGGACTGTTTCTATAGAATAGATTTCTACAAGTGGAACTGCTTTGTCATGAAATATAAATGTTTACTATTTTGACAAGTTTTTCCAAATTGCCCTCCAAAATGGTCATACCAATTTATATTCCCATTAACAGTATATGAGTGTCTTGTTCTTTATCTCTTTTCAGTAGTGTATGTTATTATCAATATTTTCAATTTATGCTAATTTTCTGAGTTAAAAAATATTTTAGCATTTTTTTTGCTAGCAAAATAAAGGATCTTTCTGTATATTGTCTGTTTATATTTCTTCTGACTTGCGTATTTATTGCCTTGCCAGTTTTTTTTTTTTTCAGGCGAGGCAACTCTTGGTTTACCTCGCAGATTGCAAGGGCCTTGTCAGCTTACAATCCTTTATTTTTTATTTTTTACACCTACAGCACCTGATCTTTCTAGGTGCTCTGCCATCCAATTGCTAACCAGGCCCGACCCTGCTTAGCTTCTGAGATCAGATGGGATCGGGCTTATTCAGGGTGGCGTGGCCATAGGCTGGCCTTGCCCATTTTTATAGTTATTTATTCTTATTGTTAACATGAGAATTCTTTATACACTGTAGAGATATTTTATATGTTGCAAGTATTTTCTCCTGGTTCATAGCTTGTTTTATAATCTTGTTTATATTTTTTACAGTGTACAACTTAAAATTTTTGTAGACTCAAATCTGTCTTTTCCTATAGGACCTCTGGGTTTTCTTGTCATGCTTTCCTCATCTTTTTACACACCTTCTTGCTGATTGTTTAACTTGATTTCTCTAAAAAGAGAGGTTTATGATTAACAAGATACGCTGTGATTTACCCAGGCTCCCATTTGTAATTTTGGCTGTAAAGTAGGGACTGCCACTTTTAAGTGCTCCAAATATTCCAAAATTGCAGTCATTTGGAACAAAGCCTTTTGAAGGTTTGATATTTTTGTGAACAATTTTTTGTGATATCATTATTGTCAGTAACAGTAATCTTTAGCTGCCTAAGAGTAAATCCAAATGTTTCTTAACTACTAGTAAACTCTGAAATAACCAGATGAAATAATGGAAAACCTCATTTGTAGTGAGTGAATGCTTATCTAGCAATAGGGTTTTTTTTTCCTCATGCACACAGCCCCCTCTAAAGTGAAGAAGAGAAAAATGAGAAACTGTTCTTAATTCTAGAATGCAGGGGAAAACGTGGTTTGCATATGTGCAGCAAAAAGCTTTGGAAGGTTGGAATTGCACAATGAGTGTAGGTTGAGCAATTGCTTAACAAGGCATACACATTGGGGGGGTGTCCTTTGCTCTTGTGCAATTAGGGAACTCCAGAGCTGCCTGAATAGGGGATTTCCTTTTATTTCTTACATGCCATTTTAAAAATTCACTTTTTCTCTTCTTTTCAGTATTCATTCTTTTTTTTTTTTTTTATTCCCTGGAATTCTTATTCATGGTTTCCTTTTTTTTTTTTTTTTTTTTTTTTTTAAGGGAAGAGATTAATTAGCCAGGCAGCCACATGTCCCCACCTCTGTGGCTGTAATTAAAAATGAACCTGGGCCAGGTTCTACAGATGGTAGGAGGATGGTTGCTGATAGTTTAAGGATTTCCAGTTCAGCTTCTCATAACTGTAATACTCAGCTGGTTCTAAGTGTTTGAAATATGGGTTACTGATCAGCCAGCATTCCCTGATTTCTTAGTGCAGTACTAGAATTTTGCAGACTTTGTCATGAGTTTTCTGAGGTTTTTGCCTGTTTTACTTTTAATAGTTACTGACACCTCCTGATGAAGATCAGCTGCTGAAGTAAAGCCAAACTTTAAGCTGAAAGCATAGGAGCAAACCAGTTAGGGCCAGAGCTATACAGTCCTTGTTTCTCTCGGCAAAAGAAGAGTCCTTGTTTTCTCCCTTGCCTTTAGCTTGCTTTGTCACACTCATTTAGATGGTACTTAGTAAGCATCCTTCTGATTCTCTTCCCTTTACCTTTGTACTGGGGGTACGGAATCTCTTCACTTTCAACTTTGCTCTGTTCCAGAGAAATAGGAGAGGTAGTTGGGTCAGCGTGCCAAAAAGCAGAAGTTAAGTATGTGGATTTCATAGCCGCCTGTATGAGTGTTTGTGGGGCAGGGAACTTCTAATGGAAAACATTTGTGTTGCATCGAAAACAGAGCAAGGCCTGGTTACAGTCTGTCTGCTCTGTCAGTCTGTTCCCTACCAGCACTAGTCATTGTTCTCCTGGGAGTCTCAAGCATATTGTGGTTTTTTCTGCTGTTGCTATCCCCTAATCTTGCCAGAGTTTTTGTGTCATGGGTGGCCCCATTCGCAGTTTGGAGTGGTGACTAATGGCTTTGAAGGCACTCAAGCTCACATACTGGTTTGGAGACCCTTTCTGGGTGAGCGTTAGTAGAGGGAAGGGTCTCCAGCACAGACAGTAGGAGAAGCATGCTTAGACACATACAGACACCTTTTTTAGTCCCTACTTTTACTGCAAGCAAAGCACAAAACAGAAGAATGGAGACCAGCGGCAAAGGCTTGCTGTTTAGGCTTGCCATTTCATTTGTAAATGCTCCTAAGGGATGCACCTGGGTGCCCAGGCTTGTCCCTGACAGGCTGATGTCAATCAGGTTATGTGGCTGGATCCCCTTTGAGAATTACAGAAGAGAAAGTGCTAATTTCCCTGAGGATAATGTCACTGCAAAATATGAGGGACCTGTAACTTGAGCTATTTCTTTTTTTCCCCTCCAGACCCTCTGAAATTCACATTTGTTCATCATTTAAAAAAAAAAAAAAAGAACGAAAGAAAGAAAACAATAAAAAAGCAGCAGCTAAAAGTTTTCTGGGTCCCCAAGAAGGCACTTCACCAATGTGGTTTTCACATTTTCAGGTTTTTGGCTGGTGAATAAGATTGAACAGAAATGCTCCTTCCCCTGATAACAATACATTCAGATGCAGGATCAGGAGTGCATGGATTAAAACCAGACGGTGGATGATTAATATTTTTGCTTATAGAGGTAGACATGGCAGCTTCCTCCATTTAAATGAAAAAGCCCTTTCTCTGCATTTGTATGTGTGCATATGCTTACATGCTTTTGCTCTTCGAAGGTGGGAGCTGAGTTTCTAGCTTAGTTATAGTTTCCAAGTACCATTTCCCTACTCTCACTTGAAGCACAAAAAAGTTCTAGAAGGATTAAGCTGTGAAGCAGAAGTATGAAGATAAGCTACTAAAATGAGAATGGGTAATATATTCTCTTTTTGAAGTTAATTGCTTTCACGGCTCTCCAGGTACTGCTGTAACACACATCTTTATCCACTCAACTTTCTTGCTCTCTCTGGTCCTGTGACCTCATTATTAGAGGTATTACTTTTCTTTCAAAATATTATAACTTTGGAGTGCCCATCCTCATCATTTCATTATTGGATAATAATATTAAAAGAAACTTTATTATTACAAGTAACTTTATGTTTTTTGACCTCACTCACTGACAATATGACAGAAATGTGATGGAGAATACTTTTAATTAGAGGTCGGCAGGTGTTCATTATTTTTAAAAACATGTTTCTAGATTTATTTTTATTAGGTTCTGTGCACATTAACCTATTCAAGTCAAGAGGACTCCAGTTAACCTAGGCCTCTGATTTCCCTGTGATTTTTAAACTTGAGTACACTTTGCCCTTTGTAGAAACAGAGACCTCTGCCCAGATGAAACAGGAAATGAAAGAGGAGGAAGAAAACCAGGCTGGGACTTGGTATTTTGTTATCTATGTGAAGAAGGTTATATTTTCTCTGCAATAATTAAAAGTTTGGGAGACAAAAGGTATAAAGTTCCTTTTATTCCAGCAGAAATTTGGGACAGTTTTCATGTTGCTTACAATTTCAGGAAGAAAGTGTGCTGTGTCAACCCTGTCACACTCTAGCTGTACACGTTCCAGGTGTCCACAATCACAGAATGGAGTGATGTTCCTCCAGTTCATCCCCAGATACTAAGATTTGTTTGTTTATTTACCTACATTAAAATCTACTCTTTGTTATACAGTTTTGACAAACACTCAAGTCATGTAGCCATCACCACAATTAAGATATAAAGCATTTCCCTCACCCAAAAAACTCATTCAACCAACCCCTCTTCCCACTCCAGTCCCTGGCAACTTCTGATCTGTTTTCTACCCCTTGACTTAGCCTTTTCCAGGACGTCACATAAATAAAACCACGTAGTATTTAGCTTTTTAAGTCTGGCTTCATTCACATAGCATAATACATTCTAGAGTCATCCATGTTGTTGCCTGTTAATAGTCATTCATTTTTGTTGCAGAGTAGTATTCCATTGTATGGATATACTACAATTTGTTTATGCATTCACAAGTTGATGAATATTTGTGTTGTTTTCAGTTTTGGGTGATTATGGGTAAAACTACTGTAGATATTCACATATAGGTTTTTGTGTGAACTTAAGTTTTCACATCTCTTATGTAAATACCTAGGAATGAATGTATGGGTCATTTGGTAAGTGTATGTTTAACTTTGTTAGAAAGTGCCAAACTGTTTTCCAAAGTGGCTGTACCATTTTGTATTCCCAGCAGCAATGTATGAGACTTTCAGTTCCTTCACATCCTTGCTAACACTTTTGGTACTGCAGTTTTTTTTGTTTTTGTTTTTGTTTTTTTAAGTCATCCTAATAGGTATCTCTCTACAGTTTTAATTTGCATTTCTCTAATAGCTGATGGTATTAGAGCATCTTTTCATGTGTTTATTTGCCATTGTATATCTTTGGCAAAGTGTCTTCAGATCTTTTCCTAATTTTAAATTGGATTGTTTTGGTTCCTTACTGAATTTTGAGAGTTCTTTATATATTCTAGATGCAAGTGCTTTGTCAGATAAATATGTATTGCAAATATTTTCTCTCCATCTGTGGCATATCTTTTTACTTCAGAGACTAAGTTTTGACTGATTAAATGCCGAGAACTAGAGGTTTCAGGCTCTCTTGGTAGAGGAAAGTAAGGAAATTGAGACCTTAGTCAGCAGAAAGATGTGAGGACCACCCCTTTTGAAGCTGTTTATTTAAAATAAAAGAGGGGGAAGGGGTAAGCCAAGACTGAGTTGTGCAGACAGATGTCTGAAGCTTTTTTAAATTTCTCATTTTCTCCTGTCCCCACCTATGATATGGATTCTGGGCTGTTACCTTCAAGTGGGTTCTTCAGTTTCTGCCATCACTCCAAGCTCATTGAGGCCTCTCTAGCTCTGCAAACTCTAGTAGAATACCCAAGAGGGCAGTCCAGCTTCTTGCCCCAAGTATATTCCAGACTTAAGTCATTTTGATAAGTAATCATTCCCAAGCCCTAAAGTGATAGCCCCCCCGCCTACTTGTCACCCACTTCGAAGAGCTTCTTTCATCTCCAGCTGGACTCTTTTCCAAACAAGCATCGGCAGAACCTAGTCAGGGCTCTGCCACAGAGAGTTCTGCCATGAGAAGCAAATTGGCAGCAACAGGCAGCCCCCTGAGGCAATGGAATTCAATTCTTAGAACATACAGTAAATGTGGATATTTATTTATCATGGGACTCTTTCATGTTGTGTGGAATTCTTTCTACAGGGCAGCCCACTTAGGTACAGGGGAAAAAATATGTCCTGCCCCACTGGACAAAAGTCAAGAAAAGGTAGTATGTGCTTTCTTGTCACTTTTTAATTACTGACACTCTTAACGTGTTTTTCTTAAACAATATTTGCCACTGGCTAGACACTAGCAGAGTTTCTTTTCTTTCAGCACATACCATGGATCACTAACACTGCATGTGATGGTTGGAGGAGGCCTGCTTTAGTCCTAGAGGTCTGTCCATTTCTCCAGGATAATGTACTCTGGTCAAAGCTCTCTGGCTTCTGACCCTAGTAGGAGTGATGTGTACAGAGAAGAATTTCTGACCCTTTACTAATCTCAGTTATTTTAATGCCTTTTTGTAAACTGAGCATCTTTTAGGCAAGCTTGAAATTTTTCTCTTTCTGCTCATATAGGTACAAATTTCTCACTGTACTAAGGACAAATAAATGCAATTAAAGATAAAAATGTAATGTAGAATAATAGTTCAAGCTTTAAAAACAAAGGGAGGGGTTAAGAACAAGTTCTGCAATAAATCTGCAAGTGTGGAATCTAAGGGAAATGATCCCATCTGGAAAACTCTACCAGTGGTGCCGCGGCTGGTTTGTGGAGCAATGCGGATGGTGGAGTGAAAAAAGACCCTGAAGTCTTGAAAGATGACAGGCTCCTTAATTGATGTCCATTTCAGCTGGTGCTGTGCCAGCTTATGTTGGCCCCAGTCCAGCGTTCCTGTAATTTGGGAGCCAGGTGTGAAGCATTTTTGTTCCATCTTGTTCCCCAGCATCTACAGAAGCCTCACGCATCTCACTTGAGGCTGTGGCACTCTGTAGGAAACAGATGTACAGGTAAAGGTGGAAGGAAGTGTCACAGCTGGGTTATGGATATTTAAAAAAAAATCCTCCTCCAAGTTAGATCTGGGCTTAAGAGTTGAGGGAAAGGGTATTTCACAGCCTCGGTATAAGATGTGATTACCAGGTACTCTGATTACTCTGATACTCATCTGTGATTTTTTAAAATGTGTCTTATAACTTTAGAGTTATACTTCATATAGGCAGAGCTCTATAGTGATTTGCCTTCTAACTCTGGGAACAACAAGTGCAGCATAAAGAGCATCTCAAGATGGCCATCAGAGTTAGGTCTGATCACTTCCATAGCATCTAAGAATCAAGAAAACAAAACCTTATGAGTGATTAGCTACCTCTGACTAGGTGGGGACATAACTGTGTTTGTTCTTTCAGGGATCCTGATGAACACAGAAGGAGGGATCTGTCCAATGCATTGATATTATGCCCTTAATGCTCAAGAGTATGGAGGTAGTTGGCCCAAGAAGACATTCTTCCCAGATTCCAACCTGTATTCTTTCTAGACCTCAGGCTAAACTGAACACTAAAGAACAGGCAGTTCTGCCTTTCAAGATTACAAAACATGAGCAGAATCCTCCCTGTGGGAACATTAAAGTCCTGTGGACATAGAACTTAAATGTTGGAATTGGTGCTTTTCCACTGGCTTACATTTTGATATAAGGCAAGTTTTAGCCTTCTAGAACTAAGAGTCAGCTCTGTTTCTTGAAGGGCCCAACCCATAAGCAGACAACTGAAGGAATGTGTTGTTGTTCCTTACTTTAACTCAGAATCTCACACAGAGCTGAGGATAGTTTTTGGCCTTGAGAATCAGACCGTGAAGTCAAGGAATAACTTACAAGCCTACCTAGGTTGCTTTTTGCTCCAAAAGTGCCAGGGTCACAGTGCAGCCTTTGGTTCACTGATAGTTTGTTTTGGTTTTTGAAATTTTTTTTTTTATTATTAGTTTCAAGTATACAGCACATCAATTAGACATTTATATAGTTTAAGAAACAATTCTCCTGATTACTCTATCTTCCCTCTGGCTCTGCACATAGTCCTTACATTACTGCTGACTGCATTCCGTATGCTGTGCTCCCCATCCCTGATTCACTGATATTTTTAATCTGTTCTTCCTTATGTTATCAATACTAGAAGCTGGAAAAGGCCTATACCAGACATTTCAAGAGGATGAAGAAGTAAGAAGGGTGATTTTCTTCTCATTAAGGTCTTATTCTTTAAAACAGTTTCATTTTCTATATTTTAAATTTGTAATTATTAAAGTACATATAAATATAAATTTTACAATTTTTAAGTGTACAGTTTTGTGGCATTAAATATATTCACATTGTTTTGCAATCACCACCACCATTCATCTACAGTAGTTTTTCATCTGTTCCAACTGAAACTCTGTATCCATAAAACACTAACTCCCTATTTCCTCCCTTTCCCACAGCCTCTGGCAGCCACCATTTTCCATTCTGTCTCTGAATTTGACTACTCTGTGAACTTCATATAAGTAGAATCATGCAATATTTGTCTTGTTATGACTGCCTTATTTTACTTACTATAACATTTCTTTTATTAAGTTTATTGAGGTAACATTGGTTAATACAATTATATAATTTTCACGTGTACATTATCATTTGACATCTGTATATGCTATTGTGTGTTTACCATCCAAAGTCCAGTTTCCTTCAGCTACCATATATTTGATCCCCTTTACCCACTTCGCCCTTCCCCTACCCCCTATATTTGACCTGCTTTACCCCATCTACCTTGCCTCTCCTCCCTGACCCCACTAGTAACCACTAGTCTATAGTCCATGTCCATCAGTCTCTGTTTGTTTGTCCTGCTCATTTATTGCTTTTAGTTTTATATCCCACATATAAGTGATCATGTGATTTTCAACTTTTTCTATCTGGTTTATTTCACATAGCATGATTATCTCGAGGTCCATCTGTGTTGTCGCAAATGGCAGTATTTCATCTCTTCTTATGGCTAAGTAATATTCCATTGTATATATGTACCACAGCTTCTTTAGCCAATCATCTATCATAAGACACTTTGGTTGCTTCCATGTCCTGGCCACTATGAATAATGCTGCTGTGAACATCAGTGTGCAAATATCTTTTGAATATGAGCTTGCTAGTCTTTGGGGTAAATACCCAGTAGAGGGATTGCTGGATCATATGGTAGATCAATTCTTAGTTTTTCGAGGAACCTCCATACTGTTTTCCATAGTGGCTGTACCAATTTTCAGTCCCACCAGCAGCATATGAGGTCTCCTTTTTCTCCACATCCTCTCCAACATTTGTTATTACTTGTCCTGCTGATTATAGTTATTCTAACTGGTTTGAGATTGTATCTCATTGTGGTTTTGATTTGCATTTCCCTGATAGCTAGAGATGTTGAGCATCTTTTCATATATTTGTTGGCCATTTGTATGTCTTCTAGGGAGAAGTGTCTGTTCAGGTCCTCTGCCCATTTTTTGATTAGATCATTTGTTTTTTTGTTGTTATTGAGTTCTATGAGTTCTTTGTATATTTTGGGTATCAGGCCCTTATCAGAGATGTTGTTTGCAAATATATTTTACCATTTGGATGGTTCTCTCCTTACCTTGTTAACAATCTCTTTTACTGAGCAGAAGCTTTTTAGTTTGATGTAGTCCCATTCTTTATTTTTCTTTTACTTCCCTTGCCTTTGAGGTCAAATTCATAAAATCCTCTTTCAGTCCAAGGTCTTTGAGTTTAGTTCCCATGTTTTTTTCTATGCATTTTATTGTTTCAGGTCTTATATTCAGGTCTTTAATTCATTCTGAGTTAATTTTTGGTGTGTGGTGATAGACAACCGTCTAGTTTCATTCTTTTGCAGGTGGCTTTCCAGTTTTCTCAGCACCGTTTATGGAAGAGACTTTCCTTTCTCCACTGTGTGTTTTTGGCTTCTTTGTCAAAAATTACCTGCCCATATAAATATGGGTTTACTTCTGGATTCTCGATTCTGTTCCACTGGTCCATGTGCCTGTTTTGCTGCCAATACCATGCCATTTTGATTACTGTCACTTTGTAATATAATTTGAAGTCAGGCAGCGTGACGCCTCCAGCCTCATTCTTTTTTCTCAGGATGGCTTAGGCTATTGGGAGTCTTTTGTGCTTCCACACAAATCTGATAATTTTTTAGTTCTATTTCTTTAAAAAATGCTGATGATATTCTGATGGGGATTGCATTAAATCTGTATAATGCTTTAGGTAATATGGTTATTTTAACTATGTTGATTCTTCCAATCCAAGAACACAGAATATCTTTCCATTTCTTTGTATCTTCTTAGATTTCTTTTAATAGGGTCTTATAATTTTCATTATATAGATCCTTGATGTTTCGTTAAATTTATTCCTAGGTATTTTACTCTTTTTGTTGCAATTGCAAAAGGAATTATTTTTTCCACTTCTTTTTCTGACACTTCATTATTAGAGTATAGGAAAGCTATGGATTTTTGAATGTTGATTTTGTATCCAGAGACTTTACTGTATTTGCTTATTGTTTTGAGTAGTATTCTTGTGGAGTCTTTAGGGTTTTCTATATAGAGAATCATGTCTTCCAAAAATAGTGACAGTTTGACTTCTTTGTTTCCTATATGGATCCCTTTTATATTTTTCTCTTGTCTGATTGTACTCGCTAGGACTTCCAAAGTTATATTGAATAACAATGGCAATATTCTTCCTGATCTTAGAGGGAAGGTTTTTAGTTTTTCACCATTAAGTATAATGTTGACTGAGGGTTTGTCATAGATGGCCTTTATTATGTTAAGGTACTTTCTTTCTATACCTATTTTGTTAAGTGTTTTGATCATAAATGGATGCTGTATCTTGTCGAAGGCTTTTTTTGCATCTATTGATATGATTATATGATCCTTATTTTTTAATTTGTTTATGTGGTGTATCATCTTAATTGATTTACGTATGTTGAACCATCCCTGTGCCTCTGGGATGAAGCCCACTTGATTGTGGTATATAATCTTTTTAATATGTTGCTGTCTTTGGTTTGCTAGTATCTTATTTTGGATTTTTACATCTGTATTCATGAGAGATATTGGTCTGTAGTTTTCTTTTTTGTGTGTTATCTTTACCAGGTTTTGGTATCAGAGTAATATTGGCCTCATAAAATGAATTGGGAATTATTGCCTCCTCTTCATTATTTTGGAAGAGTTTGAAGAGAATAGGTATTAAATCTTCTTTGAATATTTGGTAGAATTTACTGGTGAAGCCATCTCGTCCTGGACTTTTACTTTTTGGTAGGTTTTTGATGAATTGTTTCAATTTCCATACTGCTGATCCGTCTATTTAGATTTTCCAGTTCTTCTCGATTCAGTTTGGGAAGGTTGTATTTTTCTAAGTACTAGTCCATTTCTTCTAGGTTATTAAATTTGGTGTTATATACTTTTTCATAGTATCCTTGTATGATCCTTTGTATTTCTGCGATGTCAGTTGTAATTTCCTTCTTTCATCCTTGATTTTGTTTGTGTCCTTTCTCTTTTTTCTTTAGTGAGTCTAACCAGGGGTTTGTCAATTTTATTAACCTTCTCAAAGAACCAGCTCTTTGTTGCATTTATATTTTCTATCATTTTTTTGTTTTCAATTTCATTTATTTCTGCTCTAATTTTGATTATTTCTTTCCTTCTGCTAAATTTAGGCTTCATTCATTCTTTTCTAGTTTTTTCAGATGAAGCATTCATTAGGTTGTTTATTTGGGCTCATTTTTGTTTTTAGAGATAGGTCTGTAATGATATGAACTTTCCTCTTATAACTGCTTTTGCCATGTCCCAAAAGTTTTAATATGTTGTACTATCATTATCATTTATTTCTATGTATCTCTTGATCTCTCTTTTTATTTCTTCTCTGACCCATTTATTCTTCAGTAGCATGTTGTTTAATCTCCATGTATTTGTGGTTCTTCCTGATTTCTTTCTGCAGTTGATCTCTAGTTTCAGAGCATTATGATCAGAGAATATGGTTGGTATGATTTCAACCCTCTTATATTTGTTGAGGCTATATCTGTGTCCCAGTATGTGGTCGATTCTTGAGAATGTTCAATGTGCACTAAAGAAGAATGTATAAGCAGCTGTTTTGGGATAGAAGGCTCTGTAAATGTCAATTGTGTCCAGTTGGTCTAATGTGTCATTTAAGAATGTTATTTTATTGTTGTATTTCTGTTTGGATGATCTGTCCATATCCGACAGTGGAGTATTCAGATCCCCTACTATGATAGTTCTTTGATCTGTATACTCCCTTTAATTCTGTTAGTAATTGATTTACATATTTTGGGGCTCCCTGATTGGTAGCATAGCTATTAATAAGTGTTATGTCTTCTTGGTGCAGGATTCCCTTTATCATTATGAAGTGCCCTTCAGTCTTTTTCTTTACCTTTTTTATTTTGAAGTCTGTTTTGTCCGATATTAGTATCGCTACTCTCGCTTGTCTCTGAATGCCATTTGCTTGAAATATCATTTTCTACCATTTCACTCTGAGTCTGTATTAGTCTTTGGAACTGAGGTGTGTCTCCTGGAGGCAGCATATGGTTGGGTTTTGTTTTTTCATCCATTCTGCAACTCTGTGCCTTTTTATTGGTGAGTTCACTCCATTTACATTTAGGGTAATTATTGAAATATGAGGTCTTATAGCCATTTTATTTTTTACTTTCTGGTAGCTCGGTGTTTCCATTGCTTTCTTGTCCTTGTGCTTCTGTTTTCTTTATTTTGATTGGCTTTTGTGGGTTTTCCTTCTGGTCCTTGTTTTATGTTATATATAATGGTTCTCAATCTCTGGCATGTGGTTACCATTATGAATATGAAAAGGATAGTCATATATATATGACTATCCCTTTTTTGTCCCTTTTTTTCTGCACACACCTTATCTCATTCCCCTTTGCAAATTTGAATCTTCGAATTCCCCCCTTTTCAGTCATTGTTATCTCACTTTGTTCCTATGTATGCTGAACGTTCATTACTATCTTATTATAACAATTCTTTTATTATTCTTTAAGCATATAATGCCCTGTTCTTAGTGAGGGTTGCACTCCTCTACTTCTATTTGCCTGATAGTCACTTTACTCCTAATTATGTTGGTTTTTTTTTGTTTGTTTTTTGTTTTTTGTCATTTTAGGTGAACTGACCCCTTTCAGTATTTCCTGTAGTGCAGGACTTGTAGTGGAGAATTCCCTCAATTTTTGTATGTCTGAAAAAGTCTTAATTTCTCCTTCATATCTAAAGGAGAGTTTAGCTGGATACATTATTCTAAGCTAGAAGTTTCTTTCACTTAATAGTTTAAATATTTGATTCCATTCTTTTCTGGCTTGTAAGGTTTGCACTGAGAAGTCTGAGGATAATCTAATGGATTTACCTTTATATGTTACCGTTTTTTTCTCCCTGGCTGCCTTGAGAATTCTGTCTTTGTCGTTGATTTTTGATGACTTTAAAAACAATGTGACTTCGCGAAGGCTTTTTTGAGTTGAGGTAATTAGGTTTTCTGTTGACTTCCTGAATTCCAATCTCCATCTCATTCTTTAGCTTTGGGAAATTCTCGTCAACTATTTGCCTGAAAATGCTTTCTAGTCCCTGCTCCTTTTCCTCACCTTCGATAATGCCCATTATTCTTGTGTTTCCTCTCCTGATTTACCATAACATTTTAAAGGTTCATCCTGTTGTAGTACATGTCAAAATTTCTTTCCTTTTTAAGGTCAAATAATATCCCATTTTATATATACACCATATTTTGTTTACCATTCATCTGTGGATGAACATGTGGATAACTTCTCCTTTTTGGCTATTGTGAATAATGCTCCTATGAATATGGGTGTACAAATATCTGTTCAAGTCCATGTGTTCACTTTTTTGGGATGTATACCAAGAAGTGGAATTGCCGGACCATGTGGTAATTCTGTGTTTAATTTTTTGAGGCATTGCTTTACTGCTTTACATAATAGCTGTACTATTTTACAGTCCCACCAGCAATGCACAAGGGCTCCGATTTCACCATATCTTCACCAACACTTGTTATTTTCTGGTTTTCTGAAAATAGCCATTGTTATGGGTGTAAAGTGATAACTCATTGTAACTTTGATTTGCATTTCCCTGATGACTGATAATGTTGAACATCTTTTCATGTGCTTATTCATTGTGTACATTTTTAAAATATAATTTATACTTTGCTACTTGATTGGACTTAGGATGCCTGAGCATTAACTTTTTCCCGAGTGAGGCAAAGGAAGGTAGGATGGAATAAAAGAAAGTGTCTTGTGTGCTCTGATCCTGAATCTGCTCTAGGCTTGTACTGCCTTGGGCAATTCATATAGCCTCTCTGGGCTTTCATTTATTTTCCAATAAAACTAGGAAAACTATAACTGCCCTGTCTAACTCAAAGAGCTGTTGTGAGGATAAAAAGAGACCAGGTCTTTGAAACTATTTTGTAAAGATTTTGTAAAAGTGGAAAAATGTGTATTTGGATAAGTTTACCTATTTAAAAATTAGATATTTGTCTTTATTGTTGAGTTGTAGGAGTTCCGTATATATTCTGGATGAAAATCCATTAGCAGATATATGATTTGCAGGTATTTTTTTCCCATTCTGTGGGCTCATTGTTTTTTCATTTTCTTAAAATTTTAATGAAATCCAATTTATCTGTTTTTTTCTTTTTGTTACTTGTACATCAGTGTTGCAAAGACATTTTAAACAGTAAAAGCTGGGAAAGTTTATCACCAAAACATCCTTATAAAAGAAGATCCTTCTGCCTGAAGTACCTAAGTTAGAAAACTATTTGAGATGCAAGAAGAGATTGTTTACCATGATAGTAATTGTAAAATTGGATCAGATTGATTACAAAAGAATCATGGAGTTGTGAGGCCACTTAGAACAGGGGTTCTCAATCCCCGGGCCATGGACCGGTACCAGTCCATGACCTGTTAGGAACTGGGCCTCACATCAGGAGGCAAGCAGTGGGCGAGTGAGCAAAGCTTCATCATGTATTTGCAGCCACTCTCAAGCACTAGCATCACCACCTCAGCTCCACCTCAGATCATAAGGCATTAGATTCTCATAGGAGCACCAGTCCCTGGAAATGTTGGGAACCGCTGCCTTAGAAGATGTCACAGTCATCTTCTACCTAATTACAAAATAGTCTCCTAGTGTGCTCATAACCTCTGCTTCAGATGCTTTCCAGAATTTACTGTTATCATGAGACAATCACTATTAAAAAGTTCTTTCTGAAACTAAACACAATCTGCCTTTCTGTAATTCCCACTAATTTTAGAGATTCTCTTAAAGTCACAAAGTTCTTTTTTCTTTACCTGACACATCTCATTATACTTGAAATTCTCCTTAAGTTCACTTTTCTCTAGGATAAACATTCATTAGCACAATCAAATAGATTTTTGACCAGTGCCAGCAAATAGAACTTTTTTCAGTGATGGAAATTTCCTGTTTCTATACCATTCTATATGGTAGCCACTAGCCACATGTGACTCTTGAGTACTTGATATGTGACTAGGAATATGGGAAACAGAAATTTTAATTAAATTGAAATATCCATATGTGGTTAGTGTATATTAGACACTTCATTCTAGATCATTCTCCTGGCCAGATTCCTCTATACCACTGGATCTCAAATTGTGGTAGTGGGCCCAGCAGCATGAGATTCACCTGGGAATGTGTTAAGTATGTAATATTTTAGGCCCTACTCCAGATCTATGAATCAGAAACACTGAGGGTGGAGTCCAGCAGTTTCTTTTAACAAGCTCTTCTGGTGATTCCAGTGCACTAACACTCGAAAGCCAATTCTAGTTCTTCAAGGTTCCTGTTAAAAGCAGTGCTCAGGCATAGTCACATGCATGGATTTCATCCGAAGAAAGTTTCAGTGGCTTAAAAAAAAGTTTGAATACTACTACCTAGGTAGCACATTTACAGTATATTATAAAATAAATAAATTGTGGTTTTGAAGAAATTTTTTAGAATACAGTGCCAGCCACAGTTTAAAATTAGAAGTGTTAATGAGAACTTTCCCCTAAATCTCATACACAATATTATATTCTTGGAATTAGAACCCTGAGCTTTTAATTCTCAGCCTGGTATGTTTTCCATCTATCAGGCTGTTCATGAAATATGCCTCACTGTTTGTTTGGTTTGGTGTCTCTCAGAAGAGGAAAATCTGGCATATATTCCTTGGCATTTATTTCACTCTACACCCTCTGAGGGGCATCTCTGCCTGCCCTTATACCACTTCCCCACTGTTAGGGCCTCCATAGTCATACCTGATACACAGGGAACATCTCCCCTTTTTAGGGTTTAACAGACTCCTGTATAATTATCTTTTTTAAATATTTTTGTCCTCTTATGCTTGAAACCTTGAATAGGAGCTGGCTTGTTATGTTGCTGGCCTTGAGCCAGATGTCATAACTTCAGGCAGTGCCACGCTACATATCTTCAGCAGTTTGAAATGGAGAACGGAGTTAGAGATAAGATCAGCAGCTTTAGGTGATGGCATTGTTTCAAATAAACCATGCATGACCCAAAGCTTCCACTTCAAATGGAGAATGAAATTGCTTCATCCTTTGACAGCTTGCTCCATGAAAGAAATTTATCTTTACTTAATTGCTTTAGATCCCAAAAGACTACATACAATAATTTTTAGGAGATAATTATATCAAATTTTTAAAAATATGTAATGGTGAACGTGAATATGCAACTTTAGTGGACAAGGAGGGAGAGTGGGGGACCAAAGGTCTGCTGCACTTGCTGGTAAGTTTCTGTTCTCATTGTTTGAATCCCCTGGGGTCTTAGACTACTTACTCTCTAAGTCTGCTGACTGAGATGCAGGGTCCTTGGTATAGCCCAGTATTGCTAGGGTTAAACCATCTTGTCTACTAATGTAGCTGAGTGGTATTTTGCTCAAACTCCTCCTGAAGCTGGGAGAGATCAGGCTGGCTGGCTGACTTCCGGCTGCATGTCTTCATCTAGTCCGGCTGGGCACAGTCTGTCTACACTATGGGCCAGAGCCACTGGGGGTTCCGGTCAGTGGCAGCTGAAAACCAGCAAACTTGTTGACTTTTAAAACATGACTATTTAGATTTTAGGGATAAACTTCCTGTAGGTCGGGACAGGCTCCTTAATCTAGGCATGTTTGAATTTCCAGACCTCTTTTCCCTGCCCCTTATACTTGAAAGAGTCTAAAGCCTCCACTCTGTCATTTTCACTAATCCCAACTACTACCTGCCTTTACCCCACATTTTTTCTCTCATATCTGAAATTCCAAGGTTTTTTCCCCTCACACCCTACTAAATAACTCAGTTTCCATGTTGTGATATAATAACCCCTAGAAAGACCCGAGGTATCTTCTAAGTGTGGACACAGTTCTGGGTCATCTCTCACCCCTTTCTGCCTGTATCTGCCTTTAAGACTATACATTGAGCATTAGATTGTGCATTCCTTGAAATCACTCTCTTAAAGACATCCCCAAGTGTTTAGTGTAGTGGTGCTGATCTCAGGGCTTGATAAATACTTCCCACATGAGTAAGAATCAGTGGAGGCATAGCTGGATGACATGTATTATAGGCACTCCTGCCTTAAAAACAAGGGAGATCTGACTTAGAGGTCTAGGGGACTTTTGGATTCTGTACTAAAATCAGTGAATACCTGAGCCAACGTAGGAGGGAGGGGGACTCCAAAATCCATGTGGTCCAACTCAAACAGGAATCTGCAGAGCCAGAAATTTCCATTTCTCATCAAGTTCTGTCCAGGGCAGTCCCATGCAGCCTTCTGCTCACAGGGGTCATTCTCCAGGTGTCCTTTGTTCCTCATTCTTACTTAAAGGCAGCCATACTCATCAGGTCAGTCTGGGGAGAGCTTTGCCTTTTCTTTAAACTCCTCCCCAAGAAATCTGACAGCTATGATGAGTAAGCCAATTTGCATTTGAAAAAGGTCATACTGGTATGCCTCTAAGGGAAATGTGCAGCAAGTACTGTCAGATCATTTCTTGGATTTACATCAAGGAGCTTTGGAAGGAATTATACTTTTACTCACATCTAAAACATAAGCACCTGAATAGCAGCCTAGAGGGGTCATCAGGGTCAGGATGTTTAGAGCTAGAAAAACATTGTTCTGTATTATCACTACCTCTGGTACCCTCTTCTAGAGCTTCTCTGTCCTGCCAATCAGCTTGATAGTAGACACCTAAATGAAGTTGCTCAGTCCTGAGCTGAAATACCTATATATCTTAGTTAAAATGTCTAGGGTTGTCCAGGTAGGTGAAGCACGCCAGTAAATTGATGGTTACTTGTCCTTCATGGGATTGGGTTAACATTGTTGAGAGTTCAGTCCTTCATTAGGGGCTAAATCACCTGCAGTATTATTTTAACCAGCCTCCCATCCCCTGTCATGAAGATACCAATCCTTCAGATTGACAGATTGCCTATTTTGACAGCTTTATTTACTGTACCAAGAGTGACATGGTCAGTAACCTTGCTTCAGGCCTTTTCTTTTAGTTTGATCTCATAGTAGCAGAACTTGCTTGTTTCTTCTTCTTTATTTAATTAAAAGAGCATACTAGACTTACATTGGATACATAAGGACTTATCAAGAAGAATAATTGAACTTCTGACATCTTTGGACCCAAAAGCCAAAAAAAGTGTTTGACCTTTTCAGGGAATTAATCATCTTTGGTGCATTTTTTGGTGGGTTCCATGAATTCAGTTATTCTGGTGTGTTCAGTAATATTTTGCCCTAAGAAAGTTTGTCTCACTCAAGACTGTGTGTGTGTGTGTGTGTGTGTGTGTGTGTGTGTGTGTGTGTGTTAAACAAATATATCTATTCCTCTGGAAAGAAGATAATAAACCCAAATCCCAAATAAGGAAATGGGGCTTCTCAAGAATTTAGGGCCATATGAGGAGTAGGTTAAAAGGAAGAAAGCATTTTAGTGTAGGTATTGACAAGAAATGGGATAAATCAAGTAGGATGAAGAAATGACATACAATTTACTTCTCTTCCCTGGAGCTCACTCTATAGGCTGGCTATATTGTCCAATAACAGTAGCAACTTGCTATATGTGTCTATTTAAACTAAAATTAAAGTTTAAATTCAGTTTTTTAGCCACACTAGCCATATTTCACATGATTAATAGCTATATTTGACTAACGGCTCTCATATTGTCAAGGGTAGCTATAGAAGACTTCTCTCATTACTAGAAAGTTCATTGGACAGCTGTATTTGGTAATAAAGCGAAGAAGTATGACTTGATTATTAAGGTTGAGGGTAATGACAGGAAGGACATAGAGAGGGAGACACTGGGATTTGAATGGCAAAAGTCATCTAATTAAGAATGAGTTAGCATCAGAGATAAAGGACTCCAAAGAGTGGAAAATTACAAGATTCCTATTGAGATGATTTAGTAATGTATTTAAGTAGGATTCAAGATATGGGGTATTATCTCACCACAGTGATCAATTTTCATGATGTCCGTAGGAAGTTTTTCTAATAAGCACAATTTCTTTTTCTAGACTCTTCTAATCCTTTTCTTAGTCTTTATCTTTGTGCCCCCCCCATCATTATCACCTGCTCTTCTTTTCTAAGCATCTCTCTTGTTTTCATTGATAAAAATTACATCACCATCCATATAGTGCTGTTACAATGTGTTATTTCACATGATTCCCACAATTCTGTGAGGTATTGTCCACATTTTGCAGGTGAGAAAACTAAGATTTAAAAGGACTAATTTGTCTGAGATCATATAATAATAATAGGCTAGAACCCATATGTATCATTAAATATTAAGTTTGAGTTAATATGAACCTAACTACAGAGGCCTAAACACATTATGCTTTTTTCTTTCACATCTGAGTCCAGAATAGGCAGACCAAGGCTGTTGATGTGAGGGCTCCTTGGTGTGAGGGTTCCACCAAGTTAACAGTCACTAATGCCTCTTCTAGCTCTCTACTTCAACATCCTAGGATGGCTGGTAGAACACCAGCAAGCAGCATAATAGAGGAAGAGGACAGATAAGAACCCCTTTGCGCTTTTAAAAAAATTTCTTTGAGGTTTTACATAAAACTCCTACTTACATATTGTTTATGGGGCTACTCTAGCTGCAGAGAAGGCTCGTCAGACAAATGTACCCAGCTAAAAATAAAAGTTCTTTTACTAAAGAGGAAGAGACTAGGTATTGGGAGGTAACTGACAAGCTCTGCCCAAGCAGGCATTTTGATATTTGGTCTAGTGCTTTTCCCACTGTTGCATGTTGTCTTTGTTAGCTAATGATTTCATCATCCAAGCCTCCGGGACTAGCAGTTTTTCCAAAGAATTAAACATGAGTTCTCTCTCTCTCAAATCAATAATTACAATAAAAGTTACCATTTATCGAGGACTTGCTATGTCCTGGGTATTATTCTAAAAGAGCTTTACAAATATTAAACATTTAATTCTTAACAACAACCCTATGTGGTAGGTACCATCATTAGCCTCCTTTTTGTATTTAAAGAAACAGATACAGAACCATTAAATGACTTGCCTAAGTTTACACAGGTAGTAAATGTCAGAGTCAGAGTTCAAGCCCAAGAGGTCTAGCTCCAGAGCCTATCCTCTGAACCACTGCTAATCTACACAGACTTTTGGAGAAGTTCTGTAATTAGCTAAATGTCAGTGGTGGCCTTCCCCATGACCCAGGGGAAGAACCTTTCCAGATACCTCCCTACAGGCATACTATTCTCCTCAGGATTATTGGGAAGCTATGTTAAAAGCAATATATTTGATGTGTCTTCCTATTTTTCCATTTCCTATGCTTTTCTGTCCTTCTCCCAAACCTGAGGCTGGGGAAAGAGATGACATGATATGCTTTAGGTTTTTAGAAAGTTTATATCCCCGAACTTATGTTGGAACGGGAATGAGAAGATTATGCTAGGTAATTAGTTAGGTGTCTTTAGAGAATCCAGAGGTTCAAAGTTTCTGTATCTTGTTAATTTAATAGAAATTTTGTTTCCAAATATAATTTTTATTTTCTCTTCTCTCCCACAATCCTCGCTCTAGTGTTCTAGTTCTAGCTGTAGCTGGTAAGAGCACCACCCATATATTATTGATTCCATGTCTCTTTCCTATGGACACTTCACAGAGATTGGTGCTTGAACTTAAAGTCAATATGTAGCCTGAGCTTCTTTGCACGGGTTAGACTTCTCCTCTTAATTTACTCTGGTAAGCTTTCCTTCTGGTGTGTATTTAACATTAAGTATTTATTGAGCAGTTACTATTTGTGGTGCTGGGAATTCTACAGTAAATGAGACAGACACAGCCTCTTACCTCATGGACTTTATGTCCTAGTTAAAGGGAGACAGGCAGTAAAAAAGTAGAGAAATAAACAAGCAAAGTAAATTCAACTCATGTTAAATACCATAAAGGAAATAAAATGAGGCATTTGATAAGAGACTAACTGTGGGAGTTGATTTAGTCACATAACGGTGTTCCAGCATCCACTTAACTTTGAGCTACAATTTTACCACCATTAAAGTAGAAAGACTGTCAATGAATGATAGTCATAAACCGAGGCTGAACTGCACCCTTGTGCAAATTAGATCTGTTTTAGTAATTGATCCTACTAATCTCTACCCAGTTGTTTGGATTTATTTTTAAAAGAAGTGATGCTTACATAAATAAAAATAGAATAATTAATAACTTTTCTTACTCAACATCGCATATTTTAGATTTATACAGATTTGATCTGTATAGTTTTTAATTCTAATTTAGGTATAATAGTTCATTATATGATTATACTACAATTTAGTGATCTCTTATAGATGCACAAATTTTTTTCATTACAATATTGCAGTCTTTTTGTACTGATGTATAAATTTCTCCAAGAAATGCTTCTAGGAGCAGAATTGTTACATTGTAGGTTATACTCACCGTCAGTTTTACTAGCTATTGCCAAATTTCTTTCCAAGGTGATCATACTGGTTTACACTACCTATAAAAATATGAGTTCCAGCTTTTCCACGGTCTTACCAATACTAGGCATTTCCAAACTTGATTTTTGCCAGTGTAATGGGATTTAAATCATATTTTATTTTTCATTTTGCCTTATTGCTAGAGGGGTGAAGCATTCATCATAAGTTTATTAGTCATTTTAGTTTCCTTTTCTTTGAATTCCATGTTCATATATCTCTGCTCATTTTCTCTTCTTATTTCTTCAGATTGATTCTTATTGATTTGTAGGTCTGGATACGAATCCTTTGTCAGCTGTGTACATTGCAAATCTCCCAATCTGTAATTTTATCTTTTAAATTTATTTATAGTGTTTTGATTTGTGTGGAAACTCTTTTTCTGATAAATTTATCATTTGCTTTCTTTATGCTCTATGTTTTATCTTATATATTATTTAAGAAATTCTTCCTGGATATGCATACAGTATTGGCCATGTATTGCTAATTGTTGAAGCTGGGTTATGGTAGTCAGATTTATTTATTATGCTAGTCTCTACTTCTGTGTATGTTTTAAATTTTCCATAATAAAAAAAAAAGTGTAACGAAAACAAGTCCACTGGAATGCATTTAATAGCAAATTGTTTATCGTATAGGAAAATAAATTGCACTAATAAGAAACCAAAGCTCATAATTTGGTGGATAAAAGGATTACTTTAATCTCCATATATAATTTTGTCATTTGATCTTTTTTTTAACCACTTTACTATTAAGTTAAAATGTTATCAAGAAGAATTACAACTCTACCTGAAAAAAAGAAATAAAGCCTCATCTACCCTGAGTTCTCAGGGAACATACACATTCCTACAAGTTTTATTTTACTTTATACATTTATTTCTTTGATCTCTCTAAAGTTTATTTTTGTAAATCAAAATCTCTATATATGGATCAATTTCTTAGTTTTCTCTCCTATTTCACTGATCCAGTGAGCCAGTCAATACCACCATGCTGACTTGTAAGTTTTTAAAACTAGCAGGGCAAGTCTCCCCACCTTCTTATTGTTTTACAGAAATGTCTTGACTCTTCCTAGTCCTTCTTCCAAATGAGTTCAGTTTTTCAAATTCTGCCAAAAACTGTAGAGATTTTGTTTGAAATTATGCTTAATTCAAAGATTAATTTGGGGGAGAATTGCCATATTTACAATATTGAGTCTTCCCATCTATGAACATGATATACTGGTCTTTTTTTTTATGCCCTTTGAAGATGTTTCATAATCTTTTCCATGAAACCCTCGCACAGCTTTTATTGCTAATCTAGTTGACTATTAATGGTATAAACGTGAATACTATTTTTTCTATTGATCTTTTGTCTACCAACCCTACTATTATTAGTTCTAATGGTGGCAGTAATAACAATTCTTACTTTGTTTCTGACTTTAATAGCAGTGCTTCTAAAGTTATATCATTAGATCTGTTTGCCATAGATTTCTCATAAATATCTTTTATCAGGTTAAAGATGGTCCCTTCTATTCTTGGTTTGATAAGTTATTTTTAATCAGAAATAAATAAGGATTAAATTTTATTAAATATTTTTCTTCATGTATTGATCATGTGGTCTTTTTTGACTTGTTAAAATGGGGATATACATTAACAAATTTCTAATGTAGAGCAATCACTTCCTTCCTAAAATAGCTCAATATGTTCTTATCCTTACTCTCCTACGCCAGAAATGAACATTCTTATTTTATGGGAGATACATCTTATTTTTCATTTATTTTCTCAAATGTTTTTATTCTGCTGCATGCATGCCACTTATTCTTTCTGGACATACTATTTGAGCAACAGCTGTGTTTTATACCATTAATTATAGGTAGGAGAGTACAGAAGAAGAAACCTGGAATCAAATCTATACTAAAAGGACAAATTTACTTTAGTGCAGAATTGTGGGAAATACATTTTTAAAGTATTAAAATATACATGGTATTTTTTACATAATAAATAAAATGTTAGAGAATAACATAACATAATTGGAGATACAGAGGACTAATCTGGTGGCAATGTTTAGGAGAGGAGAAACAGTAAAAGCAAGAGCCAGGTAGAGAGCAGTGTAATAGCTAAGATTGGTGATGAGAATCTAGCTCAGACTAGCAGCAGCAGTAACGAAAAGGAAAGGATGGATGTGAGGGTAGAGTTACAGTGTGACTTGGTATTTCTTTAAATACAAATATGATAAAGGAGGGAAGGATTGAATATCTTAACAAATTTTTGAGGCTAAATAACTAGAAAATTTGAGCTACTGTTGATTAAAATGGGAAAGTTGGAAAAGGAAGCCTTTAGGAATATAACATGTTTGAGGTTGGAAACATGAAAATTTCCTCCTGTGCTTTCTTCTAAGAGTTCTAATTTTAGCTCTTACATTTATATCTTTGATCTGTTTGGAGTTCATTTTTTATATGTAGGAAGGTACAGGTCTAACTTCATTCTTTTGCATGGGGATATCCAGCTTTACCAACACCAAGACTGTCCTTTCCCATTGAATGGTCTTGGCTCCATTGTTAAAATTGATTGACCATGTATGTAGAGGTTATTTCTGGGCTCTCTGTTCTGTTCTACTAATCCGTATGTCTTTATGCTAGTACCACACTTTCGATTACTGTAGCTCTGTGTTTTAAAATTAGGAAATGGAAGTCTTCCAGCTTTTCTTCTTTTTCAAGATTGTTTTGGCTATTTGGGGTCCCTTGAGATTTCATATGAATTTTAGGATCTGCTATTCTGTTTCTGCAAAAAAAATACCATTGGGATTTTGATGGGGATTACATTGAATCTGTAGATAACTGGGTAGTATTGTCATCTTAACAATATTAAGTCTTTCAGTCCATGAACATGGGGTATCTTTCTGTTCATTGGAATGAAATTTTTAATTATATTTAACTTTATTAATTAAAATAATTAACTTTATTATTTAGAGAATTTTAATTTTAGTTTAAATAGTCCCATGTGGCTAATGGCTACCACTTTAAACAACATGGCCCTAGAGAATCATCCTCAGATTTGCTTTGCTTCCTAAAACATTGGACTGTGGTGACATCTGCAGAGACCTCCTAGTACCTGAATCATCATTGGCCTCAGGATGACTGCATCATAGGGAAAGTATGGTTAGAGAGGCTTGCGTATAGGAGGGTTTTGTGTCCTTCTAGGCAATATCTCTACCTATCTCTATCCCTCCCTCCCTTTTTCCCTCTCCCTCTCCCCACCCAACCCTGCCTCTCTGAAATAAGATACAAATCTTTCTCCTCTTTTGCTTTTGGAAATGCCTGGCTTCCTCCAGAACCAAAGAGAACCTATTGCTTTAAAAAAAAAAAATTAGCAAAAGACACACTGTCTCTAGCAGAAATGGACCTCCTTTTGCCTTTTCCAGTTTTTTATAAGCAGGATGCCCAAAATGGGGCAAGTGTTTTAAATGAAATTCCCTCTTTAAAAGAAGATGGTGATTATTTTAAAGCAGTTATACTTGTTCATCACTCCGATGCTCTTCTATTGGGAGTAACAACAAAAAGTGCCTTTAGGTGCCAAGAATCATTTTACTCTTAATTGCATTTACCTTGAAGGTCAAGAGTCTATGAGATCCCTGCATATAAGTAACAAAAAGTAAAGGAAGAACATTATAATTCATTAATTAAACTAGGAAACACCCTTTCTATGTCTAATCTGACTTTCTTACTAGGTAAAAAGTAATATAGGATGCAAAAGAGCTGTGTCCTTAGTACTGTTCACGAGTCTCCCTGTTGCTCCCTTCCTTATCATCTCTGTAAAGACTCCCTTGGAAGATCTGCAGATCCTCTCAGAGAAAACAAGAAAGCAAATAAAATTGGGAGTCTTACACTTAGAAGCTGTCAGACACAGCTCTCCAGGAAGGATATTCCTTAAGCCTTGGACAGCCAGGAGAAGTGGGTTTGTGGTGTTTGTGTAAATATTCTATTGTTACTCCCCTGCAGAGGAGCCTTCCAGTCAACTTCCAGACCCGAAATGGAACTTGTATCTCCTGGCCTGTTCATAACTGCCTTACGTCAGCCTCTCCTAAGAAGAGGCTGGAACATCCCTATTGGACTAGCTCAGCAGCTACCCAGTTCTCTAAAAATGATTTCTCTACCTTACTGCCCTATAGCCTACACCTGACCCTCATTCTCACCCCTCTCTTTGTATAGAGATAACTTCTCTATTATAGCATTTGGGTAACCCACACTAGAGTTGATTTATCACCACTCCGGCAAGTGCTAACCACTTGGGTGTTCTGGTGTCAAAACTTAGAAGTGTCCCAAATGTCCCACCCAGCCTCCTCAGCTCTCCTCTTTCTCTCCTGGGTTGTTATGCTGGAATGATATTCCTCTTTAATTTCAGTGTGTGCAGTCTTATTTGGGTGGATCTTTCAGCTGTTCACAGGAGTGCTGGTAATGTGGCCTTCAGTGCTGCCAAAGGCAAAAAGCTGGCCTCTTCTCAGTTTAAAGCACATAGTAGTTGGATTGCTGGGATAGTAGCATTAGATAGAGGGTGGAGTGAGCAAATACCACTCTCTTCCTACTGTGTTTTCAAGAAATGATTATAAAGGAGCTATAAGTGCAAATGAAGTCAAAAGAATAGATTGGCATCTTCCCACACCCTGCTCCAAAAAAAACCCAGATATAAAGACGGGAGGTCTCTCCCCCCTTCACCACCTCCTTCTCCTTTAGGTTCCATCCTAGATCCACCCCCTTATTGTTCTGCTGGGCTTAACTTTGGTACTATTTCAGAGCAAAGAACCTTTGTTAAACTATCTCCATCCCTGAAAGAGAACTCAGCCATAGTCTGCTGAACGAGAGCTGAACTTTCCCTTTAGGCAAACTGTGGATTCTGCTTCCCTGTCTTCTCCCCTCCCAAGAGGAATGTGGGCAGAAGCATATAAATGGGAGGAATAAGCAGTGCCAAGATTTAATCTTTCAATTAGGAAATGGGCTTTTCAGAACTAGTAGTAAAATTGTTTGCAGAGACCATTGTCATTGAAAAGAGTTTCTCCCATCAACACACCTCCATTCCTTTCTTCCAGCTGCCTCTTTTCCTTACATAGCCCTTTCACCTGGTACCTCCATGGGGTTTAAGCCATATGGCTCTTATGAATCTTATCTGGAATCTCCTAAAGTGGCAGATTTTTTGCTGTGCAGAGTAGAGTACCCTTGGGTCTGCCCCTCCCCTCCCAGCAGCTGTTTGCCACTGACAGAGGAGGTGGCAACTAAGCCTGTGTGTGTGGCCAGAGTCAGTGACAAGCCTCCCACCCAGGCCTGGGGAAGCCCTCAGCCAGTGTGGTTCCTGTGGCAGCAGCCAAACATGCCAGAGCTCCTTATACCTTCAGGGCTGTGGTGTAACAGCCAGCTTTATGCGGTGGCATTGTTTAGTGTTGGTTGATTTGACTTCTTTGTCCCCACCCTCTGTATTTAAGGGAATCTGGCCATCGCCCAGTAGAGGAGAAGCTCACATTCGAAAAGTAGCTTCCTGCTGCCTGTTTTGTAGGAGTCAGGACCACCTTCCATCTCTGCCTTCCTACCCATGTGGCTAAGGCAAAGGTCTTCTCTGTGCTCAGTCTCCTGTTGTGGGGTTTCAAGTTGCCTAAGATCAGGATGCAGCTATTTGCCAGGTTATCTGCCCAGATAAACATTTATTGTTTACAGGGACATGTTTCAACTGCTCTGACTGATCTCACTGGTGAGATCTTCTAGTTTCTTGAGGTTTTAAGCCAGTACGTGGGGATGATGTCCAGACACAGAACTTATGGAGCTGAAAGGCTCGAAGTGACCAGCCACTTCTAACTTAGCTTAGCCATTGTCCCCTTCCCACCTAGTGCCAGAGCCAAATTTGTATTTCTCAGTTCCTAGTCCTCCTTCTACATTTACAAGATTTCTAGCTTTAGAATTTGGGGGTTTATGTGACCCAATGTTATGACACAAACAGTTTGAGACTTCTCTTAGGTGGCAAAACCAATATTCTGACACTTTACCATGTTTTCTTTATATAGCTAGTAAGACAGCCATTTAATAAAGGCAACAGAGATAAAGACACATTTTCTTTTTTAAATCCAGACAACCATGTCCACTGTATCCAAGTGTACATTGCCTTTTTATTTTTTAGTGATATAATTGATTTCCAACATTTTATTATACTGCGAAGTTGAAAGAATTTTACAGTGAGCTCACTCATCCCCAGCATGTATATGTTCTCATTCTCATTTTACTGTGCTTGCTTTATCATATATCTATCCCTCTCTCTTTTTGTCCATCATCAATTTCTTTTTCATCTGTGTCATCAATACAATTTCTCTAAATCTTTTAGTCTGTGTGTGTGTGTGTGTGTGTGTGTGTGTGTGTGTATCTTTAACTAGAGTTTAATATTTATGGCTTTTTCTTTTTAGGTTAAATTCACATACAATGAAATAGACATGTATTAATTGTACTTTTGCATTTCCTCCATATTATTACATTTATCAGTTTATTTTTTTTTTATTGCCAAGTAACTATTCCATTTTATGAATATGTTACAGTTTATCCATTCTGCAGTTGATGAATGATGGACATCTAGGATGTCCAGTTTTTACCTATTATAAATAAAGTTACTGTGAATAGTTGTACATAGGTCTTTTTGTGGACATGTGTTTTCTCTTGGGTAAGTGCCTAGGATTGGAATTGCCGATTCGTAGGGTGGATATATGTTTTTTATTGGAGACTGCTGACCTCTTTCCAAAGGTGATTGCACCATATTATATTCCACCAATACAAGTTCCAGTGGCTCCACAGCCTCCTTCAGAAGAGGGATATAGATCATTGGGTTTTAATTCGCATTTTCCTGATGACTAATAGTAGAAGTTGTATACTTTTTCATGTGCTTGCTGGCCATTTGTATATATTTTTTACGAAGGATCTGTTCAGATCTTTTGCTCATTTTCTTTGCATTGTCTATATCCTTGTTTTTGAGTCAAAAGATTTCTTTATGTATTCTGGATATAAGTACTTTGTCAGATATGTGTCGTGAATATTTTTACTCCGTTCATGGCTTGCCTTGTTTATTTTCTTAGCAGTGTCTTGATGAGCAGAAGTTTTTAATTTTGATGAAATCTAATTTATCCTGTTTTTTCTTTTATGGCTATTACTTTATGAGAGCTAAAAAAAAAAAAAGTCACAAACACTCTCTTCCTTGCCACCCTGCCACCCACCCACCCATAGTTTCCCCTATTAACTTCTTGCATTAGGATAATACAGTTACAATTAAGGAGCGGGTATTGGTACATTATTACTAAATAAAGTCCATAGTTTACATTGGGGCTTACTCTTTGTGTTGTGCATTTCTTTTGATTTTGACAAATGTTTAATGACAAGTATTTACCATTACAGTATCACACAGAACAGCTTCATTGCCTTAAAAATATCCTGTGCTCCATCTATTCATCCATCAACACCTTCTCTAGCCCCTGGCAAACACTGGTATTTTACTGTCTCTATAGTTTTGCCTTTTCCAGAATAGGAAAATAGTTGGAATCACATAACATATAGCCTTTTCAGACTGTTTTTTTTCTTTTTCACTTAGTAATTTAACAAGTTCAACAAGTTGTTGAACTTGTTGGCATAAAGTGTGTGAGGTTATCTTTGTGGCTTGATAGCTCCTTTTTATTCCTGACGACTATTCCATTTCATGGATGTACCACAGTTTGTTAATATATTCACTTATTGAAGGACATTTTGATTGCTTCCAAGTTTTAGCAGTTATGACTAATTGTGTGCAGATTTTTGTATGTATAAGTTTTCAACTCATTTGAGTAAATACCAATAACTGCAATTGCTAGATCATATGGTAAAACTATTTGGCTTTGTAGGAAAATGCCAACTTGCCTTCAAAGTGACTGTACCATTTTGCATCCTACCAACAATTAATGGAAGTTCCTGTTGCTCCTCCACATCCTCACTAGCATTTGGTGTTGTCTGTGCTTTGGATTTTAGCCATTCTAATAGGTGTATAGGGTTATCTCATTGTTTTAATTTGCAATTCCTCAATGACTTATTATGATGAGCATTTTTTCATATACTTATTTGCCATCTGTATATTTAGTTCAGTGAGGTGTCTGGTCCTTTGCCCATTTTTAAACTGGATTGTTTGTTTTCTTATGAAGTTTTTAGTCACTGATTAATTGTTAAATGTTAAAACAACATTGTATTATTTGAATAAATCCTGTTCGCTATATTGGATTTGTCAATATTTTGGTAAGGATCTTTATATCTGTATTCATGAGGGATATTTATAATTTCGTTATTATGTCTTGTCAGGATTTAGCATTAGAGTTATGCTGATCTCATTAAATGACTTGGGAAGTGTAACCTCCTCCATTTTCTGAGTTTGTTTAATATTGATGTTAATTCTTACTTAAATGTTTGATAGAATTTACCAGTAAAACCATCCTGGCCTAGAGTTTCTTTGGGAAATTTTTTGATAATGAATTCAATTTATTTAATATACCATGTCATTATTCATATTTTCTGTTTTATCTTGTATCAATTTCGGTGAGCTTTAGTTTTCAGGGAATTTGTACATTTCACGTAAATTGTTGAACTTGTTGGCGTAAAGTGGTTCATAATGATTTTTTACTATGATTTTGATGTCTGTAGGATTCGTAGTGACATAATGGATCATTGGAGGATATTGGGGATTTCCTAAATATCTTATTGTTACTGATTCCTGATTTAATTCCATTATGATCAGAGAGCATACTGTACATTATTTCAGTCCTTTTAGTATTGAAACTTGTTTTATGGCTTAGCACATATCTGTCTTGAAGAACATAATGGTATATAAAGTATGAAAAGTATGTATTCTGTAGTTATTGAATGTCTCATTTTATAAATATCAACTAGGCCAAAGTGGTTAACAGTGTTGTTCAGATTCTCTATGTCTTACTAATATTTGGTCTGGGAGCTTAGTTGGTCACATTGGAAACAAGTCTTGCACTGGCTAACTTAGAAATTTGTACACATTTACATTAGTGCTATTTCTGTCACTTAGAGTTTTGGGGCCTCTGTTTTCTGGACCCATGAGGCATTCTTTAGATATCCTTAAGGATATCAAATCTTTAGACTTTAAGTCCATTCTTGATTTTTTTATAGCCAGAACAATACCTAGAGTTAAGAATAATAAATATATTTTCCAGTGAACAATAAATACATTGAGCAAGTTGAGTTGTTTCTTTTTAAGGTCAAAAATAAATTAGGTTTTTAAAATAATGAGAATTACTACTAAACTAATAAACTGATTTTGAAAATGTTTAAAAGTTTTCAGTTTCTTTTGAGTTTAGACATTTGTGTATCTTCTTAGTGAATTACCTTCTCATGTCCTTTGCCCGTTTTTTATTGGAATATTTTTCATTTGTATTTTTAAAGGCCTTTCTAGCAAGGGTTATAACCCTTTTCAGTCATTTATATTGAAAATATTTTATACAGTTTGTCACTTAACTTCCATTGTCTGTGGAATTTCCTCAAATGGAAATGATTTTAAATTTTGTGCAGTCAAAATCTTTCCATTTTCCTTTATGAAATTTATTTTTATGCTCAGACTAGTCTTCCTAACATAAAATCAGATGAATAATCATATATTCTCATTATTTTACTTTTTGAAAAATTACTAAAACTTTCATCGGGAATTTATTTTGCTGAATGATGTGAAGTAGAGCACTAACTTAATTTTTTCAAAATAGTTTACAGATGGTCTTAGCATCATTTATTGTATAATTTAATCTGCCCCTATTTACCTAAAAATTCAGCCTCATCATGTATTAGATATATGTATATGCTGTACTAGAATATATATGATAGATATAGATGCATACTACTATCTGTTTCTGGGCTTTTTTTTATGTTGGTCAATTCTTGAAACTACTATTTTAGTTGCTATAGATTCGTAATATGTTTTAATACTCGTGATATGAGTTTATACATACCCCTTTATATTTTTTATTGTAGTAGTATACCTTTGATTTTTCTCACCTACTTATGTTTTATGCAAACTTCAGAGTAATTTTAAGTCCCTTTAACTCCCCCTCACACAAAAAGAATTCCTCATGATGTTTTTTTATTGATATATAATTGACATGTAACTTTATATTAGTTTCGGGTATACAACATAGCGATTCAGTATATGTATATATTGCAAAGTGATTACCACAATAAGTCTATTTAGCAGCTATCACCACACAATTAGAATTTTTTTTCTTGTGGTGAGAACGCTTAAGACCTATTCTCTTAGCAGTTTTCAAATATACAGTCAAAAATATGGGATGCTTCACAAATTTGAGTGTTATCTTTGCATAGTACATTGCTAATCTTCTCTGTATCATTCCAATTAGTATACATGCTGAAGAAGTGACCATTCCTCATGATATTTTTATTGGAATTACATTCACAATTTCTTTGGAAAAATTTGACATTGTTATAACATTTTTCATTAGAACAAAGTATTCTCTACATATCAGTTCTTTTATGTCTCTCACAATTTTTTCATTAATTTTCTTACTATAATAAATTGGATTCTTTTTTTCGTTATACCCAAACAGTACTTAGGAAAAGCTAACACATATCTTTACCCAGCCATCACATCAAACTCTCATTAATTCTGATTTTTTTAGCTGATCACTTTGGATTTTCTAAGTATATGTACTTCAAATAATGACAGTGCAATCTCATTTTCAGTAGTTATATATCTTATTTTCTGATTTCTACCTCATTGCTTTGACTGAAACTTTTAGAAGTGTTAAATAATAATGCTGAAAGTAGGAATTCTTGTTTTTCTTTAAAATGTATACTTCATTATTTTAAACATTTATGTGTTTCTGTTGTTTTAAAAAACATAGCATTTTGCATGTTAAGAAAGTGTCTTTCTATTTTAATTTACTGAGTCTCTTAGAATAAAGCATACCGTAAAGTTTTAACATACTTTTTTAGCAACTATTAAAATAATCCTTTCTTTCTTTAATTTATGTGATGTGTTAAATTAATATATTTTCCAAACTTGACTTTTCCTTTTATTAGTGAGATAAACCCTATTTGGACTCAGTATAGTCATATTTTAACATTGTTAAATTTGATTTGCTGCTATTTTATTTAGGATGTTTACATTCATTTCCATAATGGCCCTGGCCTCTCTTTTCTGTCTTTGCTGTTCTTCCTTTGGATATTTGAGTAATAAGGTGCTGACTTTATAAAAAGAAATGGGAAGCAACTTTTCTTTATTTGTTACCTAGAAAGTGTATATTACTTGAAGAGTCATTCTTGACTCTTTCTCTCGTACTCTACCTTCAGTCTCTCAGCAATCCTATCACATGATGTGGAATATTTCCATCACTACTTCTGTCAGTTTTGTTAACTTATATTATCCAGAAAATCATTCATTTCTCTAAAACTTCACATATTTAAATCTTCTAACTAAAAGTTAAGGATATATTATTATATCTACTTTTCACTCCTAATTTTATTTGTATGTTTTCTGATATTTTTAAAAATTTGTTAGCAACTTGCACTTTTTAGTTTTCAAAAACTGGCTCTTATATTTACTGTTTTATAAATCATTAATTTTTATTTTTAATTTTATTTTCTTTTATTTTTCCTAGGCTTATTTTGTTCTGCTTGTATTGGATCCTTTAGTGATCATTTGTTTTTTATTAGTTTACTTAAAATTTATGGCTTTGACTATGCCATTATGTTTGGCCACATTCTAATCCATTTATATGTATACTATTCTAATGACCATTTTTTATCATTTTGATTATCTTTTGATTTTTCTCCTTAATTCTAAAATTATTTGTGGGAGTTTTGTTTTTTTTTTAAGTTAAATTTCTTAAACTTCGTTCTTAATTTTTACTTCTGGATATATTTGTTAAATCTGAATTAATACTTAATCTTAAAAAGTTTGATCTACAGCCATGCCACCTTGAACGTTCCCGATTTTGTCTGATCTCGGGAGCTAAGCAGGGTCGGGCCTAGTTAGTACTTGGATGGGAGATCACCTAGGAATACCAGGTGCTGTAGGCATTAAAAAAAAAATTTTTTTTAAGAATTTTGAGAATGTATTTTTGTTGTATACAAAATTCAATAATATATAGCTATAAAACCATCTTTATTAGTTATACTATTCCAATTGTATTATTTTTACCTGCTTGATTATTAAAGAGTAAAAGTGGTATTCTGCCACTACAGTTCTGTTTTTGTCAGTTTCTCCTTGTATTTCAAAGGGTTTTTTTTTCTTTCTGTATCTTCATTTCAGTTTTTCTTGTCATGAATCCTACTTTGGTTTTTGTTTTGTTTTGGTGTTTCTCTTTTCCTAATAGGTTTTTCCCCCCACTCCTGACCCCCAATTTTTAAAAAATCTCATTGTTTTAACTATGTCTCTTCTAAACTATATCTACACACTGCATCTTTTAAAATTTTTATTGAGGTGAAATTCATATAACATAAAATTAATCATTTAAAGTGAACAGTTTATTGGCATTTAGAACATTCACAGTGTTTTACAACTACCACCTCTATACTCATTTTAATTCCACTCATTTATTTTTAATCTTTAGAATAAAATACAATTATTTTTCTCTGCTTATCCAATAGAAGAATGAAACAATATAATAATTTCTCATTTCAGTTAAGATTATGTTTAGCTGCAAGAAACAGAAAACCTCAAAATAACAGAAAGTTATATAACATAGAAATAGATTTCCCTCTCAAATTGAAGAAGCACAGAGGGTTTCTGGTTTGGCACTCCATGATGTCATGGACCAAAGTTCTTTCTGTTTTGTTGCTATGCCTGGCTTTCATTTCCAAGATCCCTCCAAATCCAAGATGGCTATTGGAATGCGAGTCATTTAATCTGCATACAAGCCTCTGGGGAGTAGAAACAGTTAAAGAAGGAATGCAATTTAAAATATACATATATTTAAAAGACACCTCTCTCTTAAAGGACTTACCCCAGGAGTTCATACATACTTCTGCCTACATTCTTTTGGCCAGAACTGAGTCATGTGGCCAAACCTGGCTGCAGTGTAGACTGGGAAATATTTTTATTCTAGGTAGCCATAGGCACAGCTAAAATCAAGAGTTCTATTACAGAGGAGGAGAAGGAGATCAGATCATGGGAAATAACTAGTTTCTACCACACCACCCCATACATAAATGTAGGATACTCTACTTCCTCCTCTCTTCTCTCCTCCAATTTCTTAGCTTTTATAGATATCAGCGAGGTGTTAGATAATAGTAGCTATTTATTAAAGGTTTCCAATGTGCTGGTATTTAATCTTCACAACAACCCTATGAGATGTGATAAGTAATGTTATTATCCTTATTATACAGGTAAAGAAATAGACCCAGAAAGTTTAAGCACTTTACCTAAGGTCACATATCCAGTAATTCAAACTCATGCTGTAGTGTCCAAATTAACCACTGTACACTCTCAACTCTGTTGTCATTAATTGTTTTTACATTGTCTATCTTTTCGTTAAAGAATGATTCTTGACATTTGCACTGTTTCAGAATCATATTAGTATCACTTATTTAAAATTAAATATCTTTTACTCTTTTTGTGTTTTGCCATTTGGTTTTTGTTGAGGTTTTTTGTTTTGTTCTTTTTAGTTTTTACTGTTGGAGTTACAAAAAAAGTAAACAGCATAATATAATGAATCACTGTGTAGCTTGAGCAGAGATCAACATTTTGCCAATATTTTTTTTAGTCATTCGCCTTGTCCCCAGCCAGGTTTTTGTTCTTGGGGATTTTCAATCAAATTCCATTCATCATACTCAAAATACTTCAGTAGGTATGTCTAACTTGTAAGGCTTTCTCCCCTAGCATAATCTCTATAACATGATTGTACATGTCAAAATTAATAACTTGTTAATATTTTTGAATTCTCCAGATTATTTAAAAAATGCCATTTCTCAATGAATTCATCAGAATTAAGATCTAAGCAAGTTCCATACTTCGTATAACAGGTTCCCCACCTCCCTTTTCTAATGCCATTTATCTGCTGAAGATATTCTTGATTTTTTTAAGCAATGTTCTTGCATTTTTTTTTTTTTACTAATACTTGGTTTTACTGTGATACATATTTAAGTAATATATTTTTCTGAAAGAAAAATGTTTATTATCTTTTTAAGTCTTAGTTTGAGAATGTCTTTCTTTTTCCTTTCTACATGAATGGCTACCTAGCTTGGGGAAAGAAAAGTCTGAAGCCAGTCAGGTCGGTAGGTAGGTGATAGTGTGTGTGTATGTGTGTGTAAATGCTAATAGGATTTTTTTTCTTATTATTTTTGGAAATTAAAGACTGAACCAAGATAACTCTGGGTCAAGGATGGCAGTTGTTTGATAGGTGTGTATTCATTCTATGCAAAAGACAAGCATTACTAATTAAGCACAGCACTCTTTCCCATTGAGCACAAATGAAGCCTCACATTCCTTTAAAACCCCCCCACCCCCGGGGGTGGGGGCAAAAACACCTTTTTGCCATCCCTAATGTTCTCTTGTTATTAAATTTCTTAGCATGCCCTTTTAAAGTTCTTACTTTAAATCTGTTTCACTCAGGAAAGTTTCCCTTTTTTTCCCCCCTTCCTTTCTTATTTTTTAAAATTATTGCTCTTCTATTTCTTTTTTTTTTTTTTTTTATTTCATTGCTTTCATCTTTATTTTTTCTTCTTGGTTGTAGAAGAGACTCAAGCAAGTCATCTATTTCATTAATTCAGTTTTCTATTTGTATTTAACTGCTTCTAAACTGCCACACTTTAGTTTTCCTGATCATTTTTTCAAATGACTTCCTAATCTAGATTGAAATACAATTTATTATGCTTGGGGTTTTTTGTTGTTTTTTTTTTTACTTTTTTATTGAAGTTTAACCTTCATAAAGTAATGTGCACTATTCTTTTAAGCTGAAGCTCAGTACATTTTAATATATGGTTATATTCCTGCTAACTGCCACCCAGATCAAAATATAGAATATTATTGGCATCCCATCAGACTCCTTTATGCCCCCTTTTGTTAATACTTTTTCCTTTACACAGGTCACCGTTATTCTGACTTCATTGTCTATCAATTAGTTTTGCCTAGTTTTGAACTGTATATAGACAGAATCACACATAGTATATACCCTTAGTATCCGGCTTCTTTTCTTCAAAACAATCTGTGAGAGATTTATCCATGTTGTTGGATATAAGAGTAGTTCATTCTTCATTATTGCTGTGTAACATTTTGTTGTATGAATGTACCACAGTTTGTTTATTCTACTATTGATGAAAGTTTGTTTCTTTTACCAGTCTTAGCTCTTATGAAGAAAGCTGCCATGAAGATTTTTTCATATATCTTTTGGTGGACATATGCTTTTATTTCTCTTTGATATATACCTAGGAATATGATTGTTAGGTCATAAGGTAGGTGTATGTTTAACTTCAGTAGATACTGCCAAATAGATTTCCAAAGGTGGTTGTACCAATTTACATGATCATCTACTATATATAAGAATTTCAGTTGTTCCACATCTTTGCCAGCACTTGGTTTTGACTTTGGTTTTGGTTTTCATTTTTACCATTCCTAGTGGGTATGTGGAAGTATCTCATTGTGATTTTAATTTGCATTTCCCTGGTTAATAATAATGTTGAGTTCCTTTCCTTCTGTTATTGGCCATTGGAAGATCCTCCTCTGGTATGCCTGTTCCTCACTTTTGTTTATTTTTTCCATGGGTGATTTTGTCTTTTTCTTTTTTTGTAGAATTATTTTATTAATATTCTGAATATTAAGTCCTATGTTGGATATATATATTGAAAATATCTCCTTACAGTCTGTGGCTCATGTTTTCGCTCTTAATGTCTTCGATGAGCACAAGTTCTTAATGAAGTCAAATTTGTCAATGTTTTTCAATTATAGTTAGTACTTTTTGTGTCCTATTTAAGAAATATTTGCCTACTTCAAGGTCATGAAGATATTCTACTTTTTCTTCTAGAAGTTACTTAAGACCTTTCACATTTAGGTCTGTAGTCCATCCTGAATTAATTTTTGTTTATGGCATGAAGTAGAGGTAAGGTTAATTTTCTTCCCATATAGATACCTGTTGATCAAACACTGTTTATTGAAAGATCTATTTACCCACTGAACTGCAGTAGTGCCTTGTCATAAGTCATATGATTTATATATGTTTAGGTCTATTTCTAGACATTCTGTTTTGTTCCAAAGGTCTGTTTATCTGTCCTTGTGCCATTACTGTTGAAAGTTTCCAAACTTTTCACAATAACTCTCCTACAGAAATATTTATGTATTCCTTAGATTGCTATCCATCTGTTCAATTGTAATATGTTTTAATGTGTTAGGTGATTTTTTTTTTTCATCTTTATGAGGCAATTTATACTTGTTCATATTGAGAGCTTAGATATGTCTCTGTTAAGGAAAAGAGGAACATTTGATTTATACTCCTGGTGTTAAACATTCCTAGAGGCATGTAGAAAGGAAACTAGAGCTGCAGATAGTCATGGCAAGGCGCTAAGCCACTCTATATGCTGGAGTAGAACAAGTTTCTCAACTTAGTGTTCTGATTTAGGGGTCTTTAACTCTTAGAATTAAGCCTCAGGTTTATTTTCCTTCTGCTACACCAATTATAAGCCAGCAACTGCTGGAGTAGAACAAGTTTCTCAACTTAGTGTTCTGATTTAGGGGTCTTTAACTCTTAGAATTAAGCCTCAGGTTTATTTTCCTTCTGCTACACCAATTATAAGCCAGCAACTGCGAAGTTTCTTCTCACAGGATCTGGCTGTGCCCTTTTAAGTGTACCACACCCACTTTGGCTCTTTTCATAGTTGTTCAAAGACCATTAAATAAGATCCCATCTACCAGGCAGAAGATTGAACATCACTTGTCCTTTTCCTCATTCCAGTCGCATCTGCGGTGTCTTGCAGAAAATTCCTCCTAGTTTCTGGTATGTGGTTGCCTAATACTGATGCTTTCTATACACACACACACACACACACACACACACACACACACACACACTTCAGTGGAACACTGAAACGGTGGACAAAATAGCTACAAGAATATACTTAAAGCTATTCTAATTACAAGTCAATGCTAGTTTTTAGACAAGTGTTTAGCCTTCCAAACTGATTATATTGGTAGTCAATATTCATTTTATTAAGGTGAGCATTGTTCTTAAAATGTGCATGCATGGACTTAAATGTGTGTGACTTGTTACTTCATAACAGGTAGCTCTACTACACTCCTGTAAACTCAGGGAGGAACAATCCAGTGTTCATGAAGATACCCTCAAGTCTTTTTGTGCTAGGTCTCACCTGTACAGCTTGGTATCTCCCCTACCCGCATCCGGGCAGCCCGAATTATAAATAGAACCAAAGCTCAAAGGCCCAGTAAGCTGCACAGAGGAAGATAAGACAGTGATAGATATCCAGAATGGGATAAGAGTGATTGTATTGAAATTCATGAGTTTCAGATAATCTGCCTATATGCCTTTATTTGATAAAAATGTCACATGGCTCTCTTGCCACTGACTAAGAGAAACTGACTCTAGGATTAGGGATAAATTTTGTGCTCTTATTGAGCCAGAGCCCTTTCCCAAGCCAGCCTGTTGAAGACTCAGCTGGGGAACAGGGACTGTTTCCTATATTCTTTGTAACTCCAGTGCTGGTTGTAATTCTCAGGAATTGGTAAGTAGTAAAGAAGAGAACATATTTAGATGTTTGGGGCTCTTTATACCTGGCTTTTTTTGTTGTTTGTTTATTTTGATTTTTAGTGTAGCTAAAGTATATAAATACACTGTTTTATTCTTTATTGTCTATTTTTTTTTTTAATTTTTACATTGTAATTCAAATATAAGAACTTGGAACAGACCCTCAAGTGATATTTTTTGAATAGGGAGCCAGTAATAGGAAATTCAACTAGGAAGACCCTAAACTTCAATGGTAAAGATACCTCCTTTCTCCAAGAATTAGATCTGATCAGGGTTCAGACCCACTAATATGGAGTGGGAGGGGGATAAATCACAACTAAAAACCTTGGCACTTCTATAAGAAATTTAAATAACAGGCAGACATATAGAGATTCGTAAATACGTACTTGGTGCCAGCTAACCACAGAGAAGATACTGTATTTGTGGTCCAGAGAAGTTAAATATTTGTGGTCAACTTAAAATTCAACATAAAACTCTCATCTGTGATGGAAGCTATCCAGAAACTGCATAGAGACCACGCAAGCTGCATAAACTCTCAAAGGCCTTTCCTCTCACCCTTCTGTGCTGGAAGAGCCTATTCTCCTTTCTTCATACTGCATAGCTGGCAAGCCCTTCTAGGAAAGAAAACGCTCCCTGGCATTCTGGTTACCTACCCAAGAAGCCTTCACTAAGGTCCTCTCTGCTTTGTGGCTCACTCCTTCATCTGTTCAAATGGCACTTTATCTAGGAGCGTTTCCCCTGTTCACCTTTTATACAATAGCAATACTCTCCCTACCCTGTTACTCTCTGTCCCTCTTACCCAACTTCATTTTTTTCCCTAGTACTTCCCTACTTGTCCTATATTTGTTTGTTTCTTAGTCTTAAAAGAATGTTAAGCTCCTTGACAGCAGGAATATTATTTTATTGGTTGCTATATTCCTAGTGCCTTAAATAAGATCTGCCACACATAAGAGGTACTTAATAAATATTTTTTGAATGAATTCAATGGAATACCTTAAAATGTTTCAGGAGCACAGTCTAGGGAGCAAAGAGTTACACCCTGCCTTGGAATAGAGTACTGTTACACAGTAGAACCTCAGACTGTGAGATCAGCCTGAAACACCTCAAATACCTTACTTTCTGTTCTGCAGTAACTGCATATGGTCCCTGAGAGGGAGACTGGCACTTGCAGACGGTGCCTACACCTTCAGATGTACAAGGCGCCTCCTGCCATAACACCTGGCTTACACATAGTGATGGAATTAACACAGTTTAATTTTCACAGTAGAGAAATATTGCAATGTTTGTTTCTGGCCTTCAGATTTGTTGAAGACCCTCTGGGGTGGGAGTTCTTTTTGGGCAGCATGCAGACTGGAGTACATACATATACTTTTCACATTCTTTTTTGATACGTAAATACACTCCATCTTGCCTAGCTTTTTGTCATTTGAGACCCTGTCTGGCTGAGAGATCTGTTGTTGCTGACCACTCTCAGACCTCTTGGACTTGATAAGTGATGGACTCACTGATAAACAGGGATTTTTCTCCTATCTGCTTTACCTGCTCAACCTTTGCTAGGTCTTCCAGTCCTCTCAACACAGAGAAACTTTGTTGCAGTAAATATCTTAGGTTTTCTGGATCTGTTCCAGAACCTTATTGTTGATGACCTTTAGCATTTGTTTGGTCCACAAATGATGTTGAGGATCTCTAAGACATGCTATCAGGTTTTAAAAAATGGCAAAGTGTATTACCATTTATATAAATATATTTATAAAAGGTATAGGGGGAACCCATAGTTAACCATATACGATAATATATGCATAAATATCTCTGAAGGACATACCAGAAACTGGCAGGCAGGGCTGGGGAACAGAGATTCTAGAAACCAGAGGTGGGAAGATTTTGTTTTTAAAATTCAGCCTTTTGTACTCTTTGTTTTTAACATATTCTGTGCGTTTAAACTACACATTACTAAGCAACTTCGGTTTGACCTTGTACTTGGAGCCAAGGTGCCAGACACCATATCTTCAATGCCTCTAAGTAAGGATGCTGTCATTGAACTTCTTTTCTGCTTTGTTAGCAGCAAGAATGGCTTTTGCCTAAATAACAATGCAGTGACAGCTTAGCTCTGTATTGTCATTTAAACAACAACAAAAAAAAGTTTAGGCTGTGTATAAGCTTCCTGGTACAGCTGGTACAGAAATATTCTTTCTTATCAGTGTGAAGCACTGAAACTATATTTTAAGCTAGTTTATATAGTAGTCCCTCATTATTCACAGGGGATTCATTCCAAGAGCCCCAGTAGATGCCAGAAAGTGCGGATCATACCAAACCCTATATATGCTATGTTTTTTCCTATAGATACATGCCTACGATAAAGCTTAAACTACTCTTGTGCTTTGGAGCCATTATTAAGTAAAAATAAAGAGTTACTTGAACACAGGCACTGTGCTGCCAAGACAGTCAATCTGATAACCAAGACAGCTACTAAGTGAATAACAGGCGTGTAGGCTATATGGTGTGGATATGCTGGACAAAGGGATGATTCACACCCCAGGTGGGACAGAGTGGGTCAGCAAGGTACACAGTGAGATTTCATCATACTACTCAGAATGGCGCACAATTTAAAATTTATGAATTGTTCATTTGTGGAATTTTCCATTTAATATTTTCGGACCACGGTTGACCACGGGTAACTGAAACTGCAGGAAGTGAAACCACAGATAAGAGAGGACTGCTGTAATTAATTGTTTTCATGTCTTTGTACGTGTGTGCTTCAAAAGTAGAGAAACAGCATTCATAGTTACTGGTTTGTTGTTGCTACACTTGTTCTTAGTCTAATAACTTGGAAAGATTTAGCAAAGAATCAAATACATTCTAACAGCAGCTTTTTTACTTTTTTTTTCCAAATTCTGTGAGGATATACATAGGCTTGGTGATTAGGAATTGATCAGATGAGGTGCCATCAACTCTAATGCCATTTTGCCAAAACGACCGGAAAAATACATCTCCTTCATGTAAATAAAAGTCATAGTTTTCATTATGCTTTGTTCTGGTCATAACACAACTCCATATAAATTAGTTATTCTGTCTGGGCTTGAGTTTACTCTCTGTAAAATAGGGGTTACAGTCCCTTAATAAGTTTCAGTAAGGGATAAGTGAAATTTAAAAAGTGAAAATGCCTAGATTATAAAAATAAAAGTATCTCTCAACATATATGTTCTTCATAATGAGTGGAGGGAGCAGTTAAGAAAACTTCAAAGAAACAGCCAATTACCAATCCAGTCCTACACCAGATTCCCATATACCTTCCCAAATTATCATGTAGTTTCTGTTGCTGTTTTCTTTAGTTCATAAGGATGTCCTCAGATTCTCCACCAACTTCATTCTCTACCCTTTCAGCTATTGCTATTGTGACTTTACATGTAGAAAACCTGTTAGATTTATCTTTTAGGCTGAGATGCAGGCCCAGTGAGAAATTAGGCAGGAATTAGGTATTCAGAAGGCAAGGCAGATGTGCTTACAGTTATATTATTCCAGGATTCCCCTATAATGGAAACCCTTAAGTGAGGATTTGTGAGCCCTTGAAGGAGAACAGCAAACACCACTTTGGAAACAAAATCATTCTGTCTTGGGTATTCCAGCACTTCCCATGCTGGCCTCCTTTCCGCACCATTCCTTTATGCAATCCCACCCCACTCTTGGCCCTGGCACATAATCCCATGAACATGCCACCTGCCTTCTCTTTCTCTCTGGCCCCATCCTTTGGCTGCTGTTTATTTTTTCCACATCCTCACCCTTTTTTAGTTCCAAGCTAAATAACCTTCACAGATGGCTTGTTCCATCAGAGCTGTTTAAGAACACAAGACAGTGAACTGGGGTCCAGAAGGAGCTGCCAAAGCGTGAGGCTGCCTTTCCTACAGAGGCCCAAGACAACTTTGTCATCAGCTCCCTAGGAATCCACGGACAGTGAACAGAGAGGCTGGCAGATTGGGTGGTGGAATGTCTCTTTAACACTATAATCCTCTAGCAGCTAGCAACTAGTTCTCACTTAGATTTACAAGTCAGAACCTGGAGCCGGATATATTGCATACTCCATTTTCCACAGAAGACAGAGCACTTTGTAGTTGGCATTTCTCACCCACTTTTTTACAGCATGGAAACCCAACAGGAAATGGCAGTCCCATTTGTGTGTTGGATCGTGGTTTGAGTCCTTACTGAACTTCTTTGTGAACTCCTGGAGAGGTCTAGATCCCTGCCCTGACTGACCTGAAGGGCAATATTCCCAGCTGTCAGCACATCCTTGGGAAGAGGGGGAACTTCAGTCGCCTATTAGAAATCCTGCAGATGAGAGAAGACCCAGAATTTCACTCTTTCTTTCCTGTCAGCAAGGACATGTAAGTTTCCTGTCTGCCTTGTCATCAGCTTTGAAATACTTTTCTCCTACATCCCCTCCACCCCCATGTATGCAGTGGTCTGTAAGCTTCTGTTACCATTCATTAGCCCAGCACCCTCCTTCCCTTTGTCATAATCAGATAGGTATGGTTATTTTGTCCTCGTGATAAGGTGGTTTTTTCCTTGTCCTCACAGTTATTCCTTGTGTGACTTAAGACCTCTCTAGTCATAGTATCCCTCCCTTCTCTTCATTCTTTCTCTTCCTTCTGTAACTGTAGCCTTTGTAAGTAGATTTTCTGAGATCACTGAGGAAAGGCAGTATGTGCCTTTTGCTACTATAGGAGTCTCTTTTCCGTCAGCAGTGTTCCCTTGAGAGACCCCATCCCTTCCTCCATGTTGGTGGCTTATCTGCTTGAACTCAGGCTTAACAGGGCAAGGAACAGTGGCATGTATGGAGTGGTCTAGCTAGACAAAGGGAAGTTAATTCTCAGAGAGAGAAGACAGTTGAAGAAGCTTCCCCTGGGAAGAAGAAGGAAAGAGAAAATTCTGTGGCAGGGAAGCATTCTCTGAGAACTCAGTCAGAAATCAGCATCTCTTCTCTAAGCCTGGTCTTTCTACTGAGAAGTAAACTGTTGTTCTTTCTCTTCTCCATCTTCATATCTTCCTCCATGATCAAGGGTTGCCATATGAACAACACACTGTTGATTACACAATAAAAGTTTCTTGGATTGACAGATTTGTGTAGCCTTTGTGTGCCAGGTAGAAGGAGGAAGCTTTGATTTCCTTTGTCTTGCCTCCATGCTCTCTGTTGGACCTTCCTCTTTACAGTACATCCAGAGGTCAAGACTGTACTGTAGTGCAGAGAACTTTCTGGGGACACTCATATATATGTCTTAACTTGGTGTCCAACAGTGGCTGCTTTCTCGTATTCATTCAGCTCATCAGCTGATTGGCTAAGGTCTTACCCATACTGTGTCCGAGGAAATAAATTAATCTAAATGATACAACTCCTTTTAGGGAAGGTGCTCTGAAAAATTTTTAATTTCAGTATCTCTGTTCTTGCCTGTAGCTTAGCCAACCACGCCCATTTGATTTGTATTCATCTAACCACAAATTCATCAGAACCATTTATTTTGTACTTGGGGCAGGCCTTTGAGCTGCTGGTGAAGGTGTGGGGTGTGAGGTGGTATTCTTTAGTGAAAGGATTGAAGTAGGTCCCTTTATCCAAAAGTACCATTACCTTCCAAAGATATTACAAAGTATTCTGGACTGAGCACAGACTTTAGAGTAAGACAAATCTGGGTTCAAATCCCAGCTTTACCACGTGCTAGACATTTCTTTCCTTAAAGTTTCAGTTTTCTCTTCCTCTTTCTATCTCACAGATTACTGCAATAATCAAATGAAATAACAATGCTTAGCAACCATCAGTCACCACTTTATCTCCACCACAGCTTTCCCAGTCATTTCAGCCACCAAGAAGCTGTGACCAGTGAAAACTGCAGAGGAAGTTAAGTTCTGGCTTGTTCTGCTGGCCACTACCCTGAACCTCCGTAATGGGCTTCTTGCATGCTCATAAGCTTTTGTTTTTAGAATGTACCCACCCTGAGTTTGTTCAGTATTCTTTTTTACTTGTGAGAACTTCTTTCATGATCAGTTTTCAAGGGCGTTAAAATGTCTAGATGGTGCTTCTCCTAGAAGGCAAGCCTGTTTTCCTCTGTGCCGCCACAAAGGTGTTACTGGCAGACAGGTCTCCAGAGACCACTCCATACCTCTCTGCACCTTGGTTTTTCTTAAGGAAGCTTCCTTGGCTTCAGATCTGGTGAGGAGTTAGCCAGGAAGCTTGTCCTCAACCTCCTACGGGACTCACAGGTTTGGCTTGTTACCCTCCAAGTGGCCTGGAGGGAGCTACAGGGTGTTGGAGATGACCATGGGAAAGAAACGGCTCACAAAAAGAGCACATTGCATGAGCCAACAGCTTCCCACTGCTGGAGCAGGCTCAGTGAGGCCGCTGACAAGAGTCTTCAGAACACTAAACAGGTGATTAAAACATCAGTACAAGTCTTTCCAAACCTCACAGAAAGCCAAAAACTTAGTTTGGACACCAACAGAAATTTTCCACTCTGGAGCTTTATAAACTGGTCTGCTGTTTCTTCCTCTGCTCTGTGGCCAGAGGGGAGCTCTGTGCTAATGATTCCATAAAACCCTCCAAGTCTTCCTGAGAGTGGCTTATTGTATGAGAAGAACCTATACCACCTTTTTTCATCAGGAATTCTCTCTAGCCTCTCACTGTTAGTTCAGATTCTGAATCATCAGTCCTTCCAAAAAGGCCAAGCCCAGCTCTTTGCACTGCCCCCTGTAACAGAGCTGAACTCCAGGGTCAAGGTCACTGGCAGAACTGAATTGTCTTCCCTCACCTCCTTTCCAAGATGACTACTCAGAATGATAGAAACCTTTAAGAGACCTTCAGAATTATCTGCATTTTGCAAAAAAGGTTCGGTAACTTGCCCACGTTAGGAAAGCATGAAGTGAACTTTCCTCTAGACCAGCTTTCCCCAGACCTATGGCATGTCAACTGTACAAAAGTACACCCAGCCCAGAAGGAGTCCAATCTTCAGAAACCAGCAACGAGAGACTGCCCCTTTGAATTTCTGTACTAGATTAGTTCTTTCCCTGTGTGGGGATTGTGAGCGCCTCAGCACAGGTAAATGGCCTGGATCCATTGAGTGCTCTGAGCATTTGGACACTGATTTAAGAGCAGAGACACATCCCTGCTCCTCCACTTACTAGCCGTGTAACCTTGAACAAGTTAACTTCTCTGTGCCTTGATTTACTCATCTGTAAAACTAAGATAATGACAGTACCTACTTCATGAGATTGTTATCTGGATTAGGTAAATTGGTGCATGTAAAACATTTGGCACAGTGCTGGGCATGTAGCAGCCATTCACGAAGTGTTTTTCATAACTGTTAAGGGTGAGTGAAGCATACAGCAGGTTTGTTGTTACACCTTAGAAGGCCCAATAGTGCTCTTCCAAGAAGCAGCTCTGGTGACGTTGCGAGAACATTGATCTAGAAAGCTGTTGAATCTGGCTTCAAATCTCATTTAAATTACTCAAGTTTCACTTTCTTCATCTCTGTTATCATCTGAATGTAACAGCAACTGTTTCATAGAGTACTAAGGATTTTCTAGATCCTAAAAGTGCCATGAAAATATAAGGTAGTATTTTTTGTACCTTAGCTAAAGTGGAGTTGCATTTTTTTAAAGTGTGATCATCTTCACCTAGCTTTTCAACCTTTAAAGCAGTGATTCTCAAACTTCAGTGTTCATAAGTTCCTGGAAGACTTGTTTAAAGTGTACAGTCTAAGGCCCTATCCCCAGAAATACTAATTTATTTAGTCCAAAGTGGAGTCCAGGGATTTGCATTTTTAACAAGCTCACTGTGTGATTCTGATATAGGTTATTTGAAAAAAAAAAAAATCTTTTTAGTGTTCAGGGGTGAACAAAGAGAACTAATATTATTGAACTTCTTCTATGTGCCAAGTATTTGCCTGCCTTATACCTCATCTCTAACTATGAATGACTTTAGTTAATTAGCAAAGCTTGTCTTATCTCCAACTATGAAGCATTAGCCACATTTGATATTCAGAACTCTAGATGCAGGACCTGAAAATACAACTTAAAGTGGCTTTATATCTCTCAGCCTTAACCTCAGGGAATTTCTGTATACTATATATTTAATTTGCTGTGGGGATTCTCAAGATATGGGTGTACTTTTTCCCAGTGCAGGATGTCAATGCTTTGAAGAGTATAAGTCTCACCTCTTGCTTGAGGTGTGTTATACCTTGCCCTGGGGCAACAACCTCCACTTAAGGCAAGATAAAACACGCTAAGAGCTTGGCTTCTTGTGGTGTCTTATTTCAAACTAGGAACTCTGTAGGCAGCCTGTCAAAAGAGAGCACCTTTCCCTAATTGAGCCCAAACCTCCTTGGAGAGCACCACCCAAAGCAGAAAGTTAGCATCCCTGAGTCTGTCCAGGGTGTCTGTGTTACACAACACAAGGAGCATGATTCGCATAGTAGACAATGTGGTTGGTACCCACTGCATGATCATGATATCCTCTGGAATTGTCCTGAGGTCCTAAGGTTGCCATCTACCTCCTGTGATCAGTCGTCCACATTGTCCAAGTACCCATAGTGTATGTTAGATGCTACAGATAGGTTTTTCTTTGAAAGAGAGAGAGAGAGAGAGAGAGAGAGAGAGAGTGTGTGTGTGTGTGTGTGTGTGTGTGTGTGTGTGTACAAATTACAATGCCTGCTCTCAGGAATCTTACTTAGGAGAGAAAACAAGACAGATTAATGGGAGAAAGATATTAAGCATAAACAAATCAACAGATCAAATTTCTGGATGTCATAAACTTGAGAAGGGAATACATTCTCAGATGACAAATTAGAATCCAAAGAGAACTTGACAGGCTACAATGAAAGAAGTAAATAACAAGATGAAAACAGATCAGATAAATGTAAAATCTTACCTTATCTGGAAAGTCAGCTGGACATAGCAGGTAGCATGCAGCACAATACTAAATAATAGGGTTTCTCTATAGCGTGGAGACACCTCAGTAAATGAATGTTATAAAAGGGAATAGTTAGTGGATATCATATATTTAGTGGAGGGAGATATTATTTAGCCACATATGTGAAAACAATTTGGGGATTTGTTGATTAAAAGCTCACAATGTGTTGTTAGCACAAGTAAGGTGGTTAACAAAACCAGTGCTGTTTTGGCCTATTCATAGAATTAAGGTAGCCAGAATGGAGCAAGGAGGAGATATTCCTTCCTCTCCATTCTCCGCTGCCAGATCACATGTGGGCACTCATTCTAGGAGACACAGTAGTCTCAGTGAAAGTCTTAGTGAAAGAATGTGCAGGATGTTGAGGAGACAGTTGAAGAAGTGAGGAACAGTTGAAGGAAGTTGAGACTGTTTAGCCTAGAGAGGATATAACACAGCAGACTTCAAATAATTTTAGGCCAGTTGTGTAGAAGCAGAATTAGAGTTTCTTATGTGGCCCCAGAAAACAAAATTAGAAGTAGTGGGAGACAGATTGCGGCTTAAAGGGATAGACAGAAATTAGAAATTTCCAAAAATAGAATGAGCTCCCTAGTAGGAAATGAGCCCTCTTGTAGATTTATGACTAATAGACCTTTCATATAGCCTGGTCAGTACTGAAAGTTAACAGGGGAAAAAAATCTGTTAAGTAGGTATGATAAAAACTATGTATGTTTCTTAAACATTAAGTAATGATGGTTTTAAAAGCTTCCCCAGGGTTTTGAATCCTTTCCACCTGAAATATTCAGTAAAGGGTTGGATCACTGGGAGATGATATTGAGGAGGTTCTAGTGTGGCTCTGAATGATCGATAACTCACTTTGTGGCATATAGGTAATACAGATGTTGAGGGCTGCAAATGAGGTCAGAGAAAGATGAATGAAGTATATAGGCATAACCCACAGGTGCTGAAGAGACAGCTGCACATTTGGAAGAGGTTAGTGTCAAGTTACTGTGGAATCCCTCCGTGGACTGAATATTCTCTGTAGTCAAAGACTGCATCTGCCTTGTTCTCTCTTGTGTGCCCAGGATGTCTAGCATAGTCCCTGTCACATAGTAGGACTTTAGGAAATATTTGTGGATAAGTGGGCTGACACAGTGGACAAAGCCTTCTTGAAAAGAAAGGCTTTTTATCACACTTAAAGGAAGATAAAAGAATTATTGTTTGCATAAAGGTAAAGTCACTGTAGGTTGTGGCATAATCTGTAAAGTCTCAGAGGTGCAAAGAGGAGCAAATGGCATGCAGGGGAATATCAAACAGAGTTGCCTCAGGCCTGGATCTGAGGATTAGGGAATAATAGCAAGAAGTAAGAATGGTAATGTATAGTGGGGAGGTATGGGTATGTGGTAGAGGGCTTGTAGAGATCAATGAAAAAAATTGGGATTTCGTCTGGTAGCAAGGCTTCGCCCAAGGGAATTCTCTGTCCTGACTTCCTTAGGACACTTCTGCCTGAAAGATATAAAGGAAAAGTGTGTCAGGTCTCTACAAGCTTTTCTTCTCCTCAGGCTGCCTCTTCCTCTTACCTTGGGGAGGAAGAATAAGAATTCTGCCCTCCTGAATGTTGTAGGTACTGTATGCGGATGAAGGGAAGGGTTATTTTTCTCTTGATACAGGAAGTTCTTTGAGGTACCTGATCTGAATGTGGCCCATCCTCCATCACCCCATTCCCCCCCACACACACACTGGAGCAGGGACTTTGCTTTGTTCTCTACTGAATCCTCAGGGTCTAGAATAATACCTAGTGCACTTAGTAGAACTTAGTAAATATTTGTTGAATGCTACCTAAATGTGTTGAATGCTGCAGATGTCTCAGAAAGGGTGCTCTCCCCACACACGTAAAATAAATAAAAGTAGGAACAAATTTGGCGAAGGAGCCTGAACACAAACCTAAGGGGTGGTGTGGTCTCCTGATCCTGCCCTGTCTAGAAGGCAAATAAGAATGTGGCTCAGAGAAACTAGAGCCCAACATACAATTCTGGCCCAGAACTAACTGGCAATGTAAAAACAGACTGCATGTGGATATTTGCAGACTGAGACAGACATCAGGACTTTCATCCCCAGGGGCTGAGCTTGTAGCCTCCCCTGCTGGTTCAGTAAGTGAGGGCCCCAGCGTCTGTGTTCCAGGTTTCAAACCAGCTGAAGCCAGCCAGACCTGAAAGGCTTGTGTTGGCAGTGCCAGTATCCGCCCCTAACCCCTGCCAATGTGGGTGGCTGCTCTCAGAGTACTCTGCAGGGGAAGCTGATTGGATCGCAGCCCGAGCTACTGCTGCCTATAGTTTGCTCTCTGTGACGCACTCACTGTTGAGAATGCACCTTGCTCGTACGGCAGGAGCTCAGAGCGCTAGAAGAAAATACTTTCTTTCCATAAGGGAACACAAGAAGAGCAAGCTGTACCCTGTCCTGAAGAGCCCAGACTCCTATCTGGCTTTGTTCAGAATATCCAAGCTCAGGAAGTGCAGGTGGGTAGAAAATGCCTCATTGGGAATTTTTTCATCATTTCTCTTATATTAAGAGACCTGGAACAAGGATCCAGCTGAGTCTTTAATTTAAGGAGGATACCATTAACATGGGCAAAGCCACCACCCACACCCCAGTATGAAGGGACCAGATGGGTAAGGCAATTGTGATGTTCACTATAGGAGTTTATTTCTGATGTGTGCATTGGTTTCATGCTTATCCTAAAGCTCAGGACCTTAGGGCCTCTTTAGAGTCCTATTGAATGCATTCATGGTCCAGGAATATTTTTGGAGAATAGGAAAAATAGCTAGAGAGAAGCTAGGCCTTCCCTCTTCCAAGTGGCCTGCCCAGCAGCCTGAACCCAGCACCTTAGCTCTGAATAAAATATTTCAGCAGCTTCAACATACAGATGAATCTTTCAGGGCCTCTCCCCTCAGCCCTAGGGTGTGTGCCAGCCTTTATGCTTCCTTCCTTATCTCTGAGTCTTGCTTCCACATATCTTAGTGGTATTAGGCAGAATATCCCTCCCCCTCCTGAGCAGAGTGAGGCACCAAGGAAGAAAAAAATTACAGCCACTCATTTATTGAGTACTTACTGGGGCCAGGCACTTTGCTGAGAATTTATTATGCATTCTCTTTTAAACTTCACAAACAACTTGAGCACACAGGCTCAGAGACGTTAAGTAACTTGTCTAAGGACACACAGCTAGAAAGTGGCAACTAAGAATTGAGCTCACATTCAAATGTTATGATCTCAGGTTCAAGTCTCATTGCCTGACGATGAAGCCCAGGCTCTTGACTAATTCCCTATATCGCCTCAACTCTCCTTTTTCCAGAATGGACCTATTTTTCCTACTGTACTTACCTTCTCACTACCAGTGTACACTCTACAACTTCTCTGTTTTCCCAGTTCTCTTTCCAGTGTGAACATAATCACCTCAGTAGCCAAGAAGCTGTACCTTTTGGAATTTTCAATAAAACTATTGAAGTAACCTCTCTCCCCACCACCAAGTGTACCTACCTAATCATTTGCCAGTTCTCATGTACCCCTCTCTAGGAGACATAAGACCAGCATGCACACACACAAAAAAACACAGTGGATATGGGTGGGGTGAACAGGCTGCATACAACCCTAAACAGGCATCTGCATTGCCAGCTGATTAGTAATGGCCCACATTGCCTCTGCTAAGGAAACACAGCTGTTGGGACCAGACACGTGGAATGGTGTGACTGCTGTGGGTTGGCCAATGATGTTAGCATTTCATCTTGTGACCCACTGACCCCTCAGCTAGCACAGACCAACCATAGAACTAGGGAGGGCTGTGTCTGGACACTGGGATCCAAAGCGACTAAAGGAGAGACCTATGCTTAGTTGCCTTGCATAGAAAGAGGTCCTGTGGCAGCAGGGATAGGAAAAGAGTAAACTGCTGATTGAGTTGATCCCCTTGGACAGTATGCCCAGGGATTGTCAGGATATGCATCTAGCACAAAAACCCATGCCTTTTCTCCCTCTCACCCTCTGTCATTCAGCCCCTGCACAGTTTCTTTTCTCTGCCCTCTAACCCTTTCTCTCAAGTCAATACCAATTTGTTGTGATTCACGTAGACTGCAAATGTCTCTCTGTTGTAAACTGCCTGTGTACAGACTGTGCATCCTTGTGGCCTACTTGCCTCCTGCATCTGGAGTCTACTTGCTGCATGGAAGCCCCTCCCCCTAGGAATGTGAATAAACCATTTCCTCTGTCCTCCCAGCTCCAGAGGATTCCCTGGGTCTGAACTTTCATTGGCAGTCCTCTTCTTAGACTGACCCACGCTCAGCCACTACAGAATTGTCCTACTCACCCTTCAGTCTCCTGCGAGGGTGAGTCGTGCATAACTAGAGGTTCCTAGTTAGTGAAAACACTTTAGTTGGAGTTCAGTTTTTTGTTGCCAATCCTGTAGGCTTGGCTCATTAAATATGATAATTAACCCATTGCTAATTGACCTCAGAAGCCAGCCAGGCAGCCTGTTTTTACCAGCCTTGTTGGTGGATTTGTAGGCTATTTTAAGGTTTCTTAATAATCTCAACAAGATTTCACTTTCCTGTCTGCATCTTATTTGCTCTAAGGACATTCTGTAAAATTAACAAGCTATAAAGTTTGATTGAAGGTTTCAACAAATGTGAGAGTTAATTGACTCCATTTAGAGAAACAAGGAAAAAAAACCTGTAAACTTAAGTTTGTAGGGGAAAACCCGTGTGATTTTTCTGTTTAACCAGAGGAGCAATAGCAAGCAGGACTTTTAAGACCAGAAAAAATAGAACTGGCTGATAATGCAAGTTTAAATTCTGATTCCCCAAAAGCAAAAGTTCAGAGAAAGAAATTTTGCAAAATCTAACCAGCTGCTATAGTGCTCAGACCTTCCAAGAGGCCTTTATGGAGAACTGGGACCCAATAAAGATGGAGTGCATCGCTCATTCCCTAGAGCTTGCATCCAGAAAAGCCTGGTTTAGCTCCCTGACCCTTTTTGCTGTTCCTTAACTACACTGAGAGGGTTTTCTCTTTTCCCCATGGCTGCTTTGAGATATATTAAATCTTACAACTCAGAGTACATCATACTCTGATGCCTGGTACTCAGTTCCTTTTCTCTCTCTCACCCTCCCCTATCTTCCATGTGACAGCTTAGATCTCTTTTTCTGTTCCTTCCTTGGGCATCTCTACCCAGGCTGGGCATGTCCCCTGCTGAGTGGCTGTCTCCAGTTTTCAAAGAACTCCATTCTTTGCTTACCCACTGCTCCACTAAGGTACCCCAGACACTCAGTCGGCCTTTCCTCTTCTCTGTTGACCTAGAGGTTTCTTCTTTCCTCAAGACCTAACCTTCCTCTTAGCTCCAGCCTCTGCTAACCCTAATGCATGCTCACATTATCTCTTTCTAAGGAACTGAGCCTGGGACCGGCCAGGCTCCTGTATCACTTTGCCACATCTCACTTTCAGTTTTCCTTTCTGCTTGGTTCTTTGCGTGTGGACCTGATCCGAGTGATAACTGGAGTCCTGAAGCTAGAGGTTTCAGTTCCCACTGACGGGGCATGCTGCCTCAGATGGTCTTCAGGGGAAGAGAAAGGGGCTTTCTCTGGGTGCCTTTCAGCTTTTTCCTGATCTGAAGCCCCAGTTTTCTTTTCAAAGTTGACTGGAATGATTTGTGTGAAACATTTTGGCCATTAACTTTGGAGTTCCTGATTATCTCCTACACAGTGAGTCTCTCTTCAGAAGAGCCATGACTGCTACTGAGAAGGTGCTGGGTCCCCGGTTTCCTGAGGTATTCCCTGGCCAGCAGCCTTTTTACCTACCTCTAAGCTCAGCCCAACGCAACCAGTTAACAGCCCAGGAAGGAAGCCTCTCCTGCTCAGCTCTTTCTCCTCTAGAGAATCTAGAGTTTGCCCAGAGCTACAATATACATACCACTTACATTCTCTGTTTTTCATTGATATAGAATGGAAAAATGTACTCATGAACAGAGTTGTTGTGGGAATTATGTCATAGACTTCATCTGGACTCCTTCCTTTTCAAACAGGGAGCCTAGCTTTAACCCCTCTCCTACCAGGAAGCCCTCCTTGGCCAGACAAAGATACTTCGAAGTTGGCTCTTTGTGGGTGGTTCAAAGGGCTTCTTCTGTCATGATATCTCTTATTAACCATATTTAAACTCCTCCCACCTCCCCTCCGCAACTCAAGTGCTGGAGGCTTTGGAGAATATGCTCATGAGCCTGTAGAACTCCAAGGATGAGAAAACTGTGGTCCTCACCTCACTGGGCTTATTCCTCCAATCTCAAAGCAGAATGATTTAGCCAACTGGCCAACAGGCTGGAGACAGAAGGCTTCTCTATACCCCTGGGCAGGCCCTAGACTTTCTGCCTCTCAGTTCCCCTCTCTACCAAATAGCTGGAACCCCATTTCTCACTCTCACAGTGTACTTTGAAAACCTAAGGAAACTTTGTACAACCTGAGTTCTTCCTATTTGGATTGCAAAGGACAGGAGACACTTTTCTTAAAGACTGGGTGGCTTATCTTTCTCCAAGTAAGTAGAATCCTTTTCAGGCCTCTTAGCTCCTGCTCACAGACCTCACTGGATCAAACCCCTTTTGAGAATCAGCTAGGAGTGTCCTTCCCCTAGGGAAAGGACTGATGGCCATAGTAGACAAAATTCCCAAGGAAACTAAGTGCCTTCTAAACAGGGTGAAAATGAAAATGGGGAACCCCTGTGAATGGCAATTCCCACTGATCCTCTAAGGATGTGCCACACACAGGTTCAGAATGTCTGTATACCTGGGTCTCTCTTGGCCAGGAATCTTACGCTTCTTGAGCCATTCAGCATACCACCTAGCCTGTGCTCTAACAGAGGGAATTTTCTTGCCCTCCTGGCATCACACACACATGCACACACACACACACACACACACGGGCACACACGGGCACACTTTCTTCTTCTGGGCAGGTTTCTGCTGCACACTGCAGGAATTCCAGCATACCTCTCACCATCCAGGTGATGCCAAGGACCATGGCAAGCTTTTTCTGTCCTTTTCCAACCCCTGAGCCTCCACCTCTTCACTATTCAGTGGTAGTAGTCTCACACCAAAAAGGAAAGTCCTGGACCCATTACATAATTCTCCATAGTGCAAGCAGTAGCTGGGGCATAAGGTCAGAGGTCATAGTGGGGTCAGGTGGCTGACACACAGTGTAACGACAAGGTGGTTAAAATTAGACCACAGAGAGGAAACTGGCAGTCTTGTGGAAATGCAGAAGTTTCCTCTGCAAGTGAGAGGCTGGGGATGTAGGGAGGCCACTGTGCGTGCTGCCTGCCAGGCTATTACTCATTTCAGCTCTGTTCTTTAATGCCTTTTAGCCCTTGCTTCTGTATTTCTAGCCTTCCTCATCACATGTTCGAATACACGCGATGGAACCCATGGTTACCTGCCCTGGCCCAAGGAGAGCTTCCTTCCTCCTTCAAGGAGGTAAGCCCAGGACCAGGCACCCCAAGCTCAAGACAGCTATTCTTTACAAAACTTTGTCTGGGTAGCTGAGCATCTTTTAGGTCAGCCTCTCAGGTGGAGGTGGTCAAAGTACTTAGCCTGAGATTCAGGCCTATATGGCTCTAGGACCATTGGTGAAGGTGAACAGGGACCACTCCTAGGCAGGGAGAGTAGTAGCAGGTTTGCCTGGGAGAGGTGGCAGAGGATGGAGTTACAGAGCACACAGTTGACTGATGTGTGCTGTGCTTGCCTGGCCAGCCAGCTGGCAGATTGGTGCTCATTTCCACACTGTCCTAGAGGATACAGATCATGCCTGCCTCTTCTGCTCCCTGTGGTACCCAGCCAAGTTACCCTGTGCCTGTCAGCCCTTATTGTGAGCCTCCTATGTGCACTGCTCATCCTTAGCACCCATTGCCAGGGAAGTACGAAAAGTACGAGATGTAGTCTTTGCCACCATTGGGGTTTTTGTCCAGGTGAGGGAGATAACAAATACACCTGTAAAACAATGAACAATCAAAGACAGACTTTAAGTTAGTACTCTACTGTGTGATACAGATAGAGAAATCCCTTTCATGTTATAGAATGGGAAAGCATTGGGGGACAGGGAGCACTCAGTGTGGGCTAGAGTCAGTGATGATGAGAAGGAGCTGCCACCCTGTGGCATATCTGGCCACTGAAGTGTGTTTCCCTGCATGGACTGGCCTCTACCAGCTTCCAAGTTCCAGATCAAGTAGGATCACTCCTCTGCCTTGGTGAGTGCCTGCCATACAGAGGAGAGGACCCCAGAGGCCAGAGAAGAAGAGAAGAGCATGAGAAGGTACAAGCAAAACAGATGAGGTTGCAGGTGAGGCCATGTGTGTATGGTCTCACAGGAGAAGGACCCCAGACAGGGTGACTATAGAAACTTCATCTGACACACTTACAGATTTGACAGTTGCTCGAGATATTGAATTTCATTTCAGCTAAATTAGCCCCAGTTTCTCTGACAGCACTGGCTTATGTACTGATATGGCCACTTGGGAGCAGGGTGGCGTGAACCCCTGGAGGAACAGAGCTTTGGTGAAACACCCCCACCTGCTTTGCCTGTCTCCCTTCTCCTGACAACAATTTCCTGCCTGACCCCAGTCTCTTGAGCATGAGAAGCTCTTAGGTGGGACAGGAACCCGTCAGGGGAAACCCAAAATGATCCGGCTAAAATGAAACAGCCAAGAAAATCCTCATTATTCATTTTGCGTTTAGGCTGAAAGTTCTTTTGAGATTCTGGAGAGAGGAGAACTTGGAGAAGAATGGAGAGTGGCAGTGAAGGGTACCAGAAAGCTGTATTCTCTGAAAGCCAGTGGTTTGCACTCCACCCTTCTATCGATCACCCTTCCTTTTATCAATTAGATACCAAACTTAGAAGAATTTTGTTTAGTCTTTTTTTTTATATATGAGGATTTCAGTGAAAGAAAGGCAAAACCCTAGAGGATACCTGTCATTGGTCCTGGGGTGGTCTGCTACCCTAGAGATGACCTAAGGAGAGATGATGGTGACTTTCTTCCCTCAGATGATGATCTTGATCCTCGACCCACCCTTAGCCTGTGCGCACCATCTCACAGAATCACACACTCCCTCTCACTCACTCTGCTTCCCTTGCCCAGTAACTGTGATACGTTTCTCGTGCCCCTCAGCCAGTGAAGTGTCTCTCATCTTCATCTTCCTTTTCAGAAAATGCTGTTTTTCTTCTCTCTCTCTCACCCTGTAGGTTATTGCAGCTGACTGCAAAAGGGTCACAGTGCTGAAGTATTTTCTGGAAGCCCTTTGTGGACAAGAAGAGCCTCTGCTGGCATTCAAGGGTGGAAAATATGTGTCAGTGGCACCCGTCCCAGACACCATGGGAAAGGAAATGGGAAGCCAAGAGGGAAAACAACTGGAAGATGAGGTACTATGCGGGAAGAGCCCGCTGTGGCAGAGGGAAGGCTCCCCTCCCTACCCCCTCTAGCCGTACTCTGCCCATGGCTTCAGCTTCTACCCCTGGTTATTTATAACCACTTAGAGCAATGTCAGTGTTAACGTGACCAGCCAACTTCTCAAGAGTGCACTCTGCTTGTGCCCCTTCCTGCCAGTCCCACCCCAGTGCCTCCACCTCATTCTGCTACGAGTTCCAGATGCTTCTTTTTAATGTTACATTGGAGGAGAAGGGAGGGAAAGAAAGAGTTTAATAATGTGCAGCTCTGGAGGCTTAGGAAAGGCATTGGGGAGGGGGGCAGTGTTAGGGTTCAGGCTGAGGATCAAGTTTATAGATGTGTAGAGCTCAGTGCAACACAGGCCTGAACTCCAGCCTCTAGCACACGTACAGGAAGAGCTGACATTGTTGGCCCCGTGTGGAAAATCACCCCCTCCCCCAGCCTGCCCTCCCTCCATCGTTCCCTCCCTCCCTCCTGCACATCCTGATATGATTAAGGAATTCTCCTCTTGTTTGTTTGCCCTTGGTTGTTCCTGTAGCCTTTGCTTCACTCCAGACTGTGTGTGCACTAGTATGCACACGGCTGAGCCTGTGTACCCACCCTTGATAAACTCTGCTGGCAGTTGCCCTGCCATACATGTATTTATCCTTCTGGGGTTGATCGTTGTCATGAGTCTGTATGTGCTGGGTTTGTATATCAGTTTAAGTTGAACACTGCTGCCAGCTTCCCTGCTGTCTGTAGGTTCTGAGTAAATGTGAGTGTGTGACGGTGTCAGCACATGTATGTGTTTAATATCACTGCCAGCTACCCTGCTGTGTGTCTGGGTACGGGTAACTCTGTCTGGGTGTGTGTGCACACAGCTCACTTTTGCCTAATGGTTGATTCTTTCCTTCTTTTTACCCCACAGTGTTAAAGACAGAGGGACCTTAGGTGAGAAGGAATGTAGGACTTAAGGAAGGGACGGAAGCGGTTCTAGCCAGGGGCCAGGTCACCCATAGGCCAACACAGTCATTTGGCCTGCAGCAGTCTCAAGCGCCTGGTGGAGCAGGGTGGGGTGCAGGGATGAAATCAGCAACAGGCCAGGGAAGCCAGATGTCAGCTGGAAGCTGTCGTTTATGATCTGAAGCAATGATAGAGTGGCCACCTTTGGTTCAGAGTCTTCAGAGCAGCAAATTCTTGGACTGGCTTCATTAGAATAGCTGGAGAACCCCACCCCACCCCTGATGACATAGGGCTCAGCTTCCAGGACAGAGGTAGTTCCAGGGATAAAGCTGAGCCCATGATTCCATATTCTCCAGATGAAACCTGGACAAGGAATAACGGGAAAGAATGAGTTGGCAGCATGGGAGGAGACAGTGGGGTTGCTAAAGCCATCAGAGTGTCCAGGCTTCAAGCAAGACAAAGCAGTGCCACCCAACCCCTGGTAGGACGGCATGGGTGGGGCAGTGCTTCAGTCAGTTATATCAACAACACATTAAGACTGAGGCAGGCAGTGGAAGGTCAGTAAGGCTAGCTCTCCAGGATTGTTATAAGAGATGTCCTCTGGCCAGTGCAGCCTGCAGTGCCAAGTTCAATTAGGCAAGTGAGGCCCAGAGAAAGGGCCTCTATAAAAGCCAAGGAAAGCTTCTTCCATTCTTACAAAGAACAGACTAGCACTCTGGTCCCAGATTGTGGCTGTGCCACACTCACTCACTCTCCTTCTAAGTCTTAATCGACCAGACAAAGGTTGTGACCCATGCCACACTACCCACTTCTTCCTTTTCCCACGAGCCTCCTGGGTTCCTTTATGTTAGTGGCCCCTGGGAAACCCTACTTACCCTGGTCTGTGTAATTTCATAACCCTGCACTTCCTCGTTTGCTGTGAGAGTTGAGCGAACCTCAGACAAGCTTTGCTGACCCTCTTTTGACCTCAGTCAAACTTATTCCGAGCCCCATGATAACCTAGTGTATTCCTGATCAGAGCAGGCAGAGGCAGTGTTACCCTACCGGCCAGTCAGACATCCTACTCTACTCACTCCAGTCCAGGTTAACCTCATGAACAAGGAAGTAAATGTGTAGTCTTCCTCCTTCTCATGGCGTGGGCCTCTCTGGAAGTGAACCCTATGACATGATAGCTAGTCTGTAGGTTGTCAGATGAGTGATGACTGAGGACAGCACCCCAGATTTCCTGAGACCTCTTGGGATAGTGGCAGTTCTGGCCCCATTCTGAGATCTCATCTCTTCCCAAACTGCAAGATTGAATCACTTAAGCTGATTGGGAGAGAAGAGGGAGATGTTTCTTCAGACATCATTCTTCTTGAAGAAAACAGAGTCCAGTTCCTTAGGGATGCTAACAAAACACTGTCTTCCCACATCTAGATTCTGCCCCCAAGACAGAGCATCACCTACCCACCCACACACTTTACCAACAGCTTTCCACCAAGGGAGTTCATCAGAATATCATCTTGAGATGAATAGTGAGGAGAGAGCAGTCTGTACTGAACAGATCCTGGCTCAGCCCATGGGATGCCTGGCAAAGCTGAGCCACTAAAGGATGGGTTTGGGCTTACCATCTAGCTTCAGGACCCCAACCCTATGCTACTTGCTATTGTTGGTAAGACCACAGACTTTGGATTTGGACTCAATAGAGTTCGAATCTCTGCTCTGCCACTTAGTGATTTTGTGATCTTGAGCAAGTTGTTTAACTCTAAGTCTCAGTTTGTTCATTTATAAAATAGGTATAATAATAGCATCTGTTTTACAGGCCATTCTGAGTACTAAATGAGTTAACATGAAAAATACTTAGCCCAGTCTTTGGCCAATACTAAGCTCTCAGTAAATGGTAGCTGTTACTGTCATAATCATTGTCATTATTATCATCTAGTTAGAAACACAGGAATCCTCTCCTACTAAATCACTCCCTATTACCCATGCTAGCTGTGTCCCTCAAAGGAAGCTCTCTTGGGCAGCTGCATGTTCTCTGCTAACCAAGGCCAAAAGTGAGAGAGTGAGGAATAGAGCCTGAGACCACCCGGGGAGCAGTGGCTTATGAGCACAGAGGCTGCAAGCAGGGAGGTGCCATCCCTGGGGAAGGCTCCACCATGCTGGCAGGAGACTCCTTAAGCTAGCCAACTATCTCCTAGCCTGCCCAGGCCCTCGTAGGGCCGCTGAGCAAGGTCATATCATGTGAATTCCTGTAAGGGGGCCCAGAAGCCCTGACACCGCCAGACTGTGATCTTAAAAAGAACCCAGGGTAAGGTCAACTGAGCTACAGTATCTGCTCCCTTACGCCGTCTGGAGCATGAAACTACTTGATCTCTACATAAGGATTCCTCTACCATCAGTCCTCTCATGGACCCATACTCTACTTATAGCAAGCTTTTCTTTATGGCTCTCCCAAGGCTGCCTTCTAGTACTGTAAACTCACTTCCTCTTATCTAGGGCTCAGGGCAGTGACTCCTAACTCCCAGCTACTGACCAGAATTGATTTCTTTCAGATCATTAGCATGAATTAGATTTAAATTGGATAGTTTAACTTTCTCTGTTCTCTCCTTTGGTGATTTCAAAATGAAAGTAGGCCCAAATTTTGACTTTGTATGTGCAGAGGAGAATGAAGAGCTATGAGTATAAGCAAGGAAGTATATATGTGTGAGTTAGTCTGAGAGTGCAAAAGGGAGTGACAGCTTCTCTTTTTCCCCTCACACCTTGGGGCCCTTTGAAAGGAATGGTCCGAATAAGCATGGAGTAGGGGTGGTGGAAGGACAGAAGGGCAGGTCTGGTAAGTGCTGTGGGCTCACCGTCTCCTCTCTTTCCTGGCCTGCTCTACAACCCAAAGGAAGAAGACGTGGTGATTGAAGATTTTGAAGAAGATTCAGAGGCCGATGGCAGTGGGGGCGAGGATGACATCAGGGAGCTTCGGGCCAAGAAGCTGGCTCTGGCCAGGAAGATAGCTGAGCAGCAACGTCGACAAGAAAAGATTCAGGTGGGGCCTAGCTGGGGAGGGTGATTCTCATGAAGGTGGTTGTATACACAGGGTATAAGGTGAATGTGAGCAGAGAATGGGGGTGAGCAGGACTATCTCAGGAAGAGTCTTACAGTGTCCTATCTGATTCCACCCCCTTGTTTTCTTTCTCCATCACTAAATTCTGGTAGCACATTTGGTGCCTGGAGGCTCCCTCCTCCCAGGCTCCAAAGCAGAGGTAAGTTCTTCTCAGAGAATCCAGCAAAAGCTTCTCCCCCCACAATGATCTTTGAATACAAACCACATGATTTCAGGAGTTTCAAAGTTTCCCAGCACCTTATTCAGACACTCCCATGGAAGCCAGGGATTCTCTGTTGAGAACACCTGTCCTCGGGGGGGAAGATGTCATGGCCACAGTCTGTTTATCTGGATTCCCAGTTTGATGGCTGAGCCCCTCTGCAGGACACTCTAATCCCTCCCAAAGAGAAACTGCTTGATCTCTACTCAAGGATTCCTCCACCATCAGCCCTCTCATGGACCCATACCTCCACTTCCAGCAAGTTTTTCTTTATGCCTCTCTCAGGTATGCCCTCTTGTACTTGTAAGCTCACTTCCTCTTATCTAGGGCTCAGGGCAGACAGGGAAGAGCTTGTCATGCTCCCCCATGTAACTATGCATGGAGAAGCATTAGTACATGTGGTCAAGCAGACCTGATCACAGTCTGTGCTCCACTACTTACTAGTTTTGTGATTTTGGGCAAATTGTTTGATTTCTCAGAGGCTGATTCCTCATCTGTAACAGCACCTACCTCTTAGAATTGCTGTGAGGCTTGCAGAAGCTGGCTTGTTTGAAGCCCTTAGCACAGTGCGTGGCACACACCATGTGCTTCATAAATGGTTGTTGTGGTCTGATATTAATCTAATCACCCATCAGCCTGATCCCTGCCCTGGGAAGGGAATGAATACCAGTTGGGGTTCATCATTCTTTAGACATATTCATATTCCCCCACGCACCGTAATCAAATAAGCAGTACCTCTTCCAGTGTCATCTGTGGTGTGGCTACCTCTTCAGCCCTTCCGTGGTCCGTGTGTAACTCTCTGTTGTGGCCCACAAATCAGCTTCATCCTCACACTGTCTTCTCTCCAGTGGATCCTTTCTCCTTACCATCAGTCTTCCCAAAAGTTCTGTCTACACTCACCATCTCTTAACTCTCAACCCAGCAATTATAGAACCTGTGTGTTAGAAGTCACCAAGTACTTGTCTTTATCAGGTCTCAGTTCCCATTATCATTGACTTCCCCATATCATTTGGACCCTGAGCCACCTTCATCCAGCCTCACTTTAGCACAAGTGGACCCTTGTCTTCTCTCTTGACCTAGGCTACCTCACCACCATTCTTTTCTTGGTCTCTTCCTTCCTTTCTGTTATTTCTTTGTCTCAGTGCACAGAGTTGGCACTCAGCAGGTATTTGTTTGGTGACTTAATAGGTAGTAGCAACGAAGGCATCACCTTAAATCCTCACTGGCTTTAAACCCCTCAGGTCTGATTTTTTTTATCAAACCTATCTGTTCACTCATTTATTCCCTTCTCTCCTCTCTATTCCCATTGCCACTACTGCTGTTCTAGTCCAGGTACTGACTTGGGTTATAGCAGTCAAGGCCTCTGCACAACTCCAGGGAGATGTTGTTTACCTTATAGTCTATGAATGGTACCTCCTGGAATTGTGCAATATACAATGTGCATGCAGGCTCACTGCCTCCAATGCATCTTACATGTTTTCATCATTCTCTTCCCAAAAAGCCATTCCCCTACTCAAATCTTCAGTGCCTTTGCTTGTATAACATAATAAAGTCTAATTCCTTATTATGGCATTCAAGGCTTTCTCCTGTGTTCCCAACCTCTTCTCTCATACCCTGTGATCTCTTGCAAGTTATATGACGTTGGGCAAATTATTTAATTTCTTTGAGGCACTTTCCTCATCTGTAAAATGAAAGTTGTAACAGCACCTACCTCATACCTCAGAAAAACAGTGTCTGTAAAGTGCCCGTTCAGACCAAGGCCCTCCTGCCTAGTCAATATTATTACCCTTCCTCTCTGCTCACTGCCCCTACATGTGCTCTGTCCTTTTCCATTCTCAGGTCTTTGTTCATGCTATTCCCTAAAACCAAAGTACCTTTTTTTCTGCTCCACATTTCCTGTTACCTGTTGAAATTCTATTCGTCCTTTAATCCCCAGATGAAACTTGCATCTCCCCAGTGAGCCGTCCTTGATTCCCTGCAGAAGGAATTGACCTCTCTCCACTCAGTGTTCCCGCAGCACTGATTCATGCTTCGTACATGAAACTTATATCACATCCCGTGTTACACTTATTTCTGGACTTGCTCCCCCTCTGTACTGTGAATTGGAATCAGGTACCCTTTCTTCAGCTCAGTTTAGTAAGTGGCGACAGGCATCTTCTATGCTGGTAGTCAGGGGACATAGGAATGAACAAAAAAGCCCCAGAGTGTACAGTAGAGTGGAAAAGCCAGTGATTTGAAGTGTGAGTGAGCACAGTTACAAAAAGCAAGGACAGGATGCTGTGAGAGCATGTGCCACAGAGACATGGCCTTGTCTAGAGTGCCATGTTCAGCTTGGCATCTCTATCAACAAGCAGTATGTTACAAATAGGACATCTTATATGAGACTTAACTTCCACTGCTGGTGGCGGCGCCTGTCTGGAAGTCTGTTCTCCCCATCACCTGCTTTAGAGCAGGCTGCTCAGGTCCAGGCACCAAAGGCCTACTGTGGATTGGCTATGGCTTGGGTTGCTGTGGCCCCTTTAAGAATAGGCCCCACATGAACTGCTCCTGGCAGCCCTGCCTCCTGTCAGCCTTCTTCCTCCAGCCTCACAGCCACAGGAGGATTTCTCAGCAGAGGAAAAATTCCCCCTTTCCCTTCCCCCCCCCTTTAATGCCCGGGGCCCTTCACTTCCATAATTCTTCATTTTCCAGCCTTGAACGTAAGCCAGACACATCTGTCTGGCCATATGCGTGAACCCTGGAGTCTGTGCCGAGGTGGCTGTAAAACAGGGCCGGTGAAGGCCCTTCTGGGAGAGCACACACATGTGTGTGCCCTCGGGCCATTGGCTCTCTGCCCAGAACCACGGGGCTGCAGCGCTCCAAACCCATGTTAACCTTTTCTTATTTTTCCTCTTTTTGTTTAATTTAAGGGGGGAAAATCCCAAGGAAAAGGTATAAATTGTCCTGGGAGTGGGGAGAGAGGCTCCTAGCTAGAGAGGCCATTATTGTTGGCAGGTACCTGGGTCACACTAATACAATAAGGAAGAGAAGAACATCGAGTGAATTAAGATCGGAGAGATGGGCTGTAAATTACACTGCTCTGAACTCCATCAGTCTCCAGGGGTGTTAACTGAGAGGTGTAAGGCAAGTCCCCAGCTCCCAGTGCCTTTTACAGATGCAGCAAAACAGGAACCACACATTTGGGGAGGGGGATATGAAGATAGGGTTGAAAAAAAAATCCTCCTGGCCCCCGTGATGGCTATAAAGTCCAACAAAGATTTGGGGCTGTAGCCACACCCCCACTTCCCTGCTCGCACCTAGACCCTTGGGCCCAAGCTCATCTGTGGGGCTGTGGGAGGTAAAGCCTGGCCTCCCTCTTTAGCCTGTCCTTCCCTGCTTCCGGCATTGCACAGAGGCTGGTGAGTGGGGCCGACTGGAGTTCAGAAAAGGGGTGTGGGCAGCTCTCAAGGCCTGTGCAGCTGGAGCCCCGGCTCTTAGGCAGGCGCCTGGATGCTGGGGGACCAAGTCCGCCCACCCGGGGCTTTGAGGCCACACTCTCCAGCTCAGTCTAGGCTTTGCCTGTTGCCTGAGACAGCTGTCTTCATATTGGGTTGGCTCTGCCCACCTTGCTGTTTTCCACCTCTGTTCTTTTCATTGCCATTGCCATCCTTGGGAGGTGTCCAGAGACCACAGCAGGGTACAGGGTTTGTCTGGGAAATTGGTCAGAAGTGTTTCATTCCTAACCAGGCCCCCAGGGCAAATCAGTCACTGAAAATCCTCCTCCGGGCGTGAGGCATGGCCTCTTGGCACCTCATACTAGTCCTGTGAATCCCCCGCCTCCTCTCTGCCTCCATGAGGCTTTACTGTGATTTGTGCTGCTGTCGGGCGGGGTCAGGTTTCCTGAGCAGTTGCAAACATCCCACCTGAAACATAACAGGCTCTTCCTCTGGCCACAGCTATTGTTTCCCTCTGCATTATGGCCACAGTCTTACTCTGTAGCCAGCAATGACATGTGTTCTGAAAATAGCTTCCTCCCCTGTCCCCTTCCCGCCCACCCACCCTCCTGAAGATGCAGTCACTCCTTTGTGGTGGCCCTAGGAGTTCCACTCTAAATATAACTGCAGCCCATTCAGGCTGCCACCCAGCTGCGGGGGGGAGGGAGGGGCGGTGCGCACTGTGGAACAATGGGGCATGCACAGAGCTCCCCACACCTGTATGGAAGCTAGCGGAAGGCAGACACTCAGCCCTGGCTCCTAGCTGTCGGAGGCAGAGTGGGAGCCAGCATGCTACCAGGGCAGGGGCACGTTCACGCCAGGGCAGAAAAGCACATCAGCCTGTGGAGCCAGGCAACCGCCCTCCCTGCTCGAACCCATTCCAGAACCTGTTCCAGCTTCTCCGCAAACTCTGGCGCTGGGCCTCTGGTTTGCTCTAGCCTCTCTCACCTCCTTCGCTCTAGCAGCATTCACAGGGTCCTGTTCTCTTACAGAATGATCAGGCCGTTGGCTAGAACACCCTGAGGCTGCCGTTTGGAGCAAGTTCAGAGGTGTCCTGCCACTTAGCCCTGCCACTCCCTCTCCATCAGGAAAGGGCACAGTTCTTGGGCATTCTCAGAACAATAATTATTGAATAAAAGTCCATCAGATTATTTTTAAAGTGCCCTTCAATCTTGAGATTCTGTGATTTAGCTGATTGAGCTCCTATATCAGACTTTATGCTCAATATTGTAAAAGAAACTACAAGAAAAGGCAGTTCTTTTTGAGCTCCTTAAAGTCTAGTTTGAAAATAAGATCAGTCTTCATAAAACAATCAGCAAGCAAGTTATCATACTTATAACTTTTAAAAAGAAAGCAAGTATATGTTAAGCTCCATGGTACTGACTTTAGACATCCGGAGAAGGAATCCTAAGCAGAAACTTTCCCATGAGCAGCCCACCCAAATGAAGGTGCTAACCGCATCACTTCCAGAGAAGGCTAGTGGCTCCACCTGCTTCTATAGCAAATGCAGCATCTCCTCCCTTTGGTTTCTGTGGCTCAAGAAGGAACTGCTTCCTGTACTGTTGGTAGTTATCTTATCAACTATTCCTATTTTTTATTTCATTTCCATTCTTCATTCTTCATTTTTAAAAACTATCTCCACATAGTTAAAACAGTAAGAGTACCACAAGTCTTATAATAGAAATCAGTAATCCTCTACCTGGCTCCTCCCCATCTCCAGCTCTGCTCCCTGTTCTCTCCAGATATTTACCTTCCTGGATGTATAGTAGACAAGAAATGGAGCTGGGCAGGAAGAAAGGGAGCTGACATTTAAGTTACTAATATGTGTATCAGGCACTTTGCTAGATACTTTCACATACAAAGTGAGCATGGAAATTTTCTGTATTAACAAAACTTCTCATTTCTGATGAAGACATTGCTCTGGCCAGAGAGACCCAAGGATAAATGATTCCATCACCCTGTAGGGGGAAGGAAACAGCCATACTCCCTGTGGAGCCCTAAGCAAAAGGAAGACCTAAGAAGGCCTTCTCGTGATTTGGCTCTGCTTTGTGATCTGGGCTCTTCAAGTTCCACAACTCCTGTGTGAGCTAATTACATTATTTTTATTTGTAATTATCAGTATCTCAATTTTCAGTGAGTTAGCGTCCCCAATTTATCCCCACTGCCTAGAAGAAGGAATTTAACCTGTAAAAGAGCCCCTCCTGGGGACCCAAAGCTGTTAGTTTCCTCTTCAGATGTGAACTATCTTTTTCTCAGTACCCCACCAGCTTGCTCAAGGATGCTCCCATACTTCAGAGACAGTTGGTTACTTAGCACCTTCCAGAAACAAGTAAGTTCTTTCTCTCTTCCACCCTTTATGACAACTTGGTCCATATTGCCACTGAACTGATTCAAAGTGTCCATGCTTTCCTTGATTTCCCAGTTCATTCACTGTCCTAGGACCACTGTGGTCCAGTCTTAGCTGCAGTGAAAAGGGTTCCTATGGAACGCTCTTTCCGGGTCAACACACTTGATTCCAGGCCAGGGCCAGTCTGTCTGAATCACAGCATTCCAATTGCACCCCCTCACCCCTACCAGAGGCTTCTGCAGCTTTTTACTCATACAAACAAAAATAAATCTCACTACCGGCCTCTGAACTCCGCAGCAGCATGCTTCCCCCTTCTCCCCAAGCGTCCCATGGCTGTGAGTGGGGACTTGGCACTCTCCCCACCGACATCACTTTTTCACTCCCTGCGCATCCTGTGTCCTTCTCTCACCGTGCGACCCAGAGATTGGAATGGGACGTGACGGCCGGCACAGGCACCGTGCACAGCTGCCAGGAATCTGACGGGTAAAATCTGGAAAAGTTGGGAGGGCAAATGCTAAACACACACACACAGCGCCACTCAGAGAGTGCCGGAAATACAGACACCCACAGAAAAGAGCCTGCAGACTCCCCATCCTTCCTCAGTCTGCCATTCTTTTGAAGGGCACCGGGCCAAGTCTCATGACCTAGGTGTGACCCCCACCTCAGAGGCCCACTGATACCCCAGGAGAAGAGGGAACAGCTTCATTTAATCTGAGATTCCGTGAGGGCATGTTGGTAACAGGAAGCAGTTGCATAGTGACTCACTAGGCAGAGCCAGGTTAAGGGAAGTTGTCTGCGGGTGTCCCTGGGACCGGATGATGGCAGCACAGCTCTGACTACCCTCATATAGCTTGACCCCCACCCCACCCCTGGGAAACCAACAAGGCTGCCACCTTCCTAAGCGACTATGGCCTCTGTTCACCTTTCTGGCTCTGAGCCAGAGCTCAAGGAACTGAAGAGTTTCTCTGGACCCTGCTCCTAGATTTTTCTTCTGTCCTGTCATCAGAACACACAAGTAGGCTCCAGGTCTCCCTTGGCCACCTGACTTAAAGGCCCTCCTGCCTGCTGTCAGCTCTGGAGGTAGGATGGTATGAGGTCTTAAGAGCTTGTTCCACAGAGTCAAAAGAGGCAGCTAGTTCCACTTCCTCAGTCATAACCAGCTAGAGGCAGGAAAACTACGGTATAGAAGTGCCAGTGGCAATGGCGTGGATGTATTGCTCAGCCCCCTGTCCCTCCCACACCGGTGTCAGTGCTTCTGACTCCTCTCACCCAAAAAGAGATTTGGGGGCCTCTGATACAAGGAAAACATTGCTGGCAGTGGAAAAGCTGGATAGAGAACATTGAGAGCTGGGAAACTGAGGCACAGGAATAATGATGTTCCTTCAGTATAAAGAGAAATAGTAGCTATTAACTGAACCTGAGTGGGGACCATGTCCTTTTCTTACAAAATGCCCATACTATTACACAATGTTATATGTTAATTATATAGCAATAAAAAATAATTTTTTGAAATATCCAAGCTGAGTTTGGTGGAATGTGTGTCATGCTCTAGTCGGCAGCCCTGTGGGGAGGGACAGTGACCCAGGTCTCTGGGAAGGTGGCCAGCAGTGGTAGCATTTTCCCCAAATGAGATGAGAGCAATAGGAAGACCAGCAGACTAGGCCTCTCCACTGCATTTCTCATGCTTACCAGCATCCTATGGCTTATGCCTTCCACCAGCTGTGGTGGCAGTGGCAGCAGCTTACTCATAGGGAGAGGTCCCCAGCAGGTCACAGAGAAGCCACCCCCAGCATTCAAAGGCATGCCCTTTCAGTTTTACTGTCATTGCCAGTGAAACCTGAGCACCTTCCTCACTGACTGTTAGTGGCCAGGGCCCAGCACTGTGGGCCCCATCTCACTTGGCACGCACATCTACTCTTCCTGCCCCGTGCCTGTGTCTGTGTCCCTGTAAGTTGGTAGAATGCCATGAGAGGGCGTGACAGGCCTGGGACCTGCTCACCTGGCCCTTGCAAAGTTTATGTCAGTGCCCTCCAGCTCCCTACACTGGGAGCATGCTATATGAGCAGATGCCAACAAATCAGTTTGCTTCTTGTCTATGACCCCCAGAAGAGGAAGCAGCACAATAGTGACCTTGCTCTGTAGTGACAGGCATACCCAGAGCCGCTGCCACACATAAAGCTCTATCAGACTGGAGAAAATTGGGCTTTCTCAGATGTGCATAGAGCTTCCCTAAAAGATGTGAACAGCCATAAGCCCAACAAGCACTAGACTTAACAGGCTGTACGCTTTCCAAGGTGTGGTGCACAGACCACTGGTGCTACATGAGATAGAGTTTTAGTGATGCATAGAAGACACTTTGATTTTTTTTATTATGGGAGTTTAGCTTGCATTAGTAAACATATGACTTGACTGTCAAACCCTTGATACCATGGATGTCATTGCTTAAGAAGAAGCTAAACAAAAAATTAGTTGACTTAAAGTCAACTTAAAGAAAAACATCAAGTAAATAATAGTATAGATTACATAGAGTTGTGGCAGAGAAGTGCAAGAAGACCACAAAAGACTAAAATTGAGGAAACATTGTGATGGTGGGGGTTGGGCGAAGGTTCTGATCAGTGTAGGTATTGCTCTTTGCAAACATGAGAATTGGGTCCTAATCCATCACACCAATGGACTCTTGCTGCTGCAGGAGACTTCACTATTAATTAGTTGTCAGCATTGCTTTTTTGTACAGCCTTTAAGTCGAACTTTTTTAACTACACAGGTAGATCGAAATACAAATTCTGTTAGGGATATGGATATGTGTGTGTGTGCATGTGTGCACGTGTGTGTAGAATGTCCAGACTGAGAAGTATTCCTCTGTATGCTTGCTGACTAGATAATGTATGTATAACCACTTTCATATCCAAGGAAGCTAACTCACCCTTGTAGATTTTTAGCCCGAGGTATTACTTTCAGAGACCTGTTATTTTTAATACTATCAGATCCTTTCTCAGTCCTAGGCTGAGTTTTAGTCACACCCCATTCCCTGGGCCATTTGGTCTATGTTAATTTTTATTGCAATGCTTTGCCCAGCCTTTGGGCCTGTCCCTCAGGCCTGATGGGCTAGTTGTTCCTTTGGACGGGGAAGAGGCTCAGGGGGCAGGATGCTGACACACTGTGGTGTCAGGGCCCTGGCTCACCCAGCCACTTGCCTGCTCACTCTATGGCTCACTCACCATTCTGTGTCTGTGCAGGCCGTCTTGGAGGACCAGAGTCAGATGAGGCAGATGGAGCTCGAGATCAGACCTTTATTCCTCGTACCAGACACCAACGGCTTCATTGACCACCTGGCCAGTCTGGCACGGCTGCTGGAGAGCAGGAAGTACATCCTGGTGGTGCCCCTCATCGGTAAGTCAGGCCAGAGCAGCCCTGCACGTGCACAGCAGCCCCCTCTATGCACATGTCTCCAGCCGGGGGGCTAAGCAGGCAGAGCCCTGCTGTGTGTGTAAGACGGGATTTTCAGGGAAGTAGGGAATGTTTGGGGCAAAGAAAATTGTTTAATAATCAAAGCAGTTCAAATTATTATGGCTGATCCATGGCTTAAACTGCTTGAGCAAATGGACTCCTGTGTCCCAGCAACCAGAGGCTTCATGAGCCCAGCCCTTGTTTTTATCCTTATAAAGCTTGCAGTAAAACAGCAAAGCTGGTTCCCGTTATTGGTAAACACTCAGCCCTGGCAGATAACGGCAGTGCTGCTGGGTGGTCTGGCAGGGAGGCTGGGAGGATTTTGAAGTGGTTAGATGCCTTTGGTCTGATTGTCTTGTAGCTTTTCATGATCATTCTGTTGGTTCGAGGTAGCATTCTTCTGGCCAGTGTCACCCTAAGGCCAGGCTAACAGAAATCCTCCAGAGCAAACCCTTGGCTCATGCCCGTGGATTCCTGCCACTTGGGCCCTTACCACTGTCTGGTCATTGGTGCTAGTGCAGGGTCAGCATCTCAGGACCCAGCTAGTTTGCTTCCACCCTCAGGCCAGAGGAGCCCAGCTGAGCTGTCTCCAGGGACCTGTCTAGGTACCCTTGGTTCTTAGAGCTCTGTGGTAGGTCACCCTCAGGATGGGCTTTGGGCTTCTGTCTAATCTAGCTGATTCAGCTAATACAGCCTGTGGAAGGAGAGAGTCTGGGAGGTGATTGAGAAGCCCAGGCGTTTTAATGTCCCCTTCTCAGCAGCCACTTGGAGCAAGTTCGGGAGCCCTGTCCTCTGGAAAAGCAGCCAGACTGGCAGTCTGCCTGCCAAGCCACCTCTGACATCCATGCCAAGATGTTCCATTGGGCCTTCCCTCCCAGTCCCAAGTGTCTTAGTGCCAGATGAGGGTGGAAACAAAGGGCAGGAAACATCCGCCCCTGCAGAGGCTATAGAACCCTGGGGGGTTGTGGGAAACGCGTTAGCACCACCTGAGAATGTTGGCACTGAAGCAGCCCTCGTCCCGCCTCCACCCTCCCTGTCTTCCTTCCCCCTCCCCATGTGGCCTGGCCAGAACCTCTTAAACCCAGGCTCTTAGACATAAAGGAAGATTTTCTGTTCTTCAAAAGTAAAGCAGCTTTTCTCCCCAAGGCAGAGCAGCAAGACCATCAAGTTGTTAGACTTCCCCTCTCCCCTCCCTGGAATGGAACCGCTTTCAAGATAATTTCTCTGTGCTTTCCTACCCAGAATATTTTCAGGGGGAAGAAAGTGAATTAGTCACTTTTTTGCTAGATGGTCAAGAAATGGTATAACCGAGAGAATTGACATCTCAGGAGGCCCCTAAGACTTAGAAGGAGCCTCAAACACCATCTCAGGCTAGTAGTATTCTTGGTCACCAGCACAGATTGTACCTGTTCTGTTTACACAGTCTCTTTGTTCCTGGGGTATCCAGCGAAAGGTAGAGCTGCAGCTCTTGGTCTTGAGGAGCTTATGGTTCAGTGGAGAAAGCCAGATTTGGTGGGGAAGAAGCAAATATATGAGAAAACCCAGAGGATGCATGCCGAATAATTAGATGACCCCCGGGCGCTGGGAAATGACAACTCTGTTAAAGCAGTTTAGGCCAGACTCTTTGAACCTTCTTCAGCTGGGCAGGGCCTTGGACTCTCAGGGGCTCCTGTTTAGTGAGCCTCCCTCAGTAGACTCCTGTCCTGTGTCCAGAGCACAAAGGGTTAAGCAGACAGCGTTCACTGCTTGTTTCTTGTGCTCTTTAACCTGCTCCATGCTCCTTAGTCCTGACCCCAGCACTGAGAAGCCCCGCCTGGTGCAGAAGCACAAACAAGCTTCTCCTTTGAAGCCTGTTTAGTTTGGAAGCAGGAAAGCAGATTTTGGGATGGAATATCAGTTTTTTGTGTTTGATGTTCTGTTTGCTGTACCATATACCCATCCACCACTACTCCTCAACCTCAACCATACATTGTGTGGACACTGTAGCCTGAAGTTGGTGAAAGCATGGGCATCGTGTGTGTGTGTGTGTGTCTGTGTGTCTGTGTGTGTGTGTCTCTGTGTGTCTGTGTGTGTGTCTGTGTCTGTGTCTGTCTGTCTGTCTGTCTGTTCATTCCATATGGGCCCTTTCCAGAAAGTGTCTCTGAATACCCAGACAGTGAGTGCCAGGCTCACCATGGAACAGCATGCTCATGCCGATTCCCCAAGCCATGAATCATTGCACTGAGGAGAGGCCTCAGACCCCAAACTCTCCCGGAGCCCCCAAGGAGTGCATATTTCCCACTTGACCTCAGGCTTTTGGCTGGAATTTTGGAAAGAATCTTCACCAGAAATGAAGCCATGTCCCAGACACATAGGCAGGCAGACAGGCAGGCATACACACACACACACACACACGCACGCACGCACGCACGCACGCATGCAGTATCATAGGAGGTAGATGTGCCAAGGACATGGTTTTAGGGAATACCAGGGCTCTTGCAAGTGAGACTGTGACTGCTACTTCCCACTTGGTGACTTCTCTGCCCTCTGCCAGGGTATGGGATGTAGAACTTTGCCCACCTGGGACTGCTGTGGTTGGGGGCCCAAGTGGATAAGGCCGAGTGCCTCTTTCCCTTCAGCCGCTACATACCCTTGCCTTTCCTGAGGGACCCTTTCAGTTTGATCCTATAACTAAGGAATGTGCTAGAGGGGCCAGGTTTCTTCCTCTTAATACGGCAGCTCCAGAAAAATCCCTGTAAGTTCCTCCCAGGAGGAAGACAGAGTCTGGAGGAAGAGGCAGAAAGAAGAGAGAACATTATGAAAAGTCTGTGGTACTCCTTGCCCCATAAGGTCCCCTACTTTCACTGGAAGACTCTTGTGGGGCCAGACGGATTCTGTGGTCTGGTAAAGGGCTAGCTAGAAAAGCAAGGCCTAGGGTGAAGACACAATTGCTGATTGCTGAGACTGATGCCTTATGGAACTGTGTCTCATCAGTGATCAATGAGCTGGATGGCCTGGCCAAGGGGCAGGAGACAGACCACCGGGCTGGGGGCTATGCCCGTGTGGTACAAGAAAAGGCCCGAAAGTCCATCGAGTTCCTTGAGCGGCGATTCGAGAGTCGGGACACTTGTCTACGAGCCCTGACCAGCCGTGGCAATGAACTTGAATCCATCGCCTTCCGCAGTGAGGACATCACTGGCCAGCTGGTGAGACCCCCAGCAAAAAGTACCCACAGCCAGCCTTCAGAACAGGGTCTCCAGGAGGGAGGGGCTAAAGGAAGGTCACTCAACCTGGAGAGCTGAAGGTGAGCTGCCACCATCAAGGCCCAGGAGTGGAAGTTCCCTGTTCCATAGATCACTCTTAACACAGCCAGGCTTGGCCATGCAGGGCCAGACTGTGTATGGGAGGGACTCTGGGATGCGACCCTGCCCAAGACCCCAGAAACAGAGTATACCTGTGCCTCCTCCATATGGTGCCCCCTCCTGCCCAATAGCACCTCTCACACTATCTTCCTCTAGGGTAACAATGATGACCTGATCCTCTCCTGCTGCCTCCACTACTGCAAAGACAAGGCTAAGGACTTCATGCCCACCAACAAAGGTACAACTTTGCCTCTACCTCAAGATCATCCATTCCCAGCCTCACCTTGTCCTACCATCCTCAGCCCTAAGGAAATTTGAGGACTTGGGGGATCAAGCCTGATACAGGCCTGAGGCCAGCCTAGTTTCCTGCCCTCCTGGAAGTCAGCTTCCCCTCTCACAGCTCCCCTACTCCCAAAGAATGTCAAGTGGACCCTGGGCCAACTAGGGATGGACCTAGCTCAGGAAGCCAGGCTTCAGACAGTGAGCTTCCCCACTCGGCGTACATCCATTTCCTTTCTTGGGTCCTCAGTGAGTTCTCTGACAGCAAGAATGTCTTTATGATTCAGTGTAGCTTATTCTGGCCATGGTCTCCTGAGCCTACCCAACAGCTCTGAGAGGACAGTCCCAAGTGGTCCCTGGGGCCCACCTCCCTATTCAGGGCCATATTCACCCTCTTAGTTCATCCCTGATATTTATGCCGTATCGGGGTAGGGGTGAAGGTACTTCCCCAGCAAGCAGTGGGTCTTTTCTTACTGTTTCTATGGTTATGAGCTGTAGCACTTTGAAGGCTGGATGGTATTCGAGAAAAGTGAGAGCTTAAGGACTGAACCCTCAGCCCAGTTTTCAAGACCTTTTTAGTGAGCAGAATCCCATCTTTGGGCCACAGGCCTGCCCTGGGGCTCTCTTCCAGGTACTTTAGCACCTCACTCAACCAGAACTTTCCTGCACAGCCACTCAGTCAGTGAAGCTCAGGTGTTTTCTGCTCCTGGCTCCCAGGAGTCTCACATTTCTTCTTTTGGAAGGAATTCCTAGGACCTAGCTCAGCATTGTCTGCAGAGCTGATAATTCTCACCATTTGGTTTCTGTCTACATATATGTAGTCTGTCATTTTCTTTTAGTCATTGTCACCCATTTCCTCAGCTCATTTCCCTAGCCCTGGCTTCTAGGCTGGTCTGGGGATTTTCTTCTCCCTTGTTGCTCCTCCCACCTGCTCCCTGGCAGCCCCTCACTCCTGCCTCATTCTCTGTACTAGGGGCTAGTAATGAGTTCACAACTGCTGCTCTTCAGACAGGTCCTGCCATGTGGCTTGCTTGTACTGTCCCTTAGGGCCAGATCTGGAGCATTCAAGTGGTAAAAAGGAGTCCTAGTTGAGCCAAACAGAGGAGGTTGGGCTCTGCTCCCAGGCAGCTTCCGAGGGGCACCTTCCGAGGGGAGAGGTAGGCAAGAGTGCCGAAGGCCTTGTTGGGAAGTATGGTTCAGATACTGCTGTGGCCCCACCCAGCCTCAGAGCTGTTTCTTTCTTAGCAGAGACACATTTTGGCTTTGGCCCTACTAGTCTCCCCACCCCACCCCCGCTTTACCCCAAACAGCCTACAGGAACCCATCCTGGGGACCGCCCCTATCAGAATTACATCAGCAACGGCTGGTGTAATCAAACCCCATTTGTCAGTGTGAATTCTTAGCAGATTAACTTGTCAGATTCACAGAGAAACTGTCACCAAATGTTTATGTGTAAACGATGTTGAATTTTAAAATCATGTGGATTATGGCGGATGGGGCCTGACAAGATGACAGTCTCTGGTTTCTAACAAAGTGAAGTTACCAGTATCAAAACAGAGGATGTTTATTGTTAAAAATGTCTCAAAGTATCCACAGAAACCCCTGCAGACCCCTGCCAGCAGTGTCGGGCCTTGGTTGGCTGACCTCAAGCCTGGAGCTCTCTTGGTCTGAGTCCCAGGGCAGGAATGGCAAGGCTGTGGACAGACCGAGGTAGCCAGCTGGGAGCCCACACAGTACCACATGACACCACCCCACCGTAAACTCACACACTCCAGAGGAGCCAGGCCCAGGCATTTGAGTAGCAATCTCAGAGCACCCCTTTATCCATGGCCTCCTTCCTCTCCTTCTCTGCCCACCACAGCCCCTCACCTCCCAATCACACCCTCCTCTACCTTTCCCCTTTTCTCACCACCATCAACTCCACAAGCCTCTCTCTTTCTCTTCCCTCAAACTCCTCCCAAGGCTGACAGCCAGTTCTCAGCCTCCCTGCCTGTAGCTGGCAAGCCTGAAACTGCTCAGATCCGACATGGACATTTGCAATCCCCCAACCCAGCCAGTGCCCTGTCAGTAAGCCCCAAAGGACATTCCCTGTGCCTCGCTGTCTGCCAGACCACCGTCAGGAAATTCTCAGCCTGAGACTGAGGAGTGGACTTGTCACCTGAGGGGCTTTACCAGGGGTGAGCATATCACTTATGTGAGTGCTTAGTCTCAGTTTAAATTCTAAAGTAAGTGTGGCTAGTATGACTGTCATGTTGTAGGGGTTAAAAAAAAAAAAGTGTATATACTTGTAAATGTGCATAAAGACACCTGAAGCATACATAGATCTTCTACCCGGAACAAGGCAGAGACACATGAAGGGAGAGAACTGGGAGGATGAGTCTAACTTTACCTTTCCTCTTTCCTCTTCTGTGCTGTTAGAGCTGTTCTCCATGGATTACTTTTATTTAGTAGAGGAAATCATTTGGCTATAGCCTCAGGACCACCTTGGTATGGCTTTGCCAAGGACTTTGCCCTTATCCCCTCAGAACTCCCTTGAGCTAACCCCACCTCTCACATCTGGTAGCTGCTCTGTATTCTTTCATTTTCTACCTCTTAATACCTAAAGCATCGACCTGCTGGGCTTGGAGGGAGAAGATATGTGGTAAGAGGAGTATTATGAGCCCAGGACCAGCCATGCAGTTCAGAGTACTAGGAGAGAGGGGGTGTGTGGAGGCCCGTGTTTGGGCAGCTCTCAGGACATGAGACAGCACAGCCCTCCATAGGAGGCAGGAGTCCAAAGCAGAAGGCCAACCCAGCCCAACATGGCCCTCTCTAAGCCAGCAGGGGAGGGGCACCCTCAGCTGATCATCTCCGTGAGGGAAAGGATTTATGAAAGGGCCAAGAAATGTCTGGCTTTGACGCCCCCCCCCCCACCCCCCAGGACTTTATTCTGCTCTAGAGAGGAGAGGGCAGCCAGTGCCTCTGCCTTCTGCCCTCAGTGAAGTCCTGCTCTCTTGTGCCAACAGAGGAGCCTATCCGGCTGCTGCGGGAGGTGGTGCTGCTGACGGATGACCGGAACCTGCGTGTGAAGGCACTGACAAGGAACGTGCCTGTACGAGACATCCCAGCCTTCCTCACGTGGGCCCAGGTGGGCTGAGGGGGCCCCACCAGGGCCCACTCCCATGGAACCAATCCTGAGAGGCCACCAGGCGCCCAGTGTAGCACAGAAGATGCCCACGTGCCTGAGCCACCAGTCCACCCTGACAATAAACCATCATCCTCTTCCAACCCACGCCGTAGCCGTGCTGTGGGGGAGCTGCTCCTCACAGAGCCCCTTCCAAGGGTTGGGCAGAAGCTGCTGGGACCCTCCTGGGCTGCCAAGATTTAGTAGGGATGTGGCTGGCTGCAGTGACAGCAGGTGGGCAAGCCAGAGAGGCTGCCCATGCTCTCAGTCTTTCTCCCTCTCCCTCTCTAGTTCAAGGGCTGGGGGAAGGCATTCTCAGCCACTTTCTCAGGTAGAGATGGGGCAGGGGGCTTACAGTTTTCCATCAGATGCCAGTGAAATCACAGGTCCCTTTAATCTTTAGAACCCCTGTGCTGAATGTGTCCAAGAGGGTTGGTCATACCATGAAGAGAGTGCCTAGGGTGTGTGTCTCTCCCTGAGGCCTGGATTCCCCCATGGACCCAAGTTGGGTTCTGGACAAGATGTCCCAAGTAGTAGCCCTAGGTCCCCACCTCTTCTACCCCATTCCCACCCAACACACATTCTCCCTGCTGCTCTTCTTCCTGCCCTTACCAATCTGGGTCCATAGCACTTTGCCACTTGTTTTCCCCTTGGATGGTCATGGGTCTAGAGGGAAGGGACATCTGGTCTCAGGCCCATGCTTCCTGGGTGGCCTTTTCCTGCTTCCTCTCCCCTCTTTGGCCTTCCTTTTGCTCTAGTTCCCACTGTGAGAAATTTCCTCACTTTTCTCGGTTCTCCCCTCCCCTCTCCATGACCTCCCTCCCCCCAAGTCATCCCCATCACCCTCTTTCCCTTTCTAGTTGATCCCTCTCACCTCCCTGGTCCCCTGAATTTCTTCACCTCAGTTCCTTGCCATAGAGGTTCTCATTCTGAATCCCTCCTCTGGTACCTGTGGCAGGAACCTAATAAAGTTTTCCCACTCCTGACCTTTCTCAGGCTCCCCTGCTCTGAGAAACTTGCAGGCTAATGCCTGGGAGGACTGCCTAGCCTGGGGTTTGCACTGTTTCTAGCTTTGCCCTAAAACAACTTGACACAGGGGCCCTTTGGCCTTTTGAATTTTTTGTTGCCGCTTTAGCTGGCACCTGTGTTCAAAGCCTCACTCTGGAGGCTTCCTACTGGGAATGCATTCTCCCAACCCAGGGACAGAGATGAGGGCCACTTAGGAGAAGACTGAGCTTTGAGGAGAAGCTGGGAGTAAATTTTGATGGGACCAGTGGAGAATTCCCAGAGTCTCCTGTCTGTATAGCCTGCCCAGAGGATGGGAGCAAAGCTGTGCCCTCTCAAGGCCCAAGATTATGCCAGAAAGCCAAGGGACTATATAAGAGAGCCACGGCCAGTGGTTTGGGGGTATGAATCCCCCAAGGCCTCAGAAGACTGGGCTCTTTGGAGTACAGGATCCCCGACCCCTCCTTTGAAATCCTCTACCCTGGATGAAGGCCGATGACTGGGTGGGTCAGAGACCCCATCTCTCCTTTCTGTCCCATTTGCAGCACTGGTTTTGTTTCCTCAATAAATTTTTAGTTATGAAACATACCTGACCTCTTGCTGATCTTTATCTGAGACTGGGGAGGGTAGAAGGTCCAAGCCTCTGCGCTACATAATGGCACTGTCTGGTCCCTCCGTGCACCTTGGTGCTCCCACCCAGGTCCTAGTGCAGGGTGGAAGAGAGCCAAAGGGTCCAGGGTCCTTGGTTACTGCTTTATTGCTGTTTGGATCGAGTATAGAAAATGGAAGCGGCTCTGGAAGAGCCTGTGTACAAGGTAGGAAATATACAAACGAGGAGGGAGCTAAAGAGACCACGTTCCTGCCCAGGCTAGCCTGGGCTTGGGGTGTGGGGCTGCCCGGGGCGCATGCAATAAATATGGTCCGGGCCCCAGGGAAGGGACAAGGGGACACCGCGGGAGTGGGAGACCAGGTAGGCTAGGGCTCTCTCAGCCCTCTGACTCGAGGGAGGGAAGGGTTGGCCCTGGGGTTAGTGCCACTTGTGCAAAATGAGGAACTTCACATTATTATCAGTCCCGGGGCGGGCGGGAGCTGGAGCAGGGGGCCCTCCGGCCGGCTCAGTCCCCTCCCCGCTCCCCAACTCTGCCCTACGCTCCGACCCCAGCGGGGAGATTCACAGTGAGAATGGGTGTGGTCGCAAGGGCCGGAGGTAGGGCTGGGAGCGCCCCAACAGTGACACCCCTCCCCCCAAAAGCAGCACGGAGCCAGAGGGGAGGGAGCCAACAAACCACAGGAAGAGGCGGAGAAGGGCCGGGGGTCTCCTTTGGTCAAAGCTGATATCAAAAATATAAATCTCCCTTCCCCCATCCCACCCCGTCCCGGGGTTTTCCCCTCAACCCCACCCCGGGCTAAGGCACAAAGCAGTGAGGCCAGGTGAGGCCGCAGAGAGGTGGGGCCGCCGCCACTGCGGCGACGCTGCGGCTGCTACTACAGTTGTCCGGGAGCGCTGTGCCTGCTCGCTGCCGCCGCCGCCGCCGCTCCCTGGGGGCGCTGGCCAGGGGCCATGCGGCGGTGGCGAGGTGGACCGGCGATGGGGCACTCTAGGTGGGGGAGAAACGGTCGATGGTCCGGCCGTCAGGCCCGGCGGCCAGGTGCGCTCCCTGGCTCAGCACCTCTGCCGCCTTGTCGGGGCTGAGGCCCAGCTCCGCGGTGAACTTAGCCAGCGGGTAGAGGCTCTCGAGCGCCACCTTGGGGTCGTGCAGGAAGTGCGTGGTCTGCGCCAGCAGCTCGGCGGCGGCAGCCTTGTCCTGTTGCTTCAGGCTCAACTGTTCAGCCGTGAGGCGGGCCACAGCAAAGACACCCTCTGGGAAGTCGAGCTTGCCCTTGCCATCCGGGCCAGTAACGCCGGGCAGCCCCCCCAGCCCTGCCAGCGCCCCGGCTGCGCCCGCTGCGCCACCCACAGCGTGCATCTTCATGTGGCTGATGAGGTTGCGTTGCTGTGCGAACTTGCCACCGCACACCTGGCACTCGTAGGGCTTCTCACCTGAGTGGATACGCATGTGCTCGGTGAGACGGTACTGGCGCGTGAAGCGCATGCCACACGCATCGCACGCGAAGGGCTTGAGGCCCAGGTGGCTGCGCATGTGGCGCGTCATGGTCCCGCGCTGTGTGAACTTTTTCCCGCAGATTGTGCATGGATAGGGCCGGGTCAGCCAGTGCGTCTTCTCGTGCTGCCGCAGTGTGGCCGGGTCTTTGTAGCTCTTGTCGCACGACGCGCAGCGGTATGGACGCAGCAGCTCGCCCAGGCCTCCGGGAGCCCCAGGGACCTTGTCCCCTCCGGCTCCGAAAGGGGGCCCAAGGCCCGCGGCCCCGGCAGCTACCTCAGCCGCCTCAGCCCTGCCATACAGCGCCTCCTCCTCTTCCACATGCGCCTCCACGTGCGCATTCAGCTGCTCCGAGCTGGGGAAGCCCTTGCCGCACGGAATGCACACATACAGGTTGTCACCGAAGCTCTCAGGCTCGCCATAAGCCAGGTGCGGGCATGGGTAGCCCTCGAGGTGACCGCCGGGTGGGCTGGGGTCCTCGCTGCTGCCTGTCTCCTCGCTGCTGCTCTTGTAGTCGTCGCCATCGCCGCCCGCTCCAGGCCCGTCCAGGCTGCCCGGGTAGCGTGGCGGTGGTGCCAGGCCGAGCGGGGGCCCCCCAGGAGAAGCAGCCGGGTCCCCGCCGCGTTCCTCACAACGCTCGCCTGGGGAGCCGCGGTCCCGGCCCAGCTCGTCGCCATAGGTGCCCAGGCCTGGCTCGTGCTTCATCCAGCGGTAGAGAAGGCTGGGCCCGTCGGGGCGGCCGGGGGGCTCGGGTCCCGGGCTGCCGCCGCCGCCACGGAACGGGTCCGGAGGCGGTACGGCCTCCTCCAGTTTCTGGAAGGGCAGAGGCGGCAGCGGCGGCAGGGAGAGCGGTGGTTCCTTGTAGGCTGCGGGGCCGGCGCTGGGAGGGCTGTCTGTGCGCGGAGGCAGGTCGCGCTCGCCCGGCGGCCGCTCCGGAGGTGCGGAACCCGGCGGGCTTTTCTTGGACAGGTCCAGGCCACAGAGAGGGGAGCAGCGGCGCTCCGCGGCGCAGAGGGCGGAAGCTGGGCCGGGACCGGAGGCGTACAGCTCGGCGCAGTGCGTGTTCACTGAGGCCTCGGGGCCCGACGGCGGCTCCGCACTGGGAGGCGGCGGAGGCCCGGCTGGGGATGCGTAGCAGGCCTGGATGACGGGCGTGGTGGCCCGCAGGCCCCGGCCTGGCCGCCCATAGGGTGCATAGCCACCGCCACCGCCACCGCCGCCCCGCAGGTGGCAGTACTTGCCATGACGCTTGAGGCGCTTCTTGCACAGCGCCACGAGGTCAGGGATCTGCAGGTAGCTGGCGGCGGCCAGCACGGCTCCCAGGCTCGGCTCGGTCCCCGGAGCTACGGCCGCCGCTGCCGCTGCCTCTGCGCCATCAGCCAGGCGGCCGGTGTAGATGAAGTCCAGCACTAGGCGGAACACAGCCGGGCTCACCATGTCATGGTCCAGGTTGAGCAGGTTGTCATGCACCACCAGGGACTTGAGGTAGGCGCTGCTGGCCGCCAGCACGTTCTTGTGCGCGCGGAAGAGGGCGTTCTGCACCACGATGATCACGTCGCACAAGAAGCCCTTCGTGCGCTGGTTGTTGAGCTGCAGCAGCAGCTGCCTCGAGTGGCCGGGCGCCTCCATCGTGTCCAGCATCGTCTGCCCAGCACAATCTCCTGCAGGGACACACACCAGCAGGTTCAGAGCCGGATGGAGCCCTCGCTGCCGGCCTCTAGCCCGGCGCTTCTCCCCTCCACTTCCCCTTCCCCTCAACTAGGCATCGAGAACGGCGGCCTGGGCACTGGCGGAGGATCAGCGACCTCTGAGTGTGGGAGCCTGGGCTGGCGGCCACGACCAGAAGAAGCAGCAGGAGAGTGGCTGGTGGAGAGGCGGCCAGGCTGGCCTGTACCCCCAGACCCGGAGGCGCTGGGCACACAGGCTGGGTTCTGGGGGCTTCCAAGAAGAAAACTGTTCGGGCGAAGTGACCCTTTAGGAGACAGTTACCCGATTTGAGAAAAATGTCCGCTTCAGGAAAAGTCATTCAGGGCCGAGAAGTTTGCCCAAGTGGGATCTAAGGGAGCCGAGTGAAAAGCGCCTCCCGCCTCGGGAGAAGTTGCCCCAGTTGGGGGAAGTGACTCGGAGGAGGGGAGCACCGTGGCTGCCGTGGCGCCGCCCTGGCCGGGGGCTGTCAGGCCTTCAGTTAGGGCCCCGGGCAGCTGCAGCGGCACGGGGAGCGGAGGCAGCGGCTGCCGTGGCGGGCAGAGCACGAAGGCCGGGCCCCGGAGCGGGGAGGGCGTTATATCGGGGCAGGAGGCTGAGGCAGGAAGCAGGTGGGGGGGAGGGGGGAGCCACGCAGCTCCCAGGGGAGGGAGGGGGCAGCGCCCCGGGCGGGCACAGCTCACAGCCTGCTGTGGCCCTGACCCCGGCCTGTGCCCCACCCGCGTCCCGGCCCGGCCTCGGCCTTAGGTCTTCATTCGCGGCCCGGCGCCTCCCTGCCCAGCTCCCCTCGGCCCCTTCTTCACGGGAACTCCGCCGCCCAAACTTGGGGGAAAGTTTCCCAACTTCAGACAGGCTGGGAGGGGCGCGCCAGCCCCACTCCCTCGTCTCCTAGCTTTTCTTCTTGCCCCCCATTTCGACAGCCAGGCAGCCGCGGGGCCTGAGTCGAGCCCTGAGCTGCTCTGCTCGCCCGCTTGCCCGCCCGACCCTGTTCCCCGCCTGGCCCGCAGGGCCTCGCGGCCCGTTACCTGCAGCTGCAACCCTGCCGGGCTTCCCTCCCTGTGGTGGTGGCAGCTCCTAGCCCGCGCCCTACCCGCCCCACTGCCAGGCGCCGAGCTGTGCCAGGGCAGCGCCCCTGCCAGCCCCGCCCGCCAGCTCCCCTTCCCTTCCCCTCGCCTCTCCAGCCCATGTGCGGGCAGAGCCGGCCTGGGCTGCTGACCCCGCCGTGAACCCGGCGCAGAGCAGCGGCCCGGTGGTCCTGAGTCCTCTAGGGGCGACACCCAGAGCTCCGAACGCCAGTCGCGTTGGGACGCCCACGCCGAAGGATGCGCCCGAGGCAGCCAGAGCGTGAGGACCGGGTTGTCTGGGTCCCCTGTCCCTCCCGGTCCCCAGCCCGAGGACCCACCTGGGGGGCATGTCGAAAGCCCCGGGCCCGGCTGCCGGCGGATCCAGGGGGGACGTGGCTGCGCTGCGCTGCCCTCCGCCCGCCGGGCCCCCGGTCGGTCTGTCCTGCTGGTCCGTCCTCCCCGCGTCCTGGTCGCGTCTCAGCCCCGCCGCGCTTTCCGCACACTCTTATCTGGAGCGGCCCGGGCTGGCGGGCTCTGCTGCAACTATGGTGCCACCTCGCGTCCGCACTGGGTTTTGCGCGGCACAGTCGGGACCTCCCTCTCGCGCACCTGGGCTGAAGGCTCGCAGATGCGGAGCTGGATTCAGGAGGGAGGCCTATTCGCAGGTTCACCCTCCTAGATGTGCCCACCTGGGAACCCAAGCCCCAGACCTGTAAGCCACACAAACCCCGGGGTTTTGAGCTGAACGCTCCCATGTACATATTTTCAGATTCTCACATTGCCCCAATTCGAAGTCCTGCCCTCAAGGAGGGGACTCTGGTGACAGTAGATGGTGGGAGGGAGGTTATGGAAATCCTGAGAGAAGAAAATAGACAAGATCTTTGGGGATTCTCCTTAGACATTCCTAAATGGGACTGTCCACTTGTACTCATTGCCACACACACACACACACACACACACACTCAGACACATGGGTTAAGCATGCACAAAATGAACCTGTTTGCACCCAGATCCTCTCCAGGCATTGACACTCGCGGGTGTTCATGTTTGCATAGACACACAGCTTCCCGCTTCCAGAGTCCAAGTCCCGACTCTCTAGGATACTTTGGGGGCTGCCACGTATCTCCCAACGTGAATGTGGGCAGACGGATTACCCAAAGAGCCTACCCTGAAATTGCAGGTCTCTGAAGGGATCCCAGGATATTCGACTGAAAATGCATGGACAGTGCCTTTTGGGGTCCCACAGAAGTGACCCCAGTCCCCAGATTCTCCGAGTGAGCCGTTTGAGGGACGCGCTTGGAGACCTCGTCTCCAACCCACAGACCCGAGAGAAATGTGACAGGAGGGCTTGCAGACCGGGATTCCCCGCAAGGTCCTGCATCCCGCGCGAAGGTCGGGTTCGTGCAGGCGACTCTCCTTCTGGGAGGAAGGGGAACCCGCACTGGCATGCAGGCACTCGCAGGGCTACTCCGGAAGTATCCCCGCGCGTCCCCGCCACCGCATCAAGCATCAGCCAGCTCCAGGTCTCGCTGCGGCCCACTCTCCGCCTCTTCCCTCCACCTCCTGACCCCCGCCCACACGTAGGGGATGGGAGTAGGTCCCGAGAACGTCTGCAGCTTCTGATTGGCTGCGCATCCCTCAACCACTGTGCTAGAGGCTGGGGTGTAGTGTTACCATAGTAACCGCTGAGGTTCGCCCAGATCCCGTCTCTCCAAGGCCTTGCAGAGCTTAGCAACCACACAGGGCAGGTGGGCGGGTGCGGGCAGCGCTCGTCGCCCCCAGTGCGGTCGTCCGCCCCCATGTCTCCGCCAGAGGTAGTAGCTGAGTCATTCATTGAGGCGACGCGGGCGCGCCTACTCGCGGTCCCTGACAGACACCAAGGGCTCGGGCGCCCCCCAGAGGCTCCCTTTCTTCTTCAGGCGACTTCATGGCTTCTGAGCCAGGAGGCGGCTCCTGGTTCCCGCAGATCCTCATTCCCACAGCGTCTTGAGCCCGCCCTCGCCCTGCTTCTACTTGGTGTTATGGAGCAATCTTATCCCAGTCCTCTCTTCCGTCTCCCCACGGTGTCTTCACTAGGGAAGTAGTGAGGTTCAAAGAATAAAAATGGTAGGCTCCTGAGCCGAGACTCCTATGGCAGGGGGACATGCTGTGCACTGAGAAATGCTGGAAGGAGATAGAAAGGCTCCTCAGTATTGCAATTAGACCTGGGCTTTGAAGGATGAATAGTTCTTCCCCCAGGCAGAAAAGCATTCCGGGAGAAGAGAACCTCTGAGACAAAACCGGGAGGAAAAAGAAAGAGGACCTCTAGGTGGCCAGATCCCAAAGAGTGTGGAGGACCTCTCTGAACCAATTTCTGCTGTAATCTTTTAATCTCTTGATTGGGCCAGATCCTTGCCCCACAAGGAGCCCCTCAGCCCTGTGCCTCTTTTGTGCAGTGGCATCTGTCCGCTGTGGACCCACCCCAGTGTCCGCTCCACCCACTGTCCTTTTTTTCCCTCCAACATTTCCTAGATCCTGGTTTTCCAAGTTAACTCACCTCCCCAGCCTCTACTCTCTGTCCTTACATCTGTATGAGAGTCTCATTAGATCTTCCCCGAGCCTAGCTGCTCTGTTGTGGAAGTCACTCTTATTCAATCTTTGACCTTTCCCTTCCTCCCTAGTTTCACCTGTTCTGGCCTGGCGTTGCTCGCTCTGTACCCAGTCCAGTTCCTCTCTCTGGATGCACTGCCCCTACCCCATTGAGAGCCCTTCTCAAATTGATGGAGCTAAGCTGGGCCAGGATCATTAATTTCCCTGCTTCTGTCCAGAGGAACTCTGCCCCACATAGCATGGGCCCTTGCTGCCATTTCTGAACCCCAGTAACTCTAACTCCTCCAGGAAGTGGTCTCTGCCCTGCCTCCCACTGGAGACCCCTCTCTGCCAAGCCGCTGAGCTCTTGGTCTCTTTCACTCATTATCAATCACCCTCATATATGCTCTGCCAATACCCATCATTCCACAAATGGGTCCGCTGGGTGCCAAGGTCTGAAACTGACTCTACTGACCTTGTCCTTCTACTTGCTGAGGCTCCCTCCCCCCTTCTCCTGCTACCTTTTCTCAAACTCCTCCACAAAGGACCCTCTTGCTCATTTCTGGGGAGTCCAAGCCACGCTCCTTAATTTTTTTGCCTTCTCTTAAATCTCCAGCTCCCTCCTGGTACCTGGACCTCATTCCTTCCTTCCAGGCCCAGCCTCCTACCCAAGCTTTTCAAGACCCGTAGGCTCCTTCACACTTCTTCCCCAATCCACACCACAGGTCTAGATGCTGCCCTAGGCCCCTTCTAGGGTCCAGTTTCCTCTCCTGCCCACCCCCCCCGCCCAGGATGACGACACTGCAGTGACCATTGATTGGGGTATAACACTGGCCCTGGGGTATCTTGCGACGTCACAAACCGTCTGGTTCAGGCACTGAAGAATGGGAGTGGGGACTACTGGATGAGGACCTTGGAAGACCGGGCTGGGATGGGGTTGCGCCCCCATGTGTCCCAGGAAGAATAAAAATGTAAGGGACCCGTCCGCCCTTCTGGCACTATCATCCGCGGCCCCCAACCCGCAGTTCCGGAAAGTTAACCCTTTATGGACCAGTACTGGGGGCGCGGGCTGTTCCTGCTTACGTGCGTCCTCCTCTCCCTCCCAGCTCCTCTTCGCCTCGGTCCCCCCCCCCCTCGCCACTATAAATAGCCCCTCTTCCCGTTTCCTAAATTCCCTGCTGACGTCTGCAGCGCGTCAGTGTGTAGGAGCCGCGGCCGCATGAATGAGCCGCCGCACGAGTACTACGCTCGACTATAAAAGCCGCCGCGCCAGCGGGGCTGCAGGAGGCGAGCTGGCGCGGGCGCGACGCAGCCAGGCAGGTAAGCGGGACTGACCGACCGACGGGCAACAGATGGACCGATGCACAGACACGGACGAGAGGGCAAGGAGAAGACCGGCGGGAGGCAGGTTGTAGGGCCCCTACTGGGGTGGGGTTGGGGACAGGGTAGGGGACGAGGGTTTCCTCGCAGCTGGTGGAGCCAGGGCCGGAGGCATACACAGAACCCCGTGCAGCACCTGCCCATGCCCAGATGGAGACGCAGCCCCTTCGGAGGAGCATCAAACAGAAGACAGACCCTTGGAGTCCCCGCGGCTTTTCCTGGGGCTCCTGCGCCATCCTCCCAAGAAAGTGGGGCGAAGATGCTGACGACTCAGGAAACGCACCCCCTCCTCCCCCTCCCTTCAGCGCGGTGACTCAGCCTCGCTGCCCACGGCCGGCTGAACAGGGCGTCGGCAAGGGACAGACGCCCACCTTCCCGCCACCCCGGATTCACCCGGACCACCCCCTCCCCGTCCAGTTCCGTCGGGCTGGTTCCTCTGAGCCCCCGACTTTCCGCTTCTGCCTGAGGAGCTGTCCTCTCAGGACCAGGCAGGGGCGGGGCCTGAGCCTCGGCAGGACTGCCCCGCCCCACCGCCACCGACACCCCCACCGCCACCGGAAGTGCCTCTCCGCAGGGACATCTTTGACGTCACAGGGCTTTGACGTCAAGTGCCGCGTGCTGGTCCGCGAGCGCTGGGGCAGAGAAAGGCGGGAGACGCGGGGGAGGAAGAGCAGCAGCGCCCCCAGCTGCGAGCGACGGAGGCACTGCCGCCCGGGCAGTGTGCCGGCACCTTGGCTCTAGACTGCTTACTGCCCGGGCCGCCCTCAGTAACAGTCTCCAGTCACGGCCACCGACGCCTGGCCTCGCCCCAGGACCGCGGACCTGGCCACCTGCCGCGCCCCTGGCCCTTCTGTCCCCAAGAGTCCCTCATTCCCAGGCTCGCCGCCCGCGCCGCCGCTGTCCGCGGTGCTGATCCAAGGCAGACGCTGCCATCGGGCCATCCCGTCCCTGTTCCCCAGGGGCTGCGAGGGGCGACCGGCCCACATGGACACCGCACAGCCCAGAAGCAGTCCAGCGCCTGGTCCCCACCGTGCGCACCGCCCCCAACACCCCCCCTCCCCTGCCGTCTTGACGTCGTTAGCCTAACTGGAGCTGCGGCGGTGCCGTCAGCAATGCGCGTCCAGCCCCCGCGTCTCCAGGGCAACCGTGGCTTTCGATTGTTACTGTGGGAACCGGAGGTAACAGTCTACAGCCATGGTCGCCCCGCAGCACGCCCACGCGCCGCTCTACGCCTCGCACTGCCAGCGGGGGATGGGGGAGACCACGAGCAGGAGGAAGTGGGGGCAGCGAGTCAAGATTCGGTGTGTCTGTGCAGATGAGGGGCGGGAGGTTCTGCGCAGGCAGTCGGGCCTACTCCCGCGTCTGACTGCCGCGTTCCACCGAGGCAGAAGAGGATGCACAGTGTGCGGAGTATGTCTGACCGTCGGCCTCACTGGTCCTATTCTCCTAGCCGAGGTACTGCAGCCAGGGGATAGTGAGAGAAGGGGTAATTATGAGATTTGGGTTCTTTTTATTTCGTCAGTAGGAGGGAGGCTGCTGGGACTTGGAGGCAAGACAAAATGATGTTGGCCTCTTGGAGACTGAAGGTTGTAGACAACCTCATTCTTCCAGAACCCTTAGCTGAGTAGGCAGAGGGCAAGAGTAATCCTTGAACTCATTTTCTGATGGAGTCGCAGCCTTCCCTCACTCCTGTACCCACTCTTTCCTTCCTCTGAGCCACGTAGGGTAAGAAAGCTTCCCAGCCCTCAGGAAGGCAGTGGCTTGTAAAGTTAACCCGGTCTCCAAAGTGTTGGGTGAATGCGTCAGCAATCTATCTCTAAATGCTGGATTCCAATTTGAGACAGGAAGGTGAGGCTCATACAGACATGTAGCCCAACAGTGTCTCAAATTATCCCTGTAAGAAGGGGGGTGAATCAGAGGGGCTAAAGTCCTTTAGTGCCAGTAATGTGTGAACAATGACCTATTCAAAACATTGTGTATGTCACCTGCCACCACCATCACCACCCACTTCAGGAGCTGACTGTTGGATTATTAGGTGCAGGACTTCTCTAGGGACAGTATTGGGAATGATAAATGCAACACAGCCCTGCCAACCAATAATCCAATTTTTCTGTACTTTTCCATCCCCCTCCTTTTCTAAACTAAGACAATTGGTGCTGATTTCCAGCTAATCAGCATCCACATGCTGCCTTCCTCCCACCCAAGGACCCTGAGGTATTAGATTAAAATGCACTTGATTCTGGAATCCAGTGGACATCTGTAGGCAGACTGTAGTGTGTGCAAATGGAAGTAGTGCACTGGGAAAGCAGGAGGTCCAGTCTGGCTTCACCAACTGGTTATTATTTTAATCTCTCCTGAGATGATAATCCTTCCTTTTGGCCAGGTCTGCTGTGAGAATCAAACAGAATCATGTAAGTAAAAACCTTTAAAAACTGCAGGATATTTTGCTTTTAAATACTATTCTTTTAGGCTACTATGTCTTTGTGGGAGGGATGTTGGGGAGACCCCAGTTCTGGTCACTTAGGCAGAATAAACAGGAGAGGGGGCACCTCTGGTACTAAGGCTATTAAGAGGTTCTTTGCTAAGGAACTCTCTCTCTCAAGAGCTTTATGAATCTAAGCTGGAGTGAGAGGTAGAAAAAAAGCAATGCAGGTATATTTTGAAGAAACCAAGTCTTTTGCAGTTGGAACCCATCTGGCAAAGGTGGTCAGAAGGGTAAAAAACCAGAGGATTGACTGTACAACGTTGAGTTTTTTAGTATCTTGAAAATCATTTAATATACCCCACCCCCAAACTATTTTAATGATTAGGGAGGAGGCCCAGACAAGTAGCCCAACAGTAGTGAGTGATGGTCTCTGCTCAACTACGGTGCAGCAGAGGAAACAATGACTAGTAAAGGTCAAGAATGTGGATTCTTGGATCTGAACCAACTTTGGGTAAGTTGCTTAGCCTCTCTGTGCTTGTTTCCTCAGTTGTAAAGTTAGATTAACAGAATCTACATCATGAAGTTGAGATTAAATTAGGCAACTGAAGCTTTTGCTTATCAAAATGTCTGCCATAGTTAGTACTCAATATATGGTGTTCCTCTTTCTAGTATCTGGACCTCGTTTTCCTTAGTTATAAACTGAAAATATTAGATCAGATTCTTGAAAGCTTGCTCCCCTTCCCTAATGGAGTGCATGAAAATCACATGGAGCTTTTTTCAAATAATACTGACATAATCTTTCTTAGCAATGGTTTTCAAATATTATGTTGCATGGGAATGACCAGGGATAGCTTGTCAAAATGCAGATTCTTGGGTACTAGTGACTGACTCAGTGGGGCTGGAGTCGGCTCCGGGAATCCAAGTTGTAATAGGATGCTGTTGCAAATGGTCCATAGAGTCTGTGTGTATGTGCATGTATAAGATTCTCTATTCCTGGAGGGCATAATACCAGATGACATATCTCACTTGTTGGGAACCAGTGGACCACATACCTCTTTCTGGCTTGGACATTTTGATTCTCGGGGGTAATTCTCCTCACCCTAAGCTCCACCTAATACTGCTCTGCTCCACCCTCATCCAACTTTGAGTCCTGGTTTAAAATTTATTCCCCTATATACCTTCCCCTCTCTCCAATAATCCCAAGTAGCAGCAGCTGTGGTATACAAGTTATCATTTCACCTCCTGGACCTTGCTAAAGGCAGCAGCCTATGATTGCCATGAGAGCACGAGTCCTGAACTGCAGAGCCACTGCATTCCATTCTGAACTGCTTATTTCTAGAGAAGCCAAGAACCTAAACTTTTGTGTAAAATTCCTAAAATTTTAAATACCATAAATCCAATCTTTTCTGAAATTCTACAAACCAATCAAACAGGTCTATAGAAATTATTCAGTCCATTTCAGCACCTCCTCCTATTGCCAAGGGATCTCTTTAAAACACCAAGAGCAAGGCAGAGGCAGGCTGTAACAAGGGAGGTCTTTCTCCCCACTCCCACTTTCTGCTATAAAGGTCCTAAACCCAGTAAACTAGGTCTGGCTGGCGGGGGAAGTCGGCGGGATAACACCAGCTTTTTGTCCTTTTAATCTTGAACAGCTGCTATCTATAGGGAAGAACTCAGAATTTGGGGTAATTTAAGGAATATTAGTCCGGTTGTCTCAGGATGGGCTGGAGTATTTGTGCTGCACCTCCTAATCCTAATTCCTGATCCATTACTAAAGTCCCTGAGAGCAACCATGTTTGAGAGTGATAGGATCTGTTGTTATGTGATCTCCCAGAAAAAGAACAAGCTGGTTAGCCTGCAGAGACTGAAGTCAGAGTAGTTCCGGCAGAGCACGGAGGCACTGGAAGTAGAATGGCTAAAGTGAGCAGTCTTTAGAATGCCTAGAACCAACTGCACTTCCAAACCAGAAGGGCTGCTTAGGCCTTGGCTATAATCACTAAAGTAACATCAATCTCAGAAACTTTGCAAATGGGGGCAAGTTTGGAAGTTTCTTTGGGTGCTTTCTTTGGTACTGTCTTTGTCCTTCAAGGTTTTAGCACCATCCCACCCTTTATTGTTCAGAGGGGATAAGGCAGTTTTGGAGGAGAAAGCAAAGAACATGAGAAGCCAGGGTTTGACATAAGGCCAGCACACAACTCTCCAGGATCACAATGGAGGAAGCCTCAACTCAAGTGTGGCCTACACAGTCTTGCCAGATGATCTCCTCCCAGAACTTCTCGGATATAAATTCTGCCCGGTCCAGCCACCAAGGTCTCCTTTATTTCTGCTTGGGGCTTAAGACTTCCACCAAAAATGTGTAAGCATATATGTACACATGCATCAACTTCTCTTGGGGGCTTATAAATGGAACATCTCCCTGCCTCATGCTGCCCTGGAGCCTGTGTCGAGAGCAGACTTCTGGTATAAAGTTTTTTTTTTCTGTATGAATAAAAAGATGCTCAAAATCCAAATCACTAATTTATTGTGTGGCAGTCACAGTGGTGCCAGCACCTACTTTTCCCATGTCACCCTCCACACACCCAGGGCTCCACTGGCCTTTTTCATGTTTGAGTATAGATGCCAAGATCAAAGTCCATTAAGGCCTCTTGTTTTCCATTTTCTTGAGTGCAGAGCTAGGCTTATATAATTTGAGTTTTAAGAATTGTTATTTGTCTAATTGGTGATGTTGAGGAGCCCTAATAGCAAAAGAGGTCCAAGGGTAGGGAAAAGGGGAGGGCAACGATCATAGAGGCTGACCCAGTCATGTGTCCTCACTAGAGTGAGTAGGGGATGTTGGAGCAGGGGCATTGTCGATCTTTTACTCTACAAACTGGTCCAAGAACTTGAGGTAGGCCTGACGCTGGGGTGCAGCTGCTGGAATGAAGTGGCCACCGGAGTGGGTGAGAGTGATGGCTCCAGTGAATCGGCTAGCCAGTTGCACACTTTCCTGAGAGGGGATGACACGGTCAGTGTCCCCAAAAACATGGAGTGAAGGTAGTGAAAAGGGGCCCTGCAAGATGGATTCCCGAAGACCAAGGCCTCGAGGACAGAAACCAGATATCAGGATGATAAACCTTGGCAAGGGAAAGCGGGGGTCACCGGCTTGGCCAAGGGCACACACAAGGGCTGCTAGCGCGGCTCCCTGGCTGAAACCAAGCAGTCCACTGAAAGGTCCCGACTCCTTCAGTGCCCGTGCCACCGTTGCCAGGGATTCCTCCAGACCCCTACACACTGTGGACTCCTTCAGTGCGGAGAAAACGTCTGCCTCTTGTTCTGAAAACCACCAGCCTCGAAGCTGCTCCTCTGGAGGGAAGAGCCCTACAGCGATATGGAGGAAAGAATGAGGTTAGGGCATGGGGGAATCCAAGGAAAAAGTAATGGGAAAGGGAGAGGAAGGTTTGGGAATGATAGGGAGAGACGGCTGAGGGGTGATAAGACGGTCTGCGGTAAATGAGGTGGGGAATAGAGTGGCATGGAGAGAGAGGAAAGATAGATCAAAGTGGAAGCCTGGGAGGCTGCGATGGAAAAAATGAAGAGTATAGGCAAATGAAGTGGGAGGCATGAGGGACGATACAAGGTTTGGGGGATGCTGACGGGTGTTATGAGCACGAGAAAATAGAAACGTGGAGCGCATTTCCGGGTAGAGCTCGTCTCACCAGACTCCGGCCCGATACCCTCCGCGCCCGCTTTGTCCACGACCGGGTGCGGGCCGCTGAGGCACACAAGCTCGGCGCGACCCCGCAGAGCCTTCCTCAGCGCTCCTGTCTTCTCGCGGAAGGCCCGCTCGCTCTGCCGGAAGCCCGCCAAGCACAACACCCGAAGAGGATGCTTCGCCGCCATTCCGCAGGGTAGCGCGACTTACGCACCGGAAATGGCCCTTCCCCGAGTGGAAGTTGGATTACGTGAGGGGCGGAACCAAATGCCGGCACCACCCTGAAGGCGGGCCTCGGAGAAAGCGAGCGTGCCCATGACAACGCGGAGGGGTGAAGTGCGGCCAGAGGTGGACGTATACCTGAAACCCGGGAGCGTCTCATGAAGCGAGGGGCGCCGCCTTCTCGTTTCTACAGCTGCATCCCTCGCAAGTCGCGGCTGGAGAGGGGCACGTAGACCCCTCCTGCACCTGAAGTCGCACATTTTGGTCAGGGTCCCTCTTCTACGTCCTCCACCCCTTTTCCATGTTTTTCCCATTTCGGCCGCAAGGCGGCGGCCTCGGCTAGCGTCGCTAGGGAGCGAAAAGTGCCAAGGCCGCGCCCAGGAGCAGTCACTCCCGTCTTCTTGCAGTCCCTGCCTACCTTCCCTGGCGCAGGCCGGCCTAGGGCGGGCCGGTCCCGTCGGTGGTTCACTGTCCATGGCCCCAAGGAGCTTCCGGCGTAAAAGTCCATGGGGTAGGGCTGTTGCCAGGAAATGTCCCTCAGGGCCACTGCTGCCTAGGGGAGGAAAACCGGTCAATAACATTTGTCAAAATTTTTCTGCGCAGGATTATTTAACCCAGTCCTCACAATGGCCTACGAAGGTTTTATTATCCCTACACCACAGGAAATGTGAGGTTCAGAGAGGTTAAGAGACTTGCACAAGGTCACCCAGCAATGAAGTGGCTCAGCTGTAACTAAGTGTTGCCCACCCATCCCTAAACCCCTTCAGATTCTTCCTTTAAGAGAATCAGGTGCAAAGCCTACTCTCTCCCAGGGATTTTCACATCTTGGTGTTACCTCATAGGGTGTCAGCAGCGGCTTGGGGAAGGCTGTGCCCCAGTCAATGGAAAGGCGTGGACATGCCACTTGCACCCACCTGAGAAGAGAAATCAAGTCAGACCCAAGGAAAGGTCCTTCCCCCCCTCCTGGACAGCATGCTGAACAACATGACTATGTCCCCAATGAATGCTTACTATTAATTTTAAAGACTGTAACCTACTACTATTTAGAATAACACTGTAGTGTTGCTTATCTTCTCCCGTTTCCTCCACTGACTACAAGCTTTCTGAGGGTAGGACCTGGGCAGCTCATTTGTGATGGTATAACAGAGTCAAATTAAGGGTTTGGTACAGTGCAGATGCCAACCGCCCCTCAAACTCATCTCACACAGAACTACGAATGATGTTGCAGTTGCCTGTGAATCCCCAACGAAGACAAAGTAGGTATGACCCATAGCCAAGGGTAGCCCCTGCTGGATGAGTGCTCTGTAAAATGTTAAAATTTCATGATCATGGAAGCAATCCTCATTTATTCCAGCCTTCAGTATGTGCTGGGCAGGAATTAGAATCTTAGCCTCTTTAGCTAGAGTCATAGGTAGACAGGCAAGGGAAAACGTACACATCCACCTGAGGAAGTAGGCTGAGCTTGCTGGGGAAGACCTCAGAGAGCAGCAGCCTCACAAAGGGAAGTCTCAGGGCTTGCAGCCGAGATTCCAGGTGCTGTTGGTAGAAGGAGACAGAGCTGGGTTCACCATGATCAAGTAGCCACAGCCAAATCTCTTAGCCTACTTATTTCCCAGTCAGTCCCCTCCTCCAGAGGCCATCCTGAGCCCTGACCTCCAGAATCTTGGGGCAGCCCTGACGGCCCAAAGTGCCCAGGATAAGGCCCCAGGATTTAGCCGAGCGGGCAGTGGTTATGGCTTCTTGGCGGTTGACCTGCATGCGCTGGTGGTCATAATGCTCTCTGGACAGGACTTTGCTGTATGGATCATATCTGGAAAAGAAGAAGCTATCGGGGTCACCATAACAGCCACTCATGGGACTTGCACTGTATACAAGACTCCCTGACTCAGCCCCTTGGTCTCCCGAACCCGCAGACTCCATGCGGGTAATTAGGAACAGAGGCAAGAACAGAGATTGTCATTGGGAAGATCAGTCTCACAGGTGGAGCAGGCAAGAGTAAGAGAGGATTTTAGGATCTTGGTGTGAATTCCAGGGGATGGGTGGGTACTGTACAGCAGCAGCCTTGGGTTTGATAGCCAGATTCAGGACCCAAGTGCCTCAGATCTTTAAGGATGGGGTCTGTTAAAGGAATGAGAAGGTTCTGGCCAATTGAGAGCCTCAGTGGCAGAGAATTCCACCCCCCCTCCCAGTTGGTCAGCCCAGCTCAGCCCATACCGGTAAGCAGGGACACTGGGGTTGGCAATCATGACAGATTCCAGATGGAAGCGGCCATCTCCAAGATATCTGTAGTGGAGTAGAAAGGGGTGTTAAGTGTGGGATGGGGCGGAAGCAGGTACTGGCTTGGGGATACAAAGGACTGAGTTCTTAGCTGACTGTGCTACAACTGTGTGTATGAACTAGGACAGGTCATTTCACCTCCCAAGGCCTTGGTTTTCTCCCATGTAGAATAAGGAGTTTGAATTGATGACCATATAAAGTCCCTTTAGTTATATAATGTAGAATCTAAAAACACCCCCACCCCCAGCCTTCTGGGGGAAGAATAAAGGGGCAGCCGAGGCAAGGTAAGGCTGCTCAGGGCTCTAGAGATCCTAACTTGGAGGTGGGGGACAGAATCTCCCTTACCAAGTTCAATACAGACATGGGAAGTAGTGTTCAGGATGTCATTTATGTTGTAAATGAGATTTAAGGGTATACACTGGCTATTCTCTATACAAACTAGCTCTTCGGTCCAGTTGCTGAGTTGTAACAATAGCTACTGTTTATGGGACTTGTGCCTTCTGTGCACTGGACCTGGACCAAGCACCTGGCATGTATGCCTTCACTCAGTCTTACCAAATAATCCTCCAAGCTATAGTGTCTCATTTTAAAAGATACCACTGAGGTTCAGGGATATTACGAAACTTTCCCAAGACCACAGCTATTAAGCAGTATATCTGGGACTGGACACTAAGCTTGATCACCAGGCTGTACCCGGCATGTCCTAGAAGATGCTACCTATAACAGTACCTTCCCAGGCCATGGAGAGGCCAGAGCATAGAAAATAATCTGCCACGGCAGTGTCTTCTCTGGGAGACCACACTGAATTTTGACAAATGGCCAACACTCAGGGTATTCCTCCCTCCCACACACACCTTAGAGCCTTCAAGGGTAAGTATCTATGAGTTCAAGTTAAGCAGGCACAGGTACTGGGAATGTCCCTCAGGGAGCAGGGCTTCCAGGTATGGGCTAGGGAAGGCCCTGATATGGGCTCATCTATGGGCAGGGGTGTCTGTGTAGGTGTAGCAAGGTATGTAGAACCAGCAGCTGCAGCCCCAGAGGTGGGGCTGAGTCAGGGGACTGCCGCTCCTTCATTCCCTGTCATTAGCTGAGAATGGGGCTCCCCTCCTCAGCCTCAGCCGGGAGCTGTCGGCTCTGAGGCTGGCTGCATTCACACAACATTAAGCATTTCCATTACCTAAAATAATTAGGCAGCAGGAGACACGCTGCTCCTGCTTGTTAGCTGTCCGGATGCTAAATTAATGGGGCTACAGCCTGGGTGTACCCATCCATCTTCTCCAATTATATTCCCACCATTTCTAGCCCACCTGCATGCCCCATCAGGCCTTCTGATTCCTGTCCCACCTGGGGCATAGCCTTCTGGATAGTAGACAGAGCACTGGAGAGGGAGACAGAAAAACTGAAACCCTGTTTGGTCCCCATCTTGCAGAGTGACCTTGAGCAAATGGTTAAGGAGCTTTAGACTCCTAGGGTATATTTCTTACATCTCTATGACTGTCCCTCCTCCCATTTAACTTACACAACAGCCTCCACCTCTTTGGATAGGTAAGGAGATGTGCAGCCCAGAATCTCCCCAGGGGATAGGGGTTTGCACTGTGGGACACTCACACGATACTCAGCTTTCAGCTCCTGGGCAGCTGCCTATAGGGATAACAAGAGAAAGGAAACAAGAGGATGGAGAGGGGGAGCCAGAGCCAGAGGACCAGCCTGCAGCACCTGGCAGCAGGATCCAGGTATAGCCTGAAGACTGGCTGCTGTCTATTCACTCACCTGCAAGGTTGACACAAACTGAATGGTGCTGACCAGGGCAAGGGCACTGGCTGGGGGAAAGGTGAGGCGAATAGAGTCCAGTAGGTGGGTTGTGTCTATCCGGATATCCACAAAGACATACAGCACCCGGAAGTCTTGGGCCAAGGTGTCCATGGGAACTAGGAGGAGGGAAGGGTTCAGGCTTTGTTTTGGAAGGCAAGAGGGGCAGAGAGCCTGGCCTGGGCCAAGGTCTCTGAGCAGCCAGGGCCAATGGCTTCAGACTACAAATAGAAGGGGGGTGGGGGTGGGTCACAGGTCCTTCAGAAGCTCCCTATCTGTCACTCAGCTGGGCCCAGCCTACTCTACTACCAACAGCCTTTAAAACACCCTCATCTGGGACACCAGCATAGTTTCTAAGGCAACCAAATCCAAAGGAAAGATCCACCTGCAGAGCAGGAAGGCTGAGGCCATCCCAGAAACCAGGAGGGACCTCATGCCTGTGAGCAGGACAAGAAGGCACTGTGAAGGAGATCAACATACAGTCCTGCCTCCCTGGCCTACCATACCCAGGCAGCTGTGGCCATAGTGCACCAGGAAGTCAGCTCCCAGGGCCCTTGCAGTAAAGTCATCCACACAGCAAGCCCCGTAGGTTACATCACCCATCACCATCACTTCAGCCTCTGTGAACCTGTGGGGATGGGAAACAATATGATGGTAAAACAAGGAATGATGTGGGAGAGAGACCTAACACTGTGGAGGTATCTCAGGGCCCAGTTCCTCTCTCCCTATCTCTTCCAATCCCTTGGGTAGGCAGCTGCCATTTCTGCCAACAAAGAGTAGGAGGGGCCCAGCTGCCACCTCCCCCAGTCCTGGCAGCAGGTCCTGGAACTGTAGCTGTATGAGAATGGTCTCTGTAGCACTCTGATTCCTCTGTCCAGGCTCAGACTGCAAGAGGTACCCCCAACTCTCAAACTGGAGTACACAGGATAAAACACAGACCTTTGATGCTCTAACTCATCCCACCCAGAGTGCTGAAGCAGTGAGCATGTACAAAGAGCATGTACATGTGCAAAGGCACCTGCGCCCATGCTCTGGTACCATGAGGTGCGTGGGCATGCACGTGTGGGTACATATAGCCTCCCTGACTCCCAGACGCCCTGCTACTTCCTCACCCTTAGTCAGGGCCTTTTGTGCTCAGGATTGGGGGACCCATGCACAGCTCTACACAGCACATGGCACCTCCCACGCACCTCATGCGTCAGGAAGAGTGGGCTCTGGCCAGCACAATGCCATGGGATCTGTTGCCAGGCCTGAATCATTGTGGAACGGGGGTGGGTGGGGAAGACCCTGCACTCCCTAAACTTACTACAGGAACAGAGCCGGAGGACCAGCTCTTCCCTGGGAGACCCACCCTTGGGGTATGTATCCTGGCTCAGTTACTGGGGTCTCCCCATTCTTTTCCTGGAGGTGTGGTGGGGAAAGCTAAGCTGCTGCCAGTCAGCCCCTATCTCCAACCCCCTTCCCCAAATCAGGCTGTGCACAGAAGCAGATTATTCAACTCCTTAGAATGCAGCCCAGGCATCTGAGTCAGCCTGAGCACTTAATTTTTTATAGATTAAAATGTATGCAAATTGGCCCAAGCCTCAGAGAGCATCCCCAAGGGTCAAGAGGGTGGGAGCAGGGAAGTGAGTCTGGTGGATAAGGAGCAGGGTGGGGGGAGGGCAGAAGCAAGGAAGTGGGAAGTTCCCATCACACGATGACCTCCCTTTTTTCCATTCCCTCTCCCTGTTCCTGTGCCTGTTCCAGATGGTTGAGCACTCAACCCCCCTCTCAAAGATGGCACATTGTATTGAAGAAACTTAGACAGAGGAGGCATAGGAACTGAATACTGTCTCCTAGGCACTTCTCTCCCTGCCAAGCCCCTCCTTGTCCTACTCCCCCAGATGAGCCAGAGAAAATGGTTCCCCCTAGCCGGACCCCACACTGATTACTCCACCGATTATAGGGTCAGCTCTGAGGACTCATAGGTTCCTCCTCAGACCCCACCACCTCCTCTGTCTAAATTTTGGGTTTTCTCCTTTGTGTGTGTATGGTTGTGGGAGGGGACAGGGTAAGGCAGAGGTCCAAATGGACAAAATGACGCCAACGGGCAGAGGTATAATGGGCAAGGGGAAGGTCTTGACCCATCTCCCTTTCCAGTGCCCCAAGCCTCACCTTTCCAAGATATCCACAATGGTGCAGGCAAAGAGGAGGAGGCCTTCAGGCATTTGCAAGGCCACTGCAAGACAGAGCAAAGACATAAGAACAGAGGGCTGAGGCCAGTCTGGAATGGGGACACTGCCACTAACTGGGCCAGGTAACCTCTCCATCCCCACTTAGCTGAAATCTTGGGGGCTCACCCTTCTTGGCCTGGGCCTGCTGGATCCTCCAGATGGTCTTGGGGATCTCAAAGTTATAGTTGGAAGGCAGGACTTGAATGGCTGCCTGCAGCTGGGTGTTGTTTAGGATCTCAGGGGGGATCTGATTGGCCAAGCGGCCCCGAGGGGCTCGACCTAGGATGAATAGAAGGCCTGAGTCAGTACCTGGCTAAAACCACAGCCAGACCCAGCTGTTAACTCCACCCAAGTTTCAGACCCATATCCCGGATCCCAGCCTTCTTCCCCAACTGAGTTCATCCTGAAGCTGGAAAGATAACTCATTAAGCCAGGAGAAAATCTGCATAATTAATTTCCATGTTGTGAGAATACTGGGAATCAAAGATTTGAAAGACCACAAATGGGGACTCATTCACCCCCTTATCTCAGGAGAGCAGAGGTGACATCAGGGGACTGAACTGAAAGGTAAACAGGAAAAAAGTCCAGATAACTGCTCCTTGATAGAGAACGATCCTGAGAAAAACCCAGTAGCCAAGCCAGCCCAAGCATTCTGGGAAAATGTCCCTCTTCTCCCCCACATAAGAACACCTTGAAGTTCTGAGGTCCTAGATAAGACATCTATATGCAAACTGTTGTAAGTACTAATTTAATAGACTGTCTTCCATACTTGAGTCCCACTGATTATGTCTACACTGGTTAATTCCTGCATTCTTCCCTTTCCTCATTTAAAAGGGAAATAAACATACATCTAACTGACTTAACGAGTTCCCTAGTCCCACTGTTCCCTCAGGAAGAGTGGACAGAACACACTCTAGTCAGGACTGTGGGCAAACAGGTAAGGACAGAAGTGACCTTGCCCTTTAAGGGCTAGTAGTCTAGTGGGGGCAAATACAAATAATTACAATCCCTGATTAAAGGATAAAACATTGTAGTCCTTTAGCAAAGCTGCAGCCCTCTGTCTGCATCCTGTTTGCCACAATTCAGTTTAGCTCAACCCCCAGATATTTCTTTAGGAGCCAGACAATTTGAGAATGTGACAGGGCAAGAAATTAATTTATTCAACGAATATTTACTGAACCTGTACTATGTGCCAGAACTTATGCTAAGACTCCTTACTACATAGGCAGGACCTGAGAGGGGGTAGGTGGGTGGGTGGTAGTGGTGGTGATGGTGCAGTGGATAACTAGCATGGCAAGCTGGGACCCTGAGAATGGATTTGAATGCTCTGGTTTTGTTCAGTTGTTTCAAAGGCCTTGGAACAACCAGCCCACTGTCCCTGACCCCCTCCCCGCCCCCAAAGAAGCTCGCCTCTAACAGGTACAAGTTAGTGTGTAGGAGCGGCTAGTCTTAGAATCTCAATTTGTCCCAAGGGCCAGTAGGAGCCTCCTCCTTTATCACGTGGCTGTAATCTTCTGTTTCCGACACTATTCCAAAAAAAGCTGCGAGATCCCTGAAGGCTTGTCTGTAGTCCAGTCCCTGAACCTTGCAGAAGCCTGGTATTCAAAAGGCATTCAGTAAGTGCTGGCCGGGTCAATAAAACCACGTGCCTCTTTCCTGAAAGCATTTCTTGAGGGCCCATTTGTGGAATGACCTCTGCAACGCGCCAGGACCCTTCCCTCCCGGTCAGGTCCACCTTTTTCGTGGTCTTCAGGCGTCTGTCTGCCGGCCAAGGCAGGGGGCAGCGTTTCCGGCTTAAAGACTACAAGCTCCTTAGGGCTGCTCACGATCGCGCCCTAGGGCTACAAAAGACAGACCGGTACCCCTGGGCTCCGGTGACAGACGCCCAGAGAGACAGGCAGCGAGACCTTCCAAGTCTGGCGGAGAAAGGGGGCTGGTCCTGTCACTGACTTGGGGGTCCTACCCCGAAATGCGAGATCGCACCGTTGTAGAACCCACCTCTGCCAGGGCCGTTCCGGCCGCCTTGCTCTGCCACCTCGGATGCAACGAGCGCCGCCATCACGGCTCTGCCCACGTGGCGACCAAAAAGACAGTGCTAGAAGAACCCGGAGAGCACAGACATTGCGATCAATCGCTGATCAGCCAGAGAGGGGCGGGGATTTGCTGGGCGGAGACCGTAAAGGAGAAGATAGGGGCATGGCTATTGTAGGCCTTTTCCTCCTGCAAGGTCGGGACTCGCGGGAGCCCCTAGTGGTCCCCGACGATTGCACTCTCCCTGCGACCGTGTTCCCTCTTCCTCCTCCCCGCCGGCCCGAGGCACTCCCAGACCAGAGCTCCCCTATCTACTGACTTCTGCGGACCCAGTCTTGTGAATGGGGACACCAGCAGGTTCCTTCGGCTACCTTCCCTTTCTCCCCTCCTGGTAAGCAGTAGACTCCTGTGGGTGGAGCCACATTCCTGTCCTCGGAGGACCCCACTGCCCCTAAACTACAGGACAGAACTTCTCATCCACCAGCCCAGCTTCAAATTGAGTCTTGGTGCCGTTTCTCCAGAGCGCGGGGGTGCCCTCACAACCTTTAGAACCGACTGTGTGTATGGAAGGTTCACATGTGAAAAATTGCTAGGAGAAGGCCCTGAGCTTGAGGGTGCTTTCCTGTGAGGGTGTGGCAGTCCAAGGACTCAGACTGCCTAAACCTTCTGGATCCTGGGCAACATTTTCCTACCTAGGCTGCTCCTCAGGCCAAGGATAGCCTTTCTCCTGATATGTGAACTGAGCTCCAGGGATCCCAAAGGGGAAGACAGAACAGCCAGTGAGACAACTTTGACCTTTGGAAGAGCAAAGTACCTGCAGGACTGGCTTTCAGCAAGGTTTGCCTCATAGAGCAATGGTCCAGAGGGCCATTTGGCCAGCCAGCCCTCTGGCACCATCTTCCTCTCTGTGGTGGTGATGTGAGCACAGCTGGCCCTTTAAGGCAGCTCTGTGGCCTCAGGCTCCCCTGGAGGCCCTCCCAGCTTGGAAACTCCTAATTAAGGTGCAGAAAGAAATGAAAAACAAGCAGCCAGGGACTGGCCCTGCCTGAGAGGCTGCCCAGAAAAGAGGGATGACTGATCAGGCTGGGAGTGAGCAGCAGAGGGGAGGACCAGAGGGGTCATTGCTCTGCCCCTCAGCCCCTCTTAGGACAATCACAGCTTTGGACAGGAATGTGGCCAACATGGGTCCCAGGAATACCCCTCTCACCTTGATGAGAGTCCAGCCTGGACTTTCCCATATTCCCCAGGTTCTCTGGACACCCAGGGTGCAGGATATCAATTCTAGGAATCCCCTGAGTCCAGCTCCTTTCAGAACAGTAAGGCCCAGCTTTAGCTCCAGCTGCAGCTTAAGTTCCAAGGGAGAAAAATCAGCTCCCTTACCAGGCACCTTGCCCCTTAGGATCTTTTCCTAGGTAGAGGTGGGGCCCATTGATGATGGAAGGCCCTATCCTCTTATAACATTGCCCCACAGCCTCTGTGCTGAATGAGTTGCCCTGGCCCCCATTAGGAAACCAGGTGATTTCCAGGAGAACTAGATATCAAGGAAAGATGTGAGCATGTCCCCCAAGACACTGCAGTGCAAAACATTGGGGGCTGCCATTCAACTTGATCCAAGAACACCCTCCATCTGTCTGTGGGGGTCTCCCTGCCTGAGTTACTCAGCAGTCTGAGTAATTAGTGCCTGACAAGAAGGCGGGCACAGTGCACCCCCACATTATACCACAACACCCGCCTACAGTCACCCCCAACCCTGGCTGGACTCCAAAGCAGCACCAAGATCTCCTGAGGCTTGAAATAACTCTGTTTCTCACACTAACGCCCAGCTCCAGCCGACTTTGCCTAAGATGCTGGAGTTTGTGGGGTATGGGATCATGGGGAGGCAGCTTGAGGCAGTGGCAGGAGGAGTAACACACCCTGATCTAGGCCCACATTTTGGCACTGATCTGCTGTATGATACTTGAGCAAGTCGTTCAACCTCCCTGGGCCCTTAGTCTACTTATGGAGGGCCTCTGCAAGCTCTCGGTGTCATTTAGTTCAGCTTTAGTGTCAGCCTGGCAGGGTGTGGGGTCACCCCGGCCCTGTAGCTGGTCAAGGCTAAGAGAAAGAATGCCTCACCTTCTATTCCCACCCCAAGATGGACTCATCTTCACAATATTCAGAACTAGGTTACTTTCTCACCTCCAAGCATTTGCACAGTCTCTACTGCCTGGAATGGCCTTTTCCCTTCTCAGACTGTTGTTGAACTCAGCGCTCAAGACCTAACCCAAATGGCACCTCTTCTTGTGAAGCCTTCGCTGATGGTCCTTCACCCCTGCCCCAGAGCTAGCAGACACTCCTCCCACACTTTGTATTTTCCCCTGTCACATTCTAAGACAGACTGTGGGTCTTTCTTCCCCAACTATGTCACAAGCTCCTGGAAGACCAAGCCTATAGTTAGCTCACGCTTGAGCCTCAGTACATTGAATGCTTGTGTAAGTGAATGAATGATACTGGTCTTCTTTTTGACCTTCCTATCATGCCAAGTTTTTCTCCAAGGAATCACACAACTCATCTCAAATTAGATCTCTACTTAGATGTCATCTGCTAAGACTAGCATTCCCTGACCCCTCATGTCAGCTCCAGAGCAATAAATGCCCTATTTGTTTTTCTTCAAAGCAGCCTCTTATCTATACTTTCCCTGTTTGGTCCCTATTAAACTGTGAACTCCACAAATGCAAGGATCTTGTCTTTATCATTGGCTGAATCCTCAGGAATAATAGTGTCCAACACATGATAGACTCTCAATAAATATGTCTTGCTTGAATGAGTGGCTTAAACCACTTTTTTTCCCTCCCAGGACCCCTCTTATCCCAGGCCAGTAGGGGGTGCCGGCCTCCGCCCAAGATCTTGGCTAGCCTGAACATTCTCTAAGCTCAGCCCAGTTTGTCCCCTGCGGGACCAGCTTTCTAGGTGGTGCCTCCTCCATTTTCTGCGAAGCCGCGGGCGAGGTCTGTGAAGATCGAGGGAAATCAGAAGCCCCCTTCGCGGAGAAAGTCCATCTGAGCCACACATTGGTTCTTCCCTCTCTAGGGTTTGCAATTAGGCCTTCTCGAATGCTTGCTGCAAAGTCTAAACCAGTCTGGGTTTAGACACGCCACATCTCCCTCCAAAAAGTATAGTGTCCTGGGACGCGGAATTCTAGGGGGCTGGATCCGCCGGAGCTGTCCTGGGCAGGGAGGTGCCGCCGAGCCTCCAAGGAGGAAGCAGAACAGGCCAAAGAGGAGATGGGCAGGGGTGCGGACTTGTGATGGTGGGGGCGGGGGGCTCTGGGAGGCAGTCTCGTCCCAGTTGGTCGGCGAGCGCACGCTTCCAGCCGCCTGGCTGGGTGACCTCCATCCGCGAAGGGCGACCGGGCGGGGTTTGGGCTGCGGGTGCGAGCTCCAGGAAGCCCACGGGGCGCATAAGGCTTTCGAGTGGTCGGATCACCGGCCCCAGGGCTAGGGCAGGTACTTGGACACACGCAGGTCGAAGATCATCCCAGGGGGCGGGCGCAGCGAAAACACCTTGGGAGGCGGCGCGGTGCAGCTGAGCGCCGCTGCCCTGGGAATAGGACGGCGCTCAGCACCGCGAGCTGAGAGCACTTTCATAAATTTTGTATGGGAGGCGCTCGGTGAGCGGGGGCGGGGAGCGAAGCGAGGGGGAGGGAGCGAGCGAGCGAGCGAGGGAGGGAGGAGAGGTGGGGGAAGCCGGGGGGAGGAAGGGAGGCGCCCCACTCCGCGGATCGCTCGGTCCTGCAAACGCGCGCCGGGCGCTTTTCCCGGAGCTCGGCGGTGCGTGCGAGCGCCCTTTTGCAGCAACCGAGGTGGCGGCGGCCCGAGGGGGCGGAAAGGAGGGGGCAGCGGCCAAGCGGCCAGGGGGCGGCGTCCCCTTTCAAAACCGCCTGCAAAGTGCTGTGAGCTTCAGAAGCAGGCCGTCGGCTTCGCGCTTGCCCCGGGGCTACCCAAGCGCGCGGGGCTGCCCGGCAGCGCCACGGTTGCCAGTGGGCTCCGGTGCCCTCCGCGCGGGGCTTGGACTCACCATGCCCCTGCGGAGCCGGGCCGCGGGGCACAAGCGGATCCCCGGCTTGCCCCCACCTCGACGCGCTCGAATTAGCTGCAGCCGGCGCCCAAGGATTTGAATACAGACCGCGTGAGGGAGCGCGCCTAGGCCGACCTCGGAGTGGCGGCCAACATGCTTCGCAAAGGTGAGTTGGAGCCGCAGGGGCAAGTTGTAGTTGGATGCGCACGGGGCAGAGCCGCGAGCTCGGGAGCCGCCCGAGAGCTGCCCGGCGCCAGATCTCCGGCCCGGGGAGCAGCCCCTGGAGGCTGGCGGGCTTTGCGGGGACGCACCCGCGGAGGGTTTGCTGCTGGAGCTCAGTTCTTGTCGGTGGCCGGCTGCGAGACACGGGATTTTCTCCATGGATCTAGCGCGCAGGCCGAGAGATCCGGCTTGGCGAGGTCATTTAAGAGACCACAGTGAGCTTCGCGTGATGGAGGGGGAGCCGACCTCCTGGGACCTTTGCTTTGCCATTATAAAGTTTTGCACTTGCAGCCTCCATCCCCTGAGCAGGCATACGCCGCTAGTTTCTGCTGCTTTGTAGGGGCCGGGTCCAACCCGCGCTCCAGTTACCGCATGGCCGGGACGTTGACTGCGTGCCCTAGCTTCCCAGGTGGGGCCTGGACGCAGGCACCTTCCCTGCTTTGGTCTCCAGGGACGGGCGCTGGGCATTCAGCGGCTGAAGGGAATGGCTAGCGCCTGATGTCCGGTTCCTCAAACTTTCCCTATGTCCCCAGCCGAGGGATGAGAAGGCAAAGGCCGTACCGGCATCGTTCGCTGCCGGTGCCATGCTCAACTTAAGGATATCTGGCCCTGTGACTACCTCACCACGATCCTCCGGCAGCCTAGCTCATTGCCGAGCGCTGCAAAGTTGGCGCGGGCGCTGGGGAAGTCCCGTCGCGCCCCCACGTGGCTGCCGTGCGGAGAGCAGTCCCTGGGGCCCAGGGAGGGCAGGTGACCATGCCCTGAGCCCGTGGGCCCCACTACCCGTTGACCCGGCCTTTGCGTCGGCCTCTCTTCTCTCTCATGTTCGGGCGGGCTGGGGCGCCCCGCCGGGAACTCCTTGTCCCTGGGCCAGGCCGAGCGGCCGGCGAGTCGCGGCGCCCTGCGACAGGCAGCCGGGGCCCTGCGGGAACCAGCTGAGGCGGGAGCTCAGGTAGCGGAGGGGCCTGATCCCTGCGCTCCGCGCTCCAGCCTTAATCCGCCCCTGTTTCCATGGCAACAGACCGAGGTGTCGTAAGCACAGGATTCTGACCTCACAGTAGGATCGGGAAGGAGAAAACGGGCAGGGGGAGGTGGCGGAGGAGGGGGAAGCAAAGCTCCAAGATGGGCGGAGAGGAGCAGATGTGAGATTGATGTACGAGACCCCATAAACAGTGGAGTGAAGAAACCACGCCTTCGCTGTAAAGGCTCTGTGCTGGTCCCCACCCGCTCAGGCTCACCCAGGAACCTGGGTTGCCCTGTCGTGTCAATAGTCACAAACTTGTGTGTGACTTGTGCCCTCCACGTGGGTCAGTGAAGTGCGGGGTGGGTGTGGATGTGGGGGGAAGTTGACTGCGTTTCACTGTGGTGTGGGAAAAGTCCCCCAGGAAGAAACCACTTCACTAATACACCCAGTTCCTCGTCCCTGCAGAAAGGGAGTAAAGTCCTTTAAGCGACCAGCAGTGCTGGCTAGAGCGTCTCTGCACAGAGAGGGTGCTTTTTACAGAGCTGAGCACAAGCCCAAGTTTGAGAAGCTTGGGCCTGGAGCATGCAAATTTGCCCTAGTGGGGAAGGTTTCCCAGGCAGTTTTAAAAGGCCACCATGTCTGGCTGCAGGTCTGTGATGGAGATAGTAGAGAGGAATTGACATCTCGTTTTCCTTTTGGTCTTTTGTCTTTTGGCAGTTTGCAGTTAAAAATGAGCCGTAAAGCAGCCCACACACTTGTTTATATGGTTTAGGTGCCCAGAGAGGCTTCAGCAGCTTCTAGGAGCCTTTTTCTCTCATACTTGCTAGCCAGAGGCCCAGCTTCGGGATGAGCCCAGTGCCTTCTGGGGGCCTCTCCCTGGGGGTTGCTGGCTTACCCTGCTCAAGAGGTGGCCACTGGAGGCCTGACAGTCACGTGTGTTGCCACTGGGGCTATTTTTCCCTTCCTGAAGGGCTTGGTTGGTGGGAGAGGTTCTACCAACAGAGATTTCCACTTGGATTGGCCTGAGGGAAACGAAGCAGAGAAGCCTTTTGCTGGGCGGGGCTCAGCTCCACAACCTGGAGCCTGCTGCTGGGACATTGTGTGGGCAAAAGACTTATATTTTGGTTCTTTCCTGGGCAATTTTCTCTCTTGGCCCCAGATCTCATCCCTAGGACTTGTCTGTTTTACACATACTCAGGACACTCAGATTGTCTGTGTGGAGTCTAAGCGTGTGCCCAAAGCTAAAGGTGTGCCTGAGGCTAATGTCAAGGGAGGTGGCCACTGAAGTTTCTGCTTCTCGAATTGTTCCCAAAGGCTCCAAGCAAAAATGTTATAGGATGGGTTCAGATAGTTGTTGCAGTTTCTCTGTTAGATACAGAGCCCTGCATGGGGTCCTGGCCCTGAGGGAGTTGCATATTTTAATTATGATCTGGAAAACGATTTGAAGGATAAAAAAAGAGGAACCTTCCCTGGATCCTGGGGGGAGGGGAGAAGAGAAAAAACCCTACCTTTCTGCAAAGGGTAGGGCGCATTGTCTTGACAATGAGAGCTTTGTGGCGTTAGATGGCTCTGTGGTCTGAAGCCCCAGGTAGAAGGCGAAAAGTAGGCATTGGACCTTGAGGGCCATCTCTCTAATTTCTGGTTGTCCTATTACACTGAGCAAGGTGCTATCCCTTGGCAGGCTATTTTAGAAACTGGAGGTGCTGCCTTCCATCTCTTAATGAACGACTCTACTGGCTTCAGCCCCACTTTGGTGAACCAGAACATCCCTGAGTCCTCAGTGGATCTTGCTGCTTGCTAATGGTGCTGGTAGTTGAAGGCTTCTGCAGCCACCCTGCTGGCTCTTCCGTCTCCTAGCCTACCCTGGCAGAACCAGGAATATAAAAAGCAAGCCTCTGGTCAGAGATGAGAGACAGGCAGGGCAAAAGAGGCCCCAAGCCACCTAGTACCATCCGGGAAGGAAGGGCAGTCTGCTCAGGATTTTGTTTTGCCAGAAGTGGCCTGCTTAAGGTCAGAATCTATGTTTTTTTCATTTTTAGAGCTATAAAAACAGAATGCAAATCAACAGCCTCTGGGCTAATACAGAACCTTAAAGTTTTTGTCTTGTTAAGCAAGGAAATAGAGTGCCAAATAAGCTTTGTTAAGTGGCAGTCTAATTAATAATTTAAAATCTTATATCTGTCTTTCATTAGAATTTATCTGTACATCAACCACAAAATCAGTCAAACACACTCTTTTATAAGTTAATGCCATCCCTTAATAATTCAGGAAGAGCTAGATTAAGGCCTGCAACCCAGTAAGTTGCATTTTGTCCTTTTGGTTTCCATAGCCAGAGAGACTGGCCTGGTGGCTGAATTGGGTCTCCCTCATGGAAAGAAGCGAAGGCAGAGGGAGGAAGGGACCATGAGATTGTCAGATGCTTGGTTGATCTGAATCCAGAGGTTCCTAGGTGATCAGAGAGTCTCTATGTGACCAGGTGTGAACAGGTTCCATCTCTTGGAACTATTGATGACATGACCTACTTTAACCCCAGTGGAAAGGGGAAGAGAGGAGTGTTGCATGACAGCCAAGACACTCTTTCTGCTGTAGAGAGAGTGTAGAGAGGAAATAACAAGAGCCCTACTTGAGAGGGTTGAGATACGAAGTTTCTTAGCCCAAATCCATGTGCAAAAGTGGAATTTCAGTCTTCCTACACCAATTCTGTCCCACTCAAGTCCCACTCAAGGAATGCTGCCTAGTGGAACCAATGTCACCAAAACAGCTTCTGTGGGAGCTTCTGAACTGCTGCTTTCCTCAAAGCTCCTGGTCATTATGCCAGAGTAGAAGCTAAGAGGAGGAATTTTAAGGGAGCATCGGGGCACCCCAAGAGGAAGGAGAGGCAGAATTAGTTGCTAACTAAAGCCCATGTATGCATTTTCTCACCAGTAGCCAGAATAAAGGCAAGGAAAGCAGGGCAGAAACTTGTGAGCTCAAACTACGTGGAAAATATGTTTTGGTTTGGCTCCTGTCATGCCAACACCTGAGTGTAGTTCTCAGGTCCATTTTCTACAGAGAAACTGCTCAGGACCCAAACTCCCAGCATGGGTACACTGGTCCCTCCTCTGTAAGAATGAATGAATCCCAGAATTTATGGTCTCTGTCTCAGTCCTCCAACACTGAGTCCTCTGGAGGGTTAAATGGCTCTATTTATGGAGACCAGGTAGATAGATACCCAGAGCGGACGATGGACTTGGTGCCAAGAGAAGTTCTTGGCCAAGTTTGGAAGAGGAAGTTTCATTAGGAAAAGGAAGAGGCGAGGGAAAGGGTAGGTGTTTGCCCCCGGAACTGTGGCAAAATTGACAGCAGATGGGACTGAAGAGGGAGGCTTGTAGGGTGAAATCAACTCCAAGCTTTGGAGTCAGGGGCTGAAAAAGGACAGAGCAGAAGTTCACTTGCTAGAGATGAGAAGGATGGGGCAGGCATCATAAAGGATGTCAAGAACAGATCTGTTTGGTACCATCTGCAGTGAAGTAGTGGTTAAGGTTAAAGCAGAGAGGAGATGACAGGGAGGGAACAGATGGCCAAGAAGCAAAATAGCTGGTGAAACGGGAACAGAGCCTCCAGGGACAGCAGCAGGCAGGACCTCCAAGCAGACTGCTGGAAGCAGCCCTTTCTTCTGGCCAGGGTACACTGGGTAGACGTGAGTTAGAGAGAGAAGTGGAGCAGGGACCCCAGGGTGAGGGCTCCTGGGAGCTGGCTGCAGACCCCAGAAACAGGGACCTCCTTAGATGTCATTGATTTGAGAGAGGATGCACAGCTGACTTGGTGTCCATCACCAAGCCACCTTGGGACTCACAGCATACCTGGCTGAGCCTGTTGGGAGGAGGTATGGGTGCTAGCTGGAAACGGGCAGCAGGGACTAGACTATTCCCAACCTACCTTGGATCCACTTATGCCGATCCCTGTCCACGTGCTGATAATAGCTGTTTTTAATTACTGATGGGCCGAGATAAGTCCAGCTTGTCCCTGCTATATAGAGAAACTGAGGCACAGACAAATGAAGTATCTTGCTCTGGGTCACCCAGCTAGCACATTGTTGAGTCAGAATGCAACCCCAGGTTTGTCTGCCACCACACACTCTCCCTTGCTCTCTTAACCTCTTAGCTCTACAGTCTCAAGTGCCCATCTGCCTTGATTTTTGTGACATCTGTTTTGTGGATGTTAGGCGCTGCTGAATCATTCGTATCTTCTTACAGAGTTCCCTGGTAGTTCCCATGCGTTCCCTTCCTAGTTTTCCTCCAGGAATGTCTCTGGCTGAGACCTGGGGCTCTTCTACTCTGCCCCCTTTCATGTCTGAGCAGACACACCCCTCACCTGCTGTCTCCTGCTCTGGTTTCTTCATTGCACACAGGTATGGGACAGTGGGCCAGCACCAACCTGCCTGCTTTCATGCCCTTGGGAAAGGTTGGGTTATGGTTTATATAAGGACTGGCACCTCTTCGTGTATTGCTCTCCCTGGCTTCCCCTTCCAGGCTGACCTGGTGGACTTGCTAACACAGCCATACCCCAGACTGGTTGGTGGTTGTCTGGGGAGCAACAGCTCCAGAACACGTTGGCCCAGGCAGACAGCAGCGGCAAACTGGATGAAGTAGAGCCCCTACCTGTACCTGCCTCTCCTTCTGTGGAGTCCTCCCTCACTTCAGGGCGGTGTCCTTATGGCTCAGCCCTAGCCTGTTAGCTGGGTGATAACTGCAGAACTCAGAGCTATCCTCCAAAAGGGACATCTGCCCCCTTCCAGCCATGGAATAGTTCCAGAGAGGCCAATGTTTCCTGTCGTTTGGAGAAGAACAATGAAGTAAGGGGGAGAATATAGCTGGTCTCAGAGTGTAAAAGAGTAGACCCCTACCTCTGAGCAAGGAGCTCCCTTCACCACAGTGAGGCAGGGTATCTGGTCAAACAGATGCAGTGGGTGCTTCTGAGCCTGATTACTGTCTAATCAATTAGTGAAGTTGGGATCTGAAACTGCAGATAGCCCCTGCTATCTGATTCAGTGCTGGCACAGTAACGGGGTTGGCACAACGCTGTGTGTGTGTGTGTGTGTGTGTGTGTGTGTGTGTGTGTATGTGTGTGTGTGTGTGTGTTTGTGCGCACGCGTGTGCAGAAGCACACCTGGTGAGCTCGCAACAGGCTCCATTAGTGTGCATGCCAGTTGTCTGCTGTTGCAGAGAAGAGTGCCTCATGTACACATGCCTGGCCTGTTGGCCCTGGAACCCATATCGGCACTCACATCCTGGGTCCAGCGTGGCGCTGGTGCCATAGGTGTGCTGGTGAGCCACTCGGTGGGGGTCCCCCAGGAGTGGGCAGGCCAGCGCTACGTGCACCACATGTCGTGAACAAAGCTTGGTGAGCGGGTGTGTGGCTCACCCATGCAGGGGTAGGTGGACATGACTCATTACATATCAGCCCCTGGAGATGGGGGCTCTGGGCAGCTTCCTGGGCTGATTCCAAAGGGCAGTGGCACCATAGTTGGGGTGGGTCCACAGGAAATGGAGCAAAAGTCTTCTCCAGGTCAGAAGAAAAGCTGGATTCTCAACCCTCAGTTCACTGAAGTGGCATGAAAGTTTACTTCTGCCTCTAAAATTGTCCTAGCAAAGTTTGCCATCACTTTCTGGGCACTTTAGTCAACACATACTGAAGGGGCCTTTCCATATGCTTCTATAGAGAGATTCATGAGGCCCTAGGGGAGAAAATTGGCATTCGTCTCAGAATGATTTATTTATAGGGCGATTGGATGATGGGGATACAGAGGCTAAGGTGCCTCCATTAGTGAGAAGCACATGAGGCAGGAAGCCTTGCTCTGCATTTGACATTTAGTGGGGCGACTCCTACCAGGGAGCTGCCTTTTCTTTTATAAGGTTTTGCCTTTAATGTTCTATTCATGGGCTTGTCTGAGTAGGCTTGGAGAAGGAAGGAGTCTATGGTGTAGTGGGCTTTGGGGCTGAGGCCGGCTGGCCTCAGGGGAAGCAGAACCCAGGTGGGTCACTCGGTGGCCAATGTGGGGCAGCCTGGGCAAGGCCAGACGCCAGGGGAAAGCAACTCTGCTCCTGCACCTAAGGCAGCTGGTCACCCACTGGCTGCCTCTCATTGGCATGTGCTGCAGGCATCATGCTGCGTGGTGTTTGCTCTCCTGTCTGTCTCCGTCTTCACTGGCTGCTAGGCTGTGCCTCTAACAGCAGCCCTGTGCAACACTGGCTTTGGCCTGGCCATGGCCCTCTCCTTCCTGGATACTCTGGAATTATGGAAAGAACACCAAACTTGGAGTCTTGGGGCTGTGTTTGCTTCCATTTCTGTAGCTGACTCACTAGACCCTGGGCATGTTTCCCTCTCTCCGGACCTCAGTTTCCCCATCTGTAGTAAGACAAGATGGATGGTTTTCCAAATGTTTTTCAGCAGTAGATTTTCTTCAAATGATATCCAGTGTCAGAGCCCAGAATATAAAACAGATTAGTGCAGATGGCCTTGGTCAGAGCTGGGGCAAGGGACTTCCTCCTCTGGCTACACTGCCACACTGGCAGTCTCCCCTACAACCCCTCCTAGCAAGACAGTACACTCAAGGAGCCTACTGGATGTGATGTGTATTGTGTGCTAACAAAGAGGATACTGCGCTATCCCCAGGGTTTAGGATTGAGCTCTCTCCTGAGTGGGGGTGGGTGGCTTTCTTCTCTTCTTTTGGACCTTTTTGACCACTTAGCTTTCTGGGAGTTGTTCACACTTGGGGTCTCCTTGCCCTCCTCTCCCTCTCACTCCTTAGCCTGGACTTCTGGCGGTCTCTTCCATCACTCCACTGTCACTTCTCTGGCTTGATGCTGACCTTACCAGACATTTTCATTGTCTCACCTGACCTTCTGATGGCATTTGACTCTGTCGACCACAGTTCCCCCTTGGCTTCCTTGTTGGCAGCTTCCTGGTCTTCTTCTTAACTTTTGTGGCTCCTGCTTCTCAGCCTCTATGCTGGTTTCACCAACTCTTGCCATCCCTCAAATGTGGTGCCTCCCCTGGGCAGTGCTCTGGGCCCTCACTCCCCACATGCTGTTCTGAGGGGTTTCAGTATACTTGAGTTGCAGTGCCCATTTGCTGGCTCCCCCCATATCCTATGTCCAGCCAAGATGTTGCTTCTGATGTCCAGAGCTGTCATTCCAGCTGACCCCTGATGCTCCCTGAGCTCTCATCAAACCTGCTCCTTCCCCATTCGCCCTCATCTCTGCATCTGGCACCATCATCCTCCCAGGTACCCTCAGCCAAAGAACTGGACCTGTGGATGAGCCCTTCACCCTACCCCACCCCCATTAGTCCATCGGGAAGTGCTGCCATTCTCCCTCGATGTCCTTTACACCTCCTCCTCTCCCTGCCTCTACCTTAGCCCAGGCTGCTGTCTTTTCCCTGACCATATTAACAGCCTCCTTGCCTCTACTCTTGCCTTCACCCAGTCCAGGTTTTCCATTGTGGCCAGGTTCTGTAATGCTACACAATCTCGTCCCTCCCTTGCTTAAAAACCTTCAGTGATTCCTTTTTCTTGAGGGGATAATTCAGACTTCCCAGCTTGGCTGTCAGGTCCTTCCCTCTTGCCCCACTTGCAGCTCCACCCTCCCCTCTCCCCATTCCCCACTTTGAATTCTGAGGCAGGCCCAGGTCTAATGAACTTTCAGTTCCTCGAATGAATCATGCTCTATCATCTCTAAGGATTTGTACAAACAGCTCATTCTGCCTAGAACATTCCTTGCTGCCTCTTCCCCTTCACTTCTATCCTTCAGGACTCAGCTTACACATCACTGCCTCTGGGACAGCTTTCTGCACCCCCTGGACTAGGGGAGGAGTCCCATAATACCCTGTACTTCCCAGTCATTGTACTCAACCTATTTTTATTGCAGTTACTTTTACATTATCTGCCCTCCCCAGTGGATGGCAAATTCCATGAGGAGACTGGTTACACTTTACCCCTTGCCCTGCCAGTCTAGCTCTTTGCCCTTCTGCCGTCTGTCTGTCTTGGGAGGTTGGCCCATCCAACTACGATAGTGGGCTCCCATGCCCTCTGGCCTCCAGTTAGGTTCAACCAATGATGACTCACTATGGCTCTCCGTGTGCCACCACCATCTCCCAGTTTCTCCCAGAAGTATATAACCTGAAACAAGGATTCAAGTGCAAGTTGTTTATTTAGGAGGCATTCTAGAAAATACCAGAAAACAAGTGAGGAATTAAGACAGAGAAGGGAAAAAGCCAGTAATGGGCACATTGTTGGGCAAGTTATTATTGTGGGCAATCAGAACTTTGTCCCACTGGGGAACATTGGGACACAGTCTAGAATATGCATCTTAAGGTTATCTTACCAGAGGGCTGGTAGCTGGGTATTTATACACAATTCCCACTGTCATAGCCTGAGTGCTGTATGTGTTGAGGGATTAATTTCAGAGCACTTTTGGCCTGCTCCGTGGGTGAGCTAAGCCCACTCTCCTGCTAGGAAAGCCCTCAGGCAAAGAAATGCAGATTCTGGTGGTTGGAAGTCAGTGTGTGCTGAAATGGTAAAGGCAAGGAACCTAGCAGGCCCTCACAGCATCTGCTCCGCAGCTCTAGCCATTGCATCTCCACAGCTCTGTCTCCAGGTTCAGTGAGAGCTACCTCCCCTCACTTAGCCCTGGTTGCAGAGAGAGTAAATGACATTATTTCTTAGGGTTTCCCCCTCCCTAGTCTCACCTTTAATATCCACTCATCAAATTACTCAAATCTGAGATTGCTCTGTCTTTCGTACCAGGGCCCAACTAAAATAGCATCCTGCACAAAATAAAATGAAGCACATTGTGACATTGAGTAGATACTGTTAAATCAGTAACTAATGTCATGTCTTTACAAGTTGATTGGAAATGTTGATTGAATGATTGTACATTTAAGTTGGAACCCAAGGAACTTGTTACCAAAACCTAAGTTTTAAACTGTTCCATAACAGTAAGAAAAATAAAATCATGACTACATAGGGCTTAAAAAAAGAAAAAAAAAACTTAGTGCCAAGAACCAGGAAAAAACTTTGTTTGTTTGTTTGTTTGTTTGTTTGTTTTAAGTGAGGAGGATGCAGAAAGGAGTCTCACAGTTTTCTCTGTGCAACAATTCATTAAAAGCAGTAAAGGCAGGTCTTATTAGCCCCAAGTTACACATGAGGACTCTGAGGCTCAGAGAGACTACAAAGCTCATCTGAGATCCAGAGCAGCTGCCTCTCACCCCAGCCCTGCTTTCTTCCTCCGTGGCCGACGAAGCTAGCTGGCACAGAGAGGCTGGCCGACTGGGCCACAAAGGATGTCCAACGGGGCAGCAGCAGCTGTGTTGGAAAAGAAACAGAATTCTTACACAGAAAAGTTTAGGGTTGTACTTGGCAGATTTTTATGGAACAAAATTTGCATTATTGATTCTGTGGCAAATGAAAACCTCGCATGGACACTCTAGGCTTCAGAGATCTGAGATGTTTAAATGAGGCTGGACGGAACCATAAGGAGATAAAATTGCAAGGCCAAGCTGAGCTCAGGTGGTGCCTGAGAAGACTCTGCCTCTTTTGTCTTCTCTCCCATCTCTGAAAATGACTTGTTACTTTGAACTGCTTCTTCTCCACATAGGGAAGGCTCCCAGGTTGTTGCCCAGGCCTGCAGTTGAAATAGAGTCTGAGCAGAGAGAGAGAGGCTGGGACATTTCATAGGGCCACACTCAGGAGAAGGCACCAGTCAAAGGGGAAATTTTACCACCAATGTGTGTGGAGTGGCAATGGGCCCAGGGGCTGCTTTGAGTTAGAGGTTACCGTCCTCCTGTAATTGGCTCATTGCCTTCTGGGAGCTGGCATTTTTGCCTTAATGGACAAATCTGATTGCAGAGATTAGGGGAAGCTTGTTGGGAAATGAAGGATTATTGCAAGGAGATGTGTGACTTGGATTCCAGAAACCTCTAGAATAGGGAGTGGCTCTAGGAACTGGCAGCATCGCTGTGGTCTCTCTCATGGCCTTTCTTTCTGCCCAACCCAGCTGCTCCTGCTTCTGCCCCACTGTCTGCACCCAGGAATTTTCATCTTGCACGAGACCCAATATGGCTACCAGGACTGCTTGCTCTTCAAGATGGCCTTTCACCTCCTCCTCCCACTGCTAATTGCCCCAATTCTTGGTATTCCCAGCTTTATTTCCCAAAAAGAAGAACTCAATTGAGCCAGTCATGTTTTTTCATGTCAGACCTGTTATGGATCATGGTCATCTATGGATTATCTATCCATGAATGAGCTGGCCACCTTTCATCCTATCAGCCAAGTGCAGGAGGACCCTCTCCATTTGACAAACATCGAACCACTATTGAGTACCTGCCTACTGCTGGCTTGGCATTGAGGATGAAGCAATGAATAGAAATCGAGTCCCCTGTTCTTACGGAGTTTACATTCTAGTGGGAAGAATAGATAAGTGACTAACTGTATTCTGTCAGGTGGGGGTAGGTGCTTAGAAGAAAATTAACAGAGGGTTGATTAAGGAATGGGGATTACCAGAGAGCTGTTATTTTAGAGAGACTGCCTGGAGCAAACATTAGGACATGAGAAATCTTTCTGATAGGGTGACATTTGAACAGAGGCTTAAGTAAAATGAAGGAGGGCTCCTTGCAGCTAACAGAGCTGCTTCTGCTTGGGAAGAGCTCTCCAGACAGAAGCAACAGCAAGTGCAAAGGCCCTGAGGCAGGATATAATAATACCTGGCTACCTCTAGGGCCCCAATTATGGGCAAGGCAGCTGTTCTGAAGTGTAGCCCATAGTCAAGTTCCTTTGGGGAGGATTGGAGTGTGGAATCAGCCTCAAGTCCATCAGCCAATTGGCCAGAGGGAGAAGTGAAAGCACAGACCAAGCAATAGCTATGATGGGAAATGGGGAAGAAGTGATGGGTCTGGGATCCCCCTCCTCCTGGTTGTTAATGTGGCCCAGGCTACAGTCTTAGTACAAGGTCAGAGATCAATTTCTAGAAGCCTTTTCCTTTTATTACAAAGAACTTAGTTCTGCATATGGTCTTGTCTTTTTTAGTTGCTGCCTTATTTATACATCAGCATTTTCTCCCCAGAGTAAAATTTTTGAACTTCTAAATTAATACATAGACATGGCAGAAAACATTGGGAAACCACAGATTGGCAAAAAGAAGAAAATTGCTATAATCCCACAACCCAAGGAGTAGAATGCTTATCTCTCCCAGGGCATTTGGTACATTGGTGCATCCTTTCTTCTATGCTTCTTACCTACATTCATGCAAATGTGTGCTGTCTTGTTGAATTAACTATATCTCAACCATCTTTTGAGGTTGATAGTTCTAAACCTGTTTTAATTACTGCAAGATGTTCATTGTACGACTGCCAGTCCCCTCAGGTTGTGTATGGAGGCTGTTTCCAGAGTTTCGCTGTCAGAGACCATGCCACAGCCAACATCTGTGTATACGCCTTGGCCCACGTGCTGTGTGGGCTTCTGGGCAGGGGAAAGAGAGGAGGGTGAGAAGTCAAGGCCTTCAAAGGGAGCTGGGTGGGTAGAAGCCATTGTGGGAGGTCAGTGATATGCCTTAGTAGGTGGGCTTGACACTACCCCAAGAAGCAACCAGACAGACCTGAAGCCTCTGGAGGGCCCACGATTGCACGTGTGCGTTGGGGCCATAAACATGGCCTAGGTCTCCATGAAGCAGGCTGTGGGTGCACAGAGGGAGGAACATGTACAGAGGCATTGGTTTTCCTTGGGGTTAGGCACCCGAAACTCCCAAAGATGGAGTAGGAGAAAGAGTATGCCTCTTGCTTCAGATTTATGTGATTTTGACAGATTTTTAGGTTCTTCTGTGCTGGAAGGGGACCCTATAGCTCAGCTAAGAAAATTGAAGCCCAGAGAGCTACAGTGGTTTGCTCAACATCGACATCACACAGCATTAGGAGCAGTTGGCTGATGTGTTCCATAACATGTCCAAGGCACGTTGGCTGGTAACATTGATAACATGCCCCTTATCTGTTCAGGACCCCATCCCCAGACCCTGCCTGCACCTCTATCTCAACAGAGCATATATTGGTGGCCTCTCTGGCCATGCTAGTGGCTGTCCTTGCTCAGTGGAGGCTTTCTCCCACAAGAGGAGAGAGTCTGGTAGGGAAAGCTCATTCCAGGGGTCAGAAACCAAGGCCTTTACCTCTGAATAGGGTGGTTTAGCATGCAAAAATCTGGCTAGACCCAGGTTCGAGTCCTGGGATTGACCTTATTTCTTTGAACTTGAATTACTCCATCTGTAAAATAGGGCCAATAAGACTATCTCTCTTGTAGGGTTGTGAGATTAAGTGAGATGATACTGATAAAGCGCTTGGCACTTTACTGTGACTCAGAGAAGGAGCTCAATGCATGTTGCCCTCAGTAGTAGCAGTGGTTGTAACTTCCCGTGCCATCCTTCCTGCAGGTCATCCTTACTGCTCTTTGAAAGTTTGCCTCTTTTTGTCCAGGGCTGAGTCCATGTGAGTGGTCAGACTGACACAGGACCAACAGGGATGAGTCACCTTAGGTGGAAAGGCCTCTGTTTGGAGAGGACTAATCCTGTCCACCTCCCCTGAGGGCCAGGGAGAAGTCCCCTAAGGCAGTGGAGGGGGAGCTGTGGAGAGCATTCCCAAGTGGTTTTCATTAGCTTAGAAAAGTGAGATGAGGTTGAAGGGCTCCCCAGAAAACTGGTACACATCGTCCACCAACCATGCAGCCTGCAGCCCTGACCTCTACACAGCTGCTTCTTCCTTCTCTCTTAAGCAGAAAGGAAAACCCAGCCCCAGCCCAATGCCTTGGGCTCTTGGCCTGGGAAACGGACACTGCTTCTTGCCTGGTTCCTCCTGCACTTATTTCTGGTCTACTCGGGTTTTTGTGCCGCCTCTATATATGGAGTCAAGCAGCCGAGAGCAAGGGCTGTGGAGTTAGGCAGGAGGAAATCAGGGCCCTGCTCTGCCACTTACCAGCTGCCTGACCTTAGGCAAAGGTTTTTAATACTTTAGGCCTCAGTTTGGTCATCTGAAAAGTGGGACAAATGCCACCTATCTCTTGGGGTTCTGAGATTTTTGACAAATGGATATAAAGTGCCTTCCTGGCACATAGCAAGGCCTTGGTGAAATATTGCTTTTGTTCTGTCTTCATCATCCTCATCTGTTCTTCAACAGCCATATGCTGAGGCCTACTGTGTGCTGGGCTCTGTGGGGACTCCAAGTAACAAAATGAATGCCACAGTCCTCTTTCCGGTGGTCTGCCTCCCCAGACTTTTTCCTCATTATAGATCTATTTTTTGTTCTAGGACCTATAACAAAAGAGACTGGGGATGTCACCTGCTTGCCTGTGGGATCATGTCTCAGCAGGCCTCAGGACCCTTGCAGGATGCCTCCCCATCTTTGTACTAAGGGGACAAGCTTCCCCCTTTTCAGCAGGCTGATACAATCCTGGGAGAAGTGTGTGTCCCGGGAGCTGACCATGTTGGCCCCTGGGTGAAGCCCTCAAAAGCCTGGGGTGAGAGCTGTCACAGAGGGTCAATTTTTCTCTTGCCGCACCCTTGAAAAGAGCACTATCCTGGGGAAGGCCTGTTATTGGTGGAGGGTTTTCCCTGAGAAAGTATGGGGGTGGGGGTGGGAAGCAGCTAGGATACATGTCTGCCACAGGCCTAGACTGTGGGCCTGGAATGGAGTCACACGCCCTTCCCACCTCAACCTCCCCCTCCACCGAGGTGGGGTCCAGGCTCCTCCCTGCATGTGGGGTATGGAAGCTCCCTGGTGGTAGGCTCTGCTCACCTCTCTAGTGCCTAACCCTTTCATCCTGCTGAGAACTGGCCAGGGGGTTTTTACTAACAAGTTAGCCACATTATAATCTCAACAGAATTAATACAAATAAATAAATAAATAAACAAATAAACAGATAAATAAATAAATTAAATAATATAAAAATTTCAAAAGAGAGAGAGGGAGAAAAGGGAAAGAAAAGAAAATAGTTCTTGCACACATGCTGCTGCAGTGTCTGCCAGGACCTAAGATCCGGTACTATCTTTTTTAATAATTAAGGGTAATAAATATGTATTTCTTTCTCCTCACTCCCCCCATCCTCCGCAGCTTGTCAGCTCCCTGCGTGTCTCCTCTGATCAGACCAAGTCTTCCCCAAGCAAAAAAAAAAAAAATCCTTTAAGCAAAAAGGATTAAAGCCTTGAAAGTAGGTCTGTCTAAGCTCTCCCCCCACCCCCTCCCTTCCCCTTCCCCAGTGTTGTTGGAGAGAGGCCCCTGGGGGAGCTAGGGACAGGGGTGGGTGGGGGTGGGCTGATGCAGCAAGTCCTTAGGGAGGGCCTTAGGAGCCTGAGGGCCAGCCAACCAGCCCATCCAATTCCAGTCCTGGGCTAGCCTGGGGGAGGCAGCCCAGCCCAGTCCTCCACTGGCCCCTGAAGAGGGGCTAACCTGAGAACCAGGGGCCCCCAGTCTCCCACAGTACAAGAGGTGGGGAGGAGGGCTTTGGTCTCAGTTTTAGCTTGGCTTTGCAACCTGGCTTTGTGCCTCAGGGGCCTGTGTGACCTTGGGGCAAGCACTTGAATCTCAGTTTTTCCATATATAAAATGGGAATATAAATAGTACCTACACCATAGAGGATCAAATAAGCTAAAGATAGTCCAGTGCCTAGTATATGGTAAACATAAAATAAATATTAATTGTTATTTTTCTCCAATTCTCCCCTATCCTATGGCTGTCCACAGTTCCTAAGGGCCTGCCAGGCACACCTGTTTTTCATGCAGCTTTCCCAACACCCTGTGAAGAGTGCTGGATAGTGTGTTGAGAAGCCCTGTCTAAGGCTAGTGGACCAGTAGATGATAGAACTGGAACTCAGAATAAGACTTGTATCCTCTCCTCCACTTCTCGTCCTCCACCACACGTGGGCTTCCTTACAGGACACCCAATATCCCCAACGCTGGGCCCAGGAACCAAAACAAACCAGGAACCAAACAGAAGGAAAGGCTGGCCTGGCCAGGAAGGGAGCGCCCAGGGCATCAGTGGCTGCTGCTTGGCAGCCCCGCCTTCCTCCCCCGACAGCTGCCAGCCTTTGCAGTTCTGCTGAAACAGCAGCCCTGGCCTAAGTGGGCCTCCCTCCCTCTAAGCTGGACACATGCATGCAGGGCTGGCTGCAGGTGGCCGGCACTATGCCCCTGCAACCACCCAGGCCCGAAGTTCCTGGCTTTTCCCAGTGGTCAGTGCTTGGCTACATGGCTTCTAGGGCACTGCTGCTTGTCCTTGGAGACAGGCCTGCCCTGGCTGCCCTGGGCCTGAGGCAGGAGACTAGAAGCAAGGCCTGAGGCCGGAGGGCAGAAAAAGCAGGAGGGAGGTGGCTATTTATAGCCAGCTTTGCTTTTGTTCCTTTTCCAGCAATGCTTCTCTTTAAATAGGAGCAAGGCTGGAGGCTGCAGCTCTTCCCCAGCCGCTTGCAGTCAGTGCGCAAACATGTATGCCCGGGTGTGTGTGTGTGTGTGTGTGTGTGTGTAGGGAAACACATGTACAGGCATGGGATGTGGATGGACACCAGTGCATGTATGCACGTGTGCAAGGATGGGATGAGGGGTTTATCGGCTCTGTGTGTGTATGTGTGCACACCATCAGATACAGAGGTGTAGGTGAATACGTGTGTACCAGCATATGCACATGCTTATATAGGGATGGGGCAGTTCTTTTTATGGATGTGTGCGTGTTTATATTAGTGGGCGCACACATAACAGTGGGTGGGACAGCAGCCACTCCTTAGTTGATGTGTATATGCATGTGGGCACATGGACACCTATATATGTAGAAATGAGGTTGGAGTGGACAAGTATGTATGTTTTTTTGCTTTTTGTTTGTTTGTTTTGGCAAGTGTGTTTGTATCTCCATGTGTAGAATGTGATGTGAGCAGCTCTTTAGGGTGAGTGTATGTCCATGTAACAGAATTGTTGGAGAGTAGTCACTGCTACATGTGAGTTTAAGTGAGCTACATGTGAGTGTGTGAGTGTGTGTTATAGTGTACATCTGAGTAGGGACTTGGGAGGATGGCAGCTGACTGTGTAACAGATTATATGCTCAGTGAGGGCGGGCCCTGTCTCTTCTGCCCTTTGCTCCCCACAGTGCCTGTTGTGTGAGGGGGATGGATGGCTAGGAGTTGTGTGTATGCCCTGTAAAAGGGATAACAGAGTCTTCTTTGGCTGTGGGAGAGCATGTCAGACCTGCTCATCCAGCTTTTTAGAGCACTCCCAGACTGGGTCACTAAGAGCCTGCGATCACTCCACTTGACTTTTTCTCGTAACTGCTTGAGCAGGTGGGCAGGGTGGGCCAGGGCATTGGCACCGTGCCAGCGAGCCTGGTGAGAAAAACCCCAACTTTGGGGGCAGACCTGTGCCCACTCTGGCCCGGCATCTATCTTTCTCTGCCTCCTGTTGATTTCATGGAACGTGAAGCCCTCTCGGGGCTGTTGTAGGGATCAGATGAGATGGCACTAGTGACGCGGCCTAGGGCAGCCTGGGCGCGGGGTCCGGGATGGAGTCGCGTGGGACCGTGCTCGGGCTCCGGGTCTGCAGGTGGGACCGATTGCGGGAGGGAGCGGGGTTACAAAGAGCGCGGCGCCCACGAGAGGGAGTTATTTCCGGGCGGCAGCGGCTCCTCGCGGTAACCTAGATCTGTCAGCGCGGCCCAGAGGTTCGGCAGCTAGCAGTCCCCGCCCCAGGAGGGGTTGCGCCCCAAGGTGCTCGGTCCCTCGGTCCTGGGGGAGGCTCAGGGGTCACCGGGCTTGGGCACCGCCCTCGCCCCTGGGCCCGGCCTGGCCTCGCCCGCGGCTCAAGTTAGATGCGACAGCCCTTCCCGCCCTTCCCCCAAAGGCCAAACAAAACACAGTAAATATTTAATCCGGGCCAGGGAGCCAAGGAGGCCTCCCCGCCCCCTCCGCAGCCGTCTGGCTCCTCTGCCAGCCGCGGCAGCTCTCCTCGGTAATGAGGCCTGAGCGGCAGAGATCGATCAAGGCCCCGGGCAGGGTGGGGATGGTCGGGGAGGCCTGTGCCGCGGGTGGCATCGCTGTCAGCCCCCAGCCCCAGTCCCTAGAGGCTGAAGCACATCAGCTCCTGTGCTTTGCCAAGAAGGCCCGTGAAGAGCGCTTGGACCCAGCTGCCCCGACTGCCCCTGCCCACCCACATCTTAGGGGCTGCATGTGAGTTTGGATTGCCTGAGGGGAGAGAGGAGGAGGCAGCCCCGGGGAAGGGGGAAGTGAAAGGGGGGCACATCTGAGTCCCCCCTGGTGCCTGAGCTCCTGCCCCCAGGCTTGACTTGACCTCCAAGGCCTGGTGGGGCAGGGACAGCCAGGGAGGCCAAGAGAGAGGCTGGCAAGGTATTTCTAAGGTGCTGTACTGCAGGCCTCCAGGGTATTTCTCTGGAGGATACCTAGAGAGGTGATGACATCCTTGCTGTTCATTCACTCATGCAGCAGATAGTTTATTGAGCACCTACTATGTGCCAGTTATGGGCTGCCAGCAAGGAGACACCCAAGTCTGGGCCTGCAGGGAGATTACATTCCAAAGGAATAAACAGTTAATAAGTAAACACAGAGCAATTTCAGATAGTGGTTGAATTTAGTGTAGAGAATAAACTGTAAAGTGATATCATTGTGTGTGGCCAAGGAGAGGAGCAAAACCAGCAAGGAGTGTCAGGGAGATGAATCGTGACAAATGGGTTGCAGCAAAAAATCACAGGCAGCTTACAGTAAGTGCAAAGGCCCAGAGACAATAGAGATTGGCAGTCTAGGACAGGAGGCTGTAATGCAGGCCTCCAGGTGAGTGGGGGAGAAGTAGGCAGTGGCAAATCCCATAGGGTTTTGTAGACCATGGGAGGAAGTTGGATTTTACTCTAAGTGAAGTGCAAAGGCATTAGAGGTTTTAAGCAAAGGAATGGCATGATCTGATTTACATTTTTAAAAGCTTCTGCTGGCTGCAGTATGAAGAATAGAAGGTAGAGAATTAAGGGCAGAGGCAGAGAGGCCAGGTTTGAGGGCTGGGAGGCTGCAGTGGTGTATGAGAGGGAAGCTGGTGCCCTGCCTGGTGTGGGTAATGACCGTGGAGTGGCCATTTAGGCTTCTACAGCTGGCATCATCCCCACAGCAGCCAGGCTCCTAGGCTCCTGGCTTACAAAGTCCCATGGCACTCTGAGACCCAGGGTTACCCCTGTCCTATCTCCCCAACCCAGACTCCACAGTGGGCAGCCCAGGAAGTTTTTTAAGGAGCATTAGAAAATGTTGACATGTTTTTTGAAACAATTTCAGATCTGATATCTCTGCCAGATTGAGTTTGTAACTAGCTTTATTGTTTAAGCCTGCTGGGATTTCATCAAAGGCGTCTGCTGTTTACCCAGAACCATTTCATTGGAGAAAACAGCAAACAGACCTGCATTTCTATCTGATTTCACTTTTTCCCTTTTCTCAAGAATTTAAGTGCTTGTGAAAAGCAAGGCTGATAAGGTAAAGCAGCAAGGATCAAATCCTGAAGAGGGGGGCTCAGAAGGATCTCAGCTGAGGTTCATTAATAAAGCAGAGGGAAGTTAGGGGTGGCTGGCTGGGGCTCTGGCAGACTGAGAGGCACTTCTGGCCAGCAGCTAGCCCTCCACAGGGGGACACTGAGGAGGAGAGAAGGTGGGGAGGGCTGCTGTCTGCCCAAGATTTCTAGGCCATCTCCTAGTATATGTTGTCTCTCGGTTCCCAGACCATTTCAGACACTAGCACAATAAAAGACTGAACATCAGCCCCACTTGGAAAGCAGCGGTGGCCTAACTCAGGAGACGAGTTCAGTGAGACAGACCCAAGCCTTCCTGGGAACAGGCCAAGTGAGGAAACAAATCAAAAGGCCAGTGGAAGCCAGATCATGAGAGTGCCAGGAACACCACCTTCCTGTTCCTCCTCTGCCAGTGCTTGGGATGCAGCCCCTTCTCCTGCCAGGCGACCTGAGCCAGGGCAGGGCCCAGGGACTCTTGTCACAGGCTCAGTCCCTCCCCAAGGAATCTATACTAGTGTTATTATCACCCACCTAATAGGATCCAGTACCTTTAAGTGGGCCTGTTGACCCACCAAAGGTTTTAGCCCAGTGGTCCTCAACCTTTTTGGCACCAGGGACCGGTGCTCCTGTGAGAACCTAATGCCTGATGATCTGAGGTGGAGCTGAGGCGGTGATGCTAGTGCTGGGGAGCGGCTGCAAATACAGATGAAGCTTCATTCGCTTGCCTGCCACTCACCTACTGCTGTGCAGCCTAGTTCCTAACAGATCACAGACCGGTATTGGTCCACGGCCCGAAGATTGGGGCCCCTGTTTTAGCCCAGTGGGGGCGAGGGGAACGCTGCTATGCAGTCTATCAGGAGGTGTTCTGAAAAATTTGAGTTAATGCACCTTGTTCAGTTGCCTGAGCGACAGCTAGTTAAGTGCATGGGTTGCTTGACATACACGCCATCTTTTACCAGTTGTGCATTAGATCCACTTATAAGATCAATCGATTTGAACCAATTAGCAAGAGGATAAGGACTTGTTTATCTTTAACTGACTGTACATCTTACAGCAAGCCATTTAAGAGGGATGATAAAGATACAGAGGTATTTTTTTTAGCCCTGGGTGCCAGGCATAACCACTGTGCTCTACTGCATTCTTGCCAGTGGTGCCTCCATTGACAGCAAGAATCAGCCCCCTCCTTTCTGGGATGAGCCTACAGAAGGAGATTAAGAGAAGACCTAAAGTCTTGTCCTCAAAGAGCCATTCTTGGCCTCCCTGCTTGTGGAGGCTCCCATCCCCTTCCCCCCTTTCAGCAGCCACACAGTGAAAGCTCAGTGGGCTGCTGTGGCCTCAGTGACTCATTCTGTCCCTGTGGGCTCAGGGCAAGGTCCCAGGCTTCCTGTGAGAGCAGAAGCACTGCACATCACAGATAAGGTTCTGCACCTGAAGGTTTTGTGATTATTCGCTGTCATCTGTGGAGGACCTATATCCTCTCATTTCACCTCTACAAACCCCCTTCCTGACACAGCCCGGGCTGACGACCCAAGTAGATATTATTCCCTCTCCTAGACAAGGAAACTGAGACTTGGAAGTGGAAGGCGGCCGAGCCTGCCTTTGTTGCCTGCACGATTTGAAATCAGGCCTGGCTGATCTGGAGGCTAGGGTCTTTTCACTTGTCAGCACTGCCCACAGCCTTCTATGAGGTTAGGTAGGGGCAGGGTTTTCTTTCAAATTGTGGGTTTGGGAAGAACTAGCTCACGAGCTGGCAGGGAGAGAATAGAGTGGGCCCTTTGGCATTTTCAGACTCGAGACTATCTGGGGGCTAGGCTGAGGAAGGTCAGACTGCGGGCAGCATTTGCCCTGTTTTTGCCCTAGGAAAGGCCAAGTGCAACTCTGTTTGGGAGAATTGGTGGGTTCGTTGTAACACAGTGTAGACAGGGGAGATACTGTTCTCTGCTCCCTGAGGCATCCCATCTCTGACCCAGAGTCCCTGGTCTCCTTTTCAGTGTCCTCATAAAAGATGGAGGGAAAGCCACTCCATATGGCCTCTCAAACTTGCCCACTACTTTCCTCCCAACACCTTATCCTCACACCCAGTGTCTAAGAATTCCACCCAAGCACACACTTCTCAGAGGCAGCAAAATCTGCTTTCCCCCCAGAGATTGGGAAATGTGATCCACAGAGGGACCAGGGAGTAGGGAGGTAGATTTTCCTGCAAAGAGGCTTTGAATATAAGTATCTAAAGGAATGGGCCAGTTCAAAGTCTTTGGGGGTGAGGTGGGGGCTGGGAGGCTGTGCTCTTATTCCAGTTGTGCTGTGCTAGCTCAAAACAGTTGACAAGTTCTTGTGAAATTGCTTCAGATCTCACAGCATTTTCCTCTTAATAGCCTTGGCTGGTGGCGAATCCTTGACCTTTGAGGGTGGGTTTGATTTTTTTGGAAAAGGTCAAGAGTAATTTGAAGTTGTGTGTTGTGAATAAAGGAGATGAGCAATCTGGAGAATGTGGTTTGTTTTGTTATTGCAATTTTGTTGTTGTTAGGTTAAAAACAAGGTGAGACTCAAGAAATGAGCCAGTTTTCTCACAAGGAAGTTCCAAAAGTGTTGCAAGTGATGGTGGCACCTTGAAATGAAGAGTTTGGGTCCAACAGTAACCACTTTGACAGAAGGGTAGGGAAATGGATTCAATGCTCTTTTGAGCCTTTACTATGTGTCAGACACCTTACATACATTATCTGAACTGCCTGAAACTATTTTTGGAATAAGGCTGTCTGTAAAACAATTCATAAATAATCTATTATCTTGTTTCTCCTAACAATAATCCTATTAGAACAGATGCTTGGCCCATTTCATAGGTGAGGAAATTTAGACTTATGGTGGTTAAATAAATTCCCAAAGCCACAGAGCTTGTAACTGTTGGGGTCAGGATTCAAACCCAAGATTGGCTCCCAAACTTGGCTGATTCTTTTTGGGTTTTTAAGTTCTGCTGTGTCTATCCCACTCCTCCTTATCTTCAGCAACACACAAATTTAGTTTCATTATGTCACAGTGACATCATTTGGGCAGTATTCACCACCTAAAAAAGAAAGCAGGTCATTAAGGAGTCATGTGCTAGGGCGAAATGCTGACTGTGTGTGGTGGCAGACGTCATCAGCAGGCATCAGGGGATGCGTGGGTGACAATGGCAAGGCATGAAGTATGGTGTTTATTAGGTACTGGCAAAGGCCCGGGAGCTCCAGATGCCAAGCAGTGATAAGTGGGAACTGCCTGTCTCAGCTCCCACCCAGCTCCGAATGCTGAGCAGCCTCCCAGTTCGGCGCCTTTGAATCAACTGGATTCTTGGACAGACGGACCCTGGGAGCTTTCCTGGCCACTGGCAAGACATGGCTCCCTTTGAATAATAATAATAATAGTAATAAGAATAATAATACCAATAATAGCTCATGTTGATGGAATACTCATTATGTGCCGGGAATTGTGCTGTTAAGCTTTGATCCTTCTGCATACTCTTAGCCCCCAACTAGAGGGGGTCTGCACACTCTTAGCTTCCAGTTATGTCCCCAGCCACATAGGTTGGCTCTCTCCAAATCCAGAGGGGGCCTCTTTCCTTTCATGCAGTCCAAACCCTTGCTCTGATGTGGCCACATGTCAGTGAGGGAATTGGAGGCCATGTGTGCAAGGAAGGAGGGCAGTTTGAGGCTGGCCGCACACCTTCTCCTGTCCTGAAGACACAGCTCCAACTGGACTTAGCCACAATCTGAGTCACGGTTATCTAAATATAGCAGTTTCACTTCCAAGAATTTATCTGACTGATACCCTGGCACTGTGGACAGAAATGCACATACAGGAGCATACATGTTATCATTGCCTGTAATCACAGAAACTGGAAACAACCTAAATGTCCATCAGTAGGGGTCCTATTGGGTAGATTACAACACCCCCATTCAGTAGGATTCTGCACTCCAAGGAATGGGCAGCTCTGTATATAGGATGGATGCCAAGATGTATTGCTAAGTGAAAATGCAGTGGTAATACACTGCATTGCCATTTGGGTTTTTAAAAGAAAGATATGCTTGTACATAATAGAAAATTTTTGGAAAGACACAAAAGAAACTGTTAACAGTGGGATGCCTCTGAAGAAAGATACTGGGAACTAGAGGTCTGGGAGAGGAAAGGAGAGTTATTTTTCATTGTATACCCTTTTGTGTTCTTTGAAAAAAATGTGTTTTTATTATGTGCATACATTATCTTTTTGATTAAAAAGAAAGTGGGGGGAGGTTTAAAAAAAAACAAACCCCCAGGCTTTATTTGACATCTCTGTCTACTTTTTCTTCCTGCTGCCTGACTCACAGGCCACTTTGCAGCTCCTCTCCTTTGGCCCCAGCCCATGCCACCCCTCCCCAAGGCATCCATTACTCCCTCTTACAGATACTTAAAACCTACCATTTTGGCTTGAAATATAAATAACTCTAAACTAGAGAGAAGGCTGAGCTTCATTGCACTTATAGAACAGATAGAAATCGGCTGGCGCTGAGATGCTCAATAAATGTTTGCTGAATCAAATTGAATCTGTGACTTGGTTGGTTACACCGAGCAAGGTTCTAATTGGCCAAGGTCAGACAACAAATCCTACCCAGGTTGGCTCTCTCTGAATCCAGAGAGGGACTCTTTCCTTGCATGCAGTTCTAGATCCCTGCTCTAATGTGGCTACATGTTATGAGGGAGTGGGGGCCTGCATGTACAAGGAAAGAGGGTGAGCGTGGGGCTCACTGTACACCATCTCACCTCCTGGAGACACAAGGCAGTGTGATTTGAGGAAGCAGGATGGAACAACAGTATGATACACAGGAAGGCCCCCTCTGGAAAGATTCTGACTCCAAAAGCTCCTTGGTGACTTAAAAAAAAATTAATCGGTTTGGTTTTATTCTGAGAACATTCTAATAGAAATATAAAATATGGAGTTCCCTGCTAAGTGTGATCGTGAATTGCCTGTCATTGTATGTGTTCAACCACAGGCTGGAAGACACTTTAGCAGGCATTTTGTGGGAGAAATTAAAGCATGAGTTAATTGGTTATTTCAATAGACTATAAGATATATTTTTTAATATTTATGTTATGTATAACAGTATTTTAATTAATAATTTTAAGTGTATAGTTCGGTGGCATTCGTTGCAGACGCACTGGTGTGTAGCCCATGGTGACCCTTTAAAATGGTACCACTGGCACAATTAAAAAGTAGAGAAAGCCTGAGAATGCCTCTCCATGACCACTTGATTTCTGCCTAAGGAGGGCATTTTTTCTCAGACTTGGTCTACGTTCCTCTTATGTATTATAGACACTAGCTTCTGGAGCCTCCACACAGGTAGAATCCTTCTCTAGTCTCTGAAATCATACACGGGCATTGGCAGTCCAGAAGAACATGGGTGGTAGTCTTGGAAGCCTCTAGAAACAGATGTAGGTAGTACAGTGTGGTGACATTTCCACAAGTATTTCTTTTTTCTTGTCTCAAAAATTCAGGAGCCTGGAGGAAGGTCCTTGCCCACGACTACTTTCTCTTTCTTGAAATGAAATTCCCCCAGAGATTCTCTGGCCTCAGCCAGTGTGTGATGCCCTGGCACCTTTCTCAAGGCTGTGATCCAGCAGCTTGCCATGGGCTCCGGCACTCCAGTTCTCTCACAATAGACACTTCTTGTCTCTGTAAGGGTTATTGTGATGAGGAAGCATTTGCCTGCAAGCACAGTGAGTCAGAAAGTTTGATGTGCCTTTCTCCCAAAAAAAGCATCTATAATCTTTGGCCACATTAATAGAAGTGTCCAAATCTAGGACGGCGAGGGAGCTGCTTCACTCTTTGCTGAGCACCCACTGAGTCATCCTCTCTCTCGTCATCTTCCACCAATCCAGTCCATCGCCTGCACATTGTTTAAATTCATCCCCTTCTTTCCATTTCCCTCGCCTCTGCCATCTTAAAACAGGGTCCCACATCTCTCTCCTGGACTATTGCAGTAGCCTCCTGACTGCTGCTCTAGCTTCTTGTCTCTAGGCTCCACACTGCAGACAGGTGATGTTAGGAAACACAGTCTGATCATATCACTTTGATTGCTTAATATCCTTCAGTGGCTTTTCACAGCTCTGGAATTAGAGGCCCTGGTTTTTAACAGGGGCTTCAAGCCTTCGTGTGAAATGGCCACTGCCTATTCCTCCAGCCTCACCTCACGCCACTTGCTCCTCATGCTGATTTTCTGTTCCTCACGTGTGCCAATCTCCCTCCATCTCAGGGTCCTCCTACAAGTGGATTGTGTTGCCTGCGATGTTGCCCTCACGTCATCCCCCTCACCTGGATAATTCCTTCTCCTTTAGAGCTCAGCTCAAATGACGTTTTCTTAGGAAGTGGTCCTGAGTCCCCCAGACTACATCTGGTCCCCCAGTTACATGTGCCTACAGCATTCAGCATTCATTTATTCATTTAGCAAACATCTAATGACACCAGCTAGGTGCTAAGCACCTGAGTGCTGTTGACATAGTGAGCAAGGCAGGCACGGGACAGCTCTCATGGAGCTCACACTCTGGCGGCAGGGGGGGTCATAGACAAGAAATTAATGGTGGGGCTGATAAGGACTGGGGAGGCGAGGGCACAGAAAGTGAGGTATGGCAGTCTAGGGTAGAGTGCTCAAGGAATCCTCTTGAGGAGGTAACATTGACCAAAGACCTGGGTAAGATGATGGTGGGAACATATGGATGCTGGGCCGAGAGAGGAGCTGGGCTGAGGAAATAGCCAGTGCAAGGATCCCGAAAAGAACTGTGCTTGGTGCATTCTGGGAACAACAAGATGGCCCCCAGCAGCCTGAGACCCGGGGATGGGTGGGGGGGTTGCGCAAGGGAGGCGGCAGGGTGAACAGATCACACAGGGCTTGTAGACCATGGTGAGATTGCCGAATTTTATTTTGGTGTGATGGTGAGCCATAGGAGGGATTAGATTACATTTTTAAAAGATTCCTATTTTTGGAAGATGGTGCTGATTGCCATGTGGGGAAGAGACTTTGGGGAAGAAGAGGGGAAGAAGACAGAGAAGTTAGGAGTCACTGCAGTGCCCCAGAGAAGTGTGGCTTGCTTGGGCTAGGATGGTATCTAGGAGTTAAATGGCTGTGTTAATTAATTATTTAGTGTTGCAATTAGTCAAGCACGTCGGTGGACTGTGAGCTGCATGAGAACACCGCATTATGTCCACTTATTTACTTTGTATCCACAGCTCTCACCCCTTGCCTGTCGCATATTAAATACTCAGTAATGCCTATTGAACGATTGTGAACTATGAAGTAGTGAAGATGCTAAAAAATAGGGTCATGCTAAGAACTCATAAAGGAGCCATGTGATGGCTGAACCTCAAGAAGAGATTTGGGAGAAGTGTCATCAGAGGCATAAAGGAGTTAGACTCAGAGACCCCAGGGTGTTACCTGGGAGTTACCAGGAAGAGTCTGGTGAGGGTTGACCTGGACCCCCAATGGACCAGCAGTTTCCTAAGGGAGTCATCAAGCAGTGGAGGTGTAATGATCTCTTGTCAGAGATGTTGGAGGGGTCCTGTGAGGAAAGTACATGTGTGCAGGAGTGTCTGTGAACATACACGCATGTATTGCAGGCAAGCTCATGTACTGTGGATTTTCTGACTCTGAAATCATTTGCTTCAGAGCTAGAAGGATCCTTGGAAATGGCGGTGCCTGGTGACCTGAGGGTTGGGACACTGTGGTTATAACTGACAGAAACCCAAACTGTTGGAATGTGAAAGGAATCTCACAGGCTTCTAAAACTAAAAGACTCATCTACAGGTGCAACTTGGTCATTGGGACTTGACTTCTTCATCTCAGTTTCTTGATGTGGCTTCCCCTGAGTTGGCATCATGCTCAGAAGGCTCTAGAAGCTCCAGGTTTAGATCTCCCCTCTCCTCAGAAAGAGAGAGCTTCTCTTCCTCCAACAGTTTGAACAGAAGTTGTGAGCCTGATGTCACTGGCACAGATTCGGTCTTTAACCAGTCACCAAGGCCTGGAAGTATGTGCTGATTGGGTATAAGTCCACCTGAAGGTGGGAGCTGAGGTTATCTTCATTGAAGTGCATGGGTGCAGAGTTGGGAAGGACCAGTTCTCCCAAAGGAAAATCAGTGTCCTGTGTCTAGGAGGATGGGCATGTATTGTGGGTGGCCAGAAACCCACACAAATTGTAGTCTAAAGGTGGTTTGCTAAGGCTTTTTTCTTTTTCACGCCTGTGTTACTCAACTCCATTCGTAGTTCTCGTCACTGTGACAGCCCCTGAGGCAGCCTATTTATCTCACCCAATCCCCTCATTTTGCAGATGAGTAGGCTGAGTGAGGCTTAGCAACTTTCTCAAGGTCACACAGCTCAAGTGCAATAGAGTCAGGACTACCACTCAGGTCTTGGGGCCTGAAAGCATTACCTGGTGGGCAGAGCCTGAGTCTGGGTCAGCCTGCCAGATCCGAATCCTGGCTCTATCATTTGTTAGCTGTGGGGCTGTATTTGTTTCCTAGTCCTAGGGTTGCTATAACAAATTGCTACATATTTAGTGGCTTCATACAGTAGAAATTTATTCTCAGTTCATGAGGCCAGAAATCTGAAATCACAGTATTGGCAGGGCCGTGTTCCCTCCGAAGGTGCTGGGGACAATCTGTTCCTTGCCACTCCCAGCTCTGATGATGGTTGGCGTGCACGTGGCTGCATCACTCCAATCTCTGCCTCTGTCTTCATGAGGCTTCTCCCTTCTCTGCCTTATCTTCTGTCTCTTATAAGGACATTATTTGTCATTAAGTTTAGGGTCCACTTGGGTAATCCAGGGTGATCTCATTTCAAGGTCCTTAATTAAAACCCCTTTTTCCAAATAAGGTCACATGTACAGGTTTCAGGGATTTGGACATGGACATATCTTTTTGGGGGCCACTATTCAATCCACTCCAGGGACCTTGGGCAAGTCACTTGACCTCTCTGAACCTCAGTGTGTCATCTGCAAAATGGGAATAATAAAAGTGTCTACTTCATAGGGTTGTCATGAAAGAAATGACAAAATGATTTAATCATCATTGAGTCCTTCACAAAGTGCCAGGCACTTAGTAAGTGCTGAATAAATGTTAGTTGTTGTTATTATTATTCTGACCCCAGATCCAGCCTGGTCTTCCTATGGCTTCCACAGGTAAGCTTAGCTCCCTTCAGCTAGTAGTAGTAGAGACAAGGCAGGTAGGTAGTCAAAGTCTTAGCGGAGACAAAGCTGCCAAGGTTATAGCTGAGCATCTTCCTGCTTGCTTCTCACCTGGTGCCTATCCTATTGTCCCAGCAGTCCCAGTTCCTGAGGACTGCCACTGAGAGGCAGGACGGCCTGAGGAGGTCTCCTGCCAATCAGCCTCTCACCCTGGCTCCAGGAGGCTGGCATCAGAACCCTATGATTTAGGGTGATGAAATGTAAATTGTGGGGAGTCCACGCTTTCAGTTCGGCTGAGATCCCATCAGCATCTCCTTCAGTTTGCTGGGGCTCCTCCAGGTCTCATTTGGTGGATTCTGTCGGCAGAGCACCTCCTTGGCGACCACAATGACTTGCTTCTTACATCTATCACACCTGCACTGTGACAATGTAATTTTTATCTCTAGTTGTTTATTTCTCAGATGGAACTACTTGTAAATTCTAAGAAGAAAATATATCCCTGTGTGTGACAGAACCAGCCCAGAGCGATTAATCTGGGCTTTTAAGCTGGGAATGCAAACTTGGTTGATGCTGCTCCGTGCCTAAGTGTCCAACAATCAGCCACAGCCATTAATTGTCCCCCAATGAAGCCTTGGCTTCAAGAGGGTCAAAATCAGTAGGATTTGATGCAGCTGGATGGGAATCGGCAGGCCCTGGGGACAGAGAGTTTGAGGCAGGTAGCTTGAGGCCAAGAGTTATAAGAGATGGTGGGAAAGACCCGTATTTCAAGGCAGAGCTGACAGTCAGGAAGGAAAACTGAGGGTTTGGTGCAGGCCACGGTAAAGGCCTAGGTTCGTGTAGTCCAACAGACCCAGGATCAAATCTGAGCCCTACCACTTACCATACCTTTGGGGTTTTTCTTTGCCCCCCATCCTGACAGAGGGGTCTCTTGATCTGTAAAATGGAGCAAAGAATATTTACTCCATCAGGTAATTGATTAAATGAACAAAGTATGAAAAATGCTTGTTGCATGTAATGGATGTTTTTTCTCTGAAGGCCCGGGGGCAGTGTTCAGGTCTGCAGAAGATGAAAGTCACAGAAATAATCGGAATTCTTGAGCTGGAAGGAATTTAGAGAACACCTAATGCAAAGCCTAGTAGAGGTTTGGGGAAGTGAAAAGGCTTAGAAGCTGGGATGGAACCCAGTCTCCTGACTGTCACCATTGTACATCATCACATCACGCTGCCTCCAGAGCAGGGGCCTCAACCTGGGCCTCTCTGTCTCCTACAGGGCCAACTGATATAAGGGCCTTAGGCATTCATAATTCCCTGACATGATGTGCACTATTGTGTATGGGGGCTATTTAATGAATCTGGGTTTTTCACAGATTCTTAAAAGGACCCACCTGCTTCATTCACAAAGATTAAGACTTCTGGACTCTGTGATATTTTGATTAAATGGGGGTATGTGTGAAGGGAGGGGTACTTTCCACGCCTCGTGTCTGCATTTGGTATACATATGGCCTCAATCCTGATCAAGATCTGATTGTGATCTGGGGGTTTCCTTGGCCTCAGGACCCCTGCTAACCCTTCTCATTCTAGCCTGGTTCTCTCTTCTTCCCTGGGAAAAAATGTACACAGGCCAGCTGGGAGTGGGGTGGAGGGAGTTTCTATGTTTGGGCATTCTGAGCTAAATCCAGATTTTGTGGAGTCTCTAGCTACACATTGCCCCTCACCTATTTTCACTTTGCTCTCTGCTGAGCCACCCCCTTCTTTATCCCCTCAGCTCAGCCCCCCTAACTCCACTTTCAGAGGTAGCCAGCAGGCTGAAGATCTAGGGAGTCCTGGCAGCCTACCTCTGTGCAGGAAGATGAAGGACTACCTGCAGTGCATCCAGGAGGGGATCCAGTGTTTGTGGCACTGCCCCTTCTCTTAGTTTCTGTTGTGATGAGCAGAGCATGATGCTTTGTCCTGGCCCAGGTTTTGGGCAGGTTCATTGGAAGATGGAGGGTCAGGGGTGTAGAAGCTGTGGTCTACCTCTATCCCTGCCTTAGTCATACAACTGGTATTTGTTGGGTATCCACTGTGTGCCAGGCACAATGCTGGGGATCAGGTGGTGAGGAAGATGCTGCTGTGAGCAAGAGGCTGACCACAGAGGACCTGGCTTTGACTCTTGCTCTGTCACTTTCTACTTGTGGGTGTTGTGCCAGCCTCTGAACCTCTTTGAGCTCCAAGTTTGTCATCTAGAAAATGGATAATAATACCTAATTTGCAGGGTATTGAGAAGGTTAGGGATTTCGCACGTGTAGTGCTGAGCACAGCATCTGCCCTGTGGTCAGCACCTGTAAATTCTCACTTACTGTTATTATTTTGGAAGAGCCAGCATTGCCCTTTGGAGTTTATACTCTTTCCTCTCTAGCATCCTAATGAATCTCCTTTTCTGCTAGGTCCTAGGGCTTCCTGGGAGCAGAGTGGTCAAGGCTGAGACATGGACAGAGCTCCCAAAGCAATGTGTAGGGGCAGCAATGCTACATTAGGCTGGAGGCAGGCTAAGCTGGATAGGGACAATGATTTGTCCTGGGTTGGGTCAGGATGGGCAGATGAGGCAGCTGCAAAGATGAAGGAGGGACAACCATCCCACCCTTAATCTCCTAGCCTGTTTCCCTAATGTCTCTGGAAAGATAGAGCTAAGCGAAAGGAACATATCAAGATGAAGTCAGCTTTGTTTCTAGGTCTCATAAGAGGGTAGTTTCTGGCTGGTGCTCTGGGCAGGTGAAACCAGAAAGCCTGTTGGCCTCTTGCTGTCTGCCCACTATGACCACAGCCATTCCCTGGAGGGGTTGCAGGGTCTGATTGGTCGCACTTTGTCCCAGCAGTGCCTCCCTACCTTTCTTGCCCAATGTGGCTCCAGGAATCAGCCTGGAGCCAGGGACAAGGGCCGTTTCTGGCCCCCAGGGAACCCCTGCTACATTTTTGATAAGAATTTAAACAGGTTTCTAAGCAGGCCTACTAATTAATCTTTTTTTTTATTATTATTATAAAAGTAAAACATGCCATCTGTGGAAAAATTTTAAAGTATTGAAAACTATAAAAAAGCAGGGTGGGGGGACGGGGGTGGGTAGCTTAAACACACAAGGCAGAGTGAAGCACAACTGTTTACATGTTAATATGTTGGCTTTCCATTGAAAAGCAGAAGCTTTTAAAAACTCCATGTAAACATCAAGGTCAAAGGCTGCCTAGGATTCCATGGAATTAATCTTTTTAAGAAAGCACATCTGAGCCAAGTGGATTTGGAGTGCAGGGGTTTGGAGACGCCCCCTGGCCAGCCTGGGAATGTGGGACAAAGTCTGGGTCTTTAGCAAGGCTTCCCAGGAGCCTCCCAGAAGGCTGGATGAGGTTTGCCTCAGTCACAGAGATTTTCTTCTCTACATACTTTCTGGCAGGAGCAGCAGGAGTGCTTTCACACTTGGCCCACCTGCTTGCCTGCTTGGTGGCAAATGGAAGGCAGTGAAGGGTAGAGGATGGAAGAAGGGGATGGGATGGGGTGGAGGAAGGCACTCTCCAAAGAGAAAGGCTGCCCCATCGGGCAAAGGGCTGGAGTAGGCTGGCCTGCTTCCCCTTTTTCTTTCTTGGAGGTGTAGGGGAGGGAAGGAGTGCCCAGCCCTGGTGAACTGCACATGAATAACCATAGTCCTGGGAATGTGAGTCCTTAGTGCAGGCTGATGAGGACCCCATGCAGAATGCTGCCTTAGTGGGAGACAGAAAAGACAGGGTCAGAGAGGGCCAAGAGAAGGGCGAACTTTGAGTGCCCCTGCCGGCCTCCCCCTCACTCACTGTTCCTTTAAGATAGTTGTAAATGGTGCCAGGAGGCAGCAAATATAGAGGCTGCACCTTCTGCTGGCCGGGCATGGTCACCCCATGAAGATCAGGGTAGCCCACCATCCTTCACTGGGCCCCACTTCTGAGAGTCCACCTGCACAGGTTACTGCAAGGGGGTTTAGAATACCACGTGCTCTGGGTAGGAGTCTCCTCAGCAACGCTGTGACTTGTGCCTCGTGGCAACAGCTTCCAAGCCCTAATGAAACTATTTTTCTAGGATTGAAGACTAAGAATTTGTTAAGCACCATGCTAAATGTTCTTGTGTGTGTTACTTAATTTGCACAGTAGCCCTATAATGTGGATCCTGTTTTTTCCCCATTTTACAGATGTGCAAACTGAATGGATTACTTGACTTGCTCAAGGTTACACAGCCAGTCACAGCAAGAATCCAAATGCAGGCCTAATTCCAAGCAAGCCCTCTCAGCCACTATTCCTGGTTGCAGAACCCACCTGAATGCTTCCACTTGGATAACTATTACAGGAGTCCACCAAATCCCTCCTCTGAAGGCTTCTGCTCCATTAGTACCTTGTCTGGAGACAGAAGTGGTGTATTTATGTGCCAAAAGAGAGCCCATATTCCAAAGAGTAAGGTGCCACTGGTCAGCATTCTTAGGTTTCTCTAAAACGTGGAGTTTCGGATGGAGTGTGTGAGAAGAGGGCAAAGCACGGAGCAGGGAGCGGGCGGCAGCTTGCACCAGGCCAGAGCTCTTGGCGTCTGATTCCAAAGCTGGTGACCCAACACCAGCTACAGTCAGCAGTGGAGGCAGGAGCAGGAGTGCCAGGGCCTGGCAGTTGCCCAAACCTCGCCCCCCAGAGGCAATGGCGGTTCCTCTCTCTCAAAAGGGGGCAGGAGGAGGGGCAGCAGGAGAGTGGCGGGACTGACCATCGGATTCGGAATGTGGTGCAGCTGGAGCTGCAGGCCTTCCTCCCTCCATCTCCCACCTGAGCCAGCCCGGCGGGTGCTGGTTGGCTCCGTGGGAACGCCGTTCGCCCTATCACACACCTGCACGGTTGCCAGGCAACTGGGACGGAGTTGTAACACCTCTGCGGCGATAGCCGGGATGGTGTTTTCATTTCCTGGCTACTCTGTCTCTCCTTAGAAGTTGTGGAAGGATGGCATTTGGTTTCCCTTTTCAAAGGGACCACATCCTACACACCACCAACCCACCCAGTCTCCAGCTTCCCAGCCTAGCAGTCTCCCGCCAGACCCACCTCAGGCCTCGGGATCCATGGTTCATTCCTGGGGCCCAGGACCCCAGGGAGGCAGGCAGCAAGGGGCCTCAGGCTGTTCTTGTAGGTGCCCTCATTTTGGGAAAGTCATCCTCAGGGGAGCTGGGGACTTTGGCCTGAGACAAGATGGGAGATCCAGGGAGGGCCTGGAAGGTGGAGAAGGACAGGCTCCAAGGTCGCTGGCCTTTGAACAGCTTTGGGATGGCCATGAGTAGATTTGGAGCATGGTTTGGGCCTGGCTTCTGGCTTTACACACAGGTTATTATCTGGCTGTTCCCCAAAATTCAGTCCCTGCCTCACACTTTCCCAGTGTCTTGCCCATCTGTGAGCCACTGAACTATTTTTTCACTTTTTGATTCTGCATATTGATCCACTTTAGCTTAAATAAATGTATTTTAAAAGAAAACTTGATAAGACTTTTTTGTAAATGGAGACTCAGTATCACTTACCATAAAGAGGAAGTAACTGCAGAAATTAATACAAAAGATCAAAATATTTTTAAATTTTAGTACATGAAGTCTGATCTGGAAGGGCCCATAATAACAAAATAACTGCTTATTAAGCACTTACTCTGTGCCAGGAACTAGCTAAGCACTTTATATGAATTAGCTCATTGGATCTGGTATTATTAACATCCCCATTTCACGGATGGGAAAACTGAGGTTCAGAAAAGCTAAGGGTTTTGGCCAAGGGGTATATAGGTACTAAACAATGAGCTAAGATTCAAAGCTTTCAGCCACGGCCTGTGCTGTCTCTCTTCATGGTGGCACCTCTGACTCTCTGCCCTGGTGACTGGGTGGTGGCCCTGTCCAAGATTGGGACAATGATTTGGGTCTCTGCCTGGCTCCAGGAAATATAACCTACTAGGTGCTCTTACAGATAAGCCACTCATTCTCCCAATAGCCCTATGAAGTGTCTCATTTTATAACTCAGGGAGGCCAAGCCACCTACCTAGTCATACTGTTGCTGAGTGGTAGGGCTAGGATGTGTGTCCTGTCTCCCTCTGCAGTGCTGACTCTATCTTTTACCTCAAAGTCATGCAGAAAGAGGAATCTTTCATTCTTAGCAACCCTTGCAGGAGGACAAGCCTTCTCCCCCTCACAGGGAATCAAATCTCCACTTGGGAAAGAGCGCATTTATCTAACCCAGCCTCAGCTGTGGATAGACACCTCCTCAGAGCTGAGTCCCACTTCCAGAATTGTAGCCTTCTATGAGTGGGTGAGGTCCTCCAGGGACATTCCCCTGCCCCTGGGCCTCCCCCACACCTCAACAGGACTCCTGCATCAGTAAGGATGCTTTGCTTTCTTATCTGCCTTTCTGGAAACAGTCATCTGCTATCAAAATGAGCGACTGCATTTCTCTCTCCAGAGCTGGCTCAGTTCTTACCTGGGAGAGGAAGAACAAGGGAGCCTTTGGAGAGGAAGGAAAATCATATGTTATTTTTAAAAGGCATTTTGAGTGAATGCTGAATAGAGTTCAAGAAAATTGCCTTAAAGACTTGCTCTCTGCGGGAATGGCGTTTCTCACGCCTCTCAAGAATTTGGAACCTTAATTGCACATTTGTACGGGCTAGTGTTTTTATTTCTTTTTGGTCTCAGAGGTGGGCTTTGAAGATTGTGCTCTCTCTGTAATGTTTTTTAAAATATCAAATAAATTTTGCACACCTGCAAGGTAGAACTGCTTTAAAGAAACTGTGTCAGAATTGGATCTCTAATAAATCCACAAATGGAGCAGGGTTTGGTGAGATGATGTGGTGTTATCTTGCCCTGAGCCTCCTGTCACAGGGGTGCAACCCAACCCCGCCCCCAAAGGGGCTGTGATCTCTGTTGATGCTTGAACTGCCTCAGCCCACACCTTTGCTGAAATCCATTCTTTACACCAAGCTGGAAGCCAGGTAGCACGGGGGAGACCCAGTTCTGTGTGGGTGTTTGGGACCTCTTAGGCTAAGATGCTAATAAGAGGCTTTTAGGTTAATTGTCGAACCACAGCTCTCCTTTACTGGGAACTTCTTCAAACCTCTCATGCCATATCGTCTCAGAGAACTAGAGGATCTTTTGGAGTCAGTACTGTGTAGTGAACAAGGTAGGGGTTAGACTGCAATGCTTAGAGTTGATAGGGGTGCCAACACTCAGGGCTGTAGGAGACCCCAGACTTGTGCGCAACACTTTATGGGCCTCTCTGGCTTCCATTCATGGGTATATGGTCATGTAAGGGCTGAATGTCTACCTTCGGAGGCAGGGAAACCTGACTTTAAAGGCAGGCTCTGCCGCTTTCCAGCTGGTGAAAATGCTAGGGAATTCCCCTCCCACACACACCTCCGGCACCGTGCCTTAGGTAGAACTGGATGTCAACACCTGTGGGTTCCTGCCATCTGGCTTAAAGTTCAGCGAACGGGAGACACTGACAGGTGATCAGGGAGAAGAAGAATGATTTTTGGGTACGCATCCTCCTCCCTACAGCTGCCTCCATCCCCGACCAAAGTCTCAGCTCTTGTCAAGGGGTCCTCTCTACACAGCTTCTCTATTATAGTTCTGATTTCTCATCACTTACCTCCTCCTTCAAGCTAAGGGGTATTGACATTAGTGGTTTCTTGCCTGTTAATTACTTTCTTTGTGTATTCCCTGGACCCTGCTCACTCCTTTGTCAATTGTGTCTTTATTAAACCATCTTCATATTACCTAATGACTCCTGACTGACATAGTGGTCCTGAGCAAGTCATTTACCTCTTGAAGCTTTGGTTCCCTCACCTGCAAAATGTTACTCTTGAACAGTATGCTTGGTGGTTGAAAGTGAGTGCAAAGTGCTTTATCCAGGGCCTGGAGGACAGTAACCTTACCCCTCAGGGATAGAAACTGTGTGGGGAGACTGGTCAGTCACCTCTGTCCTTAGGCCTATGGCAACCTTACACCCTGCTCTCTGCTTTCCATCCATGAGGCAGGCACTGCTGAATGTTGGCACCAGGAGAGTAGAATCTCATGAGACTCAAGAAGTTGTTATTTCTTTTGTCCTGTGATCCCCGACCTATACGTGCACATTTTTTGTCTTTATTGTTATCAAGAAACAAAGCAACCACAAATTTCACGCAATGTAGTGTCCCCTGAGAATGCAAAAGAAACAGATGATGCTTGATATGCCAGGTGGAGTGGCCTGGGGTATAGGACCCTGGGCTTGGTTCTGAAACCAATTCAGCTGCTGCTTCTCTGTATAAAGCAAATGTATCCAGTGTCAGCCAGCCCCTCTCTGGCCTGGTCAGCTCTGGAGTCTGATTCAGTTTTTGGGTTTGAGGATTTAGGAACCAAAAGGATAGCAGAGAAAATGAGCCTGCAGAATTCTGTGAACCGTTAGTGTTTATGTGAGTGCCTGTCTAGGAAGGTGAGAAAGACATGGAGGATGGGTCTCTGCTCCCAAGAGGATCACAGCTAAGTTGGGAAGCTAACACTTATTCAGGAAATGATGAGAACCCCAAGTGGGAGAGGGAATAAATAGGCACTGGTCTGCGGCAGACTGTCAGGGAAACTCCAGGGAGAAGGAGCCTTGACCTTTGGGTGAAGACAGAGGGTCGAGAGAGCATTGCATGAGAGGAACCAGGAGGTGAGAAGGTTCAGGGGTGGCCAGGCCAAAGGGAGCGATAGATGTGGTCTGGGAGTAGCCAGATATCTGGAGGGGAGCATAGGGTAGGTCTGGTTTATTCAGAGTCTTGAAGCCAGGTGGGATACTTAGATCAGAAAGCAGGACTTTGGGAGCAATTAGAGAAGGAATTCTTAAGCTAGGGATTCACAAGCAGACTCCAGAGTATTCCAGAACCCCCTGAAATTGTATGGTGCAGTGGTTGGGAGTATATAGGCTATACCGTCAGGCATGCCTGTTCTGAGTCGCGGTGTCACTTTCTAGTTATTCCTCGACCTTTTTGAGCCTCAGCTTCCTCATTTATAAAATGAAACTAAATGGTAGTGTCGTCTGCCTTGCAGCATGTTTGGGAAAATAAGTTGGGTAATGGACGTGCTGTGCTCCGCGTAGTCACTGACACACAGTAGAAACCTCGGTAAGGGGCAGCTGTCATTAAACACTACAGAGTTGTGAGTGATTATACAGAGTCACTCTTGTCTAGAGAGAGGGTCTCCTATAGCTTTCATGAGATTCCCCAAGGGGTCTCTGATTCAAAAAATGTTAAGCACCACTCCCGTTTGAGAGGTTTAAAAATAGAGGCCTGTTGAGCAGCTGAGAACAGTGTTTATGGGAAGGAAACATGGTGGTGTGGGCCCAGGGGCAGGGAAGCCAGTGTGGAGCCTTTCTGTCCATCTGTTGGACCTACCGTCCTTCCGTCGATTCCTTGGATCATCAAGGCTGTCTGAGCACTGACTCACTCAGTCAGGCCCTCTGCTAGATGCTGAGGGCCCAGAGACCAAGCACAGTGTCAGCAGGAAGGAAGATGTGCATAGCTGGTCTCGAGAGATGGACCCTGCACGTCCTGCTCTCCTGTTCTTGTGAGGGTCCCTTCCAACATGGAATCAGGCTGGCCTGTGATTTAACTTGATTTAATCAATGGGATGCAGTAGAAGTGAGGCTGTGCCAGTTCCAGTCCCAAGTCTGGAGATGGCCAGCGGCCTCACTTTTATGGTTTTGGGAGAACTGAGACACTGTGTAAGAAATCCGATTACCCTGCTAGAGAGATCATATGCAGAGACCACATGGAGAGGGAGAGAGGGCCAAGTCTTCTAGCATCTTAGTTCAGATGACCCCCAGTGCCTGCCACCGTCTGACTGCAGCCACATGGGAAACCCCAAGTGAGAACAACAAACGAACCATCATCCCTCAGAGCCAGTTCAGCCCATTGAGCCATGAGGTCATGAAATGAGTTTGTTTTAAGCCCTCAAGTTTGGAATGGTTTGTTACCCTTGTGGAAATACGTGGAGAGTTACCAAATGAGAAAAGGTAAAGGCTTTTTATTCAGAGCTTGATGTTCCAAGGGAGTCAGTCATCATCATTTACATTTTGGCAGAGGCTCAAAGGCACGCAGAGGAGTGGGCAAGTTTTATAGTAGGAAAAAAAATGAAGGCTTCGGGTCTGCTCTGATTTGGAGGCTGTTGGCAGGGGGAAGCTGGAGGTGGGCTAACTAGAAGGGAGGGAGAACACGCACGCGCACACATGTGCACGTGCATCCTCTGTGATTGGTTATGGGACCATATTTGGTTTTCTCTGGTTGGGCCTAAGTAGGATGTGGGGACCAAAATTAGGGAAGCTAATTAAGTCGTGGTCATTTGGGGCTGATTGTCAAAGGTGTTACTGTTTGCTAGAGATGTAGGCTGATTTCCTACAGATTTGACTTTCTGCAAGAAGCAGGCTGGCTTCTTGGGCTAGTTACTGTAGATAAAGGGATGGTTTCCTGGGCTGGTTACTACAGAATGGGGGTCAGAGTTCTATTTTTATATGTGGTCTGGTACTGCATTCAGTCTCTCATGTAACAATAGACACCTCCATATAAACTGACAATTACGAGGCCACTTTGAATGAACAGAGTGGTCTAGGTAGGTCCAAAGTGGGGAGGATCCCTCCTAGCCTGTGCCAAGTTGGAAGACAGGTGGGACTTAGCAGACAAATGAAGGAAGGAGGGGCATCTCAGGCAGAGGGGACAGCATGATTCAAGGCCTGGAGATGGAAGAGAGCATGTGTGAAAGACAGCAACAAGCTGACCTGGCTGGGCTCTTGAGAAGCAGTGAGTGTTGGCTTCAGACCCAGGGCACTAGACAGAGTCAGAGATCTTCCTGAAAGAAGGATCACAGACATCCGAAGTAATGCAATCAGAGCTAGTTTGAGAAAAACTCTTCAGATGGAGAAGACAGAGGGGGCAAGGGTGAAGGCAGGAGACTGTTGAGGAGGCAGCTGTAGCACCAGGAGAGAGTTTTAGAGGCAGAAACTCTAGGATGGTGAATTGGACTCCAGGGAAGAGGAGAATGCAGAGTTCAGGTTTATGTGGACTGGAGAGTTGGTGATCACTGAGAAGGTGACCCAGGAGATGGGGAGGGGATTTGGAGGGGGTGATATTTATTTTGGGAATGTTGAGTAGGAAGAGCCTAGGAGATCCCAGGGAACACATGAGGGAAGTCACTGGAGATTCAGGTTTGGAGCTAGGAGAGCGCTAAGAGGAGGATGAGTTTTCATGGATCATGGCAGCCCTCAAGGACTGTGAGTAAAATGAAAAAAGGAAGAGGTGCCCATGACAGGAGCTGAGAAGGAATGTGGAATAGACCCACACTGGAGTCCTCCCAGGAGAGTTATGTCAAGAAAATTGAGGGAGAAGGAGATTTCAAGGGGTACTCTGCCCCCTTGGGCAGTTGAGTTGCTAGGGACTGGAAAGTGTCGGATTTGGGCACAAGCAGGGAGTTTGTCAGTGAGAAGTGGGTGGAATCCAGGTGCAGGAGCTCGAAGAGAGTGAGAAAGAAGAGAAAGTGCAGAGAGACAGACCTTTCAAGCAGTTCGCCTATGGAGAGAGGAGAAAGGAGGTAGCTGCAAGGAGATTTTGGTTAGGCAAGGTTTGTTGTCCTATGAGAGACTCGAACAAGTCTATAGGCAGAGAGGGAGCAGTCTGTAGCAGGGACAGGGAACTGAAGATGCTGGGAGAGGGGGCACAGCAGAAAAGGAGGCAACCTTCAGAAACCTCGGCCTTGGGCAAAATCAGACTGTAGGTGAAGCTATGTTGGCCCACATACAGTGATTTTTTTTTTTTTTTTTTTTTTTTGTCAGCTTTGCTGCCAACCAATTGCCCGTAGAAATCCTGATTCCCAGCCTCTGGCAAAATCTAAAAGCCTGATTCCCTTTCAACAGAGCAGCAGTGGTGGCTAGAGCTTGAGGCTGTCAGGATGAGCCTGGCTTCCGGGTTGCCGCCTGCCCCATCCTACCTGCCCATCTCACCCTTTTCTGTTTCCTGCTTGGCCCCCATAAGCATTTGAATTGAAACCTTGGGGCAAGGAGAGGTGAGACTGTAGGACCAGAGCTAGCCTATGGCAGGCTTTGCGAAGATGCTGAAAGGTGAGGGGTTAGGTTTGGAGGTGAAGGGTAGGGATTTAAGGAGAAAGGAGAAGGTTCAGAATGGCCACTGAAACTGTAAAGGCTGAATAGAATAATGCTGGGGCAGCTGCGTTGCTGGGACCAGCTAAGATTGTGAGCCAGGGACCTGCAGGGGCTCCAATTTACATCACTTGGTGAATGAAACAGGGGCTAGAGGGAGAGGAGGGAGCGATGGAGCCTGCTCTGTCCTCCAGAAGCTTCCACATCCAACTCAATGTTCCTTAGCTCTGTTAGTGGTTGTGTGCAGTCCCTGAGACTCAGGGCTACACAGACAGGGACCCAGAAGGTAGAGCTGCCCACCCCTATCCCACAGATTCTCCCAGCCTGGGAACGTGCTGAGAAACTCCACTTGGCACAGGGAAAGAATCAGTCCAGGGAGCCCTGCGTGAAGTTTACAAGCTCCTGAGATTCCATTTCCTGTCACTTGTTGTAGACCCTCAGGAAGCACACTTTCCCACACACCCCTCCGCTCAGCTGTCCTCCCCTGAAGACTCCTTCCCTTGCCCCTGTGTGGCCTTAGGGTTAGTTCTGTCTGTCTCCCAGGGTGGAGTTTACTCCTGACAGGAGAGGGGGGGTCTCATCCAGGTAACAGCTCTCCAGGTACACTTCAAGATTAAAACTTCTCCTCCTCACCCCATGTGGAACCGCTCTCCTCTTGGTCTTACTGGAAATAGTGTGGCTCGGACACATGTCACTGTATCTGTAGAGCTGGAATGTAATTAGGCTATATTGGGGAAAAAATCCACCTATCTCCTGGGAATACTGGAATAATGAGCCATCACAAGGACTGAGGAAGCTGGTGGGGGCTGCTGACCTGAGCCAAAACCTTGGATCAGTTGTTAGCTCTGTAGGAGCTTCTGATTTGTTTCTCATCCTGGCTGCAGCTATGAGCTGGCCCAGAAGTGGGAGCTTTAGTGGAGAGCCTAAAAGGGTGTTCTGGGTTTTGAAGCAGGAAACCGAACAAGTTGTCCCTTTCTGGAGTGGGCGAAGACAGAAGCCATGGTCCTCCACAATGACATGTGTCTCTGAGGCCTGGGGTAGGGGCAGAGTGGCCAGGGATCTTCACAAGGAGAGCCAAATGAGAGAGGCCCCCTGGCCAGCTCTGCCCTGAGTACCCTTTACAGTCAGCCAGAACCACTCAGAAGTGCTCCCAACTCGTCCTCCTCCTCCATGGTAAACGTGCTGGATATCATTTCAGGTGTCTTCTGGGAAGTATTAGAAAAGAAGTAAGAGTGGCCCCAACCCAGCCTGCCTAGCAGTCCCATTACAGCCCCCTTTTTCTCCATCAGACACCTGGCTTGTCCCATGTGGTGCTACCCATGGCTCTCTATTCCAATGCTGGCATGTTACCGTGGGCAGCCTCCTACTACCCCCTTCCCTCTTCCCATTCCCAGGCAGAGGCCTCCCATCAGCTTCTGCAGCCCCATTCTGGGCATCTTTTCACCAGCCACTCAGACCCTTCTCCTAGTGGAACTCCATCAGTTCTTGGCACCAGAGCCCACATTCCACATAGGCACCTTGCTTCCTTCTCTCTCCTCTCTCCTTATTCTGTCTTCCTTTATTTCTTCTTCCTTTTTCTCTCCTCTTCTCTTTTCCTTCTCAGGTCTATGGCATTTCGGGTTGGTGATCTACTACACCAACTCTCCCAGAGAGTTTTGTTTGCTCTCTACTCAGACAGAGCTGCCTCCCGGGGCTCTGAAATTCTTGAGTAAACTCCTGCCTCTGCCCCTTCTCCCCAGGGGCCACAGGGAGCTGTCTGTGGGCCTGCTGCTTCTATGAGAGTGTGAGACACTCTAAGGCAGCCACAAGGTCTGTCCTGGCCACAGCTGCGTCTGCAGTCCAGTGCAGCACCTGGCACCAACCAGGTGGTTGCTCCAGCTGTACTGTGCTGGAGGAAGGAGTAAATGACAGCAAAATCCTTCCTCTGATTTTGCTCCAGACCACACCATTTCCTGGGGACTATCTCTAGGACCTTTCAGGGCACATCCTTCTGTGTGGTACTCACTGGTTTTCCAGCTACAGTCATTTAGCAGAGCCCTTTGAGGGATGTTAGGACTGGTTTCCTCCAAGCAGCACCACGCTGTGGAAGGCCCTACTCTGGTTCTCTTCCTGTTGTTCTCAAAGGGCAAGGAGTCCATGGGGCCAAAGAGTTGTCCCCACCTGTAGCCCGTGCCCATCACTCCAGACCAGTTCTGTCCAACAGAAATGTGAGCCACATGTACTTTAAGTTGTCTAGTAGCCACATTAAAAAAGTAAAAAGGTGAAATTCATTTTCTATTTAATCCAATGTATTCAAACTATTATCATTTCAACATGTAATAAATATAGCAAGCATTCATTTTCATACTAAGTTTTTGAAGTAGCCACATTTCAAGTGTTCAGAAGCCACATGCAGGTAGCAGCTACTGCAATGGACAGCACAGCTCTAGACCACACCCTAGGTATTTGAGACCTCAGAATTCTCTGCTCATATGGCCCCCAGCCTGCTTCCAGGTCCTTGTCCCATTAGGACTTCTTATTGCACCCGGAAGCTCTAGGAGTGGGAAGAGCCCAGAGCCAGGCTTGCCTCCAAGGAGGAAGCAAATTCCCCACAGATATGTTTTCCTTCTTAGCTTTCCTTCTTAGGATTCTTAGCTAAAAATCCACTCTAATCTAGAGGCAAGGGTGATGGGAGCTATGGGCACTGAAGGTTGGGGAAGGCTGGGCATAGATCTCAGGAGCATCAGGGGGCCCTTAGGAGGGTAGGAGCCTGGGTTCCCAAAGAGCAACAGGACAGGCCCAGCTGGCAGAGGGGAGAGAGGGCGGGAACAGGTCCACAGACAGGTTAATGGCTCCTGCCTTGCACACAATTGAATTTGCCCTTCTGAGCCTCCCAGCTTTGGGGAAGGGCCTCTCCTCCTGAGAGCTCAGCTGGACATCCAGAGCCACAGGGCCTGGGTCAGCCAGGCCTGATTCTGTCAGGAGAAATGAAGGACTCAGGGTTGTAGGCAGCCTAGTACCCAGAGGGGCCAGTGGCTCAGGCCAGAAAGATAAGGCCAGGGAGGGTCCATGTGGGGGCCGCAGGTTCAGCCTCCCTCCTGGGAGCCCCTCATCCTCAAAACACAGTTGACAATTATCTATAATATACATCATTATCCGCTCTTACTTTCCCATCTCTATTTTTTTCTGATCACAAGTTTATTCAATACAAAATAGAACCTCCAACTTTACTGAGGTGATTGACCACGTCCATGACCAAAATTCACTTTTAAACTGGAATTCAGTTGCTGGTTCACTGGGGCCTCGGCTTTCTTATTGGCACCAGGAAGCACAGCGCTCTTTGTCTGTGGGTACCCATCAGCTTCTCCTCATGTGAATCTTGCCCACTGCTCACTCTCCAGACCTTTGGGCCTTGGCCTGCCAGTCTCAAGCCAGCTGTGGTGCAGGATGGCAGGCACGATGGGGAGGGGCAGAAGGAGGTAATCATGGAGATCCCTCGTTAGTAGGATATCAATAGAAATGTCTCCAGGCAAACCGTTTCTTCACATGGCCTCGTTATCGAAAGACAACGTGAAGATTAGGTACATTATTGTCCACCAGCTGGGGATGTTTAGACATGTGAACATCCTTCTTGGCTACCATTAACTCCCTCCTTAAAAAGGAGTTCATAAATGGCGATCCTGTTTTTCTTAGGCATCAACATCTAGGTGCAGAATGGCACAGCTGCACTTTTGGGTATGCAGGGAATGTCCAGAGGAAAGTCTTTGATTTGTGATAGGCTGCTGACTGCAAACCAAAAGGTCAAAATCTTCACCATCATCTTCTACCACTGTTCCCCCAAAAGAGACCTCCAGAGCCAAGAAAGGAGGCAGCCCAGGGTAAGGAGCTTCTTCCCCTGAAGGAAGAGTGTGTTAAGGGCACAGTCCTCCTAGCCTCGGAAAATCCTCGGCACGCAAGAGCTTCATCCTCCCTTCCTCCACCCTCTGCCACTGGTCACCAGTCTTCACCAATAGCACCCTACTACCCTGCAAAGTGCTCCGCCACTCTCACTGCTCAGAAATGGGCATGTGCACAGCAGGAGCGGCCCCACCCCCCCAACACACAACCCCTGGGAAGCACAGCCACTATAAAGCCAGCATCCCATCTCTCTTAAAATTGGTTGCAGGATGACTCAAAATCAGAAAACCAGCCTGTTTTCCTTTGTGTCTGTGGGGATATCCAACATATGCTAGGACCGGGATGGGGAAAAAAAAAGGAGAAAGACTCTGGCCTTTCCTTCCTTTTAGTACTTTACGTCTTGTAGCACACCCAAACCCCAGACATATACTGTGCCTCCCCTCAATAGGATTCTAGGGAAACAATTAGGGGACAAATTGCAAACTAGAGGAGAAGACAGCATAGGACTCCAAAGTACACGTCCTCTAATGCCTCCAGACCTTTGGCCATGCAGTTCCTTCCACCTGGAATGTCCTCCCTCTTCCTCCCCGAACGCCAGGGGACCTTCTACTCACCTTTGGCAGGGCTGCCTTCCCTCTGTGACTCCTTCACTCTCCCGCAGTGCTGCTTGCTTCCTCCCTTATCCATGTTTCTATAGCATTTTCGTTGGTTCCATGCAGCTGATAACGTACTTGCTCATTCAATCCGCAAATAATTGTTAAGTGCCTCCCAGGTGCCTGGCACTGTCCTCAGGGCTGGGACATCACAGGGAACAAGCAGAAAGAGAAAAGACAATAAACATGTAAACAAATAATTAAACAAGATACTCTCGGGGAGTGTTAAGTGCTAAAAGGGAAATAGAGCAGAGTGCTTATGTAATCAAGAGTGACTGGGGCAGGTCTGGGGGCCTCTGCTTCAGATAGGGAGGTGATGCTCCTGCTGAGGCCTGAATGCTAAAAAGGAGGTGGTCCTGCAGGGGCCTGGGGCAGAGTGGTCCATGCTGGAACAGTCAGTGCAAACTTATCATATCATTCTGTTTATATGAAATATCCAGAACAGGCAAATCCACGGATACAGAAAGCAGATTAATGGTTGTCAGGGCCAGCAGGTAGTGTGGGAAGAATGTGCTTTTCTTGCTAATGGCTATGGGATTTTCTGTTGGGATGATGAAAATGTTCTAGAACTAGATGGTGGTGATGGTTGCACAGCATCATAAATGTACTAAATGCCACTGAATTGTATGCTTTAAAATGATTAAAATGGTACATTTTATGTTATGTGTATTTTACCATAAAACAAAGAATTGCCAAGGCAAGAATGGGCTTGCTGTGGTCTAGGAACAGAAAGGCTCATGCAGCTATAACTAATGGTAGAAGATAGGGCTGGAGAGGTGGTGGGGTCTGGTCATAAGGATGTTGCGGGTTGGTAAGGAGTTTCCATTTTATTCTGGTGCAACGGGAAGCCACTGGAAAGTTTCAAGCAGGAAAGCTACGTGACAGCACTTACTGTTTCCGAAGATCCTGTGGCTGTGCTGTGGGCCATAGTGGTGACAGGGCTGACATAAAAGCAGGGGGACCAAGTAAGCAGGCCATTGCAATGGTCCAGGGGAAAAATGATGGTGACTGGGACAGGGCGCAGGCAGTGGGGATGAAGTGACATGGCCAGATCTGGGATCTGTTTTGAAGGTAAAACCAGTGGGATTTAATGGATTGAAGGGAAAGAGAATAGAGGAAAGGGACAAATGGAGAATGCCAATTACATTTTCAGAAAAGCTTGAGCAGCCAAAAGGATAGAATTGTTGTTTACTGAGATGGGGAAGCCTGTGTGGGAAATACTTTTAGGATACACTGAGTTTGAGCTTCTAATTAGATATTCATGTGACTATGTCAGGTGGGCAGTTGGGTGGGCTGGTTCAGAGCTCAGGACTGAGACACACATCCAATGTTCCTCCCTGTCGAGATGGTGTTTAAAACCTGTGCCTCGGTGAATTGCCCTGAGGATTGGTGTGGCTATGGAAGAGGGAAGGCCCAAGGGCTGAGCTTTGGGAAATCAGGCATATAGACATTAAGCAGAGGAAGAGCAGCCAGCAAAGACAGGAGAAAACACAGCAGAGCCCTATCTTGGAAGTGAAGAAAGTGTTTCCAAAAGGGAGGGCCAGCTGTGTCCAGCGCTGCTAAGACAGTGAGTAGATGAGGATAAAGGAGTCACTATCAGATTTGGCAACATGATTAGAGGTACTATTGAACACCCAGCACATAGTAGTTGCTCATGAAAAGGTTGGTGTACTTGAGATGATCACGTTCTACACTGTGTGGCATAAGCTGCCCAGAGCATAAGGGTCTGAGCTAGAAACTGGGTATCAGGAGGAAGTGGCACCTAAGAGCCTTTGTCGGAGGGAGGCTGGAGAGATTAGGGGTGGCTGCATAGCCCAGAGGAGCACAAGATTCCAGTTTGCCCACCGGCACATTTTGAGATTGCTTTCCCTCTGTTTCTTTTCCCTTTTTCCTCTCAGGAGGTGATTCATATTTCAATATATTCCAGCTGAAAAAGTATCAGATTTTGAGCAGGTGGTAAGTAAGTACATGGAAATTTGATATATTTTGACTAATGCAGTTTGAAATTTGAAAACTGCAGACAATTTTATTCAAGATCCATTTTTATACCAACTCATTATTGGGGGAAAAAGGCAAGATTTCAAGTTTCTGGGGGAGGATGTGTGAACCCAGGCCTGTCACCACCAAGCCCTGCTAAGCAGACTTGACCTAGCCGCTGGCCTGTGTGCTGCCCGCTGCCTGCCTCAGCTGCCTGCCTCAGCTGCCTGCCTCAGCTGCCTAGCATTCCTGCCGGAAAAGCTTTCTTTAGCAACCTCTTTCAAGTATCCCCCTGGGGTTACTAGTCCAATTTAATCTGACCTTCAGCCCCACCTCTGTCGCACCAACTCCAGCAAATCCCTGGGGCTGGCACTTAAGACAAGTTTTGTGATACAGACGATGGTATTACACAGAATTTCCACTTCCTTCCTTTCTGCCTTGTCCATTTCTCTGGCCTCATGAGTGTGAAGCACAAGAAGAGGAAATAAATAATGAAGACAGAGGGAAGAATGAAGTTATCCGTAAGGGGGCAAGGACACACACAGTTCATGGGAGGTGGGAAAGCTGCCTGTTGAATGCTGGAGGGGGAAAGGCTGGAAGAGGGTCTCCAAGGTGGCAGTGACCTCAAAAGGACAGAGAACTCTCCACCAATCATTGGATACCGGATCAGTCTTGGTTTGAATCCTGGCTCTACCATCTTGGGCAAATCACACTTTGTTGAGCCTTACTTTTCAAAACTGAAAAATGGTGATGTGAACTCCTTTGTAATAATATTTCGGGAACATTCATTGACTGTATGTGGATGCCCCCAGATGGGTAGGTCTAAAACTCAGGATAGATTCAACACACATTGATCTCCTTCACTTCCCCACCTCAGATATTGCCTCTTCATACCAGGCACATGGCTTCAGTCTCTTTGGAGTAGTTAAGAGTCTAGTTGGGAAGGCAAGCAGAAAGTGTCCATGGTTGGTGATCTACTGGGTGTTAAACTTAAGGCTTATTGGGATAAACTTTCCAGAAGGTGACTTCTCTTTGTACATCAAGAGAAATTTGACTCAATGAATCTCCAATTTAGAGAAGGAGAAATTTAGACAAAGCTTTATGCATAAAGAAATTCATTCCAACTTTATTTAGTTTCAATTTAATTGACTCTTAAAAGAATAAAAGGATAGATCGGTACATTCACATAGTACTAAATCAAAAGTTCCCGACAGGTCTACAGAGAAGTTCTCCTTACCCCAGGCCCTGAACTTCCAGTTGCCCTCCCAAGAAACAACTAAATTACCAATTTTGCCAAGATAATTTATAACAGTTAAAAATGAGAAAATCTAAATGTTTCACAGATAAATTTTGGTCTGTCTGTATAGTAAGATACTCTGCAGTCTCTCAAAATCATGCCTGTTACCACATCATTCTTTTATTACTTAACTCTGTGTTGCCCTTGACCTGTTCCCTTGGCCTGGAATCCCCACCCGCCCCAGTGGAGTCCTTTTCAAACTTCAAACACCCAGCCTTCCCACCCCCACTGGCCAGAAGGCCCCCACAGTTCTCGCAGCTACCTGGATCTATCTCCCTGTACTCCTCCTCATGGGGTGCGATTATATATGACTGTGAACATTTGATGAGTGTCTTTTTCCCCACCAGACTGTGCTCTACTGGTGAGTGGGGTTACTCTGCCTGCTGGGCTCCCCATGGCTGCCTTAGTGTAGAGCCTTTAGATGTAGGCACCTGGAGAGCTGCTGAATGAACGAATGGCCTAAGTTAAGCAGAAAACTACAAGATAACGAAGCTGTATATATATCATGCACCTAATTTTATTGCTTTAAATAAAATTTTTATTTAATTTTATATATTCCTACATAAATGAAGGAAGTGTTAAAAGAAAGTACGGCATGGCATTATCTATGGCTGTCAAGGGTAATGGGATTGTGGTGATTTTTCTTCCTTTTTACTTCTATACTTTTTTCACGATTGGCATATATTATTTAAAAATTAAAACAAATGATGAAGAGCAACTTTAAAGAAAAACCTTATGGGGAAAAGTAGGGTTTGGGGACCACACCAGCAAGCCTGTGCTGAATGCTATCTGGGCCACAGCTCCCTGGCTTGGGGCCAGAGGCTGTTATGTGCTGGTGGCTGGCCAGAAGTGGGCCCCTGGAGAGAGTGCAGAACCCGGGCCGACAGGGAGGAGGGAGCAATTCAAGGCCTGGGACCTGAGGGCCTCAGCTAAACTCTGCAGGGTATTTTTTTTCCTTTTCTGATTTATTTCTTGTATTAAATGGTAATAAATGCATACATCAAAATGTATGTGTATATAAGATAGAGAGAATAAGAAAATTAACATTTCTGAACCCACTGCTTGGTCAAGACACAGAACACCAGAGATACATTCCCTATAGGATGTCTTAAGCAGCCAATCAGGAGAGATTCTACAGAGGGGTCAAAGAGAGGACTGGGAGGTGAGGCCTGAAATGCCTGTTAAACTCATCTGTTAGGTATGAGGTTCCTACCCTGGGGTCTTCGGTGGCTAAAACTTATTGTATAATTACATTTACCCACAATAAGGCCAGCTCGCCTAACTAAAGCACCAACTTTCCTTGCTTTTGGCTAAAATTACATCAGCTAAATCATTCATTCATTCATTCACTCACTCACCAGATACGCATGAATGAGCTCTAATGTATCAGGCACTGACAGGACACCCCAGTGGTTCTGCACCTATGGTAGAGGCAGGTGACTTTAAGAGAGTGGTGAGTGCTGTGAGAGAAGGGAGCACTGAGAAGGGTGGAGGGTCTGCCACAGAAGGAAGGGTCTGGAGGGGCTTCCTCAAGCAGGTCCTGTCTGAGCTGAGTCATGGCAGTTACCATGTAACGTAAGTTAGACTTCTTTGGTCAAAAGTGAGAGAAATCTAGTTGGGCTTACTAAGCAAAAAAGAAACTCATTGGAAGGTTTGTTAGTTAGGACAACTTGGGGTGTAAGTAATTGAAATCCCAACTCAAAAAGGCTAAAATAAGAAGAGGATTTATTATGTCATATACAAAAAAGTTTTCAGATCTCAGGATTGATTGGCTCAATAAGGTCATATGGACTCAGGTTCTCTCCATTTTTTTAATCTGTAGTTCCTGCCAAGCTGGCTTTGGCCCTTAGCCTGGTCCCCTAAAGGTCAAAAGATGGTGCCTCAGCAGACTGTTTTTGTGTCTCATTGGTCAGAATGAAATCACATGCTCCTATCAAAACCAATCACAGACAATGGAGTGAAGACCCATTCCCTGGGCTGGGCGGAAGTCCAGCTCCTCTCAAGCAGTGCTTCCCAACCTTTTTGGCACCAGGGACCTGTGCCCCTATGTGAACCTAATTCCTGATCATTTGGGATGGAGCTGAGGAGGTGATGCTAATGTTCAGAAGTGGCTGCAATTACAGATAAGGCTTTGATTGCTTGCCAACCACTCACTTCCTGCTGTGTAGCCCAGTTCCTAACAGACTAGGGACCAGTACTGGTCCATGGCCCTGGGTTTGGGGACACCTGCACTAGGGCATATGGCTACCTGATAGATGAAGGAAATTTGGATCCTGATAGCCAAGATAAGGGGTGTCGGGTGGACCTCTACAGCAAGAAAATGGGACCCAAGAGAGAAACTGAACATCTCAAAACACTGGGGAAGGCAGGAACTGGGGAGGCTCTGGGTTGTCTTGGTGGAGACAACTTCTGGGGCAGTGTTCTCAGAACGGCCATCCAGGGTGAAACAGCTCCAACTGAGTCACTCTGCTTCAAGTTCAGGTTCGTATCCTGGGGGAGGATCTCATTGTCAGAGTCTGGCCACTGCTTGATAGCCCTGCCTCCTGAATCACCTGTCATAGGAGAGGAATGGTCCCCCAAGAGGACTTGGGGAGCTGTGTCCTCAAGAAGGCAGGGAGAAGGGAGTGAGAAGCTCCTGATCTGAGATGAATTGGGGAAAACAGAAATGGAGGGAGCAGGGCCAGAGCATGGATGGGCTTGTAAGCTTGAGGGACCTCACACTAATGAGGATTCTTATTTGCAAGCCACAGATACCAGCCTTGACTAATTTAAATAAAAAACATTTATTTATAAGATATTGGGTAATTCATAGAATCTCCAGAAGGGGCTCACCAGGAGCAATGTTCCAAATAAAGGCAGGCACCTCAAAGCTTGCACCCCCAATGTTCCCACCATAACCACTACCCCTGTTGGCTTTGCCACTGCTTCCAGCCTTGTAAGCATGGATCCTGCTTGGTCCCTGCTTACTTGCATCACTAACTCGAAGTTCAGAGTCTGGGGGAGGTGTGTTGAGTGGCTGAATCCAGGCCATGGAACTTATCCAAGCTGCAGGGGAGGCTTCAAAAGTAAGAGCTTGACCTCTAGGTTCCACAGAGAGGGAAGGGCTCATTTACATTAACTGGGAGATTTCCTCCCCCCCCCCAAAAAAAAAGCGACAAATGTCCACAGCATACTGTCCTGAAGGCATTTGGGGAAGACTGTCAGCTTGTGGGAGACAAGAACTGGATCTTCTGTCCCCAGAGCCCTCCTGGCATGGTGCCTGGCCCAGAGGAAGGGGTGGAATAAATATTTGCTGAGCCAATGCCCTGTCAATGGGGGAATGACATGAGTAGACTTAATTGGAGGAGCCAATAGCCCAGCCACCCAGCAAGAGGGGAATAGAGTTTGGGCAGAGGCTGGGACAGTGGGCATTGGAAACCTGTATTTTTGAACACCTACTTCCTTGTCCTCACAAACCCTGTGATGAGGGTAGTTTGATTTCCCAGCACATGGAATGCCTGTTTCACTCTGTCTTCTTTCTCCTCAAACTCTCATTCTCTTCCCTACCTTTACTCTCAGCTGATGACACCCCCTTAACTTCATGGAGAAACACGAGTGCTTGGAGGCTAACTCCATCATCTCATCTGTTTGTACCACATCCCCTTCTGTTACAGCGCAGGAGGTGTTCCTTGGACCTCTGGATCATGTTGTCTCTGGCCCTCTCACTCCGACTGCATTTTTTCTCTCTTTCCCTGAATCATGCTCGTGAGCACGCAAACAGACTATAGTTTGTGCCATACTAAAAAAACAACCTCCCTGGACCCTATGCCCCTCCAGGTCCAGCCCTGTTTTTCTTCCCCCTTCATAGCAAAACTTCCTGGAAGCGTGACCTCAGGATGCTCACATATGCTGCTCCTTGACTCCCCTGGGAGTATTCTTTCCTATCCCATTGAGAACAAGCTGGGCCATGTGACTGACTTTGACCAATGAAACATGAGCAGAGTGACTAGTATCACTTGAAACAAAAGCTGTAAGAGCCAATAAGTAGTTGGCCATGTCATCTGTTCCCTCTGCCAGGAGACTGGCAGTGTTCTGGGTGAAGGATGCACTCTCCACCCAGGTTCCTGAGGACAGCCTAAACTGTCCTGCCTCAGGGGGAAACCAGCCTTTGTTTAGAGCCATTGAGATTCTGGAGTCACTTGTTACATTAGCATACCCTAGTCTGTCCTGACTGATAATAGTAATGTCTCCCCTTCCACATATCCCATTTACTTTTTTTTTTTACATTAAAATTTATTTTTCAATTATAGTTGATATATAATATTATATTAGTTTCAGGTGTACAACATAGTGATTAGAAATTTATATACCTCATGAAGTGATCACCATGATATATCTAGTACCCATCTGGCATCATACAGTTATTGTAATATTATTGACTATATTCCCTGTGCTGTACTTTACATTCCTGCAACTGTTTTTATAACTGGCAATTTGTACTTCTTAATCTCTTCACCTTTTCCACCCATCCCTGCAGGCCCCCTTCCATCTGGCAACGATCAGTTTGTTCTCTGTATCTAAGAGTTTGTTTCTGTTTTGTTTGTTCATTTATTTTGTCTTTTAGATTCCACATATAAGTGAGATCACATAGTGTTTGTCTTTCTCTGACTTATTTCACTTAGCATAATACCTTCTCCCATTCACTCTTCATCCCACTCAGTATGCCTTCTGCCCCCACCTTTCTAACAGAAACAAATTTTCCAGCATCACCAATTACCTTCACAATGCCAGATCAGCCGGACACGTCTCTGTCCTCACATAATCTCTCAGCAGCCCTCACTACTTCAGATTCCTCCTTCCTTCTGGAAACACCTTTGGTTTGGGTCACATCACACTTCCTGGCTTTCTTCTGACCTCAGTGGCCATTCCTTCTCCATTACAATCCTTCAGAATTGTGTTGTCAGAGGCCTCAATCCTGTATCTTTTCTCTTGACTCTCATGTATGACCTCATCCATTCCCACAGATGAAATACCATCTCTTTGCTGATGACTCCCCAGTGTGTGGCTCGCCTCTAGGCTCTGGTTTTGTACACCCAGCTGCCACCAAGAAAATATCTCTGTAAGGCTTTCCAGACTTTGTATGTCCTAAACTAAGCTCTTATTGGCCCCTATGCTTTTTTCCTCGGCTCCTCCAGTCTCACTGTCCCTCATCCTCTGAGAGTCACACCAGGGACCTCCCACCCCTCTCCCTTACCCTGGTTTATCTGTATGTCCTGTCAATTCTATATCTCAGACCTTTCTCAATCTGTCCACTGCCCCACATCTGCTTCCATAGCCCCTACTCCCTCCGGGTCATCCACATCTCTCACAGATAATAGCCACAGCCCTCTCTACCTTGACATCCTCGCCCTCAATCCATGCTCCAGAAACAGCCCCCCAAATCCAATCATGTCGCTTCTAGTTCAGGCTCTTCAGTGACTTTCTGCCATATCTAGAATTAAAGCCAAACTCTTTAGCAAGGCTTTTAGGGCCCTGGAAATCCTGCCTGCTGCATTTCTGACTGCATCTCCTGCCCCTCTTCCCTCTTCCAC